>CM055098.1:58702445-59302445 GCA_029204225.1 Diphasiastrum complanatum
ACAAGTTCCATACGAAGGATGAAGTACATCTGTAGGTATATAATAAAGTCATAACAAAAATAGTAGTAAAGTTCACAATACCACACAACTCATATTTAGTCTTTGTGGCGTAAAAACTATCATGCAAATACTGACAGAAGAGCTCCAAAAAGGATTTAAGTTTGATGCTACAAAGCTAGAACTGACGAGGGGCAATGGAATAGGAATGTCGTATGTTTGAAATGATATAGCATGGTTTGAGAATGTCATAATAGAATTTCTATAGACATATAGACACAACTAATCATAAGGATTGATGAGTCTCCTAAGTGGAACAATGACCCACTGTGATAACTTGTGCTAGGTTGACATTGTCAAGAGCCAATGGAGTGTGTCAAATAGATATACTTGCAATGTAGATTGGCTATTCAGAACTAGACCTCTTGAAACCATATAAATTATGACAAGTCCAAATCGTTGATAGAAAAATACTGGAATACAACAATTAATAACTAACTGATTCTACACTTACTTAACCATTGATCATCGTTACAGAATAATCCTTGTACATTGCTACAAAAGATGCTTGTAAGGGCGTTGACTCCATTGGATGTCAGATGATCAGTGCATTGGAATCCTAAGTTAATCTAGTTACAGTCCCACAGAAGGTAGTTGTTATTTTGACAATATGTGGGTCGGATTCTTTAGTTAACAGTATCTAAAAATATACAAAGGATCGGATTTATACAAAGACCCGATCCGATCCATCCAGGGTTGAAGATGCCTGGATAAATTAGATCCATATCCAATCCCGAATCGAAGCCGCCCGGATATTTTCGGACTCCCGATTCGATCCAGGGTCGGAAAAAGGAAGCTAAATAATGCTATGTGTACAAATACAAGATCTATTATTGGAAGGTAAAGAATCTCAGTATGACAAGAGATTGCAAACAAAGGAAATGGCTTGCAATTGATATATGGGTATATGAATCTATAAAGATTACGTATAGGTGCATCCAAGTGAGAATCAAGTGCCATGATCCATTTAGATATGCATGTGCTTGCATCTCAAGTATAATTATCCTCATCAATAGGGCCTCTATGAGTAATCTATATGTATCACTATCTACACCTATCCCATGACTATATGTACCTATAATCAACTTTTGGGTTAAGATCTATTTTTTTTCCAATTTTTCCTCGCAAAAAAATGTGAGCCTTTTCCCCCAAGTCGTAACAATATACTTACCACATAGAAGACCTATTTACTATGAAACAAGGTAATCAAATATATATGTTGGCTTATGGATTGGAAAAGCAAGAGACCAAGTACTTAGAATGTAATAGAAGATGAATCTCTCTCTCTCTCTCTCTCTCTCTCTCTCTCTCTCTCTCTCTCTCTCTCTCTCTCTCTCTCTCTCTCTCTCTCTCTCTCTCTCTCTCTCTCTCTAAAAGGATGGAATGCTAAGACCGGAAGACTCAAAAGAGTTGGATAGTTGTTTGCCAAAAGTTTGAATTTCACGTAATGAGGTTCTGGTAAATCTTAAGTTATTCTAGATTAGAACTTGAGAGAAAAATCTAGACGTATTCTAGATTGGGACCCTAACTTTGGAATGACAATATGTGCCATGTCTAAAGTAAGGGCGCACAGAGAGAGAGAGAGAGAGAGAGAGAGAGAGAGAGAGAGAGAGAGAGAGAGAGAGAGAGAGAGAGAGAGAGAGAGAGAGAGAGAGAGAGAGAGAGAGAGAGAGAGAGAGAGAGAGAGAGAGAGAGAGAGAGAGAGCACATTGTTTTTCAAAATTACAACAAATTAAAACATTACACAAAAACCTTGACTACATCTTTTTGCCATGACGTATACTATGAATAAATCATAGAATGTATGTTGGCATGAATGTCTTTATTTAGTGCATAGTTGCTCATTTCAAAATGGGTCATAAAAAAACTTACTATGAAAATTTGAATTCTTTTTAGGTTTGGATATTCAAAGGTGTTGGATTTATTCCTTCTCTCCTTAAATCCCACAGCTAATCTAGATTCATTCATGTTGCTGCATATTTAGTCGCATTATTACGAATCACAAACACGTACCTACGCAACAATCAAACTATCAAAGACAATCAAACCATCGACGAAAGTCAAATTATCGGAGTCATGTCGAGTGTCGACCATCGACTATCAATAGGCACTCAAATGTTCCATTCCAATAACTATCAAATCAAACATTTGAACCTTTGTCACCCTTAACTCTAGCTAATTCAACTCCAACTCGAATCAACAAACTATTGATTGCTGACGTGGTACCACTCTAAATAAAGCTGAAGCATTGGACAAAGATGAACCAGTGTGCGGAATGCTCATGTTTCTAGCATCAAATGCAAGAAAATAACATTCATTCATCTTAATAGATTTGTCTGACCCCTATGATAATTGGAGATCCAATCAAACAAATTGTACAAAAGCATCCGCAGACCATAATCTGTAGCAGAATAGCATTCACTAGATTAATTAAACTCTCCACAAGT
Organism: Diphasiastrum complanatum; assembly: GCA_029204225.1. Classification (NCBI taxonomy): domain Eukaryota; kingdom Viridiplantae; phylum Streptophyta; class Lycopodiopsida; order Lycopodiales; family Lycopodiaceae; genus Diphasiastrum; species Diphasiastrum complanatum. The sequence goes on from CM055098.1 coordinate 58,704,950, forward strand.
AAAATAACTTATCTTGTGAGAATGTGTGTGAGATTTATAAGCTGTCAATAAAATACTGGAGTAAAAAAATTCAAAACACTGATCTGAATTTTTACTCAATTAATAGATCAAAAAATAAATCATCACACTTAAGAATCATCACAATTCCTTATAATCCTCTAACAACAATTAAGTATCTATTTATGATCCGTCAACCATAAATATTTAGATTCATATGATTCATCAATCATAATTTTATGGAATCCAAACCATACTTAATCATTTACAGGACACTGGAGTATATGTCCAACATAACTCAGAAAAGTAAGAATTATTCCAAAATTGTTCCCACTAGGAAAATATTGGATTTTAGGAACATTTTCCAAACAAGATTCTCTGACAGAAATGCTAGATATTCAAGTTCTATATGCCACTGGTAATTAAAGACCAAAAGCATACCAAAATGATTGTCATCTTCAATCACAAAAACTTTAGATTACCGTCTAGAATCAAATCTAGAAACCCAAAGTCCTGCTAAACATCAATTCAGTTATTATTCTCGAATTAATTATGATTTGCTATCCAATTGAGTAATCACTAATGATCTGAGTCTTATTCCTTAACTAAGGAATACTCTATACCAAGAATAATGTATATCCAATGCACATAATTTTAATTGATGAATCTTGATGATTCACTAATCATGCGTCTTACAAGAAATATAATTCAAAACCATCAAATTCTGGTGACTCCTCATCACACAAATCGTTTTACCAATTAATTTCATCATGGAGTAATCAACTACTCAAGTTAATTGCCAATGACTCAAATCTTAAATGTATAGGTGAAGAATTCAATTATACTAGTATGACACCACATTTAGATCCTTACCCAAATCATTTATAAGTTAATCCATAAATATTCCATACAAAGATAATTCTGCAAGTATTTGTCAAAACTGTAGAACAACCGATCAGACAGATCTTGATTCTACTAACAAACACGCAATTTACTTGACAAAGGATGAGAAAGAAACGAACGCGAACTCAAAACATTTCTATTCATGACCAACTCGCAAGATTCGCGAAGGATTTGCGACATTTGTCTTGCAGTCAACTCAAAAGATTCGCAAAACAGTTTCTTGTAGAAGTTCGTGGCTTTCTTGTTGAAGCTAAAAGATTATAGCTAAACGATCGACAGCTAACCACCCGTGCTTTAAACCCGAATTCGAGCAGCATCTCTGTATCAATGGTTAACCCGTACAGTTCGAATATGTCGCCCCGCACCCCACAAGGCACAGACCGTGCTTTCACCTACCTAGGCAGCACTTTGCCTCATCTGTCCTACGTGCAGACAGCGCCAGGCCCGAACCGCGGGAACTGACCATGCTTTCACCTCGAGGGCAGCACTTTGACTTATTAAGTCCCCCGTTCTGCCGACCACCCCGACCGTGGACGCACCCATGCTTACACTGTGGGCAGCACCTTGCACAACAGTTGTCTTGATGAACCCCAAACATTGGCCATTTCCGTGAGATCTGCATAGGCGAGTCGACTCTGATACCACATGTAACGCACGCATCCCAAAGGGAGCCGAGAACCACGACTTAGCTTCCCAGCCTTCAACTCTTGTCGTCCAAACCCACTTGACATAAAAGCAGCCAACTCGCCAACAACAATCAGACTTAACCCACTTGAAGTTCCGAAAACCAACATTGAGATCCAACTTGGCACCTTGCTAGATCGGGGGTCCCGATGTGGGTGACTTCCCTCCAAGCAAGTCGCCCGACATACATCAAACTTAACCAACTTGAAGCTTTGTTACAAACGAGTAACATCCATTCCAAGCAAGTGGTCTGACTTACATCAGACTTAACCAACTGAAAGCTTCGTCATGAGCGCTGGAAGCCAACCTGGCGCCACGCCAGACTGGACAGCCATAAACAGGTAACTTCCACCCAAGCAAGCCATCCAACTCAGCCGATAGGTTAGAGCCCATTCCCCATGAGCTTAATTCATTCACGTTCATGCAAGGACACTCAGAACCACAAGCCACGACAGTTATGAAGACAACCAATTCCTGGACCAAATGACCCCGACAGCATACCACTGGCGCCATGGACCGAATGGTCCCGACGGCATACCGTTGGCGTCCTGGGATACGACCCTCAGCTATGTGCCAGATCAAAAAGTTTGAAGCGGCCTTAGTGACTGGCGCTTTTACGGAACACTGAAACCCAGAAGGTAATCAGAGTCAGTTTGAGAAAAATTCCACTTTATTAATAAATCTGAGAAGGTTACATCTCAAATGCATGACCGACCCTAGTGTCCGGGGCGCTGGCATGCCAAGGCGGGCACCAGGACAACATTCCAGCAAGGGAGGCTGAGACTTGGTTGGAGCTCGCCCTGAGTCGCAACCCGCACTCCCCTATAGTATTGATGGGATTCGCCACCTCCCCTCATACCAAGTACTCTACCCAGGCTAGTAAAGCACATTTTCTCTCTCTAGAATTTATTGATCCTCAGGCTTCCTTTAATCATGCCTAGATCGTGTGAGGTGATTGCACATCGATCTGAGCTCTCTGGACTTCGCTAGAACCGATCAAAGATTTTCAGCCATAGGAACTTGGCGCCGGCTGGATTCTGGTCACAGTGGCGCTGGGAGCGGCGCCAGGAGCAGCAAGGGCGCTGCTGGCGCCGGAAGTAAGGCTTGTAAAGGTAACTTTACAACAGTATGGCTCTTCCATAGTGAATTTTTTCTTAGTTTTTTTCAAAGACATGCATGAAACTTGGTTGACTTTGAATGATGATAACTTTTTGTGTGACAGAACTCTTGTCTAGATTCAAAGTGTGTTAGATAGCTCTTGAACATCTGAGTTATTCTTGTGCAAACTTTCATGCATGTAGGTCATGTTAATCTATGCAAAGTCCATAAATCCTAATCTTTAACACAATCGGCCCTCTTCACCAGAAAATATCTAGAAATCATGACCAGATGCAGTTACACTTTACTTGACAAGGTCGAGGACTATGAAAATAAGGACTAGGTGAACCTTATCACCCTTTTGCATCCTCAATCAGATTGGCATAAGGCGATGTTCACATGCCATCCAGAGCTACTTAAATAATATCTTACAGCTCCAACAACAATTTGGATAGATCCAACGTATCTACGAGTCTGGCAAGCCTTGAAGACCTTAAGCATCAGGGCTTGTAGCTGGCATAAGATTCATTTATGAAATGGTTGGGCCATTTCAGTCGACTTTATACATGCCTTGAACCAATCTTCGATGACATTGATAGAAAGACATGTAGATGACTAGTCCATTGAAACTTTGAAAATGTAAATAGGATAGTGCACACGTGTCTTACACTTAATGGCTTAGGATTTTAACATGTATGATTTTCCTTGTGTGATGTTAGTAGAGTAGAAATCTATGTGGCTTAAGCCATAGGCGATACCTACTAGATCCAATTGATTAGATAAAATTTCTTGGTTCTTAGTTGTGTTGATTATGTTTGTTGTTGAATCAGGACTTGCCAAAGAAAAGAAGAATTTCTTGGTGGGCCTTGCTTATGATGTAACCACACCTTGGAAGATTATCAACCACTCTAGTTTTTCCCAAGCTTCTAACTAGTTGCATCTCTTTGGATCTGGGAAGACTGAATTACATTGTGCTTTTCTTTCACATGTTCATCAATAAAAGAAGAAATCAATCATAGTAGATGCTTCTTGCATTAAATTTCTTCTGGAATCATCCAGAATCTTGAATAATATTAGCTTTCAATCACAATCTTGTGTCCTCATAAGTCTTTTGCAAAGTTTTGTTAATATCCTCAAGAATTGTTCGCATGATTGTTGTGATTGATGTGTCTAATTTTAGTGGTCTCATATTATGATGTTAGCAAATATTTCCATATATGATTGATCTTTGGAGATTTTTTGACCCATCTTCTATTCATAATCTTGATAGGATTCGTGAGACATGATATGAAATCAAATATGAAGTCTTTTTTTCTCTTAAGATTGCAGCCACCCCCGGTACACTGTATAGTGTCAAGCATATTAGTGGCCTCATTCAAGACAAAACTAGAGGATGTTAAAGATCTTCCTTGAGAATGTGATCAAAGATGCGGTGATGTACATGGTGGAAGACTATGGCTGATATGGATGTTGTTTATGCATTGAAGAGACAAGGAAGAACTTTTTATGGCTTTGGAGGCTAGGGTTTCAAGTCAGAACGATGTTTCAAAACACCACCTTCTTTTGACTATAGTTAATTCGTCTTCGAGTTTAACTCCATTAAGTAGAGCTTTAGTTTATGATGCAGACTTTTCTTATGAAATAGTGAAGGATTCATATAATTGCAAGTCTCACTTTGTTGTGATGAATTTACGAATGTTGCTTCATTTATATGTATTGCTTATAACTCTTAATGATGCATTTATAGATAAATTATGTATAGTTTTTGAAAATGGTAATTGTTGAATTTTGTGCTAGAATTGGGGATTTATATTGAGTTTTATACTGGAGTTGGGTAGACATGGTTTTGAACCTGATAATAGTGGAAACTAGAGTATGCTTGTTTTTATTTTTAAAAAATCTTCTCAGGAGACCTCTGGTGTACTTAGCTATTGTGCAATCTAATTTTGTATTCTTTGTGGTAAAATTCCTCGCAATAAACATAATGCTTTTGCTATACCTCATTTTTGAGCATAATTCTATAGCTTGCACATTCTTTTTTAAGAATTGTTTAGACCATCTTTTGATAATTGTAAGATTCATGAAGATATCTTTCATAAATTCCGAGATTCGATACATGAACCTGGCGCCTATTGAATTAAATGTAAATGAACTCAAAAAGGTTTCTGGAACACCGATCTAAGCTGGCCTGGAGGCTGGGAGAGACTCTTGTTTATCTGAGACTCCGTATTAGTCCGTAGAGACTCCCAAAGGTCCGAGCGGACCTCATGCGCTGCTATGTAGTATGTAGTGTACTAGTGTGTAGCATGTAGTGATGCCATTGCCCATCTCCAAATGGGCAGTGCAGTGTTGCTATGTAGTATGTAGTGATGCCATTGCCCATTTCCATTAGATGGGCACTGCAGTGTTGCTATGTAATATGTACTGCTGCCATTGCGCATTTCCATTAGATGGCCACTGCAGTGGTGCAGTGGTGGTACAAAATACGATGCTCGATGCTACTCTCTAGTGCAGTGCAGTGCTAGTTTGTAGTTTAACCTTTGAAATTTGGCCTGGAGGCTGGGTTGATGATCTTGCAGCAGTGACTGTCGTATCTTCGAAGAGGTTTTTACAGCTTTACCGTTTTACTACTTAGCCTCTCGTCGCTGAGTGTAGATTCCAGGATAAAACTTTCGTCGGAGTACACTCGCGGATCCAAGGACGAGTCCCGACCCCCCCCCCAAGTGTCCAATCCAACGTCCCGACTCCCAGACTCCATAGTCCAGTAGCTGAAAGCAGCCAGCTCAATTCCCTATTTTAATTTTTCACTGGCAGATAATGTCCTGCTGTTAGGAACGGGGCGGGGCAGTTGGCTGCTCAGTGCGGAGGGCTTAACGCCGCTTGAGCCTTGGGCCTGCGACATGACATAGATTACACTGATTACAGTCCCGATTCCTGAAAAAGATTTGAAAAATCCAAGTTTTCAGGAATCAAAAGTTACGAACTAGTATTGATAGAACGCCTGACATATGGCAGGACGTCAGAACTCAGTCAGATCAATGACCTGCTTGACAGAATTCAAATACTAGATTCTAGTCTCGCCTTTCAAGTACGGTGAATTGATGCAAAGGCAGATGACTCTGGTAATTAACATTGACATAAGAATTGCTGATGCGTCACATTCTTATTCGTTGAAAGATGTGTTATGCATCCATTCATATATTGCAAATGATATTGGTTTGAGGACAACTCAGAAACCTGCTACCTCTTGCGGTCCTCGAGCTTGTTACTAAGCACTGAGCAGTGAGCATACGTCTTAAGACATCGTCGCATGGACAAAAAAGAAGCAAGTTTTTCCTTCCATCCGATGAGGATTTCTGTCCCCGTGAAAACTTCAATTACTTTCTTTAGTAAGTGATGGTTTCAGAGGGAGGCCCTTCTACGGGTTGGTGAGGACAATTGGAAGGGCCATCAATTTTGTGTTTATCTTTACGTCATTACCCACCCTCAAAATCCATACTCGATTGTCCGTTACAGAGAACGTGTTGCAATAAACTTCCCCCTGGACAATACTAGTACTTTCATATTATTCCTCTAATAAGCACTTCAACTTCCAAGTTCCAAGCTTCACAAGTTCACACTACCCAATTCGCCCCTGTTCCCGTCTCCGGTGCTCCCCGACCCGTTGTGAAACGGATGATCCATCAACCATCATCCTGGCATCAGCGTACGTTTCTCTAAGTGCCCTTCTAATATAGTCTTAGTAGCCTGCAGGCTGCAACCTTTAGGATACGGGTCTAGCAGACTAGTAATAATCTATAGCTACAAGAACTTAGAACGACTTGACTGTTGAAAGGATGAAAACACGATACAGTGTACACTATACAGAGTACGTTCACAAGATTCACCTTCGTGGATCGAGGATCACGGTTACCCAGGATGCAACTACAATAAATGATGAGAGTATGATGAGGCCTTGCCGCCTTCCTCAATGCCTCATCCTCCAGACTCCACAGTCCAGACAGGCACGAGCCAGTGTTCCCCAAATCTGGTTGGGATTTCCTTTCAATTTCATGCAATTTCTTTTGAGGTTATTGGTTTTTAAAAAAAATTGCATTCCAAATCCTTGCATCTCATATTTTTTGTCGGAATATTACATATTTACATTTATGAATTAACTTAATAAACCTATGTGATCCAAGTTTTGTACAAATTTACTCCATATAAAAATGACAAACATAAAATTTATTGCATTTAAAAAAAGTTATGGATTGTTTGAAACTCAACTTCTCGTAAGTTTTTTCGCTAAATTGGTTTTAGAAGGAAGATGTGGTTCCATTCTTAAGAGATGCCGGCTTTCTCAAACATTGCCCCAAGCCAAACGTTTCTAGGCTTCTTCTTCTTTTTTTGGCTTGCAGGTGCGTTAGGGAAAATTTTCTTGAGTTACCCTCATAATGCACATACGAACATAATTCTAGGCCATGAATGATTATTAATAAATCTCTCGATATTGATTTTGAGAGTCATGTGCTCTCTTTTTAAGAGGGGAAGAAAGTTGTTACACTCTTTGGAGACATATTTGTTCATCCATCTAATATGATTTTGACGACTAATATAATGGAAATTTTGTTTCACAAACAATATGAAGCTTACTCTTTATTTGCCAAACCCATTTTGGATTTTTTTGAAATGCATCTAAATAATTGTGAATTGTTTAAAATTCTTAACTCACTGAATAAAAATCAGGAACAAATTGAGAAGAATAAGATCATAAATGAATTTAAAGATGTTTTTCCAAATGAATTACCTCATGGTATACCTCCTCCTACGTTGGTAGACCATAGGATTGAGTTAATTCCAAGTAGTCACCTTATCTCTAGACAACCGTACCAGTTTTTTCAAAACGAAGAGATAGAGATTAATAATCAAACTAAAAACTATCTTGAGATGGGTCACATATAGCCCAGTAAGTCACCATGAGATGCTCTATTGGATTGTTGGCAAGGGCTTGTGCTGAAATATTATCACACATGATCAAAGGTAGATCATCTTCCTTGATTATCTTTAGCTCCACTAGCAACCTCTTGATCCAAAGCACTTCTTTTGTTGTAGTAGTAAGTGCCTTATATTCAGCTTCACAAGATGAGAGTGATATGATATCTTGCTTTTTGGAAAGCCAAAATATCAAATTTCCTCCAAGATATTGTCGTAAAATGGTGGTTGTGAGCGTAGCGGAGGCTCGGTTGCTCAGAGCGTAGGCGTGTAGGAACAGAAACGCAACAGTTAGCAATAGAAATATTCAAGTAGAAGAATTCATACAGTTTGCGCAAATGAACGATGCAGTAGTGAGACAAAAATTGCACTCTAATTAAAAATATCAACAGTGAGTACAATGGCTTGAAGTAATAACTTCAACTTGTTGAGCGTGATACCGCTGGCTACAGATAACTCTGATTGAAAAAGAAATTCCAAAAACTAACACTTACATAGTTTGATTCAGCTAATATAGAGATTTACAAGAGAGGAAATATCTTACAAGCCTTTAAGGCTATTTATGCCAGTCTTTGCATATGTACAAAAGTTGGTAACTGTCAACCGCCTTTGGGATATTTGTTTGTCCAGCTGTTTTTAGGGTTACTCGTAAGTTGACGAAGTTGGTCAGCCCAAACATGCGAGAAAAAATGAAAAAGACGAAAGTGCTTTTAAAAATGATTTCTAAGGTATTTTGGCCACTTGGCTAGTGTGTCGCATTTTTTGCAAAGGAGCGAAAAAGACGAAAAAGACGAAGGTGCCTTTAAAAATGATTTCTAAGGTATTCTGGCCACTTGGCCAGTGTGTCGCAATTTTCGCTAAGGAGCGTAAAAGACAAAAAAAAACGAAGGTGCCTTTTAAAATGATTTTGAAGGTATAGAAAATCTCAAAGGAAAAAATGTAAAGGCCTAAAAATATGTTGTTGGCCTTTGGTTTTTCAGAATGCTCATTACTTGAACGATTTGTTTTAAGACTGAGCATAAAAAAATCTAACACTCCCTCTTAATGTGGATCCTGAAAAACTTTGAAGGATCCACATTAAGGGGGAGTGTTAGATCTTTCATCACCATCTAATGGATCTCTTACATGATTCTCCATAGGAGTGTCTATGCCTTTGCACTTATTCATAGTAAATCTCTTGAGAAGTGAAGTAGCGTACTTGTATTTACAAGTAAAACTATAAGAAGATGTCCTATCTACTTCAAGACCCAAGATATAGTGCAAAGATCCAAGATCTTGCATTTTAAACTCTTTTCCTAGAGCTAGTTTTGCCTCATCAATGAGCTTGACATTGTTTCCACAAAAAATAACGTCATCTACATATCGTACAAGAATGATCACATCACCATCTACAAACATGAAGTACAAAGATGGATTATACTCACTAAGAGTGAATTCTAGTGAGTGAAGAAAAGTGTAAGTCGAAAATACCAAAATCTTGGAGCTTGCTTGAGACCATACAAGCTCTTGAAAAGCAAACAAACCGTGTCCTTTTGTCCTTGCATGATGAATCCCTCAAGTTAGTACATGTAGATCTCCTCCTCAAGATAGCTATTGAGAAAGCATTAGTCACATCCATTTGATAGATGAACCAATTGAATGAGATGACAAGGCAATCAAGATTCTAATGATAACCATCTTTGCCACGGGAGAAAAAGTCTCATCATAACCTAGACCCTTGACTTGAGCATACCAATTTGCACAAAGCCTAGCTTTATACTTATTAATGGAAACATCTTGATTATACTTGAATCTAAATGCCCATTTGCAGCCAATTGCCCCTTTGTTAGGTGGAAGATCAACCAACTCAAAAGTATGATTTGAAATCAAGGCATCAAACTCCGAAAACATTGCCTCATGCCAAATCTTTAATTCTAATTTATATTTGACACAAGAAGGCTCATCAAAAGAGATGAAAAGTGCATGAGAAATGTTATCACTTGGCTTGCTTTCCCTTGTCAAGATATGTGTGTCGGTGGAAGTTCGCAAAGTTTCAGGATTGTGAAAAAAGCCCAAAATGACGAGATTTGCATGTATCTTTGATACTTCGACTTTTCGCATTTTTTGCCTATTGCGAAACTTTGTGTAAATCTGCAGGCAACTGAACTGTCAAAGAATTGTGATTAAATCTACGGTGTCACAGATTTTTGGCTCTTTTGCCTGTGTAGAATCACGTGTTTTTCTGTAGAATTGCATCTGCAATTGACAGGAAAAGAGAGAGTGGTAGGAAATAAAATTTGTTGCTATTTAGATGGATCAGAGGGTGAAGGGAGATCAACTCCAACAGAAACAAGTCAGAGCATTGGGCAGTGGAAAGGTGCAAGCCAAAGAGTGTTTCCAGCACTCGGGTGACAGTACCATGGGGGACCACACAAATGCCAAGAGAGAGGATCCTAGGCGAGACTTGGGAAGTGATAACATGAAGTTAAGACTTGCCAGAGTTTAGCAAGGAAGAGGAACAATAGCAAAACTGCAAAAAGGTGGCGAAACATGAGGTTCAGACAAGAGGGAAAAGAGAGGGCTTGCAGGAGAGTGGACATGAGAGATGGAATAGGTGAGAATAGCAAGATAGAAGGCTCGAGAGAGGGGCTTAGTTGCAATATCAAAACAGAGAGGAGAAAGAGGGCACCCTTGGCGAATGCCATAGTGGAGAGAAAAAGGGGACAAAGAGATGGTCATTGACAAGGAGCCTAGAAAAGAAAAGAGATAGAGAGCACAGATAAGGATAGAAAGGCTAGAAGGAATGCCAAGGGCCTGGCAACAACGAAAACTGTAGTTCTAGCCGATGCGGTCAAAGGCTTTGTCCAGGTCCAAGTGAAGGATCATGGAAGAAGTCGAGGAGTGGGCAAGAGAGTTCGTCATGGTCTAGATATTGAGGATGGAGTCCATGATACAACAACGAGTCAAGAAATTCACACGAGTTCTAAAAGACTCAAATACTCGATTGTATAATTAGATAGATGGAACTACCTATTAATTTTGTATCAATATAAAATTTCACAAATTTGTTTGTACTAACAATCTAATTAGAATTATCAATTTATCTCGTCTTAGGAACTGGTTGAGACATTATAGAAAACCATGGTAGTTCTAATAAGTAGCTATTTTAAATGATTAGTCAGTTAGCAACTTTGAATATGAATAGACAAAACTACAGAACGATGTAGGATTGTACAGAACCGAATCTTGAACCTAATCTAAACAACTAGTGAAGCTAGAATTAAGATATATAATCAGAGATAATGTGGGATAAAAAGAGAGAGATTGACAAGCAACATTCATGTATTATAGTATCTACAATGAACCTTGAAAAATATCACTTGAAATAATAGATTGTTGTATACAAGATCCCTATGAAAACTGATAAGACAATACTGAGATGCCCGAGATTATTGTGTAGATACCTAATGCTAAGTTTATTATATTTCTACTTGTTTGATTGATTTAATTGCTCAAAATACGAGCACCGGATCATTTGATCATTTGACAATTTCAAATTCTATTTTTGAGCACTCTACTTTGATGTATAATAGAGAGCGCCATTATTGGATTGACAAGCACATAAAGATTATGATAGTTGTCAAGTTAAGCACTTGATACTAAATATGGTAGTTGACATACCAAATACTTACAATACATTGTACAAGAACCAAAGCATATCAGTCAATATGTGAATTCATTGTCGATAGTGTTCAAATAGACTCAAATTTGTAGGGCCTTGTAAGCAGTCGTAAAGTTGTGAGCAAAAATAAGCAGTCGTGAATTTGTAAGCAAGTGTAAGCCCGTAAGCAGGCATAAAAGCTCGTAGGTAGTCAAAAAGTTGTAAGCAAGCATAGGCCCCTAAGCAACCATAAAAGCCCACGAGCAAGCCTAAGGCCATAAATAGGCATAAACGCCCATAAGCGAACATAAGGTCGTAAACAAGTACAAAAGCTTGTAAGCAAATGTAAAAGTCTATAAGCAAGCAGAAGGTCATAAGCAATCGTAAAAGCCCATATAAGCAAGTGTAAGGGCGCAACTGTAAAAGCTCGTAAGCAAGCATAAAAGCTCGTAAGAAGTGTAAAGTCGTAAATAGGTGTTAAAGCCCTTAAGCAAGTGTAAGGCCTTAAACAGATGTAAAAGGCCATCAGCAGACATAAAAGTGTGTAAGTATTCGTAACAAGTGTATTTTTGCATTATTTCATAATCCTCTATAATTCTACAGACATGTGAAAGAATCAAGTAGAAACCCAAAGCGATATCTTTCATAAGAATGAATGAGAGAAAAATGAGAGAAATGAATTTCTTCCATGTTTGTATGCCTATTCATAGCGGCCTTTTAACCATTTAGATCATCTTGCATAAGGCTTATCAACTTATGAAAATTTTTACGTACTTGCCAAAAACCTAGATAACTTGACTAGATTCACTATATCCAGTAGTCTATATCCCTTCTAACCAATTAGAGGAGGTCCAAATTAGACCTTACTCACTTATATACTTGCTAAAAATAATAAGAATATTATTTTTAACTATCTCTAAATTGTTATGTACAATTGACCTCAGTATGCCAAATAATATGGAGCCATCCTCCAATGAGAATGAGTATGAGTGTGTGTGGGTGTGCGCGCGTGTGTGTGTGTGTGTCTCTCTCTCTCTCTCTCTCTCTCTCTCTCTCGTTCTCAATTTCGCATTAACTGCAACAGCATTAAACCCAGATGCAATATCAAAGCATTACTCGCAGGGGATTATGCATACGTTGAGCTTCTCTGACTTAATATTTGCACAAATTTTGATCACACTATGAAACAGTTAGACTAAACCTAGCATCAGCAAAAGCACTTGTTTGCCAGACATCAGAACATGGATACAGCATAACACGATAGAATGATGCCTTGAACCTGGCAACGCTAAATTACAGGAAATTGAAATGTGTAACAAAGCCACACGCAACTTGTGGCTTTTGCTTTACACCAAATAGATACCAGCTTATCTATGTATGCTATGTTGTAGAATGCGGTAACGTCATCCCAAGGTTTAACTTTTGCATCTGGATCTACAGTTGAGCCAAAAATATGATACATTTAACTGATACAAAGCTGAATAGCTAAGTAGCTACACACATTATTTGTCAATTGTCTGTAATTTAGCTCATATGCAAATGAATCGCTTGTAGTTTAGATCATCTTGCTTGCCTGAACTAGCACTTGAATTAATCCCTGCCCTCCACCCTCACAATCCTTCAGCAACCCTGTCCAAACTGATTCGCTGCATCAGAGCTCCGGATCGTTCATAGCTGTGGTTCCATATCTCACAGGCAGGTAGGTCGGAAGGTGAAACGTATTATTCCAGGCAGACATTCATTCTCTTGGGCGAGCAGACCAAAGGGAGCTCAAAGCACGAAGACGTGCAAAATAATCTGCCATAGAAAGGAGACCTTTTGCAGCTTGCCGTGTTGTAAGAAGGCGGTGCATCTGCTGAAGCGTTTGTTGCCTAAGGTTGTCAGCCTATCATCGGAACAAGACGTCTTAAAGTTACAGCGGTATATAATCAAACGTTTGATTTACACCGCATTCTAAAAGGAATTCGAAATTAATAACCTAACTTTCCGTCCACATTGATAGAGAAGACATATACCTGTCGCACAAAGTTTTCCAGTGTACCGAGCTTCCCCATAGCTATGGCCATTTGTCCCATGTAGTTAGCCACATTTGGAGATGAGCCGAGAGAGCCACTTGCTAGAGTGTCAGCAAGTGATTGTTGAAGAGCTTCCATGCCTTGAGATAAAGCATCCTCTGCTTGCTGTGATGATTGCTGCAAATTACAAATTCCTAAAAGCTGTTGTTCTGCCAGAGGTTCAAGTTGAGGAATAAGGATCTGCGCCAATCCCCACCAAAGTGGGTGAGAGTCTGCCTTAAGGACAATCTCGGATGCCGACATCAGCTTACAAAACCCAAAATAATAATCTACTATTACAAGCAGTTGCTTAACCTTTAGGCAGATCCCTGCAGCAATAAATTGAGCTCAACGTTCGGTATTATATCTCTAAGTCAATTAAAAAACGATTCAGAAAACTGGTAGCACGAGCAGTCTGCAACAATTAACATGTTCAAAGAAATTTGGAATGGCAATGGAGGTGAAAATGGCCTAACGACATCCAGACTGTCGTCAGATGGAGCTTATTTAAGCACGTGTTACTGAGAAATGGAATTCATGGCATGCACTTACTGTTGGCTACATTGCACAATGCTTGTGATACTGCAAAAATGTATAGTATGCTACCATCTTAGTAGAACCAACTTCAAACTTGCAGAGCATGTGCGTTACACTTTATGACCAGCATTCTAATGAAATCCTATCAACACACTTGAACTACTACACTGGAAAGAGATAGAATTAACATTTCAAAGTTTGAGACTGTGATTGACCTTCAAGAGTTCCGATGGGCGAAACCCTCCCATCCACATGAAACATCGCTCAGCAGGCGTCTTCCACATGCCCGATACCAGATGAAAAACGTCAGCTTTTGCAGCAACGCTTTTTAGGCGGAAAAGGTCATCATAATGAGAGATGCCATTTTCCACAAGCATGCGTAACTCATTTTCGGATGCATGAGCCTGCAAGGCTGCTCTCAGTTCCCCCATCTGCCTATGTTGCTCCTCCACCCAGCGTGCATACTCGATATCAAAAGCAGCAGCACCTAGTTCAAGATTCGACCTTAAGAGTCAATAAGTTCATCTTTCAAACTTTGCTATAGTGATTATCGAACTTACTTCTTATTTTGAATGAAACATGCAGGGATCTTAAAAGTGTCAGTTAAGAACAAAACTAATAAGAACTTCATCGACATTACCCATAATGCAGGGGCAATACATAGGTTTATGATTATGACGGCATTGTTTGAATAGAGATATGGAATGCATATGATAATACTTGACACTTCAAACGAGACATGCAATTTTCAACTATATGCAGTCCAATCAACAGGTGTCAACCATTAACTTCATCATGCATAGGTGGACCAAATACTACGACATGCCAATTCCCTACTCACTTCTTCAGCGACCAAGAGTACGTGCACGCCACATTCACAAATACACGTCCACATTAACTTTCATATATTTTTACAAAAACCAACCTATTAAGTTTCTATCACATCTCCCGAGCTATAAGGGCACACTCCTTCGTAATGAAGGCTAAAACTAGAGAGCAAAGCTAATCAAATGAACTCCCTACCCCCTCGTCGAAAAGATAAGGAAAGATGGGTTTGAATAGCTGGTTCAAACAGATCATAAACTCGCTGTACTAAGTTTGACATATACTTCATCCACATGAGTAGTATGTCTTTGAAGTTATCTCTTACCCTGGCAGGTTATCGTTTGCCGCATTCATAACTTAATACATGTTCTGGCTTAATTTCAGAATTTTCTATGTTTATAGATGCAAAACAACCATAATGAGAGAAAAACACCAAAGATAAACAGAGACGAGAATACAAGAATAGAGTGAAAGTTTCAAGGTCCGGAATGTGCAAGTATACCCGGATTAATAGCAGCATTGCTCCCAATAGGATGTTGCCCCTGATCACCACCAAATCCACCAGTGCCCAAAAACACACCCTGAAACATAGCCATAGGTTTTAATAAAATAAGTCTTTTTAGCGTGGCCTTAGCTCACAATGCATTAACTTCTTTCAAAACTCTTCTCTCCACGAACTTAAAAAAGCTCCACATTCAACTTAGCCTCATCTTATTTAGACTGACCTGATGGTCAACAAAAATGCATGAAAAAAGTAAAAGCCTCATTTTATGATTATAATTATGAACCTGCTGTCGAGCACGCTGAAGTTCTTGCTCAATTTGTGTTAACTTCAAACGGCTTGATTCTAGTTGTTGTACATATGCCTGTATCAGCAAAGAATCAATAAACCACCTAATACTAACCTGCTGTTTGTCAAGAAAGAAGCTCAACAAACCATCGACATTCTGTATAAATTCAGAGGAAGAAACCTAGGAACAAGGTATTCACAAAAGCAGATGGCCTGGTCCTGCCCACCAAATTGCATCAAACATATTAACCAGATAAATCTTTTTACAGTGCAAAGGCTAAACTTAAGGCGTTGTTCTGAGAATCTTTGTTAATCTGCAGAATTCATGTTTACAGTGCAAGGGCTTTAAGGCGTTGTTCTGAGAATCTTTGTTGATCTGCAGAACAAGAATGAACGAGAGAGAGAGAGAGAGAGAGAGAGAGAGAGAGAGAGAGAGAGAGAGAGAGAGAGAGAGAGAGAGAGAGAGAGAGAGAGAGAGAGAGAGTTGACATGCCAATTATTGAAAACTTTCAGGAGATAAAATTCCTCTTTATAGTAAAATAGAGCTGCAATTTTAGCTTGAAGTGGAAACCTCAAGGCTTTAGAATTATTGCATTACATCAAATGAGATTATGTATGACGGCATCCCGTTTGTTCCAAACCATAAAGCAAAGATAGAACGTAAATTATGCATGACTATAAAAATTTTACTGCAATCAGAAGGGGAAATATAGTTCTTCAACCCACTTTTTTCCGTAGTCTACTTTTTCTTGCAGCTTCCCGATTCTGTGCTAGCCGTCTAAGAGCCTGTTCAAAGAAGCAAAATCAAGTCAGAACAATGCAGAGTGATCACTACCTTCGCCAAAAATGCAAGGAGAGGTCTGCAAATCTTCAACTGACATATTTGCAAGGTAAAGAAAAGTACAATATTTGCCCTAGGTTCAAAAAACAGAAGAAAGTAAAACTACCTTTGAGACAAAGAGATAAAGGCACAGAAAATGTGAGACTGTTGACAAGATACAAGGTTTGACATACCTTAGAATCGTTATTTTTTGTGCCTTCTTGATGATCTGAATTGCCTGCTACTGCCAGAGCTCGACGGTGACCCTGATCTGACTGAAAACAGAATGCCACTTTCCTAAGCTTGTCTCGGTGAAAGCATAAAATACAATCCGGAAGTACCTTATAAGACAATCCTAACCATAACAGTGTTCAGAGGAAAATTGTTCGCTCAATTACAGCCTACTTTTATACAGTAGCGTGATCACACCTTCAATTCACCATCCAGGTCGTTGGAGGTGTCCGTTCGTGGGCTATTATTAGCCATACCAGAATCTCCCCAAGTTTCGAATATCCTACTAGATGGTGACTCGAATTCTTTGTGCGTTCCAGTGCCTGATGTCGTGTACTGAGAAAACCGTGAATCAGTGCTCAGAGCAGACGATGATGTAACTTGGGTGGACTGATGATGCTGCTGCTGTCATGATCCGTAGTAAGGGTATGACGGTGTTTGTGAAAGTTACATGAAGAAAAATAAACTGGAAAAACCTTTGAAACAAGAGCAAGCAGCATAACACCAGCATTACCTAGTAGACAGATATGGTTACAACTTGATCAATTAATCAACATGTTGACCAGAATGGAATCATTTTGCAACCATCACAATCTCAGGTTCAAAATTTTCATGCAGCCAAAGCCCAATCTCCAAAAACAGACAAAACTGATGCTTGCTCACTTCATTGGTTGAATCGAAACGAGTTGATGCAGGAGGTAAAATACTGAGGGTTGGACGAAGATTGGCTGTTTGGTCTGTGAAATCACAAAGTGAAACGGCAAAATTAGATGTCGTATTGGCATAAAAAGATGACGCAGAATGAAATAGATAGCCATCTTTTATGTTTTAAGTGATTCAATGCACTTATTGCGACAAAAGGAATAAAACCTTCAACATCTGGAACATTAATACAACCATTCAGCATCAATAAGACAGGCAGACATGTATCTTGCTTTGTATTAGCTACATGATAAACTTTACTTTTATAGACTCTATCCACTGACACAAACCTATCAAAAATATGGCAACAGATTCACCGCCTGTATAGTAAATTTAAGCAAGTATCTCCATACCAAATACCGTCTAATCGTAACGCTGTTCCAAATTCAACCCTTTAGGGGAAATTTTACTCTAGACCTGAAATTGAAGAAAGGAGATGTCTAGGGCACATTAAGACCAATTCACCACATAGTTTCCTTGATCCTGTATGTCCCTTCCCACGAGCAAAAGCGGGATCCAACTCCGATCTCAAAGGTGAAGATAACGTATACTGCTGGGCCACTTTTGGGCGACTTAAGTTACTCTAGCTTGATTCTCCTGATTCCAACTGTCACTAATTACTGAACCTAATGAAGGTCATTAAAGGGCTTTATGCCCTGTGTGCCATAACAAAACGCCAGGTAAGTGCTGTGACTGCCATAGTCTCATTGGTTCTCTGACCTTTGCAAAAGTCTTGGGGAAGTTGGGATTGCAGTATATGAATGTACTGTAGCACATTGCTAGTACTCAAATCTGAGTGATAAGCCATCAAACCCTCAGATTTTTGATAAATGAAGAGATTTCGAGGAGGTAAACCCCATTTGATCTTTATCTTTCTTATTTCGTTTAGGCATTTCATGTATGCCTTTCACATGTACCTTCTGAATAAATGAGGCAACAGGGGCACTCAAACTGCATGGATCAACGTAAACGTTCAAATAGGGCAGAAACTTACGTCTTTCCGTAGGATCTGGACCTTTGCCTAGGTTGAATCCAAGAGACTGCTCTAGCTCTCCAATATAATACGCTCCAGGTTGATCTTTGATATGATCCGTGATATAGGTAGCTCTGTTGCCAGAAATGAATGCGTCAGAATACTTCATTTCCAAGAAAAAAGTTCAAGCAAAGTACATGGAGTTCTTTTACTCTCCAAATACACCCGTGAATGGAACGAATATTTAGCAATCTCCTCACGAACACCTAAAGAGTATGTGTAAGGATAGAATCTCGCTTATGACGAGCACCCTAGCTGATGATTAATGTGCCTGGCCAGCGCCTCAGAAGCTTGTCGTCAATCTATAATTGCTCCACAGTCTATGAATATATCAGGCGAGATGAAGATCAATCAATAGTTCTCAAGAGTATGTACTTCAGACTGTTGGTAGAGTCGAGATAAGATACTGTCTATTGGGTCATTTGTACAAGGATCTTAGGGAATGGAAAAGAACGAGAATAGCACAGGCAGTAAGAGGTTCTCGGAGTTTAAATCATGGCATGCAAGTATACTCTTACCACCACGCAATTGGCTCCTGATCAGTCACGATTATAGCTTAAGTATGGACGCAGAAGTGGTTCTTAAAAACTCAGCAGTTCTGTGAAATACAACTCGAAGCTTGATGAGAACCCCCAAATTTTTCTCCAAATAATGATAGTTACTAAAACGCCTACATCCATGATCCTTGTATGCTTCGAAAGAAGCTTCAGTTATAAGAAAGAAAACACCTAACAATAACTGATTTGATGAGTCAAAGTCGACTGACTAGTGAGTAGATATAGTCATAGCTAGGAAGAACTCAAAGCAGGCCAACATGTTGAGAGATTTAACAGGATAAGAGAGACGAATAACAAGTGTCACGTCTACATATATACATGTGGTTTATCATACACAGAATTATGTTCATAGAATTAAGTCTTTGCTACATTCGCATAAACGTTTTCTTAAGCTCAGAGACATTCCAATAAAACAGTTGAATTGAGGCCGTTATTGTTGGTGGAAAAGCCAAGGGAGAGTACATGAGACGTGAAGTAGGAGGTGGAAGGCCCTGCATGCCGTGGGAAGGAGGAACCGCAGGCTCAGGCACTGGCAGCAGTCCTCGAGAACTCCTGCTATTCGCCATGAACCATGCTCGCCTTCAATCACGAGACCCGATGCAGCTTCTCAACTACCAAAAACCAAATTCAGAAGACGCAACACCAAGCTCATCCTCATGATCACAGAGTGACAGCAATTCACACGTTCTTTCACCTGATGATACAATGCTTTGCTGGATCATGATGTATCCACAAGCTTCTGCATCGGGAAATCCAACGAGGAAAACAAGAGTACCTGCGCTGCTCGTTTTCGACGGAGCTGATGCTAAGGAGGCAGGCAGGCAAAAGCATCCCTGGGCTGATGAATGCTTACAGAATTGCTTGCGCCATCGCTGCCCTCCCCCTTCACCCCTCCCCCGACCCCCCCTCGCTCTCTCTCTCTCTCTCTCTCTCTCTCTCTCTCTCGCTCTCTCTTCGAGTTTTCCTCTCTTTTGCTCGCTCGCTGTCTCTCTCAGATCGCTCGACCTACCGGATGCAGAAGCCAGGAGGCAATCACACTCGCAGCCCACGAGCCGTCCGTGACGGCCGGAGCCGGCTGTCGCCCGTCACCTTCTATATATGTACCCCCCCAAAATCCATAGTTGGAAGTTTCTGACGGGTGAACAATCGCAAGTCGAGCACCTCCTGTGACGGGCGCACGTCAACCTCCGAGTCTTCTAATGTCACGAATAATCACTAAGCCGGGCCCGTGACATCAGGCTGCTTACCACCTCAGCATCATCCATCATGCATGCATCGGACAGCCATGCATCATACCATGCATATGCATGCATGACGGGGATTTTGAGTTTGACCCGCGACCTTCTGACCCGCCGCATTGGAAGGTCCGAGGTGGGTCCGTGCACGTGGCACATGACCCTTCAAAAGCAGGTGACATTTATCGACCACGTGTCGAGACAATGTCCGAGTAAACCTCCCGACCGCTGTATATTTTATCGGACTGCCAGTTTCGTCTTTCAAGTAGGCAAAAATTTCCCCCCATCAAACACGACTAAGTTACTATTTTTTTTTTTTATTGTCAATGAAATATCCAAGTGCTCCTTCTTCCTAGTGAATCATTGTACTTGACCTCTCTCCTTGATATGGTAACTTGTAAAAAATTGTCATCTATTTGTGGTCAACATGCTCAAGGATAAAGGTGACGTGTTTTCGAGATTACTTTTAGCTTTGTCATGATACAGTAAGCTATTGTGACGATCTGTTAAACGCTAAACGCTGGATGTCACTCTTAGGTGAACTTGAGCATTAAAATGAGTTTTTTGTTACTAGATTTTTTATTCTGCTAAAATGCAATTCTTTTATTTCTCTCTAAATTTTTTTTATCTTTTTATCTTTAATGATATCACAAAAGTCAAATCTTCTTGGTGATATATCCATCACATTGCTTTAAGACACTTTACATTCATATTTCTCTAACATTTATCTCACATTCCAATAATTCTTTCACATCATCAAAGCTTGTTGTCTTATCAACGCCTTGTTATGCAAGTTAACTCCTCATGTAAAGGGAATCCCTATCGTTCGAAAATCAATCAATTTCATAGGATCACAAATCTTTATGTACCAACCAAAGTCAATATAAACATGATATGTCAGTTGTGAGTGAATACTTGATGAACATTGGCCAAGAATTTTCCGTAATTGCAATATGCATCTTCTTGATAGGCAAGACTTTGTTGTTGCTTGAAGGCCACCCAATATTGTGATGAGGCACAATGAAGAAACTATAATACATATCCAAATTTTCTACCGTAGAGTCATGGCTAATACTAGGGGGGAGGGAGGGGGAAGGGGGTGTGTCGTTTTGCATCTCGTCTTTGACCCTAGTATCGCATAAACACATGGCAATCAAGTTGGTTTCTTAATCCCTAGGCTTATACCAAAGTTGATATCAACCGCCGAACTATATACCCGCTGAACAATGAAAATATCCCTCATTTTGTGGCCCATTCTCTCAATGCTAACAAAAATCTACCTTTTCTTGAAATTAGAACTAGAATCTTTTTTAAAAAATCAATCTCAACGAATATTTTGAAGGATGTTGACTTTCGAGAAACCAACACTTATTTTTGTGTCATTTTTGTCCATAAAATTAGTTATAGTATTTTATGTACCGTGTCATAGTAAACATGTTTTATTGATCTCAATCAAAGTTATTACCTTTGTCATGAAGCGGGAAGCTATTATAAAGTTTTACTACCAAATCTGATGTGTCTTGCCTTCATGATTTTCGAACAGAAATTATTGTGTTTTCTTATGTTTTTGTATTTTTTTTCAGTTACTGAATGTTTTTGGAACTATACGACTACACATGTATTGTATGTCAAAGCTTTATGTGATTTCTCATGACCTTGATCTAATTATATCATAGGAAATATTGATTTTCATATTACACATTAGTTATTTTGCATGGAGCCTGAATTTTGTAGAGAGCCAAATAGTCAAGTATTACATACACATGCTAACATCCGGTCTGAGAGCCATATATAAACAATGACAAGATTTATTCACAAATATACGTCAAGGCTCTAAGCTTCATTGAAGCTTGACAATGTGGGAAAACGAGGGCTTAAAAAAAAATTGACACTGATTTGAGAATCTCGACAATCTAAAGCAATTTTATTCAATTTCTTACTGTTTTTCAAACACTAGTCAAAAACATTTAAAATGTAAGGGATTTTAAACGACAAAACTTGTAAGTCTCAAAATTTAAACGTTCCGAAAACAATACAACCTCCTAAAAATGCATGATATCGGAGTTTATCTCCAAGTAGGTTTTCATAGCATTGACCTTGGTCCTAGATTCTCTCTTATTGTGGGGCCCATTCCTTCAAAAGTGTATTTTTAATTAAATAGTATATTTTATAATCTGAATCTCAGTTTTAACTTATTAATGAAAATAATGGTGCGCACGCTCTCACAAATTCTAAGCAAAAAATTTATGGCAAAATGTTTTTACATGCACCTTCCAATTGCCGAAAGTTGCATTTAAAACTTTTTTCTTTTTTTTACATGCACCTTCCGCCAAAAACGTGCATGTTTATAACAAAAGAAATATTTAAAAAAAAACATAAATTACAACAGAGAAGTACGCCTTCTCGGTGCATTCAGCCCTTTGGCAGAATGCACGCAAAGGGCGACCTCCCCTCCCCCTCCCTTTCGAGGGCGGAATGGGTGTGACCTATTCACATATACTATAGAATATTCTATTGGCCATAATATATAATACTAAATAATGAAGTGTTGACCTTAAGCCAGAAAGAAAGCTAGCTGTGAATATTCATATTTCACGAATTTAATATATAGAAAAAAATATCATTTCATGGGCGGTGCTGATTGGTTTTTGGGTTTGAAATCCTAGGCAATCAGCTCAAAATTCAAGCCAGAAGCGTGGCCGTCTGTTGACGGTCGATTTATTATTTTCTGTCCATAGAAAAGAGAAAAATATATTATTATTATTATTTCCTTAAAATAAAATACCTTCGAAGTTGGGGGCCAGGTCAGGCCCCGGGACGAGGTGCATCGGGAGGCGGACCAGTAGCAGAGGCCGGCCAATCACATTGTTTTTTTTTGTATTTTCTTTTAATATACATTTGGCTTTTTCTTTCTTTTCTCGAAAAGGGCCAATTTCTTCAATATGCCATATAACTTACGTGAAAAGCTTGCCGTGCGGAATGAAGGACGTGGATTTGACAGCCGGCCGTCAACCGCCCACCGTGTACTTTTTACACTAAAGGACCCAGATAATGAGGAATGAGCAACCAGCCCATCACTCATGATATAACTTTCTTTTCTCCTGGAAATAATATTTAGGTTTAATATTTTGGAATTTAGTTTGGGGGAAAGATTATTTTTTTCTCTTGAGGATAACTATGAAATTGAGAGAAATATGTACACACACGGCATTACAACAAGTGTGTAATGTGCCCATACATGGTGTGGTGGTGTACCTTGTTTGGGTCGGGCTTTTCGCCCAAGGTTGATTCCATGGAGCCCGCACATGTGTGGTGCCCATGGTGGCGTGGTGGTGTAGGGCTTCTGATCCAAGGTTGATTCCATCCATGCCCAAAGAGGGTTAGATTCTCAAGCCAAGAAGATATTCAAATCTCTTTTTTACTAAAAAATTATGTAAGAAAATTTTATATGTTCACTCCTTGAAAATGTGAGCTCCCATCAAAGCATTTGGTAAGCCATCTTTCAACCTTGGCTACCATGACGAGGCAAAAAAGTAGGATTTGAGTCATTATAGTAGATATGTAAACAAGGACATGATAGTACTAGGGAGAGAAATTATGTATGTGAAGATAATTATGTATGGATAGAGAAAGTGAGACTTAAAGATGTCGTCATTGTTGTCTATGATGACTTTGAGGTGACATTAATAGATTTTAACGCAATGACATTTACTTAACAACTTTGACTTAAAACAGAGTAACATTTTTTGGTATTTTTTAGACTACCCAATTTAAGCATAATCTCATGTTTATTTATGAGTGAATAACCAATTCATTTTAGAAAAAATGTATTTTTACAATAGATTATGACAAAAAAAAATTCAAAACTCATACAACCATCATAAAAAATGAAACAACACTGAAGACAAAACATGATCTTTGACGATCCAAACAACATAAAAATATAGGAATATTCATACTGTTTTTACATATATACTTCTTTAAGTACATATTCCAAAGAAGTTTTACTAATGCCTCTCATTTGAGATTTGACATATTTTTAACACTTTTTAGTTGATGAAGTTGTGGACCCATCTTCCTCATCAGAGTCATTTGGCATCTGTTCTTTTAAATAAACATCTAAAATTGACAAAAAAATCTTCTATATCAACTTTTCTCTCTTGGTGACGAGTTGAGGATGATGGTTATACCATTAATCCAAGTCGTTCTTTTAAAATAGATGCGGTTGACTTTTGTAAATGATTAGTCATTGTCAACTCAATGTTAAAAGCTAAAATACAAGTATTTTTTGAACTAAATCATCAACCCTTGGTTGACTTTTCAATTAGTTTCTTTTTCCCTTTTAATCTAACTGCAACATTCACAATTTGTACCTTCTAGAAAAAGCATATGTTGAGATTATGTGCAACGAATGGACCCAAGCATCTGTTGAGACGATGTGCAGCCAATGGACCCAAGCACTTTTGTCTAATTATTGTTTTGAATAAATCCAAACACTTTTGCACTAAAATGGATGTCCTTTACTATTTTCAAAAGCCAAAAGTGCAACAAATCTTCCAATTTGAATTTCATTAAGATCACCGCACCACTTCATTTTGGCAGTTTTACAGTTTGTTTGTTTTTTCTTGAGCCCAAATAAAATTCACATTCTTTGCCTTACACAACTTGTTAAAAATCATTATTTTGTAGAAGATTGGAAGGTTTATCAATTGTCATTAGAGCTTCAAGTTGAAAAGGCCATTGATATTCTTAAATTGACTGAGCACTCTAAAGAGTCCGTCCACCAATGTTGATCAAATTCATCAAAAAATTGAATGGTGTTTGAATACCTGAATCCAAATTTTTTAAGCAAAATTTGAACTCCTTCCAAAGGTAACCATAATGTTGAATGTGAATATTATTTTTCCCACAACAATGTAATTCTAGATTCATTCCATCCAATTATGTCACATATGATTCTTCAACAATGCTTTGAAGCATTTGTAAAAAAAATGTTCTCTTGCTTCTAAGCCTCCTAAAAAAACAATTGAACATTTGATCAATTTGGTTTTGAGTGTGGCTCTCCAACAAGAATCCTATGTTACTTTTATAAAAACAAATTCACAAGCATTGAGAAATATACCAATAGAGTCTGATTTTTTTTCTTCTCTAGCAATATCGTCAAGCTACAAATAAAGCTTTCTAAAAAGATTCTCACCAAAATGGGATATTATCTTATTTAGAATGATAATTGTCAAACTTGGATTGTTTCAAATATCAGGATAGTTAAAAAATACTTTAGATTCCTAAGTGTCGTTGAATACAAGTGCTTGAATAAACTTGGTCTCGTTCAAAAAAATTGGCACTCTAGCAAGACAAAACAACGTCGTTTTCTTTTTATTCATATCATCAATGACAAGGCCCAAATACTGTCAAGAACACTCAAAAAAAATTATTTGATATTTTGCAAGCTTTTGTCTCTCAAATAATTGTTAATATCGATGCACTTAAAGGTCTTTCACGACATCTATTAAAAACAACAAATCAAATGATTAAAATAAACTAATGGTATCTTTTAAATATTTTGTGGTTTTCAACATACCAATTTTCAAAAAATCAAAATCAAAATCAATTGTTCAAATGATTTTTATCTTTTTCACCCAAAGTCTAGGCAAGTTGATTAATAGATTTCAAAAGTCCATGAGTAGAACAGACTGTCATATTTTATTCCTTGGAAATCTTTACTTGACCAAAATCTCTCTTCCAAATCTTGCAAAACTATGAAAAATATCTCCATTTTTGTAAATTGTGAAAATATAAAAACTTTGACAAATTTTTTTCATGCACGTCTACAAAATGCTTTAACCAAGTAACTACATATAAAGCATCGAGAGATAATTCGTCTATGCACAAAGTCTTTCAAGGTCAGATCTTTTGCAATGTTACATGAATTCTTTCAAGCTTGGAGTTCTGAATACCATGAATGGCCTTCTAAGTATATGACAAACTTTTATTGTATTAAAAAAAATAAGAACAATAGTTTCTATCTAATCTACGAATTGCAAATAAATAGTATTTTTTCTCATCCTTACATAATTTTTTTTGTTCAGTTTCTAAAAAGGGACTTGCATTGTATAATGAGACTTGAATGGTCATGTCTCATAAGCTGTGGGAATGAGAACCCACAAGTTTCTATAAGAAGAACCCCATTCCATGTAATTCTTTCATCCATAATACAAGAGAGGAAAACATTGTCATTTTGGATCTACACGTGTTCTAAGCTTTGGTTTTTGGCTTGACTTTGTGTTTTATTTGTTATGCTTCTAAGTTGTATATGATGGTAAACGCTACATCAGCATGTAGATAGGTCTAAAATTTTACTATAAATCTCAATGTTGATTGTGTGCTATCATAGCTTGCTGAAAACCAAGCCATTACTTGCTAGTTTTTGTGCCTCAGTTGGATTCACTTTTTCAACCCTAAATCACTAATTATCAGTTGTTGCAAACTCACACATAAACCTTCTATATGTTTTCTAGTGTACTACTCACAAATAGCCTATAGTTTGTAAATTTTACAACTCTCTAATGACACATTCTTGCTTGCATAAATATTGTCAAATGTAAGCCCTTAGTAGACAATCATTCCTTAGTTGAGTAACCTAATAGCTTGAAAGAAGAAAAGTTTACAGCTTGAATCAAGATACATTTTAGCTTGTAGAAATTTGAACTACACTTTTGTTGAAACATTAGTTTCTTCACAGTTTTTAGTAGGGATTCACATTCAAGTGAAAAGTAGCTTCTTCTTATCAAGATACCTTTGTTCATTACTTAGCATTTCCATTTGATAGCCAGTATGACTTCTTGCTTAAAGTATTTTGCATTGCATCAATATTTTCATTCTGTTTTATGTGAGAGACCTGTCAAGAATTGCACCCGGCTCTCTGATTCTTCTATGGTGTGTTTTTCTTGTTTTACACACAAATTTTGAAATCGATAGAGTGCTAGATATAATTCTAGACTCCAGTATTTCACGTAAGACTACACCTACAAGTATTTTATGTAAGACCACACCTACAAGTAGCCTATTTATCATGACATCTCATCTATATTCTAGTTTTTTACGTAAGACTACACCTACAATTAGCCTATTTATCGTGACATCTCATCTATATTCCAATTTTTTTCTTTTGTTTTGATTCTTTCAAGAGTGTATCATCGATTTTCTAATTTGAGTCATTTTTTCAAGTAACAAACTTTCTAAATCAATCTTGAAAAAAAATTCACTAATAAAGACTAAGTTCTTTGTTTGGTGTGCCGGCCAAGAATGGCAAGGTTTTATTATTACAATGATTTTTTTTTCTCTTATGTGGAATCAGAATATATCATTAGCTAACTTGAGGGAGCATTCGGATAAGTCAAATTGGAAGACGATCAGGAGGATGTAGATTTTGTGCATGAAACCAATCTCATTGATCATGATATCACCATATAGTTTGTTACATGGATGATCATCTACTAGTTATGTGCAAAAGGTCATTTTTTCTCTAGACCCAAAATTTTTATATGATAGATAAATCACATTGAATCTAGTACTTTGGCCAGTTATTGGAAGATGAAGAATGGAGGTATTAATGTTTAGGACATATTATCTTTAATTCTTGTTTGTTAGATACTCAAAGGTTCCTTTCATATATAGATGCTCAAAGTGATGGGGATCCATGCCATTGTATATTCAAACCAAATTTGTATGGAGTTTATCAGCATGGCCTTCGTAACATGGTATGAGGCCAAGGCAAAATTTTACATCACCTTTCAGGGAGTAGTGCACAAAGTGCAGGTAATAGAGGTTGCCCTTGCTACGATATGTATTATATCTGGACCTAGGGCCAATCCATCTCATTAAGTGGCCAATAATGCGATTAAGCCCTACATAGATAGCCGAGTAGTGCAGTACCACACAATGTGTGAATTTCACATGTGTGGAGTGCCCGCTACATGTGATTTAGATCTCCTAAGGTGTGTGGATGCACAATGATCAAGATTAGATTAAGATTCAAGATCTACCTTACTCTCAATGGCAAAAACACACTACTACATGCATTAAATCACTTCCAAAGTACATACACACATGTGGGAAGTGTTCCAAAATGAAAACTAAGTACAAAAATAGCCAGCTCTCGGGTAGAGAGAGAAAGCAACAAAACACTTAGATCCAAAATCTCACTTGATCTCAAAATCAATTAGCATAGAATGAGAAGTACAATGATACCAATAGATCCATGAGCTAATCCTAACTCAAACATAATTGGACCTCATATTTACAACCTCTTAATCCTATTGGACCATTGATGCATCCACCTTTTGATTCTATTGGTCCATTCACAAGCATATTTCAAATCCTATTGGACCATTGATGCTTCCACCTCTAAATTCTATTGGACCTCTTGAACTTTGACTTGTCACACATCAAACTAAATCAAAACATTTGTCAACAACCTATTTAGCTCTAGTTTCACCTCCTACACTACTTTGGCTCAATAGAGGCATTACATGTGGATTTGACCAATTTGCCATCTATGCCAATTTTGACCCTATCACAACTCTACACAAATATGCTTGACCATAAAACTTTATGAGACCTATATAACAAATTTTTTTAATTTAATTTACAATTCTCCACACGTGGGAACTTCCTCCACACATGTGAGATTCACTCACAAGCTTCTAACATAAAAATACCAAGCTAGATTTTTGCCAATTTCTCACCCTCCTCCTCAAAAAATAGCTTGGAAAGGTACTAGATCACTTGAGAAGTTTGTAAATCTTTTTGAGTCGATCCTGTATGCATAAGAAGTGAAGATCAGCCAAGGGATCCATCATAGCAGCACCCTCACCAAATCCATGATAAGATTTCTTTGGTAGAGATCTCTTGCCAATACCTTTGAAGAGTACTCCACCAATTTGCCGTTATTTCAATGTGCTTCCTCCATGCTTGATGATGATCTTTGCTTTGATAATTCCACTTGCATGATGGTTGCACCATAAATAGAGAAATCTGAGGCTTCCAGGCCTCATAGAGATCATAGAGATCAAGATCATAAGATGTAAAAAAATGATGATCATCAAGATTATGCTTTCTAGTTTGAATAGTCCACATACAATGAACTATATCCATGATGGATCTAATCTTGATATCAAATACTATCTTGATGTTTTTTAGGCTAGTTACTCCATTAGGGGATATTAGAACTCAAAATGGGCCCTTTGTCAAGATGTTGTTTTTGACTTCGCACGCTTTCAATGCTTATGTGTCCCAATGAATGGTGTCCATCTGTGACGAACTGTAACAGTGGTTGATGGACAAAAAATGTATTTAACTTTTCCGGCCAAATTTTTGTGAGTTTCAAATATCTCGCCAGGCAGAACAAACAACTGTGATTGGACCACAGTTATTGCCCGAATACTCTTATGCTGCCCATCATTGTACACTCGAGGTTGATTTGACGTCAGTAGTTGTAAACTATAGTTAGTAATCCTTGTAGTTAGGAACTTCTTGTCATTCATAGGTATACCTCTCATTTTCTTCATTCTATCTCTTATTTTGGATTGTCATTTTTAGGTTTACCTCGCAATCTCTACATTCTCTCCGTTCTCAGCTTGCGTACTCGTATTTTTGACTAAATATAGCTACACATAATCGGAGACCAAGAGGAACCATTGATGCAATCAATATTTGCAATGAAAAAAATGCAGAAGATCAATGGATACCAAGAATATATCAAAAATATCAATGGATCTTGATGTATCCCTCTGCAAAAGGCTCATTCCGAAAAAGAAAAAGATCGGATAACATATATAGAAGCTCTTGGAAAGGCAGGATAATGGATTTCAAAGTATCACATGTCGGTCAATCTATCACAAAAGTTTTAGTTTAGCATGCTTATCTTCACAATGAGCTCAACATTCATGATTTGAATCCAAATGATAGAAGAAAATGCAATTGTAAGTTTTCAGATTTAATTTCTTTAGAGTTAGCATTTTCTTTAGATTATATTTTTCTTGTGATGATTTTGTTGGTTTTGCAGATTTGTATCCATCAAATTTTGTTGAATGGCAAACAGTTCAATCTGTTGCAGGAATAATCGATGTAATACATTCGGATATCGGTATTTTACAATATAAAGGTCGTTCTCCAAAATCACTTTTAGAGTCAGGAGTTTCTTTTTATGATCACACCTATTTTCCTGATAAAAATGGTTTAGTTGGTAGATTAGAGCCATATCCTCTACCAGATTTTTCGAGTGAGGAATGGATTTCTCCTGATGCAGCAATTTCAGAAAGTTTTTATCTAGGCTATATATTTATATTTAGAGTATATTAAAATATAGCACTGGATCAAGGAATAATAGATTAAGTTGGTATCTATTTTATTATTTTTGTTGATTTTTTTATAAATGCAATGTTCGGAGAACAAAAACAATGTTTATTTGTAAGGACTTGAGTGCTGAAATAATCGTCGAATTGTTGGATGATGGTTGGGATACAAAACAAAATCAACAAGTTGAGTGCAGAGTATGTTACTCATCCATGACATTTAGGTATCACATCGAAAAACAAATGTTCACTTTGCTGCTGTATTATAAAAGATGGATTAAATGCAAAAAAAAGTTTGGAAGCCACTGGATAATATGAGTTTTCGATAACAAGATTCATTGTCTCCTGCAGGAAATGCATTATCATTATTGGGAAGATCTTCAGTCACTTGAACTCCAGTGACCACTACAATCAGATATCAAATCGACGCTTGCCCTTGTTGAAGTCTTATATATATCAGTTGTATTTTTGGTCTTCATTGCCTTGGTCTGTATTGTCCTTGTCTTGGCATATTTGGATATGTTCAGATAATGATCTGATCAAAGCTTTGCTGCAACAAATCTAAGTGAACTAATGTCGCATGTTTGGATTGGTTGTGGCAATGGTTCGATCAGATCATCTTTCCGAACTTATTCAAAAAAAACCATGGTAAAGACAAGGCACACCAAGGCTATGAAAAACAAACATGTCGGAAAACTGTAGAAATTGAAGATGAATGAATGATAACCTGAATTAATAATAGGAAAACAAACAAGTGAGAACAACCATAGAAAACTTTAAATATATTTCTATTAAAAATTTATGTACATGTGTCTCATCCACATCAAGTGAGACGAATTTTTTATCAGTATCAACTATCTATGATCTCTAAATCCATTTCTCCGGTTGGAAGTAGCTTGGGTAGAGAACATATGAATTTTCGATCACAAGCTTTATGGTCTCTTGCCTGAAGTACATTATCTCCATTGGGGAGACCTTCGGGCATTTAAACTGAAAAAAACATAAACACAGTTGAATGTTATTAATCAAAGATTAGTTGTTAGGAATTTGATTATGAAAAAAAAAAAAACACAATTAAATGCTATTAATCGAAGATTACCTCTTCCAGATTAGGAAGTACATCTTGTAGTGCAAGCCACTGATTGAAAAAGTGTTTGGCATTGCATACCATATACCAATTATAGCTGACAGAATCAACCTGCTGGGAGGACTGCAATATCCAAATTTTAACATTATGAGATATCGGATCAATGTGCAGGATGTTATAATAAAATCTACAACGGAAACAAGTGCGCGTTGAACCGATATCCAAAAAATATTATTTGAATATCGGATCAGCGCGCACGATATGAAAAGAAACCAAACAATAACTACAAGGCCGCATCGAACCTCTCTCTGAATCTTGTTTTGGAGGAGAGGAAGGAGCAGGTCTAAAGTACTCTGCAAATTTGTCATATGTGTCCCATAGCTTGAACACAATGTTGAAATCCTTGGGCATGATGGTCACTCTCTTGGCATAGATAGCTGCAACAACAATATCTGAAAAACATTTCACTTGGAAATCCTCATATACAATGTGCAGCGCCTCTATTGCCATTACAATCCATCTCACATCTGCATATAGACTTCTTATAACCTGTCTGATGGATCTCTGTATGTGAGCTTTCGGAATCAGAAGATTATTGGTCTTCTATAACTTTCGAATATCCTTGAGCCAGGGTGGGTCTCTTCTTCTGCCCCTTGGCCTAGGAGGAGGTGGTGTGGACGAGGTGGTGGTGGTTCATTTCTTTGACCCCCTCCTGTGATTGGGATTTCACTAGGGTGGACTCGTGCTGTTTGCTTAGTCCGCACTAGTAGTATCCAATATCGGATCAGCGTGCGGTGAAGGAGAACTCAGGATTGGAAGTCAGGTCGAGCGCGTCAAACTGATACCTGAACTTAACCAAACCGATAGCTGGTAGAGGATGGGCTTGCGCGAGTAAAAGCGGATCGTAGGAAGGATGCTTCGAGTGCGTTGAATCGATGTCGCATGGATGTAGAGAACGATAAAAACTTTAAGCAAAAAAACTTTAGCATCATCCATCTGTATATATAGAGAAAATCCATAATGATTGCATACGTAGTGGTTTGGATGTCAGAGGCTCGCTGATGATTACTTCGAGATATTTAGACAAAAGTATGGTCACATCTACAATTTATTGTTGAAATTGACAAGGTTAAGTTATAAATATTTGACCTTTTTTATATCCAATCATTATAATTTCGGAGAATTCCAACGGCCATTATTTCACCCAATAGCAAATCGATGTGCACATACTACATGTGAAAATCAGAGAGGCTATTCTCGCGCGTTGGACCTATATTGGAAGATAATATGACTGATCAAAGCT
The DNA here is from genome assembly GCA_029204225.1 of Diphasiastrum complanatum. Lineage (NCBI taxonomy): Eukaryota > Viridiplantae > Streptophyta > Lycopodiopsida > Lycopodiales > Lycopodiaceae > Diphasiastrum > Diphasiastrum complanatum. The sequence continues at coordinate 58,737,772 of CM055098.1, forward strand.
TGACTAGATAGATTCTCCTTAGCTTTGGACAATATGAAGAGTCTATCGAATCAAGCTTTGATCATGCATAATACCCTCCAATAATTTCAAAAACATTTCAAAATCTTTTTTTTCCTACAATAGCGATTCGACGTGCGCAGTCCAAGTGAAAAATCATTGTCTTCTCCAAAGGCGTGCTGATTCGATATTTGAGCCGCACTGAAAATATATTGGAATGCATTATGAACGCCTCATGAAAATGTTCTGAATGAACATTATCTCAAAAGGAAAATTCTTGTCTTTACGGTGCTTAAATAGGATGAGAGTCTATAATAATTCTCCTCGTACACGTTTTTCAATAATGTCCATTTAATATTTATTTATTATTTGTTTAATGATGATTCGGTGAGGCTAGTGATAGACTATTTGATATATTCCGACGCAGGTTCAAATTCTAGGGTCAGGGCTAATGATGATTCGTAGAATCTAGTGATAGACTATTTAATGTATTCTGACGTAGGTACAAATTTGTCTCATCTGATTGTTGGATAAATATAGGCTGTGTTTTTCAATTCATTATTTGACAAATGTATGGCTGTGATCAACAGGAAGTGGCTATAAATATGGACACCACTTTTCATATTTTGATTCCGTGATCTTTTATTCTGAACTCACTAGTCATTTTGTTTTCTTTCTTTCTTGTGATATCAAATCGATGCGCGCTTTCCCATACAATGCACGGTCGGATTCATTTAGACGATTTGAATCGATATCAGCCTCTTCTGATGTGTGCTTGAGGAAAATTTTAGTCTCATCCTAATGATATCGGATCAACGTGCGCATTGTTGTTCATTCCTCTACCGATATCATTCTGTCGCATTGAACCGATATCAGGTTCAATATGGCTAGTTCCTCCATGTCCTCTAATAACAAACTTTGGATTTTTTGAATGTCAGTGACATTTCATCTGAGAAATTAGAGTATTTTGTGAGTATGTTTTTTGTTTCCTTCGATATCGATAAGCTAGTTTATGAAAATTGTTATAATTTAATTTCTTATCTTCATAATTTTTTTCAAATTATTAGTACTCCTGTTTTGGATATAGATAGTTTTTGTTTCATTCATTTTCAGGACCTTGTGCATTCCCAACCATCCTCTAAGCATAAACACAATAGAAAGTACTCTAACCTACATAACCATTTCAAAAGAAATATATATTGTGATATCCACAAAAGAATATATCGCCTTCTAATCAAAGGAATGGCTTTTGTCTTTTATATATCAACTGAAATTTCAGATGATGAGTCTGTTGAATCTTCAACTGTTCCATTGATCGGAACATCTGCACCTGCTCCAGTTGATGTAGATGATGCAGATACTGATATAGGGGTTGAAGCTGAAGCATCTATGGCTTTAGATTATCAAAAGACTCTCTCTGGTTCTATAATCCTCTTTGATTCTCTTCCATCTGCATCTCTTGTTAATCAATTAACTCTACTCGATGTTCCCTTATATTTTAGAAATAATGAAAGTTATATTTCATTTAATGATATAAAAGATGTTTTGAATTTGAGAGAGGATGAAATCCTCTCAAGTTTTGCTCAAAATTTATTAGAATTTTCTGGCATTGTTGATTACACATATGATGACCTTGAAAGAAAGATAGATTATGATAAAGATGGCAATTGGAAATCTGGCAATGAGGCCTTGGAGGCCATGATTGAAAAAGCTAAAGCCTATGAAAAAACTTTGCCTACAGAGGAGGAATTTTTGGAATTCCAAAAAAAATATCCCCCAAGGCCTAGATATATCCCCTCCGGAAATGTAGAGGCCATTGGAGGACATGACATTAGCAGAGCAAACATCGTTGAATATGATGATTATGATCTGGTATGTAGATATTATATTGATATTGATATTGTTCAGTTTTCTTATTTCAAACACTGTGTTAAAGTATGAGTTTGCAGTGTTATGTATCATTCTAAAAAAAAAATTTCTCGTTTACAAGATGCTATTGAAATAGATGCCTTTGGTATGAGACATAGAGGCGTCTGAGGTACTAACAATGGGTATCTGATAGAGGCTATCACGAAACCAGTCAAACAGACAGCTGCGCATCTGTTGAACAGTTTCTGGTTGTTTCAACATTTCGCAAGGACAGAATCCAGTCCACATTGCTGAGTCAGATTGTGGAGTCTTTCTTGGGATTCCCTGGCCCCATGGTTGTGCCATAAGACTGGCATGCCTTCCTCATCCATGAACTAAAAATCTCCATCAAACCCAACACACGTGAGATTATTAGAATATTATCTTCCTATCTCGAGTTTGGGGCCATGTCCATGGTTATTTCCACTAAATTTCGTGTTGTACATAAAAGGTATGTGAATTGAGCACATAACCTTCTAGTATAGGTCGGATTTGAGTTAGGTAGATTCAATTTTTATGACATGCAGAAGTTTAGATAGCATGCAATGTCATATTGTATGCATGCAAACCACATGCAATCAGTGCATGCAACATGCAAAGTGGTTTCTGTGATCTACACATGTCTAGGCAATTTTCTGAGTTGACATGCAGTACATGCAACATCCATGCATGCAGTTACACATGTGGATCTCTAGTAGGTGAATTAGTTTAGTTAAGTGGACTTTCCATGCAACTCCACTGTAGGAATTCGAGTCCCTCTCATGTAAGGAAAGCTTGGCATGTTTTGAGATTTTGGTGTTTTGGACTCATTCTCTCTCTTTTCAATCATTGATTTTCTCTGTCTACCTGAGAGCAGCCTATTTTTCCCATACTGAGCAATTAGAATTATTTTTGACATTCAAATCTCATAGTAACAAGTTAGATTTTTTCATCTAAGCCATTGTGCTCTTGTCATAGATTTTTCAAGTATATTGTTCTCTGATCAATCTTGTGCAATCACAACACCTCAGTAAGATCCTGTAGGGTGTGTGGTAAAGTTCACACGTGTTAAAAACTTCACATGGTATCAGAGCTTCATGCTTTGAAGACGTGAGGGTGTATACATCAGATCTTCAGTGCTTTTGCTTGCAGGAACTCGGATTTGGGAGAGGGATTCAAACTCGCTAAGAGACAAGCTATCTGTGGATCATAAGTGGATCAAAACGAGCCTGACCTGCTCCAGCAAAGCCCTGTACGGACATAGTGCTCACATGTGTGAAATCAACCCTCATTAAATGAGTGCTACTTCTCTAGATTTGATCCAAATTTGATGTTCTATAGCTTGTTGGATAGATATTGAAGAGTGGAATGTGTTGCTCATGTTTCTAAATCAATTTGGTTTTTTTTAAGAAGAGTTTTAGGCAATCAAAGAACTTGAGAGAGTACTCAACTCGTGGGATATGCCAAAGTGAGCACACATCAGTTGTTTTCACCATTTTCATCAATTTTCACTGTCAATCAAGTAGAATTGGATAGAAGTGAGTGTTCTGAGGTCTTAGACTTTTCATTTCACACAAATTACTGTATTTGAGTTGAAAGTAAGTTCCTAGAGAGTTTATCGATACTTTGAAACTCATGGGAGAGATAGACTTCTTACTTGCATGTGCTTCTTTTTTGTGACTGAAGCAAGATCCAAATTCAAGATAGATTGATTTTCTGTGTTGAGAATTTGTTCTCACATCTGTTGCTAGATTTCATAGGTTGGATCAACATCAGTGTTATATCCTAGATTGAGATAGTAAGCAACATTCTTTCAACTCCATTTTTTATCATTACCTAGAATTTTTCATAGTGAAGATGTCTTCATCTGGTTCACATTTCTTGGAGCATAGTGAGAGATTAACATCTTCCAATTATGCAATGTGGAAGATCAGAATGGAATCATTATTGATTCTACCAGATGTAATGGATATTGTGAGTGGAGCTGAAGAAGAACCTGCTGCACCTAATGAAGCTGCAACGTTTCACAAAAGAACTAGAATTGCCCTTCATTTCAAAAAAATGAATGTAACCAATGAAGTGTTAAGAGAGATCAATACATGCACCACTACCAAGGAAGCTTGAAATACTCTAAAAACAATCTATTATCAAGAATACTTCTAGATTGCTTACACTTAGAAACCAGGTATTTCTAAGTTATCAGAGAGTAGATGAGAGTGCTTCATCATATGTCATGAGAGTTAAGGATCTTCATCAAGAGTTAGCTGGTATTGGTGATGCTTTTAAGAACACTGAACTTGTTCAAGTAGTCCCAAATGGACTTAGAGATGAGTATGACAATATTGTGCAGACTTATGCTATCAGGGAGGATCTTCCATCCTTAGAGACACTGCAAGATTTTCTCATTGCTGAAGAAAGCAGACAAGAGAACAAGATGCTGAGGATTAACAAACTTTCATTGAAAGATGGTGGAGATGACAAAGCACTCTTCATCAGAGACAAGTCAAGAGACAAGGGCAAAGGACAACAACACTTCAATAAGGACAAAGTCAGAGAAGGTGGTGAGGATCAGTCCTCACAAGCTGCAACATCCAGTGGCAAGAAGAAGCTGTCAAAGATCAAGTGTTTTTTTTGTGGCAAGAAAGGACACTATGCATCAAATTGTTTCAAGAAGAAGAACCAATCTAAGCAAGCTAACCTTACTAATGAGGATGAGTGTGAGGGTGTTGAGAGTGAAAGAGAGGATTCATTAATGATGTCTACTTTTTCATCTTTTTCTTTTAAGAATGAAGAAGTCTAGTGGATAGATAGTGGGGCTAGTTCCCATATGCTAGTTCTAGGAACTCTTTCACTAATCTCATGCCATATTTAGGTGCAAAAAGATCAATCTATACTGCTAATGATGTAGAGTGTAGGATTGAAGGAATTGGTAATATTCCATGGCATGCATCATCATCAAAATCTTTTTGCTTACATGATGTACTGTATGTACCTAGATTGACTAAGATTCTCATTAGTGTAGGACAGTTGTTTGATAGTGGATTGGATGTCAAGTTTCAAGTTGATAAGTGTATAATCTCAAGAGAAAATGAAGTTATTGCTAGAGGATTTAGAATTGGTAAGCTGTACAAACTAGATTCTAGGGAGAGTGCTAACATTTTAGATATTGCTTATAAGACCAAGGTTCTTCAGGAGGATCTGTGGAGATTGGGTCATCCCAATTTCAAAGCCATGCAATCTATGGTCAAGGAAGGAAAAGTTGTTGGACTACCAAAGACACTGTCAAAAGAGCTTCTACCTTGTGAAGCTTGTGTGTTGGCAAAATCACACAAAAGGCCTTTTCCTAGATCAAGCATCAAAACAAAGTAACCATTTGAACTAGTGCACTCTGATGTTCATTTCTCATCAACTAAGAGCAAAGGAGGAGCAAACTGCTTTGTTTCCTTTGTGATGAATATACAAGATATTCTTGGATCTATATGTTGTCTTCAAAAGCCATGGTCTATGATGTTTTTCTTACTTTCAAAGCTTATGTAGAAAAGCAGTTTTCTTTCAAGTTGAAAGCTTTGAGAAGTGATAGTGGAGGAGAATACACTTCCAATAAGTTTAAAGACTTTTGTGAGAGAGAAGGCATTCAAAGAGAGTTTTCTTGTTCATGTACTCCTCAGCAAAATGGAGTTGTTGAGAGAAAAAATAGAACTTTGTGTGAATGTGCAAAAGCCATTAGGCTAGAAGCTTCTCTGCCTAAAGAATTTTGGAGAGAGGCAGTTGCATGTGCAAACTATCTTTGTAATAGACTTCCAAATCTTGCAATTGGAGGAAAAACACCATTTGAGATGTTGTATAAGAAAAAGCCTAAGGTAAATCATCTAAAGATTTTTGGTTGTGTATCCTTTGTGCATGTGCGTCTAGAAACTAGGAAGAAGGAAGATCCTAGTGCAGTTAAAGGAATTTTTGTAGGACATGCATCCACTAAAAAAGCATACAAAGTATATCTTCTTTCTACTGACAAGAATGTTGTTAGTAGAGATGTGATCTTCCATGAAGATCAGAAGTTTAACTTGGATGATGCACAGATCAAGGAGTCTCATGCAAGATCAATCATCAATCTTGATTCTGTTCAAGAGGTGGTGAGGCCTAGGCTTGAGGAGGAGCAAATTCAAGCTACCACACCAAGAAGATCTACACGAGAAAGATCTGAGTCAAGGAGGCTCACATATGATGAAGAAGGAAGGCAAGCGGAAGGTGAAACTTCCTATCATGCTCTCTTCATATCAGATGAAGAGCCTAAAGATGTCCAAGAAGCTCTTCAATCCAAGATGTGGGTTGACCCAAGAGCTTGAAGCCTTGATGTCAAACAACACATGGGAGCTTGTGGAGCCACCAAACAACATGCATGTGATTGGATGTAAGTGGATTTTCAGAATCAAATATAATCATGATGGATCTATCAATAAGCATAAAGCAAGACTTTGTGCCAAAGGCTACTCACAGATCAAAGGTCTTGACTATGAAGACATCTTCGTACCAGTTGCAAAGATGGTAACAATCCGAATACTTATATCTCTTGCATGTTTTCACAATTAGAGTATGTTCCAACTTGATGTTTCCAATGCATTTCTCAATGGTTACCTTGAGGAGTGTGCAAAAAGTACAAAAAGGACCAAGAATGGATCCTAATTTGATCCTCAGGAGGGATTGGTTGTCAGATTACTTGATCTATCAATCTACTTGAGATTAAGATCAATCTAGATCAATTCTAGACACAATATCCTAACAAGAACAATCATTAATTGAAGGTAGGTGTACTTTCCGGTTTCCCACGTGTGAAACCCTATTTGAGTACGGACTCCAACCTAAAAATCAAGTACACATTGATAGCACCTCAGAACAATCAAAACAAATGTAGACAAATGGAGAGAATCACTCAAAATTGCTTCCAAAACCAAGATTGGTGTCTCACAATGATTCTGGCCAAATGTGGCTCTATATATACAATAAGTGAGAGCTCATGGTACTGATCATCCCTTTGATCCCACATGTGTGAAGGTGCTTTGTCATATGATGATTCATCATGCAAAACTGACACTTGGACAAAACCTTCTATTTTGAGCACTTTTGGTCCATTTTCCTTCTATATGGAGATCTACTTGAAAATCTTCTAGAAGTCAAAATTCGTCTACTTCAGCTTATTCCACACATGTGAGTTGTCCTCTACACATGGGATGTGACACCTAACCAAAGGATGTGGCTCATGCAATCAATAGATTGATGCCATGTGTCATATGTCTAGAAAACTAGTTTTTGGCCTTTTTAGCCACTAAAACTTGAATTAAATCATATGTACAACCTATATGATTATGGTACATGACAAGTACACTATTTTCACACATGGGAACAGGCTCCACACATGTGTAATCATCCTATATACAAGATTTTTGGCCTCTACCAAGCTTATTTTTGCATTTTTCACAAGGAGGAGATTTACATGGAGCAACCTCCAGGTTTTGTGAAAGAAGGTGATGAATCAAAAGTTTGTCTTTTGTTCAAAAATCTCTATGGACTAAAACAAGCACCAAGGTCTTGGTATGCAAGGCTCAACTCCTATCTCATATCACTCGGATTTTGTCTAAGTGAATATGACCCTTCTCTGTATTATAAATAGTGTCATGGATTTGTTCGAATCCTCTTTCAGGGGATTGGAGTTACTCTAGGGCATTTCGAAAATTTTGGCGGCCCCGTGGGGGTCAAAATCATCGAACATATCCATGAAATACTACGTATTTGGTGAAGTAGCTTCAGTGTGCGGGGGTGAGGCGGCCTGGGCAGCTGTGATGGGAATGGTAGTCCCAATGGTCACAGACCGTCCTTGTGTGAAAGCAGAGGTGAGGGAAGCATCAGAGGCGGGGGGAATAGGAAGTTCAGTGCGAACAACAGCAAGGGGCGGAAGCGCAGCTGACGATGTATGCCTAGTGCGACGTCATGATGCGGAAGGCAAGTCAGGAATGACGATCTCGCTGCGTGGACGACGTCGACTATGTGAACTGGAGGCTTGGTGGGATGACTCGACCGGTGTTTCTTCATAGACCGAAAGCACAAAATCCAGGTGGAAGCCATGGATTTTGTTTTCTAGGTGAGAGGCGGCTAGAAGAGACAACAAAGAGCCAACAGCAAATTGCTGCTTAGTATTGCTCTTAATAGCTCGTTTGAGCTCACCAGAAATAGTCTTGAACCAATTATATGGTTCAAGAGAGGCTTTGGCTAACTTGGTATAGGACTCAACTATACGATGGAGGATTTGAGAAGTGATGCGGTCTTTTCTAAGGTTGCCAACCATCAGGAAGTTATTCAGCAGCTGGGCAGCTGCGTGTATGAAAGGCTCAGTGATGGCATCAAGGAGGTATCCGTTATTGGTCCAGTGCAAATCATTGGTGGCGTCGATGTAAGGCTTTATGGCCTGTTTGGCCTGCTTATGATTGGGTGAGGCCTGTGTTCCAGACGATATACCTATGGCAGCAAGGGTGGCCTCAGTGACGTGCACCTTGTGTGTGGCTCCCTGAAAGGTGATATAAAATTTGGATTTCTCTTCCTTCCATGAGATTGATGAAATCCATGTTAATTCTCCCAGAAAAGGCTCTCTCATGAATACCCATTGCAGTGAGCAGAGGCTCCGCAAGGGTCATCCACTGAGTGACCATGCTTGTGCTAGAAAGTATCATGATGTCCGATGCAGATGGGACATCACAATGGATAGTATAATACAGAGACTAGGAAGTATCTATAGAAGACATGATGATAGGAAATGAAAAGAAATATGCAGAAAAGGATATCAGAAAGTAGTTCAGGAAGTTTGGAAGGCTTTGGTCGCGGAAAAAGTTCTCAAGAGCTTTGCTAATCAAAAACTATCTCAGATCAGATCTGCTAGATCTATTCCACTTTTCAATAATCTGATTTCTATATCGTGAAAAAGATTTCAAAAATCGATCAATTAATACTTCTCAAAAAATGATAAATTTCTCAGAATCCAAATCAGACTATATCAGATTTGATCCAAATTTTGACAGAGACTTGATTAGGAAAATCAGAACCTAAAAATTGTACTGGCAAAGGTTTCCTAGGTGAAGATTGGCTCGGTGAAGGATCAACAGTGCAATTTTGGAGAAAAAAAAAAACACTCTGATCAATTTTTTTGTCAATTTCTAGGGTAATAACCTTCGTCGAGCTCTCAGATGCAAGATCTGACACTGATAAAGCTATGGTAAACTCGGCAAAGTTTTTTGACACAAGAAAATACAGTTTCTATAGTTTGACGAGGGTAAAAATCAAGAATTTTTATGATTTGGTCAAGAAGAATCTTCGCCAAATTCAAAAATAGTATTTTACTATAAATAGAATGTTCTGGAAACTCGACGAATGTTTTGGTCAAGGATCAAGAGTAATACTGGTATTTTTGCAAAAAAGTGACTTTTTTGACAAAATTATGACAATATGACAACCGATCCTCTGAAAAAACCTTCTATTTTTTATATTATTCTTCGTCGACCTGGCAGTAGATAGATCTGAATCACACCTATGCACAGTGAATCGGGTGAAGGTTCTTTTTCTGTATTTTTAGGGTTTTGATGATTTGGTGTTTCTTGACGGTTTCTGATGTTTCTGAAAATCGGCTGGGAAGGATTGTTCGCCCTTCAAACTGAAGGTTCTATGATCAAAACCAAAGGTCTCTGCAACTCGACGAAGGTTTGCTGAAAGAGAGCAAAAAGTTATTAGCTCTTATGATGATTTTTGCCTATTTTTGACCAAAATCTGGCAGATTTGATCGATTTTTGTTGTTTTTTCTGATATCTCAGATCCAAATGGATCTTAAGATTGGTAATCTGAATAGCTTTCCCTGTTCCATAATCAGATTAGATTTTAAACAAGCAAATCCACTCAAATCAAGCAAAATCACTTCCAAACTAACCCTAAATGCAGATCTAACGCTATTCATGCCACGACAAGATGCCTAATGCAAGCTAACCATCCAACAAACATGCTGCAAACTGAAAAATTGGCATAGCTCCCCGGCGCCAAAATTGTAGTGGGTTTTTTTCCTTGCCTAACCTCAAACCAAAATCTAGTCAATCTAACATCAAAGAGACGAAGTTAGTTGTCACGCATAGGTTCGTTCCCATGAGAGCAATAGTATAGTTCAGATTTCAGTATGAATGGAAGATCCACATCTAACTCTAACATCCATTAACCCTAAGCATTAACACTAGATCCATTAACACTACGCATCCACAACAAAGATAGCTTACTCTTTCTCTCTCTCCCTTTCTCTCTCATAAAAAGTATAATAACATACAATCCCAATAACAGTCAGATCCACCAATTAGCAAAAACCAAAGAAAGCATGAGAGATGGAGGAAAAGCAATAGAGAGAAAGGACATTCATCAATCCATTTCTGAAGAGAACCAATCTGCTTTATTGAAATGAGGAAATAAACATGTGTAGGAACTCAAGTTGGTCTCTTTTTATAATAGAGAAGAGGACCCTGGCCTCTGAATCCTATTGGTCCATTTCTGCCTCCCTAATTATTCAAATTTAAAAAAGAGTGGGAACCATCCAAATTGGAGGGAAACCCAAATTTATTCACTAACTTGACATTTAGGCCCTACGACATTAAAAGTCCCGCAAAAAGGCCTAAAGTCCTTTTATTGACTTGTAACTAATCAAATAACTATGTAATCATCGGGTTGGACTTACACATGTAGGGTGCCAAATCTCCCTCACTTATTAACTAGGGTTAGGATTGCCTTGGGATCCGCAAACCCTCCAACATTGACATAGGACGAATTGTGTTGTTCTTTTGTTTGTTCTGTGCTGATTTGTTCCTTGGGTTCAGACGACAATCCATGGCTGCATGACCCATCTTGTGGCAATGGATACACTCAATGCTTGTCCCCTCTGCTTACTGATCACAATCATGCCTTTGATTCGACTTTGATCACGATCTTGCCTTTGATTCGACTCTCTCTTAGGCTTGAATTGTTTCTTGGTCTTTTCTTTGTTGCCATAGAGGGCCTGGTCAGAACCATGCTTGTGATCAAGGTGCTCTCTAGCCTTGACTTCCTCTCAAATCTCAACAATTGTCGTAGGATCTTTTGTGAGTAGGGTTCTGCTTATTTGGAAAGATCTGGGTAAGGCTCTCAACAGGTAAGTGAGCTGCTTCTCAGTTGACACTTCATTTTCTACTCCAGAATTGTGTAGTGATAGGATTATATCCTTCATCTTCCTTACAAAAAAAGTGAGGTCTTTCCCATCCCACTGTAAATTTGTCAGTTGATCTTCCAGCATCATGATTTAACTTCGTGATTTCGTTAGAAATCTCGTGAGCAGTGTATCCCACATCTCTATTGCTTTGGAGAGTGTAGCCAGGTCAAGTGTGAGACTATCCTCGATGGATGAAGATAGCAAGGCTACTGCCTTGTCATTTTTCTCCCTCCACTCGCATAGCTCTTTGTCTTATGTTTTAGGCATCTCTTCTGTGCCATCCACCCAGGGGAATAAACCTTCACCCTTTAGTATCAATGATGTCTTAACTTTCCATGCTAGAAAGTTAGATCCTGAAGAATCCATAACTATACAGATCTTGCTCTGTATGCTACTGATTGAAGTCATTGCTTCTTGAATTCGTGTACACTTGTTGATGGTTGATCGTTTGAATGCTTAGCCCCTTGGATCTGATTGTCTTTGGCTATGTTAGACTTTGAAAAGGTTGGCTCTGATACGACTGATGACAATGAAATTGACTCAGAAAATGCCCAAAACAACTCTGGTGACAAACTGACAAAATTAGGTCACGAACGATTCGCAAAACTTTTTGCAACACTTGAGTTATTTTTGTTCAAGTTGGCTCTATAATGCAACCAAATGAAATGAGACAAATTCTAGAAGAAAACGAAACGAAATGAAACTTTCACTGACATTGATTCATGCTGGAAGCACAGATCGCGAAACGAAGCAAAAGAATTTGCGAGAAGATCAATCAAGCAATCAAGCTCTGTAACGAGACGAGACGAGACAGGACGAAACGAAATGAAACGAAACCTAGGTGAGCCTCTGAGATTGATTTATCCTTGTAGCCAGGTGAACGTGAAGCGAAGCGAAGCGAAGCGAAGCGAAGCGAAGCGAAGCGAAGCGAAGCGAAGCGAAGCGAAGCGAAGCGAAGCGAAGCGAATAATGAAGAGAAAGAATTCGTGAACGAGATCAGTTCGTCAGGAATTCAGACATGATCGCTGGTCACTGCCAGCTATATCACTCCTACAATCCTTCAGAGAGTAGTCAGACACAGCTAATCTACGTTAACAGAATAATGTAGCATTCAACAAAGATCAAACTAAGATACAGAATTAGAATGAACAAGCGAATCAGACACACAAATAGTAGCAGACTAATTTACATACAAGATCATGCAATCATCTAGATTAATAATGTGCACAACAACTACAAAATCATCTATTGATTTTTTTGATTCTTCAAGCTCTACATGCAGATCCACGCAGTGCGTTGGCGAGAGAAATATTGTTCTCTCACGAATTCAAGTCTCGCTTACTAGCGGACCTTGGATCTACAGATTCTATTACAGAATTATCTCGCACGCAGGCGGATTCATATTCTGTAATTTTCATCTTCTGACAATTGTCTTGCTTACTAGCATAAGACTTACAGTATATGCTTCAAACAGAAGGTATGTAGTTCGGGAAAAATTTTGTGTCACTTCTTGTAACTTACAAATTAGAAAGATTAAGCATCTACAACTAATTTGCGAATTACAAGAGTGGAAAATTAGCCACGATCTAGAATACTTCTGATGATGTCATGTTATCAGATCAAATAGTTGTACCCCTTGGTACATGGCTGATCTTCTTGGCTGTTCGTGGGGGCACGACTGATTTCGTGTCATGTCGTGTCGTGACGCCTTTTGTCAAAGGTTCAAATTTGAAAGCTAGCAAAGTTGTGGCATTAGAAACAAAATGTTTCTTCAGTCGGGACGCATTGCTAGATGGGTATTATTATTGCAAGATTTTACTTTTCAAGTGGAGACTCGACAAGAAAAGTTTCATACAAATGTTGATTTCTTATTTCGACTAGATGGAACTAAATGAACTGAACTACTTGAAGACAAATTTTGTTATGAGGAATTATTTATGCTTAATTCAGCGAATTCATTATGTTATTCAGATATAATTGAATATTTGATCAATCAAAACTATCCAAAAATTTATAATTCGGAGGAAAATATAGTTTTTTTCAACATAAAATTGGACCCTACACCATCATAAAAGGAGTATTATATAGGTTAGGCCCGGAAGAAGAGCTACGAAAATGTTTGGAAGTCAACAAAATTTGAAGTGTTATTCGAGCTCTACATTTGGAAAATGCTAGAGGACATTATGCTCTAAAGAATACTATGACCAAGATTCTAAACGCTAAGTATTGGCGGCCAACCATATATAGAGAAAGATGTTGCAGCATTTCAAACTTGCGATCCTTGTTAGAGGATTGGTAAGTCGACTAAGAGTATGCATTGGCCGCTTACTCCAATACTTCCTCTTGCTCCATTTGAAAAATGGGAAATTGGTTTTGTTGGACCAATTAAACTTGTCACAAGACATACCACATGAAGATATATATTGGTAGCAACTAACTATGCAACAAAAATGGTCGAAGTAGAGGTGACACGAAAGAATGATGCCAAGACAGTTGTTGAATTCTATTTAAAAATATCATAACATGCTTTGGATGTCCACTGGAATTAGTCAATGACAGGGGAAGTCATTGCCTGAATGGTCTGACAAAACAATCGAATGGAATACTTTGTAAACTTATGAATAAGTACATTCATCCGATTGGGACAAGAAGCTACCTTTTCTTTCATGGGCTTATCAAAACACAGAGAAAATAACAACAAGAAAGACTCCATTCTATTTGGTTTATGGAATGTATCCAATTCTACCAATCGAATTCGAAGTTTCCAGTTATCGAATCGAAGTTGCAGAACGAATGTCAACATAAGACAATCTGCAACAACGACTACAAATTCTAGATAAACTGAAAGACGATCGGAAAGTAACAATGGAGGAAACCAACATTGTTCAAGAAAAACGTAAGAAACAATTCGATTTTAATATAAACAATGTCGTGTTTAAAGAAGGAGACAATGCATTATTGTACGATACTCGACACATAAAGTTTTCTTGAAAATTACACACAAGATGGATGGGACCTTACAAAGTGAGCAATGTATTCGACAATGGATCCATACAATTGGCAGATTTGGCAATCTACAACCCACAAGAGTCAATGGTTGCAAGTACTTTGAAAATTTTCAAAAATAAGTTGTGTGTGAATGCAAAGCAAGTTTTACCTTTGTGTGACTTACGTGTTATGTCATATGGTCTATTTTATTGAAATTTCATGCTACAAGTAGCTAATCTGATGTGCAATCCCTCCAGGTGAGTGCCACCCCTCAGAACTAGACAATGTCTAGGATTTTTCCAAATCCTCAATCATTGGAGATGGAAATAAGAGTTCCCATCTCAATTAGCCATGCTACACCATGGAAAAAAAATCATTGATTTTTCTTAAATATAGCTTCCTTTGGAACCTATAAAAGTATCACATGCATCATACATGGCTATATCCAAAAATTTTGACCTTTCCTAGGCACTCGGTTATTAACTACCACTTCAGATCAAGCTATAACTCATCTATTTCACATATATACCAAAATCACCAAAAAATGACAATTTTTTTAAATATGATTTTTGACATGTTGGCTAAAGTCCTATAATAGATCTCTCATACCTAATCAACTAAAAATTGACCTAAATATACTTTGTCCAGAAGTTTTTAATTCCAATACTCTCAACTCCAAGGGACAAAGCTTTCTAGTCCATGATTTTGTCAAAAGTTGAGTACACACCATTCGAATTCAAGCAAAAACTGAAACCATCTTATTCCTATCCATATACATCAAATTGATTCATGCATGCGTACATATTGCAATCTTTTATGTAGTTCAAGCATGTTTTAGTCATAAATCTACCAATAGATCAACCTCTACATATTTATTGATAATGTACTCACTTAGAATCACCTACAAAACCTATATATATATATATATATATATATATATATATATATATATATATATATGCATATGCTTATGCTTATGCTTATGCTTATGCAGTTGAAAAACAATCCACATCAAAATCTTCGTTAGTAATTACAAATTTCATTTCAATTGTTCATTTGATTACTAACTTGCTAGTTGAAGTTGTTATCTTGCTCATGCTCTCTTTCTTTCTTTCTTTCTCATGTCCCAAAGTTGGTGGTTTTCCATGTATAAAGGCTTGATACATCACAAAAGCCACATATATGGTAAATTAGACATATGCACAAATTTATTGCAATGCTCTCATCTTGGCCGCTATTTTTTTTGTCATTTCATAATTAAAAAAATAGCATCCAAAATCCACTACTTTTTTTTTGCAATTTCATTTAAAAAAATAGCGAAAAAAGTTGCTATTTTTGTCGCTCATAGAAATCATGATATGAAGGGAATTCAAGGTGGAGTCCACACAAATCCATCTACCTTCTCTCACCAATTGCTTGTATTTGAATAGAAGCTATTATGATCAAACCTTTGAATGCTCTTATGAGAAAGCAAGGATTTTTGTCAATCTGTATTCTTATTAGGTGATTCGCCTAGCTAATCCTTCTACCCATCTTTCATTTCCCTCCAATACAGATGGACGCCATCTCATGCCGAGAGAGGTTCTTAATGATAATGCCTATACATGGCACATGCATCACCACATCATGATTGTCAATCATGGTAAAATTTTCAGGTTTATGGTAAAAACACGCTCCAGAAAAAACTATTTCTATTTAGCATGGCAGTGAACTTATTAGGAAGGAATGGCTTTTGAACCTTAAACTTGCCAAGGACTGGTTTTTTAGCCTTAAACGCCAAGGGAGGAAGGATTTTATGATTTCGGAATTTATCAGATCAGAATCTGGGCAATCTTTTCAAAAAAATTCACTTATTTATTAGGAGGCTACAGCTTTGGCCTCCGCGTAGGGTAGCTGCTTCTCCAGCAAACGAGTCCCTCGAGTAATCGCTTTAATTTTTAGTGGGCGCGACCATCTATGGTGTCCGACATATTCTTGTGTCATAGGTACGGGATTCATATGGATATTCTGCATGTTGGATCTCATCATCTCTATTTCTGAAGATGTAGATCGTAACTTGCGTATTATATACTATAGACTGGAGAAATCAAATGATTTTATGAGACGTTCTACCAATTATGGGTCATGATTCATGAACAAGAAAAGTTCTGTATAGGCAGTGCGAGTGCGCCGAGCTCGTAAAAAATTAAATCATCTTAATGCTCTTTAATTTTGACTTTTGGTTAGGCTTGAACTCTAATCATCAATGATGATTCATTCGCATGGATGATGGAGTCTTATTCCAAAATCAGCGAGTACTTGGAAGTTTAGCTTTGAATTTGATGGGCAAGTGAGCTTTCACCAGCTGTTCATGTCCAATGAAAGCGAATTTTATTCATGATTGTCTTGCTTTGAGTAACGGGTTGAGCTAGCAGACATCCTATATAAACAGTGAACACTTTGCTAACTGTTGACTGTTAGTCGGAGCAATACATGCATCATGCATACATGCGGCACTCATACTGTATAACAGAATAATGTTCATTGTTAACTCTAGTGGCCTGCCATCGAGCAATTTAAATGTTGGGTACTTAAATCAATCAATTGCATCGATGATGGTCTTTGGTGCCTAGCATTTGCCTACCCTGCTGCCTGGCCAGTGCCCCTGAGAGTAGGCGTCTGCGATGTACATGTTGCATTGGTAACTTAAAAGTTAAGCCTCACCCTCGACTCCTGAGTCTCGAGTCCACAGGGTCTAGTCAATACCGCGCCGTGCATGCTGCACAATGGGGAGTTGGGGACTTGGGACTGCAATTCTGTCACTCATTGATCGTGCCACGAATAGCTGACTTGAGAAGTTATATAACATATGCAGGCTAATGAACGTTGGTAAATGAAATTTTCAGAAATATACGATTAGATATATAGGTCAGTCAGATGATCTGCAGCCCATTTCACAGGTGACAGAACTGACTAGTAGACTCTAGTATCGACTCTCGCTTCCTCTAGATATCAGTGACTCTGGCATTGACAGTTAGAGATTTCTTATCAATTAGAGTGAATTATGAATCATGATTCCGTATAAACAGCAGATTCCTGCAGCCATATTCGACCCCATTCCGGTGGCAACAGTAGGCATTGCGAAACGCATGATCACGGCATGAACATTAAGTGTCCGTTTTTGTAAAGCTGCCACATCTGAATTACAAAATAACAACTCAAGTCTCATATACTAGGTAAGACATTAAGCAGCATCAAAATATGTCATGGGCTTTATTGGCAAAGCTATCAACCATGGCATCCCATCCATCAGGACTTAAGAGTTCAGTATTTGATAAAGCGTATATACTCCGGGCCTTGAACCATGGTCCCATCAAGGCCCTCCAGCTTCCTCAATGTAAAGCACCCGACGCCAACAAAGACATGCTTAAAAGAACCCTACATAGATCCATAAGGTTCTTTTAAGCATCCTCGGAGGAACCTGCCTATGCAATACCAACTATGCTATATAGATAAAGTGTACCAAGTGTTTTTCCAAATATAGAGCTATAGAGGAATTTTTTTTTTTCTCTCAATAGAGGAATACTTTTGGCAAGTGTTTTTCCAAATACACAGGAATAATTTTGGCAAGTCTGTATGTATAGTAGAAATTAGGAAGGGGGCCTTCCTCTGTGCAAAGCACCTATCAAAGACATGCTTAGAAGAACCTTACACGTATAGATAAGGTTCTATGAAGCACTTGCAGAGGAACCTAAGTATTTGTAAAATTTCTCTACAATATTATTAACTTATGTGATACATAGATAAACTATGCTACCGTAAAGCACCTACCAAAGACATGCTTAGAAGAACCTTACACATATACAAACATTCAAATTTTTTTAGAATTTCCTTTCTCGAATATGACTCAAAAGTTTATTTGAATTTGTTCGAATCTGCCTTGAATTTCATTCAAATTTTGTTCAAATAATCTTCTTTGAACATTATCCAAATTCTATCGGAACATCTTCTATTCAAATTCGTGAGAACCTTACTCAACAGTCCTTTGATTCGAATCTGAACATTATCTGAATCTCATTTGTTGATCGGTACTGTCCAAAGTATTTCTATTGCACTCTTTGACAAAAAAAAAAAAAAAAAAAGACCGTTGTTTTTGCCACACACTTCAAATGACTTTTTTTTTTTTTTTCTGGTGATCATGTATGGAAATTCAATACATATTAAGTGCATTGGATCTCGTCACTAGACCTATGCTATCTATTTTAGGACAATAAGCTTCATGAATTATCTATAAATAACAAACAATCATGGAGAAGTGATGAAACTAGTGAACTCATAGCTACAAGCTCCTAAGCTGTAGACTCTAAGTTCTCTTAAAACCTTTTTTGCTCTTTGTAGTTCAAAAAAATAGACTACTGTTTTTGAAAAAATTTCTTAGTGAACAATACTCCAATTTAGATCATGAACTTGAGCTCTATCACACTTAGTTTCGGTAGTACTAGAACATAGGCATTCTTAGTCATATTATGTAATCTTATTCTGAAAGACATAAAGCCTGAAATTCAGCATTTTGGTTGAGTACAATAATTTTTTAAAATTTTAATTTGACAATATTAATGCTCTATAACTCAAGACAACAACTAATCTAGAATCATCTTTTTTGTTTTTGGCGATTGGTAAATGAAGAGGCAAGATTAGGCTTAGATTGATGTCATAATTTCTCTATCAAACATTAATCCTAGCATTGTGAATCTCATTGCTCACAATTCCTAACCGTGGTATTAGAGCCTAAATTTTGGCCTTGCATACTATCGTAATTTGTTTATGTTTTAGATAAGCTTCAAATGTGATACTATAATTAGTGTATAGTTAACTAGATTTATAGTTTATTGTAGTGACTAGGATTCAACCCGCTATAGACACATTGGTTGGGGCATTTGTCCCGTAGCGTAGCCAGCAGCTACTTGGACTAGTCAGGTAACCACACTGATAAGAAAATTAGCCTATACAATAGTATTTTATGGTTTTTGCTATGCTAAGGGGCATGTCCTGGGTTTATTAATAGTTTTGGCCTATACTTGCTCTAGTTAGTAAGAGTTTAAAATGCAAAATCTTGGATTGTTGCACTATTTTTTGGGTCTTGAAGTAGATAGGACATCATCTTATAGTGTTAAGAGATTCAATATGGATAAGTGCAAAGGCATAGATACGCTTATGGAGCACGATGTAAGGGATCCAATAGATGGTGATGAAAGATCCTTCATGGACATCACCCTCTATAGGAGTCTCATAGGCTCCTTGGATTTGGCTCACTATTACTAGACTTGATCTTAGCTTTTGTGTCAATAGATTGAGTCAATATATGCAATCTCCTTCGATCCATCATTGGAAGTTAGCTAAGAGAGTGCTTAGGCCTGAATTTTACTTAGTTCAATGTGCATGATCAATAAATGGAAGTGTTACTCACACATGTCAAGAGCCTAGCTTCTCCTAGCTTAGATTTCAATTTGAGTTGTATTTAGAAAGGGAAAAAAGAAGATAAGAAACCAGAAGTGGTGGATGATTGGCTCGTGAAGTAGAACATAGTATTATTATCTCCACCATATTCTTAAAAAAAAAAATGTGGTCATATATTTCTTCATGGAAAGGCATCATCTTGGTGGCGAGATTTGCAATAGAAGCTAGTCACTTAGGATGCAGAATCATTCATGGACATTTTTAGAAATTTGTGAATTGAGATTACTACCAAAAGTTTAATAATTGTCAAATCGGAAATATGAGTTTAGACTCTTATATTCAAAGATTTATGAATTTATGAGGTTTTTTAGCCGAATATCAAAATAAATATAGAAGAAATATGGCTTTATTTCTAGGTGATGTAATGTGAATAGCAAAGAACTACGATTCTATTGAGAAAGCAATTATAGCAAAAATTTATTGGCACCCAAACTTAAGCCCAGAGGGCTTCTTATTCTTGTTCTGATTCTTCAAGTATGTTCATGAGTACCTACACATCCCTTCAAAGAAAGGTCAGTGTTCATAATACCATCAAACATGGTTCATAGAAAATTCTTAGTTCTACAGGTATCAATGTCTGTTACTCAAAATTAAAGTAATAAATTCTTTTAATATCCTAAAAGAATATTGATCAATGATTATTCTATATCATCAAAGTCTATCTGGGTTTTGAAGCTGGGAAAGTCTTTATTACTTAGGGGCAATTTGTCTCTACAAATTACAAGACTAATCTTCCACATGGATTCTCAAGGGAAAGCCAGTCCTATCATGGACAAGCTTGATGGAGCCAATTACCATTTGTGAATATTTAAGATGAAAACAGTGCTAATGGCTAAAGAATTGTATGACGTTGTTACAGGTGCAGAGGGAAAACCTAAAGCTGACAACGCAACAATCGCCAGATGGAAGCTGAAAGATGGCAAAGCATTCGCACTGATCATCCTCAACATTTCGGATACTTAGATCGGCCATGTATCCGAAGCCCAAACATCCAAAGAAATTTGGGACATCTTGAACACATTATACGAAGTGAGAGATAACAGTACTTGAAGCAGATGGATCAAACTTTTTTGCTTGGAAGGTGAAGACATCGCTTATCCTAAGAGGAGAAGCGTAATGGCCGTGGGTGGATGGCACCGAAGGGATGCCAGCTGTCGAGGAAAGCTGGGTGATGATCCACTTCCCTCAGTGCATGCACTACTGGTGACTTAGTAGGCGAACACAAGATGAATTAAGAGATTAATGCATGGTGATAGCAGAAGCGATGAGCAGACAATCAAACAAAACAATCAGATAGTCAGACAGAACATAGAAAAGCATTGCAATACTAACAAGGATTTGAACGTAGAACCAAACAGTGGCTTAATCAAATTAAATATAACGAAATACACAAGTCAGATAATGCAGGTGAGCACAAGACAATAGCAGATGAATATAATTAGGCCAAATAATTTACACATCTTGATGTGATTGGCCTTATGATCTACACCTATTAACGTGATTGGGCCAAATCAAACATTGAGATGTGGATTTGGATGGATAAATCATTTTGTGACAAATGTCACCATCTAACTAGAACTCGAGTTGAAAGCCTTTTGACTTTTCAAAATCAATATAAAACTATGTACGAGGTGGTGGTGGACATAAATTCAACCCCATGATGACATCTAGCAAGTAAAATAATCAGTTTAATTTTACCTACTTTCACCAAAAAAAAAAAAGACCACTAATTATGATGAAAGACCCTATTTTAAAACTCGAATTTTCTCGAATCTTAAAAAGTTTGTTTTCATCTTCAAAATGTTCATATTTGTTTTAGATTCGTCATCAATTTGTGACTCTTTTGGTTGTTTTGAGCGTACCCTTACTTTTTGAGGAACCCTTTATTTAGAGGACTAACTTTAACTCATCTGACCATATTCCTGTTTTTAATGTTCATTTATTGCCATTTTCTACTTTTTGAGACCATTAATGAATGACAAAGAATAATGAATTGTAAGAGAACACTTGTCATTACTACTAATCATGGACCCAAATGGGCCTGTCCAAAACCCAATTGGCCTTCCATTTTGAATTAGTTACTTCTGAACGAACGAAGGCGCAATGCTATTCTACATCCTCTTCTCCGGTTGCGATCGCTATCTGCTACCAGTCAATCGCGATCACTTAGCCTTTACGATCAACAATTCGAAGATGGCCGACTCAGTAGCAGCTACCGTAAGATGGAAAATTCGTCCAAGGCCACACTTTGAGCAGATTGCACCTCTCACGGCTCAATGCAGACTACATTGATGATCATTTGATTGTTTTAACAACTCCTTGAAAAGAGTTTATAGCCGGAATCCTGTACGTGGATGATTTAAATATTACGATGCATGACAATATCTATAACAGAAGATGTGTATATAGCTGCACTGGGACTTCCAACCACAGGAAGCGCTCCGAACACCAAATGACAGACAATCGATGAGAAAGGACTATTGCACGGAAGCAACTTCTGGGTGCCCTCAAAAGGGTACAAAATTTTGATGATGAGGAGTATCCAGCTGCAGAATTTATGTAAATACTGTAACCATGTATTATATTGTACAGATGTGGACGCGACGATTTCTCTGACCAATTTGGGTTATCTCCTGGCGGCAATGAAAAGAAAAGAAATCAATCTTGGCAAGATTTTTATTTCCAAGCATTTTTACGCTCGATGAAAAATTGTAAATATGCTGGGTTTGGGCCTTAGATTTCACATTTGTGCAAGCGTTTTAATTTATTGAAAGATGAGGAATTATTGTTGTTGCAAGGTTGAGGATCAGGGGCAGTGCCATCGACATCGGCACTTGATGCCATGATTGTTGAAGGAGCGTGACTCAAAGTCGACAAAGGGACTTGTCATGCACACAGTATGATACCTTGGCAGAAAATTATGAACAGTTGGCGGCAGAAAATGACAGATTAGTCGCCCACACTGATCGGCTGGAACAAGCTTATAACAGATCAAAGGACGCGGCCCTCAAACTTCAGATCAAGTGCGACGAGCTTAAGGCCCAATAGACGAATCCAAACAAAAGATTGCCACTCTCGAAGCAGAGATCAAGGAAGTGAAGCCTTAAAAAGGCTGAGAAATATAAAATGGAGCGCGATAACCTTCGGCTAGCTCATGATAGTGAAAAATAGTATCGAATTGCAGCCAAAGTGAGCCATTCCTTTGTGACAAAAAAGAATATTAAAAGTTGATGCAGGAAGGCATCCCAAGAAACCTTGATGTAGACCTTTCAAACGCGAGATGCTGGAACCATTATATGCTGAACGTGATCAACTATATGAGGAGCTGAATGATCTCAAGGAATTATCTACTGATCGGATGCTACGCCCTACCTTGGTCCTGAAGCACATGATGAATTCTTACAGGTAGAGCAGAACATTCGAGATCTTCAAGCCAAATTATTAAAATTGAAGAAGCAGAAGGAAGTGGCTGAGACACCATCAGTTCAGCCGACTCTTTTGAATTGTTCCAGCTTTGATAGTCATCTTGAATAATTGACAGCCATCGCCGAGAACGACCGAATTGCTAGGAAGCGGGACGACCTCCAGCAGCAGTTAAAAGATTCAATCTTAGCCAAGGAGCTGGCAGCTGCTGAAGAGAACGGGCAACTATGCTACAATACATCAAAAGTAAACAATAAGACTTAAACATCAAGTTTTACCCATACTCCATGCTAAACGCTGATCAGAAGGTCGGCAATAAACCTTTTATTCAAATGATTTTCTCTCAGAGGCCACAATGACCTAAAAATTTGTAAAGCATTGTTGATACAAAAATAGCAGAGAACACACAGTATTTTGATGGTCTAATGCCATGCCAGAAGACTCATAAATCTAAACTAGAAAGCAACTTACAACGTAAGGCCATTACGCATAGCAAAGAGAACAAGTTCAATGTTCTGAAGCTTGAGTCAAAGACAGCACATGTATTAGTGCAGACTTGATGTGACACACCAGAAACAGTAAATTTAACAGATCAGATAAAAATTCTACAAGCATAAATGTGAATTGTATCAGTAACAACGAGATAGACCAATGTGTGATTAGTAGAGCAATTTTGTTTCACTTGCACTTTTTACAAGCTGAGCTGCCATCCAAGGGCCACAATACGCCAGCTTAGGAAACAGAATTGGATATAGAGCTGAACTGTGAACTATGGTAACAGACAGAGCACCTAAAATGTCACCAGATGCCCGACTTCAATAGAAGCTGCCATTTGGCTTAAGCCCCAGAGCTGCAATCAGATATAGACTGCAGCATAATAATTTGACCTTCAAGAGTTGCTCATGATGCTATGAAATGAGTGAAATGATGGACTATCTAAAAAGATTATTTTCTTCTGAAGTTCTCTCTGTTTGCGAGTTATTACTCCCCAGTGGCTCCTGCAAGCTTGGAGAGTCTTGTGAGAGATTTCGCCAGGGGATTTTGGGAAGTGAAAATCGTGCGAAAAGGTTGGTCATGGTAGCACCATTCTCTGACTGATGGTTTGCACTGTCAGTAGATGAAGAAACACCTCCCGACAAGTATCTGATAGCAACCTTTCCAGCTGAGACAATATCTGTTTTAGCTTGCCTCAACTGCAAGAAAGAAACACCAGAGGAATATCAAGGCAGTTGCTATTTTCATGTGAGGTAGTCAATGATCATGACCCATGGTTTGCGTGTGGAATATCTTTTGCAAAGTGGCTCTTTTAACTATGAAGCATTTCAGAAGCTTCTGTAATGCATAAGAAAACAGAACATACCCGTTCCATAGCATTGCCTGCAACCTCAACAGCAACATCCCCAGCATTGGCAAAACGATTCACCCAACCTGCTTGATCATGTTCAAATTACATCAAGAAAGAAGAACTAAAATTAACTGCAATCTAAAACACTGAACAAATTTACCTGGGTCCAAAGTTTTTTACATAGAAAGGCCTCCACTAAGGTAACAAAAAAGACCCTAAGAATGAAATGACTCATTTTGATATTTTAGATATAGAGATTGCAAATGGCAAAACTCAATGCATCTTCCACGTAATAGAGTTTCCATGTATCGAGGTGATGAGTAAATCAGACTTCACAAATTTGCTCAAAAAGATCAAGGTATTTCATTCTTTCCAACATCCTGCAAACAAATAGCCCCACAAAACCCATAAAATTGCTCAAAAGAATCCAGGTGTTTCATTCTTTCCAACATTCGGCATACAAAAAGCTCCACAAATCTCTTCAAGCAAGTCTATAGACCAACTTCCTAGGTTAGCCATGTCATCTCCTACAAAATAATTCCCGAATATCACCAACTTCTTGCTTTTAACTCAGTAGCATTGTGCCGCAAGAGAATTCACAATTACACTAGGTGTCACAATCATGTATCTTCATTATGTGCCATGTCTATCACTGTTGCAACCATACAAAATTTGTGATACCTACATGTCGCAAAACATCCTAAAGTAAGTTCACAAACTACTACTTACACAGAAAATCGCTCATGACTTAAGTGTACCCCCCCAATCAATACTTTTTGTCAAGCTACATGGACCCAAGGCATGATTACTTTGTCATGAGATGTAAGGTGTGAAGCACTCTCTTTCCCTTTCCTTCTCAAGTATGTCATTTTCTCTTTGATATCCACTAAAATGACAGTCATCAATTTTGAAAGCTTCAAAATCTGTCAAAGGTTTCATGAGTCATGTTGAAACAGGTAATGAACCAAGGAAATCGAGGTGTGTCTCAAGCTCCAAAGTTTGTAAGGGCTAAGTTGCTCAATTCCCCAGGTTCTAAGGAACCTGTTAGCCCCCTCCTATTGAATTAAACGGTGAAGAACTAGTGATTCGTGAAATCAGACGGTGAAGAACACGTGAAGCTAATTTGTAGCTGGCATCAACATATAACACAAAGCATAATACATGGAAATGTTTCGAAGATGCATGTACCATGAATTTCATGTCAGCATAAGAAGGGCGGGCAACTACTAGGATAGGATGAAGTAAAGCTCTATTTGAACGTCTCACCATTTCCAACATCTGTTTAACGTCACAAAAGCCTGTGTACGCACAGCATACGCCTGAAAGAAGCAAGGGAATATGGTATCTGGCAGGGATATATTTTCTCCCTCAATACAAGCACGGATGCTCATATGGTAAGACTTATGGCCAGGTCCCAGATGCATGAATGTCATCAATAGAAAATGTTGTTCTTGGAAAATTTGTGTTTTCTCCTTTGCATGCATTGATGCCCCCAGCAAGATGTAGAAACAGATGTAACACATGGGCAACACACACTTACGATGTAACAGCGAATCATACGTAACATAGACATTGTCGATGGAAATTTGCTTCTTTATTTCTAGCAATTCGGTTCTTACAGAATAAGTGGGCAAGTTCAAAACTTTTAGATTCAATCTCATGAAAATGACACAAAACTCATCCAAGTTTTCATTTTCATGTTGGTTCCCTTTGTTTTGGTAGGAGTTGCCAGCAAATTCTTTCTCTTACTTCACTAAATTGAAAAGTTAAGAAGTGAAATGAATTTACAATCCTCAACCAAAACAAATTTCCCTTTGATGTAGATTTAACTTCTCTTCACACAATCCAGAATTTTTGGCCTATTTTTCACTAATCCAAAGTTCAAATAGACTAAAAATCTGATTAGTATTGTGAAAGTCACTGAAGTTCTATGAAAAAATAAAATTTC
Source organism: Diphasiastrum complanatum (assembly GCA_029204225.1). Taxonomy (NCBI): domain Eukaryota; kingdom Viridiplantae; phylum Streptophyta; class Lycopodiopsida; order Lycopodiales; family Lycopodiaceae; genus Diphasiastrum; species Diphasiastrum complanatum. The sequence goes on from CM055098.1 coordinate 58,764,112, forward strand.
AAAATGACAATTTCCCCATTAATGTAAAATTCACTTCCCTTTACAAAAACCAAAAATTTTGACCTATTTTCACTTATCCAAGGTTCAAATAGACTAAAAGTTTGAAGTTTTTTAAAGTTTTGTGAAGGTCACTGAAGTTCTGTGAAGGGCTGTGAAGTTCTGTGAAAAAACCAGAAACTCAAAATGAAGGATAGATTTGGCCTAAGATGGGTTCATTCCTCACTAATTTAGTGTGTAAACAAGACCAATCTCCCAAACTACTTCTACATTTAGTAACTTCACTTTAGGCACAAACTAAACTTCAAAAATAAATTTTGAAAGTTGAAGTTGGGCTATTATTGGCAGGGCCCACAGATTATCATGAAACACCTCTAAATACAACTACTTTTCAACTTGCAATTGATTCTACCTATCAAATTGATAATGTGAGCATGTTGGCCATTCTATTCTCAGCTTAGAAAGCTTTTCAAAAATAGAAAAAACAGCATCTATAAAGAAGCCCACCAATGTCTAGAAACAAGAATTGGTGCTACTTCTACCTCACAATCACAATAAACTTGATAGCAGATTTTTTTGCAACAAAAAAATAGAGGTTTAGAGTTATCATTGACACTTTGGAAGAGGCTCTAATACCACTTTAATAACTAGGAAGAGCAGCCCACCAAGCCTTTGAGTAGATGTCCACCAATGCTTCCAAAAGCCTCCAAATGTGCCTCTCCTCCAATGCTCCTAAGATCCTTCCAAAAGTAGACAAACAAGATGGCCTCAAGAATTTACTTTACCACCCAACCATAGCTAGATCCAAGCTTCAAGCAAGACCTATCTAGCACCCCCTTGCTAAACCACAATCGCTACCGTGACATACACAAGCATGCTCAAGATCCTACCCCCATCTAAGTCCCATAGCAAAGATGGTGATCCTCACAAGAGCAAGCAAGAAAAATCAAAGCTCTCTACACACTAGCAATCCACTAGACAATAAAAGCAAGTCACAACACAAGAAATCTCCCCTCAATTGGGCGCCCTCTCCCTCTCATATAGATGGCCAATGACACACTCCAAAGCACTATGGAATTCCTACACAAGCCAATAAAAAATGGGGAGGCAAAGGGCCAAGAGGCTCACAAGTTAGTGGAATGTCAATAGACACCTTCCATCCATACCTCTATCCAAGGTGTAGACACCTACATGCCCTTATCCAAGGACACCAGTACCTTAATCTAAAGGCACCTACTCTTAATCCTAGGGTACCCCTTATTCAAGGATGATTCGCCATTTAGCCCCCAGACACTTAATGGGCAGATAGGGGATAAGTTATAACCTTTACACACGTGAAGAATTGAAGAAGCGTTATACGCAAAGCCATGATTTTCGAGGTATACATTCTTATAAGCAATCAAAACTTGAACTAGCAGTTTACTTCTTCCTGGTAGTGAGTTTTCATACTTTTTATTTCACCGTCAACGTCTTTATATGTTGTTTCTTATATACACCAAAAAGAGTACTGCAACACTAACCTAAATAGATGTCAAAAGAGAATCCTGTGAGGAAGCCATAGCTGTTTACGGGAGACGTTTCCTTTGAAGAGTGATATAAAGCGAGTTCGAGTCTAGTTATTGCCATTGATTCACAACGGTGATAGCGTCAAAAGTAATGCTATCTAGCATTCTTATTTAAAACCAGATCGTTATTTATTGCTAGTAAGGAGAGCCTACACTAACAAGTATGCTATCTTTCAGTCTATTCAAGAGGAAGCTTGCCAAGTACATACCTCTGTGATAGTGCACCTCGAATCCAAAGAGTGAATCGATGAGCAATTCTGTAGTCTTAGTAACTGCTAAGAATGAAGAGACACATCATTGTTCATATCTTTTTTTTCATATGTATGACAAAGTAAAAGCAAGAGATGAGCAAGTGTATGCTTATGTTGCAGTAGATCGTTGTCAACCAGATGGTGCACCTATGTTCGTCAAGGAGACGATCAGTATAATGTGTTGCAATGTCTTCATCGTTGTTCAGACAACGATGGAGGTGAGAAAATTGATTCCCATGTGTGACAGTAGTGCATGCAATCAAACTATCAATGAGAGACAGGCTCATCGTTGTTCCAGTGAGGGCAAGTATGATTTTTGAAGCCATGCAAGCTACTTTTATCATAGCTTCTGTCCGCAGACAGCAGATGTATCCAAGCGTTGTCAGCGCACCACCATCAAGCATAACGTTTGCTAAAAAACGTAATTCATACCACATGAAACCAACCATTATGTGCACGTAGATCTATCTTTCATAAAGAGCAGTAGAAGCGCAATTGAAAGCCAATGAGTTTATGCCATAAGAGTATGCAATGCTGTTAGAAATAAATGACTATGCTGAAGTTAATCCATAGGTTGCTTTGACCCAAAAGGTCGAGATTTGTGTAACCATGGGTATTTAGTTATTTAGGCCATCTTAAGTTTGTCTTAAGTTCAGTTGGACCCAGTTTTGGTCATGTACTGACTCATGGGTCCTTAGGGGTCTAATTTGGTTTAGGGCCCTATCTTGGGGGGTGCCCTACAGTTAGTAAGTAGGTAGAGTACATATTGGCTTATTGTGTCACATTTTTCAGTTTGGCTAAGCATTGCTCTCCATTGCTCTTGTTGTTGTTTTCTCTCTCTCTCTCTTAGAGTTGGGCGCCCAGCCTCTTCTCTCTTGTTTCTTGTGGAGATTGATTGATAACTAGATCTTGGTGACTTGACTCTTGCTTTCCTAAATGGTATCAGAGCTACCGATCTGCAACAAGCTTGTATGTTGGCGCCCTACCAGAAGAGGAGTTTCTCTACTTTTTGTTCTGAAATTTCAGCATACTGCTGATCTTTCCAAGTGGAGTTTGGATCAGCTTTTTGTCTCTCTTTTCAGATTGAAGGAGGGCGCCCACCAGAGATCTTGGAGGAGCAATTTGTGGCACCCAAAAATCAGAATCTCAAATCTGATTTTTATGCAACCAGTTTTCAGCAAGTTTTGTTTGAAGGAGGGCGCCCAAAATCTGCTACTGATTTTTGGTTGTGGTGTCTCCTTATCTTGTTGTTTTTGTTTTTAGGTTTGCATTTGTGTGGGAGGGCACCCAAAATTCAGCAAACCCTATTCAGGGTTAGGTCAACTTGTGGCTGGAAATTTGCAAATTCTCAGCAAGCAGTAGGGCGCTTTCAACAACCCTATTGGAGTGTGTGTTGATCACACTATTTAGCTTCTTAATTGGGTTTCGGTGTAGGCTTCAATCGAAGCTAACCTAATTTTCAAGAAGCTGGTTTTTTTGTGCAGAAAGACAGCCATCTATCCATTATCTTTTGGGCACTTTGGTTGCAGATTGAAAGACATCTTGTGCTCCTACTTTCAGCTCTTTATTTGCTGCAAATTTTTTGAGTAGATTTGGTTGTGAAAAGGCTCTCTTTCCTATCTACTACAAGCTGAAATTCTGTTGGAGGTAATGGCTAAAGAATCGGAAGCTATCGGTTCTTTGTTTAGTGAAGATCGGTTGGATAGCACAAACTACTCTTTGTGGAGTTACAAGATGAAGAATCATAGCGAAAGGGTTGTGGGATTTGGTCATTGGTGATGAGGAAAGGCCTCCGTCTTTGGCACCTCCTACACCTAGTGGAATATCATCATCATCATCTTCTACATCTTCGACCTGGTTGCAGCCTGCCACGAAGAAACATGGATTAAGATGGCAAAAAATTCCACCTCATCCTTGCACGTGAAGTCCCCGACCTGCTGCTCATCCCGACTCCATGGCACCTGCTTGTCCCTACTGCAGCTTACACGCACCTGGGTCTTGCTTGCTTGATCTAGATTCTTGTCCCTGCTATGAGCAAACACATGAATCATGTGCACCCGTTCACGTTCTGCCTGTGTGCCTGCTGATGGCCAACCTGTGCACCTGCTGATGTACTCCCGATTGTGTGTGCATGTGTTTGAAGATGTGTGAGAGTGTTTTTGAATGTGTATGATTAAATTTGTGTGTGGTTTCTTCGAATGTGCGTGTGCGCGTGCGCGCGTGTGTGTGTGTGCATGCGCGTGTGTTTTAATTTTTGTGTTTAGATCTGTATGTGGTGTGTAGTTGAATGCATGTGTGTGAGTGTGTGAAATTTGAATGTGTTCGAATGTGTGTATTGAATGATAAATGTGTAAAATTGTGTTTGTGTGAATTTTGAAATTATGGCGAGACATTGAAATTTCAGATTAGATCAGTCCGATTCAAATTTCAATATAGACATTGGTTTAGATTAGTCTGATTCGGTTTAGACGTTGAGATATACCTCAAACTCGAGAGAGGGATGCCAAGAGTACGGGATCCTCTATGGGATCATGTGAAGTTGGTGTCAGGTTATGGCACATCAGGAACAAAAAAGTGGACTTGCAAGCAAGTATTGCACCTACCCCGATGGGCCAGTTCAAATTGAGGCACACCTTCTAGGGCTACGAGGGTTTGAGATAGCCAATGTGCACATGCACCGCCATCACTGGGGCTAGAGCTACCATCGAGCGAGGCTGCTTCAGCCCTCCCAAGAAAACATTCAACATTGAAGTTTGAACAGTCTTATGCTTTTCTAACTTGTGCATTCAAGATAAAAACTTGACACTTATAAACTTGCAGTTCTTTGAACTTGTTTGTAGATTGAATTTATGATCTAAGTTTCAAAAATTCAACTGAACTAAATTTCAATTCAAATCGTGAAGTGTAAACAATTTCAATCAAACTAGAAATCCTAAACCCTAAAGTTCAAACTTTATACAATTTCAATTAAATCTCAACCCTAAACCCTAAAGTCAATGCCAATTGTGATTCGTTACTCATAATCCATTGGGCCTTGGCAATTGCAAGATTCATTGGAAGCATCCACATCACAAGCACAACCTAATCCCTCTACCCACTGGCCCCTTGCCTAGTGGCCTTAGTCTTTCTCATGCGAACACGAGTACCAGGAGACCGTTAGTACAAGGTAGGAATATGTCTGGTAGCTTTCCACTGAAGAGCTCTTCATTCTCAATGAGAGAATGAATGACAAGCTCTTGGAGATCCACCTACATAGTCCAGGTGGTGTCAACTCCAACCAAAGGGGTCACGACAAGCGCCAGTTGTGCACACTAACACAGTTGTGCACACTAACACGACTCGAGTATTCATTTGACATTTTGGCTTATGCAATTTTTAGGTTTTAGGAGATAAAGGCCCTTTGGCAAAGTATATGGCAATGGTTTCACCAACCTCTATAGACTATGAGTTGTCTTCTCCACCCATTATGGAGGAGAGAGGAGCAATTCCATGATAGACAATTGAGACAAGGATGGCACACATACAATAGTGGTGTCTGTCATGATCCTGCTATACGAGATGCACATATAGAACCTGAATGCATTTAGATATGGCTCGTAGCACCTAGACTTGATGTGAGTCATGACTTTTCCAATGCTTTCAATGTATATCTAGTATTTACTATCTCGCTCCTACCTCCATGAAAAACATACATATCAGCGAAAGTAAGTATGAAATGTCCGCTGAGTGGAGTGTACAGTGGGCCCTGATGGAGGCATGTGGCGATTGCATCTGGGCTTTTTTAGCGGTGGCACAAAGATAGGAATCTCATCATCGGAGTCATCAGCATGTGCTCGAGTCCAAAAGAAGCCAATGAGAAGCAGCTGCTGGGAGCTAACCCCAGGTGATCTGGTACAAGCAGATGAGACTGACGGAGAGTAAGCATCTCACGAACAAGAAGTCCCAAGCAACGAGCATCAGGATAGGAGACAAAACTGCGAAGTGTATACAGGCCATCGCAAAAGAGACAACAATATCTCCCCCGTATCTCATAATACAACGGACATCTGAGGAGGAAATGGGCTTCATCTTCCACCTCCTGCAACGAGCACAAGCGACATAGATGACGCTCCCGAGGGATATCCCATGCACAACCGGCCATGGCTCTCCACTCTCTATATACGTGGAAATGCGCCCTACTACCAGGAGGATTCTATGATTTTGCATCCAAGCTCTTCCCTCTTGTTTGTTCTTGTCTACAGGTGCTTTGGAGATTGAAGCATTGGCTCAAGGAGGCTATGCTAAATTTTGGATGGGAGGATTTGGAAGCTCAAACCCTCTTGGATCTCTCACTCTCTTTCACATTCTCTCACACACACAAACACACACACACTCTCTCTCTCTCTCTCTCAATTTCATCCTCTTCTGAAACCATGGTACGTTCATGAATCTGATATGCAGGTGTATGAATGGTTGTCTAGTACCATTTGCAGTCATAAGAAACCATATCCTTTGACCATGCATGTCGGTTTAGGCTCTTGCATGTCATGCCATTCTTTGCCTAATGACCCTGCATGTCAGTTTAGACTCTTGCATGTCATGCCATTCTTTGCCTAATGACCATGCATGTCAGTTTAGACTCTTGCATGTCATGCTCTCCATTGCCTAATGTCCATGCATGTCAGTTCAGACTATTGCATGTCAAGCTTCTATGATCCATCATGATTGCATGTCGAAAGAATTAAGATTTATGAAGAAGATCCTATGCTTTTGATAAGTTAGATTTGGAATTAAGACCATTGAAATGTTAGAAATCCATAAATCATAATATGGATGGACAGCCTAGGATTCGAACCCAGGACCTCCCTCATACCGGATGGGATGCTCTACCACTGAGCTATCCGCCCTGTTTGATAGTTCTCTCTAGAGTGTGGATTGATATTCCAACACCCCCCCTCAAGCCACACTTGGTTGGGGTCCTAGCTGTCACTTGCCCCACAACTTGGGCCACCTAACCATGGCTTTGACACCATGAACTGTTAGGTCTAACTTGGCTCTGATACCATGTTAGAAATCCATAAATCATAATATGGATGGACAGACTAGGATTCGAACCCAGGACCTCCCTCATACCGGATGGGATGCTGCGGAATTAAGAGACAACTTAAGATAATTTTAGACAAACAGAACTTACCTCCCTAATATGTTGCCCATCTTTACCTTGCATGTTTAGCTCCAAACTAAGGTTGCAGCAGATCACAATCTGCTGCAAAAACGATCCGGATCACCAGCAATCCGGGACCAAAAACGCCGTTCCCGATCGCAAAAAAACTTGCAGATTTCTTTCTCATCGGGCAAGGATCCACCGCTGATTGCAATCCAAATGAATAGCAAAAATACTGAAGCAAATACAAATGAAATGAATAGCCAATGAATATATCTGCAAATCCATATCTGCAAAAACGATTCGCTTCAGTATCTGATATTCATTTCCAAATCTGGATCGATTTCAAAAACATTTGCCAACAATTTGGAAAAACGATCCGGATTAGCTTCTGTATTATATCTGCAAAAAACGATTTGCTTCAATATCTGCAAAAACGAATCAGATTTGCGTCAATAACTGCAAATCATTTTGCAGCCAATGAATTGCTGGTTGTGATCGAAGTGAATAGCAGATATTGGGGGTTAACCATCTGAAACCAAGCAACAGAACTACTCTTTTGAAATCCTTTCACATGATGCCCATATTGGTAACTGTTGAAAAAAAACAAAAAAAAATTGCAATCTGGGAAACCCTAATGGGATTTCCCGGATCGCGTTCCGGAATGGAACATGCAACATTGCTCCAAACTTGATGACTCCAACCACGATTTAGCCCCTCAACTTTCAAACGGAATTATAAACCAGCTATATCCCAACGAGCTATTGTTGTTATTCCTAGGTCTTCTTGTATTGCTTCATACCTCCATGATGTTGGAGATAAATTCTAATACAACATTCAATTGTGCAGAGTTTCAAGCACATAATCTTCCAGTAAATGATATGCCAACTATAGCAAAGATTGTACCACCCCTTGGCGCAACAGAGGTTCCAATTATAGAGGCCACATAGTGTATGCTCGATAATAGAATGTTCCTTGTATAGTATCAAACATGAAAGGGCAAGCGGCACGGCAAATATTGCAGTTGGTCAAGCGAGAGAGAGACGGAAATCCCTTTCAAGTCAAGAAAATTACACACGATTAAAGATTTGAAACCGTCGAAATACACTCGAGTAGTTGCTATGTGAAATACAAATGCGGTGGAAAATTGGATACAGAAGTGGGAAAAGGCTTTTCAGATGTGTGGCATTGAGGATGATGATCAAAAGATTGTTGAGGCCACATATCGATTACAAGAAACTGCACAACAATGGTGGCGCAAAATTGAGAAGGATAATCTAGTGCCTGCAACTTGGGAGGAGTTCAAACATATGTTTACGGAGAACTAGGTGCCTTTGGACGAGAAAAACCAGGCGATGCAAGCATGGACCAGTCTCAAGCAAGGCAATGCATCCGTACAAGAGTATGCGGACAAATACAAGGAGGCACTGATGCGGATACTTGAAGAGGTGCCGACGTTTTTACAGGTGTTTCACTTTGTGGAGGGCTTGCTTGAAAGCCTTCGGCCTTTCGTACGGAAAGAGCAGGCTCAAGCCTCCACATGGCTTTGCAGATGGCCCTATATTATGAAGATGGAAAAAAGGCCAAGGAGTCTGAGACGCCTATTGCAAGAGGGTCAGCCTTGGGGGAAAAGAAAGTTTAAAAGATGGAAGGGTCAATCCTCGCAAGAGCAGATTCAGAGTGCCAAAAAGAGTAAAGGTGCGGGCGCCTCAGAAGGCAAAGGGCGGTATGGGACGTCCAATGCCCAAGGGGAAGGGATGTTACAACTTTTACTCCCTGTCCCAGTTGTTTATTGTTTATACTTACAGATGTACTTCTTGTAAATACAGAAATGGCTAAGTCACCGGCCTATGGTGACCTTTGTAACAGAAATGTAAATAAAGTTGTTAATTAAGTTTCTGAGCCTCACAGTCGCATGTTGCTTTGGTATAGGGTACTGGATCATTACTTAGGAGTGGCTGGACTGACCTCCTAAGAAGTAGGAGTTGACTAGTCAATGTGACACATCATATGCTCACTGGGACATTTGGTCCAGTGAATCAGTGACATGTGTCAGGGTTGACTGGTCAAACATGACACGTGTCACATGCTCACTGAGACACTTGGTCCAGTGTATGAGTGACACATGTCTACCTACTCACTTGCCTATGTGTCAGGGTTGGCCATGTGTCGAGATTTAGGAATGGTCAGGGTTAAGGGGTGCTTGAGGATTGTGCATAAGTGAGCCTAGAGAGAGGCATTCCGGATCATAATCCATGCAGCAAAGTTTGGGAGGAGACAAGGGCCAGCTCGACCATGTTTCATGCTCCTTGATGTTTGTACATGCAGGAAAATCGGGATCAAGATTTCATATTGTTGCACACGGGATAAGCTAGAGTTTGAGTGAAGTTTCAGTTTGGGAATCTTGGTCTATCAAATTGATTTTAGGATTGCTTAAGAGCATAGTGTTATCCCTCTGTGAATAATGATGGTACTCTTGGTATAGTAGGATGGCTTGTAATATACTTGTACATAGTAGAGTTCCTGTTTTGCATTTATTTGGCATTCTTGGTCTATCAGGTTGCCCTCAAATATCCTTCTCTGCAATCACATTCATGTTCATGCCTTTGTATGGCATCGATGGTGCTCATGGTCTGTTACTCCTTATTCCATTGATTCAATTTTACATGTAGCAGCTTCTTGATGCAGCATTGCTCTTGCATATTTGGTACCACAACGCTTCTACTACCTTCTCCTGGTACTTTTGGTCCATTCAGCTTCCTGGTACTTGCTTAGTTAAAGTGACTTTATTGGATTGCCTAAAATACCAATCTTCTATACAGTGTTATTATCAACACAATTTGATAAAAAGTCTATGTTAGAAATAATAAATGATACTGTTAGTTTCCCATAGGTTACTTTGACCCAAAAGGTCGAGACTTGTGTAACCATGGGTTAGGTTTATTATTTAGACCATGTTAAGATAGTTTTAGTTAAGTTGGACCCAATTTTGGTCTAGTGGTAACTTGTGGGGGTCCAAGTAAAGTCTAATTATGTTAACGGACCCTATCTTGACTTTTGGGAGTGCCCTATAATTAGTAGTGGGTTTGGAAGGTTCTAGAACTTAGAGTTTAGAAGAGTCTAGGTGCTTGGAAGGCCTATTTATATGTACTCATTGTTAAATTGTAATTCATTCCTTTTCAAGCATGGCTACTACTTTTTCTCTCCTTGAGGGTGCCTAACCCTCTCCCTCTTCTTCTTCTTCTTCTTCTTCCTCTTCTTGTATATGGAGATTGAATGTTAGAAGGATCTTGGCACGTTGATTTCCTACATGGTATCAGAGCCATGGATCTTCTATGCTTGATTTAGGGCGCCCTACCAAAAGAGATCGTCTTCACTTAGGGATCACAAAAATTCAGCACCTTTGCTGATTTTTTGGAGTGAAGTTCCGTTCAGTTTTGACTCTTTTTCTGTTTTGCAGGAGGGCGCCACACATCAAAGGAGATAATAGGATTTTGGGCGCCCAAAAATCAGTTGGTTGTTTGCTGATTTTTCGGGTTGCAGGAAGGCGCCATTAATTATCTTCTTCGGGGCTGCTTTTAGGTCGCCCACATCCGTGTAGGTTTATCCTACTTCCGTTGGTCAGTTGCTGCCCTATTTTTCTGATTTGCTCCTTTGCAGGAGGGCGCCCATGTACAAGCAATTTTTATCTTCTGATTTGGCTGAAAAATCAGCACCCTTGCTGATTTTACAAAGTGAAGATCTGCTTCTTTTTGCTTGTTTCCAGGTGTGGAAGAAGGCGCTAATTTTTTGTGATGACCCGATCACATTCTGAAGCAGAAAATTGGACAGCATATTACCATTTGTAGGGTGTTTGCAACAGCCCTATCCGTGTGTGTATTGTTCACACTTTTTGGCAAGAAAGAAGGGTTCGAGAAAAAGCTTTGTTGGAGGCTAACCTAATTCTTTGCTTGCTGGTTTTTTGAGTTTGTAATGCAATTTCAGGCTGAAATTTTCAGCACACAAGGCTTGTAGGAGAGCAAGTTCCTACATCCATCTAATGTGTGGTTTCGACACATTCCGGTGCTAATTTTTCAGATTTGATACTTGCTGGTTTTTGTGTCTTTTAGGGCACATTTAGGGTTTGAAAAAGTTTATCTTCTTACCTGGTTCTTATGGCAAGAGATTTGGGAGCAATTCGTACTTGTTCGGGCGAAGATATGTTGGATGGCACCAACTATTCTTCTTGGAGTTGCAAGCTGAGGTTTTGCATCGATGTGATGATCAAGATTTTATCGGTGACAAGATCTATCTTATATCATTTGAGATTTTGTAAGACCTCTAGAAGTGCTTGGGAAACACTTTTAAAGATATACCGAATAAAGGATTCATCATCATGCTTTCTCCTCTCTACTTCATCCTCTTTAAAGGTAGAAGAGCAAAGTCATGCAAAGTTTAATCATTGTCTTTCTACAAGTACAAGTTCGAAACGGAATGTTGGTATGGTAGAGCATTCTTCTTCTCTTGAGCCATTTGTTGCAAATGATGGATGCATTAGTGAAGAACTTTATGAGCAAGCTTCTCAAGTTAATGTTTTGGAAAAGGCTGAAATCAAGCATTCTTTGAAAGCATTTTGTACTAATGGAGGAGGGGAAAAAATCATGTCAATTAGTACATTGGTTCAAAGTGGCGTGTTGCTGGATTTTTTGGGTGTTCAAAGTGGCAAGCTGCTGTTTTATTTCTTGAAGATGGTGGACAACGTATTCAGCCATGGTTTATTGATCATTTTCAACCTCTATTACATCGTGAGCATCCTATTATGCATCGGGAACGGCCTGTAGAAGGTTTTTGGACAGCAAGGTCCACATTTGGAACACTTTGGACAGCAAAGTGTTGGTGATTTTGTGGCTGTTGGACAGCTTGCTACAACCTCTTGTTGGCTGTCCGAGTCTTTGCGGGATAACAAAGCATTTTTTTACCTTGGAGGAAACACACATGCCTCACCAAAATCAGTACCTTATGCTGATTTTCCTGTTTTGATGCTTACTTCTTATGATGACGGTGTTGTCTTACCTAGTGTTGGTGAGCAGATCATTGATAGTAAGATTCGGATGTGATGGTAAAAGAGTATCATACTCTTCTTTATGTTTCTTGTGGTAAGAAGACTTATGGAATCATGTGGGAACCACTGATGGATTGCAAATCCATATTTCGGCTTGTGGCTGGTTTTTTGGTTACCTACTTTGGATGGAGCATGCTTGTCTTCACTCTTCGACTTGATGCTACCGCACTTTGTATTCTACATCTCTTCTACATCGGGCATGATTGGGGTTGAGATTTCAACTACTTCAAGCTGAAGTTTTTTTGGCGGCATTAGGCTACATGGAGTTTTGGGCAACATGCAACACTTTGCATTTTTGTTGCAATTTTTCATACTTCATGTCATGTTATGTTTTTACATTATCATTTAAGGAGGGTGTTAGAAATAATAAATGATAATGTTAGTTTCCCATAGGTTACTTTGACCCAAAAGGTCGAGACTTGTGTAACCATGGGTTAGGTTTATTATTTAGACCATGTTAAGATAGTTTTAGTTAAGTTGGACCCAATTTTGGTCTAGTGGTAACTCGTGAGTCCAAGTAAAGTCTAATTATGTTAACGGACCCTATCTTGACTTTTGGGAGTGCCCTATAATTATTAGTAGTGGGTTTGGAAGGTTCTAGAACTTAGAGTTTGGAAGAGTCTAGGCCCTTGGAAGGCCTATTTATATGTACTCATTGTTCATTTGTAATTCATTCCCTTTCAAGCATTACTACTTTCTCTCTCCTGAGGGCACCTAACCCTCTCCCTCTTCTTCTTCTTCTTCCTCTTCTTGTATATGGAGATTGAATGTTAGAAGGATCTTGGCACTTTGATTTCCTACATGTTGGAATATCAATCCAGATTCCACATTCTAGAGAGAACTATCAAACAGGGCGGATAGCTCAGTGGTAGAGTGTATGAGGGAGGTCCTGAGTTCGAATCCTAGTCTATCCATCCATATTATGATTTATGGATTTCTAACATTGTATCAGAGCCAAGTTAGACCTAACAGTTCATGGTGTCAAAGCCATGGTTAGGTGGCCCAAGTTGTAGGGCACGTGATAGCTAGGACCCCAACCAAGTGTGACTTGAGGGGGGGTGTTGGAATATCAATCCACACTCTAGAGAGAACTATCAAACAGGGCGGATAGCTCAGTGGTAGAGCATCCCATCTGGTATGAGGGAGGTCCTGGGTTCGAATCCTAGTCTGTCCATCCATATTATGATTTATGGATTTCTAACAGTCTAGAGAACAATTGAGGATACATTTGAAATGAGGATACATTAAGAATTGTTGATCATCAAAATGAAAATGTAAAAATTGAACAAAAGGTTACACTTGGCAAGTTCTTTATTTATCATATTTGTGACGATGGTATTCATTACACAAAGAACATACATTTGTTTGATAGTTTTGGCCATCTATGTAGACCTTGATAGTCATTGATGTTAACATTCAATTGATTCTACTTTTCATATCCCACACTTTGACAACTTCTACAAATTTGAATCTTTTCAATGGCATCCCTAGCACGTCTTTTTATAGTTTATGTCTTACAACTACATTAGAGTAGTTTTTTATCTCAACCCACATTGAGGGCAACGGTTTTTGTTTGCAAGAGTGTTCCGGACATACGATGCCCCTAGCCCATTATCACGAATATTAGGGTACTAAGCGTATAGGCACACTATTTCTCTCCAAAGGTGTTGCCTCCCCTTTCAAATTATGCATCAAGGTTTTGATGGGTCCCCCAGAGACTATAAATAGAGGTTAGAGACACTCATTATTTAGTTTTGAATAATGAGATGCTTGAACTCTTAGTGGGAATAGTCAATTACATCACATGTAAGGCTTTGTCTATGATTGCATTTGGTAATCCTTAGTAATCTTTAAAGGAGGATTGTTCATTGTACATCAATTATAGTCTTTCTATGCTTATGTGATTCCATATATATGGATCCATTCATAAAATTCTAAAACTGCTAGTTACTATCTAAATCAAGGCAAGGATAATGGTTCATATAACATGGACAAGATGAGGCTTACTTACATCACACACTTGAATATAGCAGAAGGCTTATAACATGCTTTTTGACCAAATCAAATATAGTATTGAAATGCTATAAAAGAAGATTATAATGACATAATGAGCATGATTGATCATTGCCAAAGGTGGCATAAGCTTCGCTTGTGCTAATCCTAAGTTAATATCATCACGTTTGCCTTTAAATATAGAGGACATATAGAATAATAGTGTTATATCCTATTAAGAATAATAAGATCAAAGCAATCAAAACTCTCTACTTTTTAGTGCAATCATCCCACAACAAAAATGACATTCATGTTAAAGAATATGTCGAATAGAATGATGCTATGTCATACCTGGAATCTTTTGTACACCAAGTCTTTCACATAATTGCTCACAAAAGTTATTACAATTTTTGGACAACAGGTCATATGAGTATCCAGGCCATTCCCTACTAAGCTCAGTCAATATTTGGTTTACTCTAATCTCTGACAATGTTGTGTGCCCGAGAGAAACAGTTTCTCTATACGTGTACATAGGGTTTTGCTTTGGAAGGCAACTAAAAACTCCACTGCCATTCTCACAATAACCAAAGGACCATTCTGTGTCATACACCTGGAACAAAACAAATAAAACAATTTTCACAAGCATCATTTGCAAAATCTCCACTATTGCACCAGTATTAACACTTCATAATCAAAAGGTACAATCATTCATACAAATCACGAAATCAGATGGTAGATCATTATTAACCCCCAAAATAGAAAGGATAATGCGCATTCATGAACCAAAACTAAATCAATACAACTATATATGAGCAATTTATTCAAGGAGTATAACAAGTGTAAAGTTACCAAAGTTGTGTAACTATTGAGAAATCTTAATTGAATTTGTTGTGTACCTAATTTCAAATACACAAGGAGAAGTGTGAGCCAAAACACACTTAAACCCTTTACTTGCCCCACCACTTTGGTGCATAAGCTAGTTGAAGTTTGGCTTGATGTCAATGTGGGACAAGCCCATTTGCACATAAAGCGAATGACATTTATTAGTAGATACTACCAGAGTCCTACATGGCTCATCACTAAGAGATGGAGCCACTTAATATCACAAGCAAAATGTATGCCATGTTAAACTTCCCTATGTGCAAAAAGGCCTTGCTATGTAAGATGTCAAGGGAGATCAAGAAAAAGTACTATGGAATGGAATAGCCAATTTACACGCTCTAAATCAATAAGATTGTTAAACTTGCAAGTTGCGCCCTCCCCATTTGCCAACTCAAACATAAGTTTATGAAATTGTTGTGAATAGGATCAAGAAAAAGCTTACAATGACACATCACATAGCAATCTCATGTAAAGAATCTCACAACAGCATTGATAGAGAGAGAGAGAATAAAATGGGTCAATCTCCTACAAAAAGAGCAAATATGTAGACTCAATCAACTCAATTGTACATCTCTTGTGATCTATTGCACTTATACTAGCCTTGAAAAAGGAACCTTCGAGGAATTTGTCACTAGGGTTATGATCCCCCCAGCCTTATCTAGACCAATATTGTTACGAGGTTGCACTCCAATTAGTTCTAATAGCAAAAAAATGTACTAAACTAGGGACCATCAAAGATCCTTATGTATATATTGTGATCGTGTTCACGACACTCCTCTACTAACAACATTGACATAAATGTTGGCAATAAGTGGAACCGCATTTAGCTGTACAAATGTAACAACAAACGGCAATCCTGCACAACTAAAAAATTGCAAAAATGCAAATGTTGAGGAAGCTACTATAAGATATCTCTCAATGACCCCGTCCATGCCTTATACACTCATATTGATGCACATAGTCCATGGCAACGCATGCACAAGTCAATAGGCAATCCTAGTCACAACAATCCAAACACTAACCTTAGGCCAAAACTCTAATAATAACAAAAGTGCACCAAGTACAAACAATCATCTTCAACTCTCAACTTCTTGTCCCAAGCTCACCCTCTATTACGCACCCATCAGGGCACGCAACAGGTTACTTGAGGTGACGATCTCGTTATATGAGACATGACATTAGTCTGGTGATATAAGTCATTTGGGTGCCACGTGTCAATATTATATCGGTGCGAGGTAACCCAAAAGTAATTGACCAGCAGCAATGCATGCAACTGACTCGTGTCAAAGGTTATGATATGACCATGTTGGCGGAGGTGACCCCACCTATACTATGTATATAGAGGTGGATCTCTATGGGCTTGGCATTCATTCTCTCTTAGAGAATGAAAAGCTCTCCCACGTGATTAGGCCAGGACAATATCTTGCCTCAAGATGTAGGTATGCAAAGGACAAAGCTAGGATGCGGTGGTATGGGACGTTGTAGCTTGGTAGAACCCTAAGTGTGCTTGATGATTGTCTATAGCTCCAGCACACAAGGGTGAGATGGTAGTATCTTTATGGATGGGCAATTATAGAGCATCATCACCTAATTGTGTCCTTACTTTGACAGAGATGTCCAAAGAACGTAGTAAATCCACCACCTGTTGGTACCATGAAATCTTGGTATTGGAAGCAGCAAGAGCAAAGCGCGACTACAATATATCTATCCAGAAATAGATCTTTGTCAAGATCAGGCATTTATTAGTCAATCTAGATATGCTCTTTCTATTCTTAAAAATATCATATGGAAAATTGCAAGAGCATTGATACTCCCATGGAGCATGTTGTAAAAGATCCTATCAAAGGGGATGAAAGATCCTTTGAGGACGTCACCCTTTATAGGAGTCCCTTATATGGTTGACAATTACTAGGCCGGATTTAAGTTTTAGTGTGTATAAATTAAGCCAATTTATGCAAGATCCAAAGGTTTGCCATTGGAAATCGGCCAAAAGGATCTTGAGATATGTATCTTCCATACTTCATTATGGATTGACCTATAAAGGAGAAGATCTATCAATGGTTGCCTACTCGGATTCGGACTTTGCAAGTGACAAAGTGGATAGAAAGTCCACTAGTGCTTATACTATCTTTATTGGAGGCAATCTTGTGTCTTGGTTATCCAAGAAACAAGATACTATATCTTTATCTTCATGTGAAGTTGTATACAGGGCCCTTACAACTACTACTAAGGAGGTATTATGGATGAAGAGGCTACTTATGGAGCTCAAGTGCATCAAAGAAGAAGATCTACCTATTGTCAAGTGTGACAATATCTCGACTCAAGCTCTTGCCAACAATCCTTTTTTTCATGCAAGAAGCAAACGTATTGAGATTGCACACCACTTTGTAAGGGAAAAGGTCATTGGAGGAGAAATCAACTTGGAGCATATTGGATCATCATCGTGTGTTGTCTATCTCCTCACTAAACCATTGCTCAAGAGTGCCTTCATCAAGTTTAGATCTAATCTTGGCTTGATTCCACAATCTGTGTTAAAGTAGATAGATATATTTTAAGGAGTGTAAAATTGTAAAAGTCATCTATCTTGAGGTTTGGGGGTGGGTCCTCTATCAAAACCACTCATTGTACACTTGTAAATAAGTGATTAGGCCAAATGTAGAGTTGGATTAGCTCGTGATAGTGTAGGTTACTTACACTTGGCTTGATGGTAGAGGTCTAGTGACATAGCACCTCTTGATTTCATTTGTCAATTTGGACTAATCATATTGTAAGATGCACCAAAATGGTCCAATCATTGTAAGAGGTGGCATGTAGGTGGTCCAATCAAAGTAAGAGGTGATTTTGGAGAGGTCCAGTCATTGTACTCCTCCATAACCACTCTTCATGGATCTCGAGCTACTATGAGAGAGTGAGATTGAGTCCACACTTAGTTTTTTGATGAGAGATTTGGAGGTTGCATGACCTTCCATCGGGCACTAATCGGTCTATTCGCCAACAGCTCTTTCATCATTACATACAGCACACATGGGGACCCAACTCAGCTTCCCAACCGCGCCACATTTATTACCACACACTTTCTTTCCCTTGATCCAACCAGTTTACCTCTGCTCCCGCTGTATCTCTCACAGTCACTCTCATACGGCTTGCGTTACCGCATTGGAAAGCTACGCACCTCTTCATATCAGCTTGTTGTTGAGACTAGTCGTTGCTGGAATATCCTGCGTGAGCACAGATTATGTCGCCTCTGTTCTATGCGCGAGCTTCAAGATGAGGCACACTTCTTACTTCGATGCCCAGTTTATTATGAAATCCGTGGTCAATATTATTGTCTTTATCGGAATGATCCGCGTACACTTACCAGGTTTTTCTCTTATCCTAATGCTCGGTGTTTGGGGCTTCTTATCCGCAAGATGCTTTTACTTCGTCAGTCACTTTTGCCTCCGCACAATTATATGGGCATAGACTCTCAGCAATTGCTAGTTACGGGACACTTTCAGACCCAAGCCCGTGATGAGGATTCGGATGATGATATTGACATACCTGTCCCACCACGGAAGAAAACCCGTCACGGTTGCAGACAGCCAGTACAGCCTTCATCTCGACGTACCATTCAGCGGACACTTCGGGCCTACTTTACTTGATCTCTCTTCTTCACCTAGCCCGAGTTGTGGGCATCCCTACTTTCTCCTAGTCATCAGTCCTACCTGGCCCAAGTTGTGGGCATTTTATTGTTTACATTACTTTAGTTCTCATGAACAGTTTTCTTCAGTCTGCACATTGACGCTACTCCCATGCATCTTTGTACATATGTATGTGTCTTATGCACCTATGGGTGCCTTCAAGACATTAATAAAGCTTTCTTTCATTCTTTCTTTCCACATATGTGAGCCTCCTTGGTTCGGATCTCTCTCTCATAGATCTTCTTGGTGTAATTGCTTAAAGATGCTCCTCCTCAAGCCTCGACCCCTCCACATCTTGATTGGCATCAAGATTGATAATAGATGAAACTCCATGAGTTGCTTTGATCTCGACCCCATCCAAGTTGATTGATCTTCATGGAAGATCACATCTCCACTTACAACAATCTTGTTAGTAGAGGGAATAAAGATTCTATATGCTTTCTTTGTTGATGAATATCCAATACACTCCTTTGATAGAACTAGGATCATCTTTTTTCCAAGTCTCTAAAGGTACATGAAAAAAGCATACACAACCAAAGATCCTAAGGTGATCTACCTTAGGCTTTTCCTTATACAACATCGCATATGGTGATTTTCCTCCTGGAGCAAGATTCGGAAGTCTATTACAAAGATAATTTGCACAAGAAATTGCTTCTCCCCAAAATACTTTGAAAGAGATGCCTCTGTTCTAAGTGCTTTTGCACATTCACATAGAGTTCTATTTTTTCTTTCAGCCACCCCATTTTGTTGGAGGGAATAAGCACAAGTAAACTCTCTCCTCACTCCCTCTTGCCCACAATAATCATTAAATTTGATGGAGACACACTCTCCACCACCATCACATCTCAAAGCTTATAAATTACAAGAGAATCGTTGTTTAACAAAAGCTTTGAATTTAAGGAATACATGAACCACCATAAACTTGGAAGATAAGAGATACACCCAAGAAAATCTTGTATAATCATCAATAAAAGTAGCAAAGCATGTAGCTCCTCCTTTGCTCTTGGAAGATGCAAAGTGAACATCCGAGTGCACTAAAGGAAGTTGAGACTTGATGTTGGATCTTGGAAAAGGCCTCCTATGAGATTTGGCAACATTTTACAGAGTTTTTTTCATCCAAAGTTGCCTCTCATTATGTGTGATGAATGGTAAGTGATAGATGCATGTGTTGAGTGCCCTTGCCTTAGATTTTTGGAGCTAGATTGCTTGTATCTTGTGAAAGATAGATCTATGTGCAATCACACACATCTTATGAGAACACTCACATTGTTTGAGATGTCCTCACAGGTGTGAAAAGTACACAAGGTATCAGAGCCAACGTAAGATTGGATTGTATCTATCAAGTGTGATGAGATTTTTGGCTTGAAATCTAATTCTGATAAGTGTAGTTGAATCTCGATAGCGAACAAAGGGTTTTTTGGATCAAAATGGATCTAAAGCACATTCATTGGATCCATGTTGGGTACTATACGGATTGTACTACTCAGACAAGTGTGGGATCATCAAACTTTGTTTGGTTGGTGTATCTCCAAGGTAGATCCAAATCTAGTGTGTGATAGCTTGATAGAAAGCTAGTGAAGTCTAGTTTGTGTTGCAATTTGAAAGTGAAGTCTAGTGGATGTGTCGTGGAAGTTATAGCCATTTGAAGAGAGGTGGGTAGGGCACCCAACCTGGTTGGACACGTCAAGTTTGACTTATATCTAGCGGGGTTTGAAAAAATCTTACACTTCGCCCCTCCATATTGTAGTGTGCCCTTAGCCTTCCATACTACATAACAGCTAGGTGTTCATGTGCCAACTAGCATCTGGTGAGACATCTAACTTAATCTAAGCTAGGTACCTAGTATAGATGCCAATCGAAATAAGGCAGCCCTATAAACTAATAAGATCTAGGACTGATGACTTAAGAACAAAGGAATCAACGGCATGGAGCAAAAAGCTTCTCACCTGCCATCCGTTGGGAAAATTTTTACAATCATGGCAATCAAGAAAGAAAACTTGTGAGATATCCTCAAACCAAGTCCTCCTGTGAAAATGGAAAGAGTACTAAGACAGCACTCAAGATTGCCTAAAGTGGAGACTATTCTAGGCTCAAGTACTAACAAGAAAGCTCAAATACAAAGGAAGCTAGAACATCTTTAACGAGAAACATTTAAGTACAAGGAGGAAACTTAAACAATGTTTGAAAAAGTGCAAACTTCCAAACCTTCATTAGCAAGAGGGATATAAAAAATCTGCTCTTTGATATATGGGATTGAAAGAGGAGTAAGATACTTTGAAGGGAGCTTCTAACCAGTTGAGAATTAGCATTGCAATGCCCTCCTAACAAATCTATGATTAGGGCACTCTCTAAAACTTAATCAACAATGATAATACGCTACCATTGGGACCAATGCTATCACAACCCTCCTTTTTAAGGTCCAATCCAAGATTTAAGTTGAGGCATTTTTCTATAAATAATCTTAGGGTGTTTTCACACACATGCCTAAGGCATGTCTATTTGTCAATAAACTCAATTGGAGAGAAAACATAGAAAGGCCATTACCCCATTTCACACAAGAAAGCAAAGGCCCCATGTGGGAGATGACTTGGCATAAAAAATTACTTACTTGGCGTAAGTGAAGATGCCAGGCACTACCCCTAGGTATCTCCACTATAGTAAGGCCACTATTTTTTAGGAGAGCTTGAGATTTAAATTACTTTTTGGGTGAAAAGGTGAAAATCCAAAGTAATTGCATAACTAAAAATTTTACTCAATCTGATGGGTGCTACAAGGTTTTTTCAAATAATAAACTTTCAACTAGAAAGGCTCAAATAAAATTGCATCTCTATGAAAGGAAAATAGGTTGCAAAGGGCTAAGAAGGTTTCAAAATGCAAACCAAGAGACCCACTATTCATTCACATTTGTGTGTGAAATGGGGATGAAGAAAGATGGAAAAGAAAGGGAACAAATGGGGGGTATGTGTGACTCATCATCGCTATTGCACCCCCTTGAGTGTGAAAACAGCCTTATAGTTCCATGTTTGACCCTAAAAAGACCATTTTACTAATGTTCTTATTTAGGCCTCCAGACAAATGCATTCTCTATCCTTACTTTGAACTGCTTCGTAATGCCTAAAGAAGGCAGGCAAGCCTGAAGCTTGCCACAGAAAGCGATGGTTGGGTAGTACTTTCAATGTAAAGCTACATTTATTTCACAGTTCACCTTTTCCTGTTTGTTATGCGTTTCAAATCCTGGGCAAGATCGAAATAAACAATAGAAAAGCCTTTGCTTAGATGTATCTCGGTTTTTTTCTGATATCTATGAATGCTTTGTCACAAAGAGTTGCACTGTATCGCGACTGGTTTAGAAAAGGGTTATTCATGGATGGCCGTTTCCTAGCAAAAGGAACTCTCTATACAAGGACCGGGAACACTGAAACCCTAAGAAAGCCCTTAAGTTAGCGCTTTGAATGTATCAGCTTTTTCCCCCTCTGTCATTCACGTATAAAGAAAACGAAACCAGTTCAAAACCGCACGTCTGAACATTAACATTATACGTCTTGCAGCTACTACTCTTTCTTTGAACTCTATAAATGATGCAACCATAGCAAATAACTGCCTTTCAACAGTTTACAGCTCTTACAAGCATACAAGCATTTTTAACTCATAAACACACTTATGAGTTAGCAAATAGCAATTTAGAGAGACGGAAAGAAGTTCAAAAATAAGCCATTACAGTCGCGAACAGTTTGCCCATCAGCCCTGAAAACAAAACAAAAAAACAAAGAGAAAAGTGGACTACACCTACCTGTATAGCGCCGTGAAAAATGCCCCCCAACCCAATTCCATCTCTCATCAGCTTGTTCAGATTCACAATCACATTGCTGGTTTTCACAGACACACTGTTTGTAACATCATAAACGTGCAAGAAAACTTCGGACATGATTGAATGCCACCTTTTGCACCTACTTCATTCACAACCATAGAACCAGGAAAGGAGGGATCATCTTCAGAGAACACGCCCAAGTGCAAATAACCCGATTAATCTATTTGTGCAGCAGCCAGCTAGAATTGGTGATCATTGACTGACGCTACTATCGCTGAATGGGAAGAGAAGAGAAAGGCACTGCAATTTGCGACACAATAAGGAATGGCGATGTTTTTTGAAATGCCAAGACACAGAAGAAAGGCCTCCAAGCATAATTGGTGTCCTGAAGTCCTCCTTTCATTTGAATGCGCTTACGTGCCTTTGCCCAGGTCTTTCCAAGGCTTTGTAGATTATATTAACTTGTACAAGTAATAAAGGCTTATATTATTGCCCAAGTCATAAGTCTTTATACTATTGTACTAGGGCCTCACATAAGATTCATAAGTTTGTATAAGGCCTGAAGGTTGTACTATAGGCACTCGAAAAGTACAATGACGCTTGCAGGCACGTGTGGGGGAGGGGGGTTGAAGGTGCCCCAAGGGCTCCACCTCCATGGCCCAGGGCTTTGGGTTAAGCACTTCAAAGACATTTTGTGTGTATTTAGTAATAACTTCAATTGCAGAAATATGACAGCTCTATTAACTTCAAACATTACAACTCTGTAACATCCTTCTTAAAAAAATAGTTTTACCCACTGATAAAATGACAAAAAAAAATTAATTTATCTT
The DNA here is from genome assembly GCA_029204225.1 of Diphasiastrum complanatum. Taxonomy (NCBI): domain Eukaryota; kingdom Viridiplantae; phylum Streptophyta; class Lycopodiopsida; order Lycopodiales; family Lycopodiaceae; genus Diphasiastrum; species Diphasiastrum complanatum. The sequence continues at coordinate 58,787,361 of CM055098.1, forward strand.
CAATCAAACCATCTGTTACGCGGCAAATCCAACTACATCCAACGCAAAGATGTCCCTCAGAAATTTGAAAATTCTGCAACGAGAATATTATGCTATCTTCTGAACAATTTACTAATGATAAACTGGAACCCTCTGAAAATCACAAATTTCGCATAGAAGACTGATTCTCGCAGATCAATTGAAATCTGTGACACAAACTACTCTCCAAGGGGCAAAGAAGTTTATACCATTCAACAAAATCTCCAACTTTTTCTATATTTCTTTAGAGTGAAGAAAACAAAGTAGCCAAATAAGGGAACCTCCTATAGATCTTGGGTTGAGAATTTGACAGGTCTGGCACATGAATGTTCGAAATATGAGACTGCGAGAAAAAATCGTAGAGTTAAAGGCAAGAAGTTGCAGCAAAAGAAGCTAGCTGCAAAATCTGCTGAGAGCTTTACTGAAGAGGAAGAACCTCCTGCTTACCAAAACATATACTAAAACACACCCAGAACCTCCTCCTCGATAGTAATGAAGAACTGTTGTTCCATCTCGCGCTCTCCTCACACAGCCGTGCTCCATAAAATGAGCCATCACTACTTTCAAGACAAAACCATCAGACCTGCGCTCCATCGCTACATCAAATGACCTCCTGCGCTCCATCGCTCCTCATTACGAGCTCCTGATCTCCAACACACATTCAGAGCAATGAAGAACTTCCTCCTTCAAAAGCTCCATAGCCAGCGCGACGAATAGCGTCCTCCTTCAAAAGTTCCTTCAAAAGTTCAATAGCCAGCACAATGCCCGAAGCTCTGAGAAAACGCGCGCAGTAAAAAAACACAAGATTAACTCTGGGGAGAGAAACTTACCTCTGGAAATTTCGAGAAACAAATGTTTTTGAATGTGCTTTACGCCTTAGATGCACTCCTTGGCATGGTGCAGGGAGTGCATAGGGTGCTGAGACTAAGTGAAGGCCATTAGCCACCCATGGCCAAAAACCTATAATCCTTGAAAAAAGTCTACCAGATTTTTAATTCACCTACTTAGAAAATTTTTGCAATTCACATAGCCTAAATGTTTGAACCCTTATGGGTTATGAGCCTATCAAAGAATAATATTTTGTAAGGCTTAATAACTTCTTTGAGTGGGCCATAATGAAGTTCTAACAAAGTGCATGCCATTTTACAAAGATCTTACAAGTATTTCTTAGTCATTAATAAATTTTAATATATACTAGAATGCAATATTTTAAAATTTTGATACTGATTATTGCATCACTCTAATTTTTTGCATTTTCTAGTCGTTGTCGATTTTTTCAAAATCTTGTCTTCTAAATCCTACATCTCAATTTGCTTGCCAACAAAATTTACATTAATAAATTATTTCATTGACACAATAAAGTTATGTAAACTTAAGCTTTACATGGATCTACCTACTTTACTACAAATAAATTTCTCGCATTTCAAAAAAGGTGTCAATGTTTTAAAAGTCAACTGACTATAAGTCTTTTACAAAGTCAATTTTTGGATAAAGATTTCGGCTCCATTTCTATGTTGGCTTTTCCAAACAATGACCCAAAGTTTGAATCAATTGTGAAAAAGGATAAATTCCTTATTAAGCTTTGTATAAAAAATTGAGTCTTCTTGAAAGAATTTTTTTTTAGCCTTTTTCTTATCGAATCAGTAGGCTTTTGGTCCAAGAGTTGCTAAAAAGCCTACAAATAAAAATTAATAGGTTTTGTGTTAGTTTAAAAAAATGTTTTTTGCAAGCACTGCCATTAGCCCATAAGCTCTTAGAAGAGGATTCACTTTGACATGTAACGTCACCGTGGTCCATGAAATATTTTGAGCATTTTTTAATTGTTGGATGAAAGTGGGAGTGTACATGCACTTTCACTCATGAGTCACCATCAAGATTATGATGCTTGGTCAATTCTTAACTCTCCATATTCCAATGGAGTCTGGACTCTTAAGTGTGAAGGGATTGTAAATTTAGCATTGCCTAGTGTCTTTTTGCCACATGGAAGTCAATAAACCCCATTATGTGCAACTATGACATCAAGAGGGCACCAATATACTTTATTATTGTACTTGGAAGTTGGATTCCAAGTGAACTTCACATCTCAATGAAGTGGGAGCTACCTTGAGGTTGGCATCTTAAAGATCATGAGGCAAGTGTGATTGTCAATGCATTGTCAAGAGGATATCCAATGAACCTTTCATTTTAAAAAATTCCTTTTTCAATTATACTGCAATGCAATACAAACTCTATGGTAAAAAACCATGTATCTTTTCTAGTATTAGAGTTCATAAAGCACAAGCTAAAAATCTCACCATGCATCTACCTACATCTATTCATGTGCTACTTAGATGTGACGATACTAACATTTACCAACTTACTTCGGAGGCAAATAAAAATATTTTCATTTTTGTCATCCTTACTGGCTTCGTCCAAGTTAAGGACTTTGGCTACTTCTGAGATGTTTTCGGGAGTCCTCCATTTCGTTTCGTTGCTAGCCTCTGTGCCATTATTACTTTCCCTCAAGATCAACACTTCCAATTGGAGCTAGATTATGTGGACAAGATCCCCCTCTCTACGTTCCACCCTTGTTTATGCCTTCACCTTCACAACAAATGTAGGTACGGTACGCGTCGGAGTACAAGCCTGCAAGATCACGAGAGCAGCCATCAGACACCCTCGCAAAGCACATTAAGCACTGCCACACGACCGCATCCCTACTTCCAAGCACCCTCTGCCTCACCTACAACGAGCTCCACCCCCTTTTTAATGACTGCCATCAATGCCATCCCGCCCCTCTCATCCTATGCTATGACGCGGCCATGGCACACTATAATGTCATTGTCCAAGATCCATCCATCTGTCATCCTTGCACCATTTTCAACTTCCCATTCATCGAATCCACTTCTACCATCGACTACCAACAACTCCAACTCACCTTCGCTCATTTTGACCTCCAAACTAGCAGAGACCGCACCTTCGACCGGGGTCTTCAGTACGCTGCATAGGCTGAAACCACCACCTCCACCCTCCAACACAATCCCAACAAGCCTGAGCTAGAAATAGCCTCTCCGCCTCGCACCACTTCTCCGACTCACACCACCTCACCTCGTGCTACCTTCACCACCTACCGTCTCTTCATCTCCCAAAACTGACCTTCCATCCACCTCCACAGTTCTCCCTCGCACTTACTCTCACGGTGGACTTATGGTAATACATCAATATTAGTACCAGACGATATTCACAGTATTTAATTCAGAACATCCGGCCCTCTTCGTCAAGAAATATCCCAATGTTACGACAAGAGGCAGCTATAAATTGTCAGACACGCTAGAAGAACTCCTTGAGCTGACACCGACCAACCTTATTGCCCTTCTGCATCCTCAACCAGAATGGCGGAAGGCGCTGCTCATGTGCAGCCCTAAGCTCATCAAGGAATATCTCATAGCTTCGGCGGCAATAAGGGTAGATCTAGCATACCATCCAATGCCCAAAAGACAAGATGACATTGAAGACTCCAAGCGTCGGGGCCTACAATTGGCAGAGAGAGAGAGAGAGAGAGAGAGAGAGAGAGAGAGAGAGAGAGAGAGAGAGAGAGAGAGAGAGAGAGAGAGAGAGAGAGAGAGAGAGAGAGAGAGAGAGAGAGAGAGAGAGAGAGAGAGTATCTCCTCCTTCCATTATTGCTTGTTTGCAAAGCCCTCCTATTTTCCTTGTGTGTGATTCTTGTGGATGATGAATGCATGTTTGTTTTTGTTAATCAAGATATCACAATTATGAATGATCATTATCACTTGCATTCATCGACCAGTTTCAAAACTAATTCATAAAATCCACACTCAAAAAAAATAAGTGTTAGAAATCCATTTTGGAGTGATCACTAAGATCCATAGGTAGATTTCCCTTTACTGTTCACCTCCCTTGAGAAGATCAACCTCTTGAGGAAAAGATCTAGAGCCAAGGAAACCAAGATCCAAGAAAGAATCAAAGAAAAAGCAAAAAAAACAACAAAAAGAAGAGGATAGAAAGATGAAACTCATTCCAAGATCTAAGCCATTCCACATCTAGATCTTAAACTAAGCTTGACAACCTCAGTAGGCTTAAATCCCCATTCTCATTTCTTTGCTTAAATAATCTTGAAAGCCACATGTCAATAACATAGGTTCCCTAGTTTCCACCATGTCCTTTCTGCACGTGGCTTTGGCACGGGAAGTAGTTCTAATGATATGGGCTTCACCTCCGTTATTTCATCATCGGAAGAGTGAGGGGTGACCTCATCGGGATCCACCATGTAGTCTAGATCCAAATCCTAATGGACTTGAGCTTTTTGTTGGCCTACATGTTCCTATTTCTTGTTTGTCTTTTCCCTTGGAGTCCGTCACCATTGTGGCATGTTTAGGCCCAAAAAGAATCTAAATTTTTCAAAATAGTAAGTTCAAGAGCTAAAACTATACCTTAGACGACGTAGTAATCATGATGCCACAAGCACAACTGATCAAAGCTAGGAACCAGAGGAACAAGTCTTTGAAGGACCTGCACGGATGCAACCAATGAATCTAGCTAAGCCAGGCAAAGAAGAGAATATTGTTTATGTGGGAGAGTAGTTAACCCCCGCTCAATTCATATGACTATATAACTTTTTGGTGGAATACAAAGATTGCTTCGCATGGACCTACAAGGATCTAAAGGGTATACCACCAACAATAGTCCAACATACCATACACTTGGTGGATGGAGTAGTCCCCAAGGTAAGCAGCTATTATCGCTGCAATCCTACTACACGGAGCTGATCAAACATGAGTTGCAGAAGTTGCTCGACACATATTTCATCTATGAAATTGAGCACACAAAATGGGTATCACCTATAGTGATAGAGCCCGAGAAGAAAGGCAAAATGCGAATTTGTGTGAATTTAAAGATGCTAAATCCGATTACCGATAAGGATAATTTTACCTTACCTTTCACGAAATGTGTTTTGGATCGACTAGTAGGAGTAGAACCTTACAGTTTCTTGGACGACTTCACCAGCTACAATCAAGCAAAAATAGCGCCGCAAGATCAACACAAGACAGCATTCGCCACTGAATGGCGAACCTATGCTTACAAGGTAATGTCGTTCGGACTTTGTAATGCCCCAAACACCTTCTAGCGAGTCATGTAAATGGCATTCAAAGAGCACCTGCAGAAGTTTCTGGAGATTTTCTGGGATGATTTGTGTGTGCATGGGCCGAACTCAAAACACCTATCCAAGTTGGAGAAGGTGTTGAAGCATGCCGCGAATATCAAATATCCTTGAATCCTGAAAAGTGTCAATTTTGGGTGACACATATGGCCTGATATTGGGCCACATAGTATCAAGGCACAAAATCACCACCGATCTATCAAAGATAAGGGTCATTGTTGATCTACCACCACCAGGGACGATTCACGGAGTCTATGTCTTTATGGGTCACACTAACTACTATCGAATCTTCATTCTAGATTTTGCGGAGTTAGCCTAAATAATAAATCTTGTGAGGTGTCGTGGGACCGCCACCAGTTTTGGTGGGGGTACTGTTGAAGGGTTTGCGTGTGTAAGTCCAACCCGATGATCACATAGTCAGTTGATTAGTTACAAGTTAATAAAATGACTTTAGGCCTTTTTATGGGACTTTTAATGTCACAGGGCCTAAAAGTCAAGTTAGTGAATAAAATACCAAAATTCAGATTCAAATTGGCTCCCTCCACTTTTTGAATGGGTTCCCTCCACTTTTTGAATCTTAGAGTAGAAATTGGCCAATTGGATTTGAGGCCAAGGCCACATATCAGTGTCTCAAAAATGAACTATTATACCATAGAGCGGGAAGCACTGACTATGAATTATGCGGTTAACAAGTTTAGACATTATTTGATGGCCACTCATTTCGCATTTTATGCGGACCATCAACTCTTGCTCTATCTCATCTCGTTAATAAAACTTGCAACACAGGGCGCATTACTCGATGGTTGTTGCTGTTGTTGGAGTTTGATTTTCGGATAGTGGTACGCAAGGGCAAGCAACACTATATGGTAGATCATGTGTCGTGGATCAAAGGGAAAGAAACTGCAACCCAACTCGCTGATGAGTTACAAGATGTTGCCTTGTTCTATATTGATACAGTACCAGAATGGGCCGCAAACATTGTTGAATATCTAATGCAGGACCAACTAGATAAAGCACTACCCAAGGTGGAACAATGAAAGTTGATTCTAAAGGCTAGACCTTATCAGCTGATTTACACATGTGTGGGCTCGGATTTCAATGTTTATCAATGCTTTTGATTGTTAATGCTTGTTGTTTGTCAAATTGCCAATCTAGATCAACTTTTTTGTGTCTAGTTTTTTGATAGATTGTTAAGCAAGCATCCAATCACTCTTGTGGATCTTTTGTAGATCCATTTATGGTCCTAAAGTACATTACTTTCACATGGTATCAGAGCCAAGTACAAGAGCATAAGCCATTGATCTAATGCAAATCCATTTTTAGCAAGTTTTGGTGCTAAAAGCTAGTATTGAGAGGGCAAGCTAGAATCTTGATTTTGGTGAGGAGATTTGATCCCAAACTTGGTAGGGGTCCAAATCCGTATTGTCCACATGTGTGGGCACCTCTGAACCTGCATTTAATGCATGGTATTCATTTGATCCAAAAAAATTCAATTTGTGAGCTGTTGGTGTAATTTTTGGTGGAGATCGTAGGATAATCTACCAAGATCATTTGCCATTGATTAGATTTGAATTTGTTTCATGGAATCTAATTAATCTAGGCTGAGTTCAAGTCCTATTAAGGTTAAAAACAGGTCTTGAAAGTACACCAAGAAGGAAGAAAGAGATTAAGTCATTTTTTTGTCCAAAAATAGCCAAAATTGGCAAGATTTGATTGTAAGTAGATTTCACATCATCTTATCTTCATTCCAACTTTGTGAGGGAGTGCTAGAACTGAGATTATAAGTCCATTTTTTGGATTAGAAATCTAATTTGAGTGAAAAACTACAAGAGAGAGACCTTAGTGAGTTTCTAGAGACAATCAAATCCATTTCTTGGCAAGATTTGTTTGAAAGTAGTTTTCACTTCATCTTATCCTTATTCCAGCTTTGTGAGGGAGTGATAGAACTGTGATTATAAGTCCATTTGTTGGATTAGAAATCAAATTTGAGTGAAACACTGCAAGTGTGAGACCTTTGTGAGTTTCAAGTCAATCAAATCTATTTCTTGTTTGTAGAAGTCACTAGTAAGATGGGATCTGCTGGAGCATACCTTCTAGAAGCTAGTGAGAGGTTGAATTCTACAAATTATGCTATTTGGAAGGTTAAAATGGAGTTACTCTTGGTGCTCCAAGACCTTTATGAGTTCTTGATTGAAGATGAAGATCAACCTCTAGGTGCACAGGAGTTAGCTAGATACAAGAAGAGATCTAGGCTTGCACTTCATTGTGTGAAGACGAATGTGAGCAATGATTTGTTGAGAGAAGTATCAGCTTGTACTAATGCTAAAGAGGCTTGGGAGTTTTTAAAATCAATCTATGAGTCTATCAACACTTCTAGAGTTCTTATGCTTAGAAATCAAATTTTGCAAAGCATGAGGAGAAGTGAGGAGAGTGCACAGGATTATGTACTCAGAATCAAGTCTCTAAATAGGGAGTTGGCTTCCATTGGAGAGAAGATTCATGATGGAGAGCTTGTACAAATTTTCCTTAATGGTCTAGGAGATGACTTTTCAAATTTGGTCCAAAGTTTTGCCATCCAAGACACTTTGCCAACTATAGAAAAACTTCACAGTGTATTAGTGGCTGAAGAGTGTAGGATGCTCCATGCAAAATCTAGGATGAGTTCCTTGTCGTTGCAGGATGGTGATGAGAAAGCCAATTTCTCATTCAAGGGCAAAAAGAAGACCAATGGAAAGAAGAAGCATCCAAAGGAGGCCAAAGAAGAGGATGATGCATCAAGCTCAAAGGACAAGTCAAAGCAAAAATGCTTCTTTTGTGGAAGGAAGGGGCATTATGCATCTGAATGCTACAAGAGGCTAAGAGCACCAGTGGAGGAGGACAAACAAGGAAACCTTGCAAAGGAGGAGGAGTAAGATGAAGTAGATGTATTCTTGATGGCATCTACATCCTCACCAACAAGCAATAGCAATTCAAGAGACAATTGGTGGATCGACAGTGGGGATAGCTCCCACATGTCTTGTGAAAAGGACTTTTTCTCAACCTTACACTCTTTCAATGATGCTAAAAAGTTTGTCTTTACTGCAAATGATGAAGAGTGTAGGATAGATGGTGTTGGCACCATCTCTTTGTATCTAGAATCCTCAAAATGCATTGACCTAGAAAATGTCCTTTATGTACCATCAATGACCAAGAATATGCTTAGTGTTGGTCTACTCTTAGAAAGTGGTTTGGATGTCCACTTTAAGCATGGTGTTTGCTTCATCTTGAAGAATGATGTTTGCATTGCGAAGGGATTTAAACATGGAAGATTGTTTAAGTTGGAAGCTAATGTTGCTTTTGAAAGAATGAGCTTGGCAAAGGAGAAGATCACTCAAGAGGAGATCTTGGCAAAGTGTGATCTTGCTTGCATTGAGGAGGAGCATCAAAAGGAGGAAGATCTTGAGGATCAGCCTCAAAGCATGAGAGTTCCAAGGGAGTCCTCAATGACAATGTCCAAGTCATCAAATTGCATGCAAATTGTCCATTCAAGTGTGCATCTTGCAAGGGTGGTGAGCATTGGAGAGTCTACTATCTTTGAATACTTTTTGGAAAGTATTAGTAGACATGAGGTGACTTGTTTCTTACCTTTAAGATTCATGGTGTTTATTACTTTGTATGACAAGACAATGAAATGGGATGCTTTGAAATTTACATTTGTTGTTGATAAAGCAATTTCATTGGATAACTATTTTTGTAATAGTTTGAATAGTGTCATAAAAGATGAAACATCATTTGTATTGGAAATCTTTGAGTCCAAATGCTTTGAACATGATCATTCCAATGTAAGGACCAAAGATTATCCTATTTCAATGATAGGAATAATGGTAGTGTTTTGCTCTTCAAGTAGAGATTGTAGAATCTACTTGTTTTCAGCCAAAGAATTTGTCAATGGTGGAAATGTGATCTTTCAAGAGTAGAAGATTTGTAAACTTGAAGAAGCACCTTTGGATCAACACCTTATTCAATTCATTGATGGTTTGGAATCGTCAAGTGGAGGAGCAAGCTCAAGACACGAGGACTCCAAGAAGAACCTTGAGTATCAAGATGGAGCCATCTAGGCTCAATCATATGGATCAAGCAAGACAAGTTGTCTTTGGCAGCATTATTTATGCACTTAATATTTTAATTGATGTATCTTCAAGTGCACAAAATGCCTTGGAATCCATGGCTTGGCATGATGTTTAGTTTTGAAGTGTGCTACATGTATATAGACACATTTATGGAACATCTTGTAAGGGATCCTCTAAGAGGTGGTGAAAGATCCTTCATGGACATCATTCTCTATTGGAGTCTCAAAAGTTCCTTCTTTGTAGCTGGATTTTTTAGACACTTCTAAAAGCTTTCATTGATCTATCAAGAGAGTTGTAAATAGATCAAGCTAAATTTGAGGAGGAGTGTGAAGAATTGCCAAAAATTGGCAAATCTAGCTTGATCAAAAACCATGTAGAATAGTGTAAATTGTGTACACAAGTGGGTCCCACACATGTGAGGCCATGATGCCACATGGGAAACCCATCCTAATGTAGGTTAGGTCAAGTCAAGAGAGTTGGTCATGTCTATTTGGTGGTCATCCCTACTTTATAGGACCTACACCTAAGTTTAAGGTGAAAATTTGACCAACTAGCTACCTACCAAGCATAACTCTAGGAAATAGACTAGGGTTTCATTTTAGGTCAAGGAGAGTGAGTTCACTTCCTTATTACATGCTGGAAATCCACCTAACTTCAAGAAGGAAGTCGAATTTGCTATGTATTCCCTCTCTCCATAGTGAAAAGATAGAAAATTTTTGGAGCTCATTGGCAATCTCAAGTTAGTTCACTATGTACATTGAGTTTTTGTGATCCAAATGAAACCAAATCAATTTCTACTTGTTTCTCAGGTTGAAGGCCATACTACAACCTGTATTACACACGTGTGGGCTCGGATTTCAATGTTTATCAATGCTTTTGATTGTTAATGCTTGTTGTTTGTCAAATTGCCAATCTAGATCAACTTTTTTGTGTCTAGTTTTTTGATAGATTGTTAAGCAAGCATCCAATCACTCTTGTGGATCTTTTGTAGATCCATTTATGGTCCTAAAGTACAGTACTTTCACAAGCTTTGCTTTGATCACTAAGACAAAAGCACTCTATCAAATCACAAAAATCAGATCCAAACACCCCTATTGGACTCAACAAACACCAATGACTCTTTCTTTTGAGAGTTGGAATGGATTTGAAAAGATTTGACTCCTAGATTTTCCTTTTCTCTTGACTAGTTCACTCACTTTTGATATTCTTGAACAAAGGATGGGTTTTGTTTCAAATACTTGAAAATCAAACTTAATCACTTCTTTTGGACTCACTCTTGACCCAAATAATCTCACTCTTGAGATTTGGATTGAATTTGATTTGATTTGACGACAAATTAAACCACTAATTTTCACAAAAAAAATTATCTACACTAGATCACATAAACTTGACATGTATACTTGATTCAAACACAAAAAGATCAGATCCAATCACCCCTTTTGGAATCCTCTTGACCCAAAGAATCTCACTCTTGAGATTTGGAATGGACATGAAATGGTTTGATAACAATCTATGTCAATAATTTTTCACCAAGCTTAAAAATTAGACATCTAGAGATTCACAAAGATCCCAACCATGTATGAACACTCAAATATGGACTCTTCCTTGTTCTATACTCCCAATGGGATCACAACTTGACCCTCACCCTCTCACAAAGAAAGTTGAATTAGAACTTATTTGAGTTTCATACATACAATGTCAAATTGTGCTCAAAAATTGAATTCATTCACCCCTATTGGACTCCACCAAGTATTAATGACTCTACCTCTTTAGAGTTGGAATGAAATTCAAATTTTAAAAAATGTGATACTTCTCTCTCACTAAGATATGTGCTTACAAAGAGCTAATGCCACTTAGCAAGATTTGATCACAATGAAGAAGACAATTTTTCCACCAAAGTCAAGAAATGAGTTACTAGAACTTGCCCTCTACAAAGGAAGGAACTCTTAGGATTTTTGGATCAAACACTACACATGTGACTTACACACCTCTATGACTCTCTTTCAAGCCAAACAAAACTCAAATCTTTGAGTAGGAGTGGAACAATGTGACTTAGTTCTCAAAAATCACTTCTAGAACTCTCCAACAATGCTTATCACTTGTATTGGTAGATTTTGCCTTTATGAGTGTTTGTGCTCTAGAAATTCACTTAAGATTTCACTTGGAGGACTTATCCAAGGCTGACTTCTAGCACTTCGATGCTTCTATTCTCAACCCTTTCACTCTTGAACACATCTAGAATGAAGATACAATGGATTTCAATCTCTCCCCTTGCAAATCACTCCTTAATCTATGGTTTTTGGCAATCTTTCACTCTCAACTTTAATGCACACCCAAAGCATCTGAGAATCAGCTTTAATGTACTGTGATAAAGATTCAAATCATCTATATGATTGATCTATACCAAGAACAAATCAAAGGAATAGAAACAATGCATTAGAAAGCTTGAAAAATGCACTAGATTGACTAGTTTTGGGTGTATGAGGCATTAAATGCACCAAAACTGAATTTTATTGCTCAGAACAGGTTATGTATGGCCTCAAACGTGTGGTAAGTACACCTGAAGCCCACAAAAATATTTGGCCCAAATATAATGATTCTATCTATCTATTCAAACTCGCTACCTCAAGATTAGCTAGTTTCCAAAAACTTGGTAGTCTGGGTGTATGAGTAAGATATAGCATCAAACTGAAAAATATAGCTCCAAAACTGGTAATGTACGGCCTCACACGTGTAAAAAATACCCCTGCAGCCCACAACCAAGTTTTATGCACAAATATCAAGGCTAACCAACTCTTCAAACTCGCCCACTCAAGATTAGTGAGTTTTCTCAAAAAACTTGCCAATCTGGGTGTTGTTTAGATCAATGCTTTATACTCTTGTACTTGGCTCTGATACCATGTGAAATTTCAGAGAAATAAAGACCAAGAATGGATCTAGATCTAATCCTCAAGAGGTGTTGGAAGCTAGATTACATGATCTACTAATCAACCAATAATTAGATCTAGAATTAGATCAATTTCCCATCAAAAATCTAGCAAGAACAACAAGCAAATGATTAAACTTGAGACCTACTGCCTTGACAAGTGTGAAGAATAGTACCTGCATGGAATTACAGCAGATAGTGAAGTACAAAAGTGTTAAAAACCAATAGAAATCACAACACAAATATGAGAATACTCAAGATATGCCTCCAAAACCAAGATCTTTCCTCATTGATTTATCAAAGTGGATCCATCATGGATTAAATACAAAAATCATCATACTCTCTCTCTAAGCCACTTCCAGCACGTGTGAGACAGGTCATAGTGCTTATCCATATCCACTTTGGCTAAGATTCCATTAATTTGCCACATCATCATTGGTGGCTAGTGTTGACCTTCTAGATTCCGACAAATTAGGAGATAGGTCCTACAATCTAGGAGATTTGACTTTTGACATGTACGAAAACTATATACAATGGATCTAAACTTTCTATATGATATTTCACACGTGGGAGACCACTCCTACCCATGTGACATAGCATTTTCTACCACTAGAATGGTGCCAAGTGTCATAATACTACTAAACTAGTTTTTGGCCAATTTAGCCACTACTTTCCAAATTAAATGATATGTACAACCTTTATGATCTATCTAAATGATTAGGCATAGATTTCACACGTGGGAACAGGCTCCACACATGTCTAATGATGATAGGTACAAGTCATTATGGTATTTACAAGATTTAACCAAGTTAGCTTTTGCCAATTTTAACACAGAACAATAGTGGAACACAAAAAGACACTCTGATTAATAGAAAGAAAACTGAGTACAATGCTTGAAGTTGGGTGCAAATAGTGGGCATAGAAATCCAGACTTCAGTTGAGTCCGTTGATGGCTAAAACTTACATATTCCAAAACTACAGCATTACCATTTACAACAAAACGCATGTAGGATGATAACCTGATCAGAGCGTTGACTCTAGTAGATCTTCCTTGATGATTGGAAGTCAAATGATCAGTACATTGAAAGTTGACATTAATCTACTTGATTAACTACATTTGTCCTGCAGTAGGTAGCCATCGTTTTTGCCAAAGAGTCATGTACAGAAGTAGGTGGACTGTCAACGTCACGACGTGGGTCAAATTTTTGAGTTGACAGTGAAAAAGGTTGGAAAATACACACTGGTTTGAAAAATATACAAACGCTTGAAAAAACTAGAACGGATCTGAACCGAAAATGTTCGAAGGTGCTCGAAAAAAGTTAGAATAGATCTGAACCGAACTGGTTCAAAGGTGTTCGAAAAAATTAGAACAGATCCAAACCAAATAGGTTCGAAAAAAATCTCTGACAAGATTGACATAGCTTCTAAAAAAACTTGTTTCGAAAAAATTCGAATTGTTTTTAAAAAATAAGTATAAACAGATTTCTCAGGATGCTCATTATCAAATGGAATTGGACTTGAGCATAGAATATTAACACTCCTCCTTAATGTGGATCCTGAAAAATTTCGATCTTCAGATTTAGCTGATTGTTAAATCTGAGATGGTGCTCCTTGGTGAAGTAATCTGCTGCCATAAACTCTATCCTACAGTAAACTCTGTCCTGTCATAAACTCTATCGTGCAGTAAACCAAAGGGATTATCCTTGTGCTTTGGTTGTCACAGTACATGAACGTTGGATGTGACTGGAAAAATTCGATATCTGCAAGCAGTTTTGTCAGCCAAACCTCCTCCTTGGTAGCATTTGTGGCAGCTGTAAAATCCAGTTCTATGGAGGATGATGCTATTGAGGTCTGTTGTTGGCTGTGAGAGATTGGGCCTTGATTGTATGGAAATACAGATCCAGAAGTCAACATTCTAGCATTGTAGTCTTCTGTCCAATCTACATCTGTGTAATGCTTGAGAATATTGGCTGATGGGCTGGAGTTTTGTTGATTGATGGAAATCAGTCTGCTGGGCCGGATTCAAAAAATGTGCTCCAGTGCTAACATGCATTTCAGATCCTTCATCAAAATCAGATTGTTATTGAGCAATAGTGTATCATCTACATAAAGAGTAGTGATATTGGAAAGATCTGATACAGACTTGAAGTAAATATTCAAGTTTGTCAATTTTGGATAGAAACCATTCTCGTTTGGAACTGCGAGTGTGGTGTCATCTTCTACCTTGCATTGGTCAGCATCAATGGATGACTCTACCTCTAAAATAATGTTGAGTTTCTGCACAAAATAGCAGGCCAAATTATCTATGAATAGGGAGTCAGTATCGAATTTTGGAAGTTCGACCCCTTGGGTTGGATTTTGTAGTAGCTTTCCCCTTGAGATCAAAAAATTGATCTTCCAAGAAAGTGAATCTCTGCTCATGAAGGTTTTCTGAGAGTCAAGATTGAAGAGCTTGTATGTGTCAATAATCAAATATGCAACATCAAGCATTCACCATAAGCAATCACCAAAGAAGCTGGAAGAAGAACACACACTATCAATCTATCACACTACAACATACTGAATGTAAAATGTACATATAAACCCTGAACCCTGATAGAGAGGGAGAACCTATGAGTAGACTACTAGACTAGCCAACGACTAGTTACAACTAGTAATAAAGTACATCGTAAACAATAACTAAGAAGCGTAACAATAAAGTTTATCATTGATTTCTAACACTCTCCCTCAATGATAAAATTACATTCTTCTATTCCTAGTAGAGTACAAAACTTTTCAAATTTACATCTATCTAATGACTTAGTAAAAATATCTGCCACTTGATCTTCAGATTTACAGAAAACAAGATCAATGGCTCCATCAAGAATTTTCTCTCGAACAAAATGATAATGTATTTTGATGTGCTTGGTTCGAGCATGTAAAACTGGATTTTGGAAAGGTGAATGCAGCTTTGATTGTCACAAGATATAGTAGTTGCATCCATCTATGGTTGACCTAAATCCACAAGCAATCTTCGTAACCATACCACTTCTTGTGCCACATTGTTGAGTGCTCGATATTCAGCTTCCGTTGAGGATAAGGCTATTATAGATTGCTTTTTGCTGTTCCATGAAACTGCGGCTGTACCATAACTAAATTTATGACCACTGGTAGACCTTTTGTTATCAATATTACCTGCCCAATCAGCATCTGTATATCTTATCAATATTGGCACTTCAGGCTGATCATATTTCAAACCAAAATTCAATGTCCCTCGAATGTATCCGAGAATACGTTTAGCAGACTTCTAGTGTGTTTGACTATGATCTTGCATAAATTGACTAACAACACCAACAACATAAGAAATATCAGGTCGTCTGTGTGTCAAATAAGTCAAACTACCCACCAGCTGTCTATACAAATAAGCATCCAATTTCTCATATTTAGCATCTGTAGTAAGCTTTGTGTTGACATCCATAGGTGTACTCAAAGGCTTACAATCCTGCATATTAAACTTATAAAGCAAATCTCGTGCATATTTGCTTTGTGTAAGAAAGACCACATTTTTTGTTTGCCATACTTCAATGCCAAGACAATAGTGCATCGATCCTAGATCACTCATGTCAAAAGCATTGGAGAGATTTGATTTGATTTCATCAATTAAGCTCTCATTACTTCTTGTAATAATCAAATCATCCACGTACAACACAATGAACACTATATCTGAATCTTGCCTTAGAATGTAAAGATTAGGATTAGCATCACTCTTTACCATTCTCCTTCGCTTAAAGTGTTCATCAATGCAAGAGTACCATGCCCGTGGTGCTTGTTTCAATCCAAAAATAGCTTTGTTGAGCTTACAAACAAGGTGCTCTCTCCCTGGTTCAATAAATCCTTGAGGTTGTACTAAGTACACCTCTTCATCCAGCACTCCATTAAGAAAAGCAGATTTAACATCCATTTGCTGGATCTTCCAACCATAGAAAGCAGAAATAGCAATGACAAAACACATAGTTACCATCTTAGCTACGGGTGCGAAGGTTTTCTCAAAATCAATACCTTCCTGCTACTCAAATCCTCTCGCAACCAACCATGCTTTGTATTTGCTGAGTTGCCCATCAGCTCCATATTTGATCTTGTATATCCATTTGCAAGTGATAGGCGTCTTACCATCAGGTAGCTCAGCCAAGTTCCAAGTCCTATTTTTTTATATAGCTTCCATTTATGTTTCCATAGCTTCACGCCACTCCTCGTGCTCCTTTGCTTTATCAAAAGTTTTTTATTCTTGAGCCTTGAGCGTAGAACCCATCAGGGCTAGATTCATCTCTAATCTTGCAGGAGGTTTTTGATTTCTACTTGATCTTCTAAGCTCTCCCTGCTCACTAGATTCGGGAGTATCTCCCTTCTTTGCACCATCTGTGACTGAAAGTACCATTTAGGTACTCTCTTGGGAATTTCAACATCAAGCTTGCCTTTGTCCAATGGATTCTCTATATCAAGATCCACTTCCTTCTTGACCTGTACTCTCACTCCCTCATCAAAAGGTTCAGTGATTACTTCAGATTGTTCACCTCGGCCCATCCCGTCAAATGTAGCATCCCTAGAAATTACAAGCTTATGTGCATTTGTGTCATACATCCTGTATGCCTTGGCCTTTTCATCATATTCAAGGAAAATACACTTGATAGCCTTTGCATCCAATTTCCTTCGTTTCTCATCAGGAATATGAGCATAAACATCACAACCAAATACTCTCAAATCAGAAATATTAGGTTTCTTTCCAGTAATAGCTTCACAAGGTGTCTTACCTTCCACGGATTTTGTACGACACTGATTCAGGATGTGCGTAGCTGTGCTACAAGCTTCTGTCCAAAAGATGTTTGGCAGACCCTTGCTTTTGAGCATCGCCCTGGCCATCTCAACAATAGATCTGTTCTTTTGTTCTGCAACTGTCTGGTGTGATTTGCAGTATCACAAACAAACAAATGAGAGTTTTCTTGGCACAACTCTCTGACAAATGACACTTCTCACAAAGACTAAAAAAAAATTGTAAAACTTTTCTCACTCAACAAATTTTCAATTTGTCTGATGTTGTCCTAGCCATTCCGATGCCTCCGGGACTGTGTCTTTGTTTCCCACAAATAACTGTGAGCTCCAAAACCTGCAAAGTACGTCAAGAAGAATTTCTTCCAGCCATTTTTTTTTGTCTCTCCAAGCTTACACCTCCTGTGAAGGACTTTCTCACTTCGTTGCGGAGCTTGTGACAAGCTGTATCCACTGATCAAGCACACAAGACTATTGTAGCTCTGATACCATGTCAATAATCAGATATGCAACATCAAGCATTTACCATAAGCAATCACCAAAGAAGCCGGAAGAAGAACACGCACTATCAATCTATCACACTGTAACATACTGAATGTAAAATGTACATATAAACCCTGAACCCTGATAGAGAGGGAGAACCTATAAGTAGACTACTAGACTAGCCAATGGCTAGTTACAACTAGTAATAAAGTACATCATAAACAATAACTAAGAAGTGTAACAATGAAGTTTATCATTGATTTCTAATAGTATGTCTGGTGGTTTGAGGAATAGCCAATAAAGATTGATCTGCTACTGTTCGACCCTTGAATCGGATTCTGGATTTTTCAAACAAGGATTAGATTCTGGATTTTTTGACCTTTGTTCGGATTTTCACTGTTCAAACCTTGGGTCAGATTTTTCTGGAGCTTGTATGTCTGGTGATCTAAGAAATAGCCAATAAAGATCGATCTGCTACTATTCGACCCTTGGATCGGATTCTGGATTTTTTGAACAAGGATTAGATTCTGGATTTTTCGACCTTTGTTCGGATTTTCACTGTTCAAACTTTGGGTCAGATTTTTCTGGAGCTCAGCAAAGATCTTGTTGAAAGAAATGTATCCAAACACTCTGATATGGTTGAGTGATGGCTTCGATCATGTCCACACCTCAAAAGGTGTCTTGCCATTCAGGGCCTCTGAAGTGGATCGATTTTGAAGGTAGACTGATGTAGTAACAGCTTTTGTCCGGAACTTCTTTGGAAGAGATGCATGGTCCAACATGCTTCTTGCACTTTCAATGAGTGACTGAGTCTTCCACTTAGCTACACCATTTGGACTGAGGTGAGCGTGTTGTAAAATGTTGTTTTATTCCGGTTGCCTTGCAGAGTCTCTGGATTTGTTGGAGATGAATACTCCCCCTACATCAGAGTGTAGAACTTTGATTCTTCTCTGGGTCGATTTTTCTGATGATGCCTTGAACTGCATGAAGAACTTCAGAGTATCGGATTTGTTCTTCAAGAAATGCAGTCCTCCAAGAGAAGTCATCAATAATAGTCAGCAAGTAGACAGCTCCCTCTGTGGAAATAGTCTACATAGGAACACAAATGTCCATGTGTACAAGATCTAGAAAATTTGTAGAAGTACATTCTGAATCTGAAATAATTGAACTTCTAACATGCTTGTTGGAAATACAGCCTTTACATGGAGTATTGTATTTGCTAGTGGAAGGAATACTTGCACTAAATTTTGATTTGACATTTGTCGAATACAACTGGAATTTAAATGGCCTAATCTGTGATGTCACAACATATCATTTGAATCAGAAGTAATAGTAAAAAGAGCTTGACTACTTGTAGAATAGGAGTGACTGAGTTTATACAAATTTCCACACCTTCTACTAGAAGCAAAAACTTTCCTAGATTCATCAAGAATAGTGCAGCCTTGTCTATCAGATTCGACCCTCTGACTTGAATATGTGATTCTATTAATTGAGAGTAGATTTTTGGTCAGATTTGGAATGTGAAGAACATTGGACAAAAACATTACATCACCTTTCTGGAATTCGAACCCGACTGTTCCTTCACCCTCAATGGAGTGAGTTGAGTTGTCTCCAAGTTGCACAACTCTAGAATGGGTGTATGACTTGTAGTCATGGAACCAGTCTCAATGGTGAGTCATGTGTTGTATTGCACCTGAGTCCAAATACCATGAATTGATATCATGTTGCTCTTTGACTTTGGTCAAAAATGCAGCTTCATCTTCCTCTTTATGTTGAATCGAGTAATTGGTTGAGGCAGCATTTGCTTGTTGTTGAGACTACTACTTCTTTTGGTTGTTATATTGCAGTGTTCTGCAATCCTTGATGAGATGGCCAGTCCTCTTACAGTATTTGCAGAACATGTTCTACTTTTGCTGGAATGATGAAGGAAAATTCAAACTCTAACTCGAGCTATAATTCGAATCTGAGTTAAAATTTGAACAAGAGTCAAAATTCAAACTAGATTGCAAGTTGCTCTTTCTGTCAGGACAATCTGTCTTTGGAGATTTCTTCTGATTTTTCTGATTTTTGTTTGTGTATAGAGCCTGAGGAGAAAGCATTTATGACTCTTGATAGAGTAAGTTGTTGCTGGGTCGAAATAGCCATGACCCATGTTTCGTAGGCTTCAGAGAGACTCGATAAAAGAGTCATTACTGCATCTGAATCCTCAATGTTTGATCCTATTGTAGTCATTTGCTCCACAAGGTTTTTGAATGTGTTGAGATGGCTGAAAATAGTGTCTGCATCAGACATTCAGAGTGTGAAAAATTTCTTCCTCAGATGTAGTTTGGAAGTGACATCTCTAATGTCATAGAGAGCTGCTAGGATGTCCCAAGCATCCTTAACAGTCTGTGTAGATCAGATATGACTGATTTGAGAGTCTCTGATATTCAGAGTGATTAAGACAAAAGCCTTGCTATCTTGTTGTCTCCATTTGGTGATACTAGTTTCATCAGCCTCTAGTTTGATTTCAGTACCATCAACTATGTTGGCGAGTAGAACGACCTTCATTTTGAACTTCCAGAGATGGTCGAGCTTCTCAGTCAGAGAAGAACTAGAAGTAGGATCCCATCTGGTGTAGTAGTGATATCATTGATAGAAACAACAATAACATAATATTGTTGGCTGCACACTTGTTGAGATGAGGCCTTGGTAGAAACGAGACTGGATCCGCAATGGAAATGCAGATTACTGAGCCACCCACTTTGTTACCATGTTGGAAAATTAGAGAAATGGAGATGATATCAGATTAGTAGAGCTCTGATAGAAACAGAAACTCTGATACCATATCAAAAATCAGAGAGAATCAGTATTTGCAGCGGAAGTGGTGAGCGGGTATTGGATCAGAAATGCAGCAGTTACCAGTAAGATCAAGTTCAAGTGTAATCTGATAATACAATGCACAAGTAGAGCAGGAACAATAGTGGAACACAAAAAGACACTCTGATTGATGGAAACAAAATTGAGTACAATGGTTGAAGCTGGGCGCAGAAATCCAAGCTTTAGCTGAGTTCATTGATGGCTAAAACTTACCTTATTTAAAAACTATAGCATTACTATTTACAACAAAAAAGCCTGCAAGATGATAACCTGATCAGAGCGTTGACTCCAGTAGATCTTCCTTGATGATTGGAAGTCACATGGTCAGTACATTGAAAGTTGACATTAATCTACTTGATTAACTACATTTGTCCTGTAGTAGGTAGTCGTTGTTTTTGCCAAAGTGTTATGTACACAACACGACACGACACGAAATTAGTCATGCTCCCCAAATGATCAAGAAGATCAGCCAAGTACCATGGGGTACAAGTATTTGATCAGATATTATGACATCAGCAGAAGTACTCTACATTGTGGCTAATCTGCCACTCTTGTAATTCGTGATTAGTTGTAGATGTTTAATCTTTCTAATCTGGAAGTTACACGATGTGACACAAAATTGTTCGCAAACTATATACTTTCTGTTTTGATGCATAATACCAAGTAAGACAAAAGACGAAAATATACAGATACATGTCCCCACCTATGAGCGAGACAATTTTGTACAGAATTTGTAGATCCAGAAGTTCGCTAGTAAGCAAGACATTATTCGTGAGAAAACTGTATTTTTCTCATGCCAATGCACTGCGTGGATCTATCATGCAGTGCTTGAAAAATCAGAAAATCAATAGATAATATTGTAGCTGTTATTCTGTATGATTGTATGATCTCAAATGAATATTTGTCTGATATTATTCGTGTATCTCATTTACTTGTTTATTAAATTTCACACATTGTTTTGATTTTATTAAATGCTATAATAATTTGTTAACATAGATCAGCAGTGTCTGTCTACACTCTGAAGGATTGTAGGAATGATATAGCTGGCAGTGACCAGCAATCATATCTGAATTCCCGACGAACTGATTTTATTCGCAAATGCTTTCGCTTTGCTTTGCTTAGTGTTTCGTTTCATTTCACTTCGTGATTACTTAGCTATAGGTGTAAATCAATTTCAGAGCTCACTTAAGTTTCGTTTTGTTTCATCCTATTTTGTTTTGTTTCGTCTCGTCTCGTTATAGAGCTTGATTGATCTTTTTTGCGAATGCTCTCACTTCGTTTCGTTTTGTTTCGCGATCTCTATGCTTCCAGCATGAATCAATGTCAGAGCTCGTTTAAGTTTTGCTTCGCTTCGCTTCACTTTTGTCTAGATTTCATCTCGTTTCATCTTGTTGTGTTACAGAGCTTGATTGATCCAGCATGAATTATTCTCAAACAGAAATAATTCGAGTTTCGCGAAAGTTTCGCGAATCATTCGAGACCTTTTATCGGTTTGTCACCAGAGTTTTAGCTAGAATTTGCATTTTCTGAGCGCATTTTTCGCATCAGTGGTATCAAAGCCACCTTGTCATAGTCCAACATAGCCGAAAAGCTATCAGATCCAACAGGCTAAGCATTCAAACAAACAACCATTAACAAGTGAAAAGACAAATTTAGGAGCAATGGCTTCAATCAGCATTATACAATCCAAGATCTGTACAGTTCTAGATTCATCAAGATCTAACTTTCTAGCATGGAAGGTTAAGACCTTGCTGATACCATAGGGTGAAGGATTATTCCCCTGGGTTGATGGCACCGAGGAGATGCCTACAACAACAGACAAGGAGCTACATGAATGGAGGGAGAAGAATGACAAGGCAGTAGCCTTGTTATCATCATCCATCGAGGATAGCCTCACACTTGACCTGGCTACACTCTCCAAAGCAAAGGAGATGTGGGATACACTACTCACAAGATTTCAAACAAAATTACGCAATCAGATAATGATGCTTGAAGATCAGCTGACAAACCTGCAGTGGGATGGCAAAGACCTCACTTTCTTTAATAGGAAGATGAAGGATCTATTCCTTTCACTACACAATTCTGGAGCAGAAAATGCAGTGTCAGCAGAGAAGCAGGTCACTTATCTGTTGAGAGCCTTACTAAGATCCTTTCAGACAACCAGAACACTGCTCACAAAGGATTTTGCAATGACACTCAAAAAGGAAATTGTCGAGATCCAAGAAAAAGTTGAGGCTCGAGAGCACCTTGATCACAAGGATGCTTCTGACCAAGCCTTCTACAACAACAAAGAAAAGACAAAAAAAAATTCAAGCCTAAGAGGGAGTCAGATTGAAAGCAGAATCGTGATCAGCAAGCAGAAGGAACCAGCAAAGACAAATGGAAGAACAAAGGAAGGTTGAAACAACATATTAGTGGTAAAAAAAAGCCCTGCATGAGATGCAAACGCGAAGGACATTCTGTCGATTCGTGTTGGCTCAATCCAAAAATTGAGTGTATCCACTGTCACAAGAAAGGTCATGCAGCATGGACTGCTGCCAGAACCCAAGAAACAAATCAGTACAAAGTAGACATGAGAATAATAATAGTTTTTCCTATGTCGAGGAGCCAGAGAGCTCGAAATGGGCGACGAATCAAGGTAATTTGATTGCCTCTATCTGTGCAGACATGTGTGTAGTATCAACACCTGACACACAAGACATAATCCTTGACTCAGGAGCTACCTCACACTTCGTTACATCAAGATGAATCATCTCTGATTTTTGAAGTGCAGATCCATCAAGATTCATTGTTGTTGGAGATGGATCCAAACATCAAGTGAATGGTATTGGTTCACTATGGCTCAACACGAATGGCAAAGACAGACGACTCGAAGATGTTCTGTTTGTGCCTACACTGCAGCAAGACTTGCTATTTGTGGCAAAAATAGCTGATGCAGGGATGCGTGTGACGTACTCAGACGAAGCATACAACGTTGTTGATGCAAGTACCAATACCCTGATCACTCAAGGCAGAAGAAAAGGCAATCTGCATCACTCGAAGGTACGCCTGCCTGTAGATCAAGTGCATCAGACTCATGATGATTCGCCAGACACTCTATGGCATAGGAGACTATGCCATATGAACTCAATGGCACTATACCAAGCAAGCCATCATGGAGCAATCATAGGGGTGAGCATCTCGAATGCAACCAGTTCGACGACCTGTGATGCATGCCTGAAGGGTAAGGTGTCATGCACTCCATTTGTCAAGGACTCCTACAAAATGACTAAGATTCTGGAGTTAGTGCATTTTGACATATGTGGACCTTTCAATGTGATTTTAGTAGGAGGCTCAAAATATTACATAACCTTTATTGATGATTACAGTAAATTTGCCAGAGTGTATTTTATTCACAACAAATTAGAAGCATTTGACAAATTCACAGAGTATGTGAGTTGGACAGAAAGATGCACTGGTAATAAAGTGAAGCAGATCAGAACAGATCAATGTGGAGAATACATCTCGAATCGATTCACTGGCTTCTGCAATGATCGTGGTATCATTCACATAAGGACTGCATCTTACACACCGCAGCACAACGATGCTGCAGAAAGAAAGAATAGGACTCTAATGGAAGCTGTCAGATGCATGATGGCCTACTCGAAAGCTCCAAGAGTATTGTGTGGGCTGAAGCAATATCTACAGCTGCTTGCATTCAAAACATGACAAGAAAGTCTGGTGTTCCTCACACGACACCACACGAATTATGGTGGGGTAAAAAATCCAATTTGACTCACATTTGAATCTTTGGTTGTGCAGCTTATGCACAAAATCCTGATAAGCTTCAAATGAAGCTTGATGAAAAAGCTGAACAGAGGTATCAAGGTCGTACATCTTGTAAGTGTTATCAGATGAAGTATATCCAATCAGGATGGTCTTGAGATCTTGGAAGTCAAATTTCTTCCTAGTGTCTTTCAGGATCTGTGCGTAGGCGATGTATCCGAACACTCATAGATTCTTCACAGAAGGCTTAGAGCCTGTCCACACCTCATGGGGTGTTTTGCCTGAGAGGGCCTTGGTTGAACATCTGTCTTGGACATAAGCTGCAGTGGAGATAGCTTCGACCCATAAGCTTTTGGGTAATGATGCATGCTCCAGCAAACATTTAGCTGATTCAACCAAGGTATGGCTCTTCCTCTCAGCAAAGCCATTTGATTGAGGAGAATAAGGAGTGATAAATGAAAATTTTGGAATCTATCTTTTGATTTATGATGGTGACATTGGTGGCATTGTTTTCACTTACCTTTGTGAAAGATCGAGATCAAGCATTGATGAGATCATGTTGGATCCAAATCATATGTTTGAGAGGGAGTATTTCCAGAGATTCAGGTTTGAAGTGTGAAAATTGTCAACATTTCCTTGTCTAGTTTTAGGCCAAAATTGCTAAAAATGGCACATAGTTTAGGATCTGACTTTTCACACGTGTGAAACAGGTCTAGATATTCTTAGTAAGTGTATTTTTTCAGTATGAAGAAGTGTCAAACTTCAAGACCTTCGAAATGAGTCCATTTTCATGTATTTTGGACATATATGCCAATTTTACCTATATAGGGCATATTTTAGGTAAGGAGGGTCTAGAGAGAGGAGAGAGAGTCATCTCTCTCAGCTATATATAGCAGGTAGGCCGTGGAGAAACAGGTTGGAGCAGATCCATTGTATTCATTTGCTTAATGAGAGATTTTTCTATTGGGTTCTCCTTCCATTGTTGGCATTGTGTAGTGATTGAGTTCAAGCTTTGTGTGTATGATCTTAGGTGCTTTCCAAAAGTGGTAGGCTGATGTATTATGGACTGTATAATGCTATTTTGGGCCGCACTTGATGTTTATGGAAGTTTCCATTTGTGATAAATGCTTTTTGATCAAGTTCTTTGCATTCTAGGTAGCATAGAATGTGTTGCCAATTCCTAGCTTATGTAGTTTGGAGTGCAAGCATTCAAGCCAATGATCTTGGAGTTTAGATCCACTTAGGATTTGTATTTTTCACATGGTATCAGAGCTGGTTGGCTTCTATTCATAGTAAGTATTCCATTTTTGGTGATATTTGGATGTTTGATCAAGTTCTAGCATGATTTTGCATTGCTTTGTTGATCAAATCTTACTAACCTTTGTTTTGTGAGTTGAACTTGTGGATCAAAAGCATATTTCAGGTCTATTGAAGATCAGAGGCTGAAAAGAAACTATTTTGGATCAGATCATAACACCTAATCATTTGTGATTGTGAGGCTTGTGCATATTCAATACTAACAATGTTCTTTTCAATCCTATTGTTGACAATCTCCATTCTTGGATGAACACTCTCCTTAAGTGGATGAAACTTCTCCTTAAGTGGATGACAAATGCTCTTTTGAGTGAGTTGTAATTCTCCTAAAGGCTGAGCAAAGCTCCCATTTGGATGAAAGATCCCCTTTTTTGGGTGAACATATTGTAAGCTCCATTGTGAAGAGCATATTGTAAAGATTGTCATCAATTTTTGGCATAAATTTTGGTGTACTTTGTTGAGCATGTAAGTAACTCTCCTTATGTAATTTGATTGGAGCATTTGTTGGAAGGTGTTAACCATTATGCAAGTGTGTTTTCAGGTTCTTAACAGGTTGAGGAACATTCTCATGTGAAGTGATCTTAGATCTACATCTAAACACCAAGATTTGACAAGATAGTGAAGCTAGTCTTGTGATTCACTAAGTGTGCTCATTCATTCACCTCTAAATCTTGTATTTATCACTTGCTGGAGTTTATAAACTTTTAGAAGTGTGGTTTACATGTGGTTTTACAGGTTGAATCAATATCTTAGTGTGGTGATCATATGTTGATCAAGTTTGTTCATTACTAGGTAATTTTGGCATCCTAGTTTTGGGTATTTTCTAAGAATGCAAGTAACTCTTCACACCATAACTTGATTTGGTCACTTGCTGGAAAGTTTGAGAGCTTAAGCAAGAGTGTGTTCAGGTTGGTTTGAGTTTGTAATCCATTCTTAGTGTGTGCAAAGTGTTGCATGTGTTTTCAATCTTCCTTTCTATGCTTGAAAGCCAAATAGTTTCAAGATAGAGGTCATTTAGGGTTCTAAATCTTTTAAGATCTTCTCCTTCTTCATTTATTGAGAGAAAGGAGAGTGCTAGGTGCATTAGAACAGAGCCTAAGGACACAAGAAGATTTTAGCATCATGACATCCAATGGTGGAATCATGTTGGAAGCTAAAGAGAGGTTAAACTCTACAAACTATTCAACTTGGAAAGTGAGGATGGAGTCTTTACTAGAGTTGAATGAGCTAATGGATATAGTTGTGGGAATTGAAGAAAGACCTCTAATTCTTCAAGAGCAACTAAATTTTGATAGAAGGGCTAAAAGAGCCTTACATATCATAAAGATGAATGTTACCAATGAACTTCTTAAAGAAGTTGGTAAATGTACTTCTTCAAGTGAAGCATGGAATGCTTTGAAGAAGATCTATGAGTCCAAATCCACATCTAGGGTTCTCACCCTAAGAAGGCAAATCTTCCAAAGTTGTCAAAGAGAGGGAGAGAGTGCACATTCATTTGTCTTGAAGGTTAAATCCTTGAATGATGATCTAGCATGCATAGATGAAAGCATAAAGGATGGGGAACTAGTTCAAGTCATGTTGAATGGTTTGCTTGATGAACATTCTAACCTTGTACAATGCTTTGCTATACAAAAGTCCTTGCCAAGTGTCAATGACTTGCAAGAGATCTTGGTGGCTGAAGAGCATAGGTTGCAAGCCAAAGGTGGTGGTGCATCAACACAAGGTGGAGATGAAGAAGCTCTTTTCACAAAGGGCAAGTTCAAAGGCAAGTGGTCCAAGCAAGGTAGTTTGGAGCATGGAAAGCATTCTTCTTCTTTGCAAAGTAGGAAGCAAGATAAGTCCAAGTTCAAATGTTTTTATTGTGGAGTGAAAGGACATTTTGCAAATGAATGCCATAAGAAACAAAATGCTAGATCTAGGTTGAGATCTAATGTACTTCTTGGAGATGATAATTGTTGTGCTAACTTGGCAAGCTTTGGTGAATCTATGGTCAATTTTTTGGATCCATTGGATCTTGAAGATGGACTAGTGCTACCTACTAGTCAAATGGAGTCATGTGGAGCTAAATTAGCATCATGTTTGTACTCTTCTACTCATGGACTTCCAAGGCTTGTTGGTTCTTCAATGGTGCTAGATGGCAAGTGCAAAAATGGAAAAGGTAAGGAAGGAGCTAACTTCATCAATGGAGTCGATGAAGATTCTTCTTTGGAAGTGATTGTTGCTAATGACTTGTTTGTTCATATGGAAAAAGATGGAGATGCTAAGTGTCATTCTTTGCAAGAAGATGGTTGTTCTTCTAATTCTTTTCATATTGATGTATGTAATCATGTGGGAAAAGATGATGGTGCTTTGAGCATGCTTGAAGGAAATGGTTCTTTTACATCTTTTTGTGATAAAGTCATTTGTGCAACAAGTGGTGTCACATTTCTTCATAAAAAGAGTAGATCAAAGGTTTCTATCATGAGACTTGGTGAGGGAGATCACAAGTCAAAAGGAAGAGAAGTATGTGAAGTGTTCAAAGTAGGATGTACTTTGAATGATGTTTTTATGAACGATAGTGAGGAAGAATCATTATCATATGACTCATTACCTAAATCATTGAGTAGAAGTTCATGTTTGAAAAGAGAGAGTACTTCAATCACTCTTATGTTGAAGGTACTAAGGATTCTTTTCTTGGCTTCTAATATTCAAGAGTCTTCTACTTCTTATGGTGCAACTATCAAGAGGGAGGTTTCTAACTTTTGTGGTGCTAGCATTAAGAGGGAGTCTTGTGAAGGAAAGGGCAATGGAAGAGTGGTTCTTGGGAAGATCCAAAGCATGGATCTAACATCTCTTCATCAACTCAAAGCATTCTATGATTGTGGTGGATTGTTCATTCATGGTCAAGATGGCAAAAGGTTGGTTGAAGAAGACTACATGGAGCAACTCAAGTGGCAACTTCTTCAAGGCAAGGGAGATATCATTGGTGAGCTTATTGAGGTTTGTTATGAACTCAAGAGGGCTGTTTTGATTAGGTTTGATACTCATCTTCACCTACTCTACTTCATGTTAAATGGAAATGTTGGAATCTATCTTTTGGTTTATGATGGTGGCATTGTTTTCACTAACTATAGTGAAGGGTCAAATTTGAGCATTGATGAGATCTTGTGGGATCTTAATCATGTGTTTGAGAGGGAGTATCTTCAGAGTTTCAGATCTGAAGATGTTCACATATGCAAGATCTTTGATGTCTTATTGGAAGATCAAGAGGTTGATCTTGGATTGCTTCATCAACACCAAGAGACAAGTGGCAATTCGAAGCTAGTGAAAAGCATCAAAGAAGAGACAAATGGTCAAGGCATTTTGGATCTGTTTTTACAGGTTCTTGAAGGTTCAAGTAAGGTTCTTGGAGCAGCAAGGAAGTGTCCTTTTACTCTACCTTACTTGTTTAATCTCATGTATGAACATTGTCATGTCAATGTGTTGAAATTGTCAAATTTCAATAAAACTAGTTCCATAGTTTTGCATCCTTTGGATCTTGGAGATGGAATAGTTATCATTGCTGGTTTGTATGATCAAGTACATGAATTCATTCAGATCTTGAAAGGTATTGAAGTGGTCAATATGTTTTCTTTTGAACAAAGTTCAAGATCTAGTATTCTAGTGTTGGCAAATTGGCAACTTGTTGACATTGTAGGATCAAGCGTTGTGTGCAAATCTTGTGGAGGTACTTCAAGTATTTCAAGTTCAGGTTTTGGTCATTCAAATGGAGTAGGGAACACATCTTTTTGGCATTCATTCACTCAAAGGCTTTCATGGATTGAAGATCTACAAAGGCAAGGTGGTGATGGAAGTTCATTCATGGAGATACATGTTGCATTCACTATATGTATAGTGAAATGTGGAGGAGGCATGCAAACACTTGTTGATCACTTTCATTTACAACTTGTTTGCTGCTATTTTACAGAGAAACCAGAGATGGATACATGGAGGAATTCATTAATTGAGATTCTATGTTCTTTTACATGTACCATTTTTATGATTCTATGTAAAATTGATGTAAGAAATAGTGAAGCATCCTATATGGACACTATTATCTATATCAATTATGTTGTGTCCTATTTTGTACATATTAGGATCCTTGAGAAGAGATCTATTCTGATGATGGAGATCATTCTTAAGTTGGAACAAAGTAGTGTTGTAAAACTAGCAAGTTAAGTTGAAGAGGGAGTGTGAAAATTGTCAACATTTCCTTGTCTAGTTTTAGGCCAAAATTGCTAAAAATGGCACATAGTTTAGGATCTGACTTTTCACACGTGTGAAACAGGTCTAGATATTCTTAGTAAGTGTATTTTTTCAGTATGAAGAAGTGTCAAACTTCAAGACCTTCGAAATGAGTCCATTTTCATGTATTTTGGACATATATGCCAATTTTACCTATATAGGGCATATTTTAGGTAAGGAGGGTCTAGAGAGAGGAGAGAGAGTCATCTCTCTCAGCTATATATAGCAGGTAGGCCGTGGAGAAACAGGTTGGAGCAGATCCATTGTATTCATTTGCTTAATGAGAGATTTTTCTATTGGGTTCTCCTTCCATTGTTGGCATTGTGTAGTGATTGAGTTCAAGCTTTGTGTGTATGATCTTAGGTGCTTTCCAAAAGTGGTAGGCTGATGTATTATGGACTGTATAATGCTATTTTGGGCCGCACTTGATGTTTATGGAAGTTTCCATTTGTGATAAATGCTTTTTGATCAAGTTCTTTGCATTCTAGGTAGCATAGAATGTGTTGCCAATTCCTAGCTTATGTAGTTTGGAGTGCAAGCATTCAAGCCAATGATCTTGGAGTTTAGATCCACTTAGGATTTGTATTTTTCACATGAAGATATTCATATCTTTGATATATTTGATGTTCGAGAAAAAGTTAAGCAAGTGGAAGCAACTCACTTTGCTTTACTCACATGTTTTGGAGAATCTTCTTGTGTAGATGATGCTATGCAAGTGGATATTGGTTCTCATGGTTTTCATGATGGAAAAACAAGTAATGGATCTGGAAAACAAAGTTTTTTCAATGAATTTGATGGTCAAGAGGAAGATCAAGAGGTTGGTCTCAAATGGCTTCAACAACACAAAAGGAAAGGTGACAATTTGGAGCTAGTCAAGAGCATGAAAGGAAGGTTATTTGGCAAAGATGTTTTGGAGCTATTTTTGCAAGAGTCTTTAAACTCAAGTAAGGTCAAAGGATCATCAAGGAAGTGTTGTTAAAGTTCACTTTACTTTTTCTATCAAATATTTGAGCTATCTCATGTGGATGTGTGCAAATTGTCAAGATATGGTAAAACTAGCTACATTGGTTTGCATCATTTTGATGGTGGAGTTGTAATAGCATTCTTGGCTGATATTTCTAATGGAAATGAAGCTAATAGAGGTTCATTATATCAATCATCCATGCCTAATTTCTCAAGTGTTGAGCTACTTGGTGCCAATACTTGGAGATTGTCAATTTTTGGTGAATTCATGGTCATTTTCTTGCTTCAAGTAGATCTTGAGGATGGACTAGTGCAACCTACTTGGTTTATGGAGTCATGTGGTGTTGGATTTGCATCATTGATGTACTCACCTACTCATGGATTTCCAAGGTCTGATGGTTTCTTGTGGCAAGATGGAGATGAAGGCTCATTCATGGAGTTTTATGGTGGAGACATATCAAGAAAGGACAAAGTTGGAGGAGACAAGCAAGCAAATGGTCATCACTCACATTTATTGTTTGGTTGCTGTAGTTTTCCAGAGATTTCAAAGTTTGAAACATGGAGGAATCATTTCATTCACAATCTATTTGATTCTTCATGTTCTAGTTTATCTTGATGTGTAAATTGATCGATCAAAGTAAGTATTCCACAAGGTCTGAGATCATTGTGGTGCTGTAACCACAACCTGAGTGGTAGAGCAAAGTTCTAAGGGATAGCAGATAGCTAAAAGAATATCTGAGGGCACCGACATGGACGAGAATTGACCCATTCTATATGTCGCTCAAACGAAGAAATCCCTGGCGCGTAGAGCGACCCCAAGTCAAAGTTGTAAAGTGGCCGATAATTCCAAGAATCTCAGATAGCACATCAACGGATTATCTGAGATTACAATTGCTAGATTTTGGGCATAAATATAAATCTAACGCCAATCTATGCGTGCGAGAAAGCACCAAATATTGCAGATCAATGGCCTTACTGATGAACCAAGAATGTTTTTGGGATCGCGGCTTAGAACCGATTCGAATCAATCCCAATGTGGCCCTCTAGTCAGAAGACGATCACGAGATGATGGCC
The DNA here is from genome assembly GCA_029204225.1 of Diphasiastrum complanatum. NCBI lineage: Eukaryota > Viridiplantae > Streptophyta > Lycopodiopsida > Lycopodiales > Lycopodiaceae > Diphasiastrum > Diphasiastrum complanatum. Next base: position 58,819,096 of record CM055098.1, read on the forward strand.
CGGTTCTACTATAGAGTGGCCTTTATATCTTTATGCAAACTTTGTTAATGTTGAAGAAACTTGTGATGTGGAATTATTCACTTCAGAGATTTCCCAGATATGTTATTTACTCAAGAAATAGAAACTTCTGTAGCTGAGTTACAAGATTCTCAATGAAATATGTGAGTAACATATGCGAATTTTGGAGGAATCTGCCAGATAAGGACATATGTGTTTATTTTTCTCATATGTGCACGATCAATCTTGTTTGGATCCATATGTATTCCTGGTTACTAAGGTTATCTGGTGCACTTAACCTAGTGATTGAACATAGACATATGATCAAGTATTGTATTTGACAATTACTTGCAGAGTTAACAGATCTGTTCTGATAGATCTATTGGTTAACTTAAAATGATTTGGATAATGATCTAAATGTGGTGTTGTACATGTACAATTAAGAGCTGCACCTGGACATTTAAGATTTCTAAATCATGAGCAATTAGCTTGAGTAGTTGAATTACTCATGTGGAAGTTAATTGGTAAAACGAATAGTGTGAAGAGAATTCACCGAAAACTGTTTGTTTTGTGTGTATTGCTTGTAAGACACATAGTTTATGAGTCATTCAGATTCATTAAGGAATTGTGTACATAGGAGACTGATTTCTTGGATGAGTATTTCTCAGTTGAGAAATAGACTTGATTCATTAGTGATAGTATCCCAGTGAGCTCAATTGGATACCGAATCCTAATGGTGCCAAGAATGGTAAACTAAATTTTGGGAATTCTATAGAGCTTTGAAATCTCTAGATGTTGTTCTAGGAGATTGTATAAAGTTTTTATTGTTAAAGATGAATGTTATAAAAGTCTTTGATTTTCTTGGTTGATTGTAGAATTTGGAGCTCATAATCTGATTTAAAATCGGATTGGAAAAATATTCTTGGAATCCAGTGATTTTTTTGATGGAAAAGATTTCAGAATGATTTTTATATTTCATGAGTTGTATGTTGTACATAGACTCCAATATCTTCCAATGATTATGATTTTGAAATCCTGCAAATTATGATTGACGAATCATAAGATTCTATATGTTTATGATTGACGGATCATAAACTGATACTTAAAGGTCATTTGAAGATATAAGAAAATGTGAAGATTCTTAAGATAATGAGTAATTCTTGATCAATATGGGAGAGTCAAGGATTTAGATCTGTTGGTTGAACTCTAAATTTCTTTACTCTAACACATACTTGAGATTGTATGGATCTCACAGGCCTTTCCATTAAGTAATTGTTTACTTATGAGAAATTGCTTTCTTTACAGATTGTGGTCTATAAGTGCTCGTGTACAAAGTTCAGTCTAAATCTCCAGTTTTGTAGGAGACAAATAAATCTATTAAGATACGGATAGATGCTGATTTCTTGCATATGATGCTAGAAATGGGACTGTTAACTCATCATTAGAGTAATTGTAGTACTTTGGTTTGAGTTATAATTGTCTGAGACTTGATGGATCTCCAAGAGATTTTAGATGACTGAATTGTGACCAAGAAGCCTTATTTTCTACAAGAAATTGACATGGAATTTCTTTAGCTTTTGGATTTGATTTCTGAAATAAAGCAAAATCACCCAGTATTTCATATAATTGGGATTACATGGAGGTGATGAGTATTTATTTTGGATAAGATCTACCCATTTGGAGGATTTATAGCTTAGTGTATCTTCTGGAATTTGAGTTAGTATTCATGAGTAGAGACAAGCAATTTTTAAATTGTTGCATCTCTGAATACTTATTCAGATGGAAAGATCAGACTAAGAATAATGGTTCATGGGTAAGATTTGAAAGCTTAAGGAATAGTTTCATGTTTTCTTTTTTCCGTTCTAAGGACAGAACCTGTTTAAGGGAGGAAGAATGTTACGACCATATTCGGTTAAGGACCTGGAATAGTCCTAATATGGTAGATCGGCCCTCCAGTATTTGAGTTTATTGGTCACACATGGATTTTATTCCACATCGAGGCCTGTTGGTGACTAGTAAGCCTGAGAGGACCCAGACACTCTAATTGAGACATATGGAGTAGTGCATGTACATGTGACTGATATAGGCAGGAGGTATGCATGAAGAGCTATGACCTATTATAGTTTACCTACATGGGAATTGCATGTGTTCATGCATAGGATCCTACTCTCTATATATTGAGGTAGTGATTATTCCGTCGACAACTTGGTCTAGGTTACTTGTTGAGCTCTTCTCCTATTGTTGTCACATTGGCAGGAGGGATCTAGGTTTGGTTGGGTGGTTTTGCTCCATAGTCTCTCTTGTGTTTTCCTATCCTCATCTTAGGGGTTTTCCCTAGTGGTCTTTACAAGTACCTTTTATTTTTGTCTCTTGAATGCTTTGTCAAGTTCATGTATATCAAAGGTAGCATTAGGATGCTTTGCCATTTCTAGCTTTTGTAGCTTGTTGTGCAAAGATCTTAGCCAAGTATTTTGAGAGTTTGGATCCATTCAAGATCCACTTTTTTCACATGGTATCAGAGCTAGTTGGCTGCTATTTTTAGTAAGGTTTCCATTTATGGTGATATTTGGATGTTTGATCAAGTTCTAGCATGATTATGCATTGCATTGTTGATCAAATCTTACTAACCTTTGTTTGTTGAGTTGAACTTGTGGATCAAAAGCATATTTCAAGTCTATTGAAGATCAAAGGCTGAGAAGAAGCTATTTTGGATCAGATCATAACATCTAATCATTTGTTGATTGTGAGGCTTGTGCATATTTAATACTAACAATGTTCTGTTCAATGTATTTTTGACAATCTTCACTTCTGTGGATGAACACTCTCCTTTGTGGATGAACAATCTCCTTAAGTGGATGAGCCTTCTCCTTAAGTGGATGACAAATACTCTTTGAGTGATTCTTTTGCATGTAAGTAACTCTCCTTATGTAATTTGATTGGATCATTTGCTGGAACGTTTCAACCATTATGCAAATGTGTTTTCAGATTCTTAACAGGTTGAGGATCATTCTCATGCAAAGTGATCTTAGATCTACATCTAAACACCAAGATTTGACAAGCTAGTGAAGCTAGTCTTGTGATTCACTAAGCGTGCTCTTTCATTCACCTCTAAAGCTTGTATTTATCATTTTATGGAGTTTATAAACTTTTAGAAGTGTGGTTTACATGTGATTTTACAGGTTGAATCAATATCTTAGTGTGTTGATCATATGTTGATCAAGTTTGTTCAATTCTAGGTATTCTTGGTAGCCTAGTCTTTTGTATTTTCTAAGAATGCAAGTAACTCTTCACACCATAAATTGATTTGGTCACTTGCTGAAAAGTTTGAGAGCTTATGCAAGAGTGTGTTTAGGTTGGTTTGAGTTTGCAATCCATTCTTATTGTGTGCAAAGTGTTGCATGTGTTTCAATCTTCCTTTCTATGCTTAGAAACTAGCCAAGTTCAAGATAGAAGTGTTTTAGGGTCCCAGATCTTCTGAGATCTCCTTATCCATCATTTATTGAGAGGAAAGTGAGTGCTAGGTGCATTAGGACAGAGTCTAAAAGCTGAAGAATCATTATATTCATGGCTTCCAATGGTGGGATCATGTTAGAAACTAATGATAGGTTGAGTTCATCAAACTACTCTACCTAGAAAGTGAGGATGGAATCCTTACTTGAGTTGAATGAACTCATGGACATAGTTGCAGGAACTGAAAAAAGACCACCCACAGTTCAAGAGCGACAAAGGTTTGATAAGAAGGCTAAAAGGGCTCTTTATATCATTAAAATGAATGTTACCAATGAACTTCTCAAGATAGTTGGTAAGTGTCAAAGTGCAAGTGAGGCATGGAATGCACAAGGATTCATGTTGGATAGATAGTGAATCTAGTTCACACATGACTAGTCACAAGGAGTTCTTTACTTCTCTGATCTCTTATGTTGGAACCAAGAAAGTGGTTCACATGCCAAATGGTGGTGAGTGTATGATCATAGGTATTGGCTCAATTCCTATTTGCCTTTCTACTAATAGGAATGCAAGGCTTGACAGTGTTCTTTACATACCTTCACTTTCAAGAAATTTGCTAAGTGTTGGTCAAATGTTAAAGAAAGGGTACAAGACAAAGCTTGTTGGGGATGTTTGCTTCACTACTAAGGGAGATGTCTTGATTGCGGGGGGAAATAGACAAGGTAGACTTTACAAGCTTGATGCATTTGTTATGTCTAACAAGAGGAATGAAATGGATGTTGGTGGTTCTCTCAACTTTCAAAAGTCAATTCGTAGCATCAATAAGATTGGTAGATCTTATGCAAAGTCTAAAGAGCTTCCTGATGCAAGATCTAGGTTGAGATCTAATGAACTTCTTGGAGATAGTTATTGTTGTGCTAACTTGGCAATGTTTGGTGAATCTATGATCAATGTTTTGGACCCATTGGATCTTGAAGATGGACTAATGCTACCTACTAGTCAAATGGAGTCATGTGGTGCTAAATTAGTATCATGTTTGAACTCTTCTACTCATAGATTTCCAAGTCTTGGTGGCTCTTCAATGGAACTACATGGCAAAGCAAAAATGGAAAAGGTAAGAAGAGAGCTAACTTAATCAATGGAGGTGATGAAAACTCTTCTTTGGAGATGGTTGTTGCTAATGACTTATTTACTCATTTATGTATTCATAAAGAAAGTAGATCAAAAGGTTCTATCGTGAGACTTGGTGAGGAAGATCTCAAGTCAAAAGGGAGAGATGAATGTGAAGTGTTCAAAGTAGGATGTACCTTGAATGATGCTTTTGTGAATGATAGTGAGGGTTCATTATCATTACCTATATCATTAAATATAGTTCCAGGTTTGACAAGAAAAAAGTACTTCAACCATTCTTATATTGAAGGTATTATGTATTCTTTTCATGGCTTCTAATGTTTGAGATTTTTCATTTCTTATTATGCAACTATCAAGAGGGAGATTGCTAGCTTTTGTGGTGTGATCATTAAGAGGGAGCCTTGTGAAGGAAAGGGCAAAGGAAGAGTGACTCTTGGGAATATCCAAGGCATGGATCTTACATCTATTCATCAACTCAAAGGATGTTATGATTGTGGTGGAGTGTCCATGCATGATCAAGATGGCAAAAAGTTGGATGAAGAAGACTACATGGAGCAACTCAAGTGGCAATTTCTTCAAGGCAAGGAAGATCTCATTGGTGAGCTCATTGAGGTTTGGTTTGAACTCAAATGGACTGGTTTGATTAGGTTTGATACTCTACTTCATGTTGGATAGAACTGTAGAAATCTATCTTTTGGTTTGTGATGGTGACATTGGTTTCACTAACTATAGTGAAAGGTTGAAATCAAGAAATGATGAGATCTTGTGGAATGTTAATCATGTGTTTGACAGGGAGTATCTTCAAAGGTTTAGATCTGAAGATGTTTATAAATGCAAAGTCCTTGATGTTTTATTGGAAGATCAAGATGCTGATCTTGAATTGCTTCATCAACACCAAGAGGCAAGTAGCAATTGGAAGCTAGTCAAAAGCATCAAAGGGGAGCCACATGGGCAAAGCATTTTGGATCTAGTTTTTCAGGTTCTTGAAGGTTCAAGTAAGGTTCTTGGAGCAACAAGTAAGTGTCCATTTGCTCTACCTTATTTGTTTAATCTCATGTATGAACATTGTCATGTCAATGTGTTGGAAATGTCAAAATTCAATGAAACTAGTTCCATAGTTTTACATCCTTTGGATCTTGGAGATGGAATAGTTATTATTGCTGGTTTTTATGATCAAGTACATGCATTCATTCAAATCTTGAAAGATATTGAAGTGGTCAATATGTTTAATTTTGAGCAAAGTCCAAGATCTAGCATCCTAGTGTTGGCAAATTGGCAAATTGTTGACAATGTAGGATCAAGGATTGTATGCAAATCTTGTGGAGATACTTCAAGTATTTCAAGTTCAGGTTTTGCTCATTCAAATGGAGCAGAGAACAAATCATTTTGGCATTCATTCACTCAAGGGCTTTCATGGATTGGAGATCTACAAAGGCAAGGTGGTGATGGAGATTCATTCGTGGAGATACATGGTGCATTCACTATGGGCATAGTGGAATGTGGAGGAGGCATGCAAACACTGATGCAAAAAATGCGTGATGCATGCAGTCATGGACGAAAAACAATTCGGATGGATTTCAGATATGATTGCTGGATACTACCAGCTGTATCATTCCTACGGTCCTCCAGAATGTAGACAGGCACTATTGATCTACGTTTTAGATTAACACAACATTCAACAAAATTCAATCAGTGTGTAGAATCGATAAAATGAATGAATGCGATACACAAACGATGGCAAAACAACAATTTATTCAAGATCAGACATGATGAGAGTGATATGTGTGTAATGGCTACAATATCATCTATTGATCTTCTCATTTTTCGTGCGTTGTATGACAGACCCACACAATGCATTGGCATGAGAGAAGTGGCGTTCTCCCACGAGTAATGTCTCGCTTACTAGCGGACTTCTTGGATCTCTGTGGATCCTGCTTACAAACTTGTCTCGCTCACAAGTGGACTTCTATTATGTATTTAGTATGTCTATATTGCTTACTAGCATTAGACTTGTTATATCATGCATCAACCAGAACGTATATAGTCGCGTCGTGTAACTTCTAGATTAGAGTGATTAAACATCTACAACTAATCACGAATCACAAGGGTGGCAGATTAGCCTGACCTAGAGTGCATCTGCTGATGTCATGATATCAGATCAGATATCTGTACTTCTTGGTACTTGCATGATCTTGGTGATCCTTTTTGGAGCGTGAGGGTTGAAAAAGATGTCCCGACGATTTTTGTGTCGCTTCGTGTCTTTTGACTTTCGCGTCATCTGACTTTCTCCCCCTGTATCGCAAAAAAATTTCTTTCGCGTTTGTGTCTTTTTTGTTAGGGTGTTCACGAACATTTTCGCTTCGTGTCTTTTGACTTTCGCATTCGCGAACATTTTCATCAGAGTGAGGGCTGAAAGCTAGCAAAACTTTGGTAACAAAAACGTTTTGTTTGTTCATTCCCCTCTCAAAGCATGATAGCTTGATGATTCCAAGGCTGCCCCTCTATCTCTCGAATAGACCTTTGTCTAGGGCCTTTGTGAAAATGTCAGCAACCATGTCTTTCGTTCCAATGAATGTGGTCTGCAACATCTTCTTGCCAGTCAAGTCCCTGATCAAGTGGTACTTGATCGCAATGTGTTTCGTTCTTGAGTGAAACACAGGGTCTTTCATCAGATGGATTGCAGATGTGTTGTCCATCTGCAAAACCAGAGGTTCGTTTGTTGTTTTGCCCAGTTCGTCCAGAAACTGTTTGAGCCAAATTATCTCGTTGGCCATCTTTGTTGATGCAACGTACTCTGCTTCACAGGATGACTGAGCCACAATGGTATGCTTCTTGCTGACCCAAAAAATTGCCACTCCTGACGCAATGGTGCATCCTCCTGAGACGCTTTTACAATCGTCCTTGAGGGATGCCCAACTAGCATCACTGTAGAAAAGCATCTTGAACTCTGCATCACGACAATAACACAAGCCATAATCTCTCGTTAATTGAAGATATTGCAAAATTTGTTTTGCAATCTTCCAATGTGTCGAGCCTGGATTCGTGTAGAATTGGCTCATCTTGAACACTGCATAAGCAATGTCAGGGCATGTGTTGTCTACAAGGTACATCAGCGAACCTATCAGCTTCCCGTAAGGTGTGAGCTACATTTGTTCTCTCTCTTCTTCAATCCTCAGACAGTCATCGTTCGCCAGCACCATTCCTGTGAGCATTGGAGTATTCGCTCCTTTGCAATTCAACATCCCAAAATTCTAAGATTTTTTGGGTGTATCTGGACTGATGAACGTACAGCTTACCTCCCTCATAGTCCATTTCAATTTGCAAGCTGAGGTAACACCTGGCTTCTCCTAGATCCACAATCTCGAAATGTTTTGAGATGTCTTCCTTCACTTCAGCAATCAGCTTCTCACCCTTGTAGAGTATCAGAGTGTCGTCCACATATACAGCCACAATAATGATCTGCCGATCTGTGACTCTGACATACGCATTGGAATCAGCCATCAGTGGCTTGAATCCTAAAGATTTTAGAGCTTGATCCTTCTTTTTGTACCATTGTTGAGCTAACTGTTTCAGACCGTAGATACTTCTATGCATTCTGCATGCACAAAGAAGTGAATTCAAACATATCCTGGGGGTTGATCCATGTAGACTTCTTCGTCTAACTCACCATGCAAGAAGGTTGTCTTCTCGTCCACAATGTGGATCTTGAGGTCTGATGTTTGGATTCATCTCCAAGAACAATGAATCTTGATGGATCAGCACTTTGGAAGTCTGACATAATTTGCCTTGATGTCATGAAGTGTGAACTTGAGTTCAGACAACAATCCATGGCTGCATGACTCTTCTTATGACAGTGGATACATTCAATTTTTGGATTGAGCCAACATGTATCAACTGTGTGTCCATCTCTTCTGCATCTCATGCAAGTCTTCTTTTATCCACCTTGCTATTTTGACCTCCCTTTGTTCTTCCACTTGCCTTTGCTGGTCCCCTCTACTTGCTGATCATGATCCTGCCTTTGATTCGACTCCCTCTTAGGCTTGAATTGTTTCTTGGATTTTTCTTTGCTATTGTAGAGGGCTAAGCATTACTAAACTGAGCTACACTTGCATAAATTGACAAAACAAGAAACAAGAACTAATATACAACATTTTAGGAGTCCAAGAATCAAGAAACCAGCCAACCTTTTGATTCTTGGACACCCCAAGAACATCAAGAACTGGACTGTAAGAGATATGCAAGAACTACACCACAGATCCAGCCTGTTTAGTTTATCTGAATGTTGGTTCCTACATTAATCCACAAACAAGAAAAGGAGCTAATCCACTCTACGAAAGCAAAAAATCTAACTCTACAGTCCACAACCACACACAAAAGGGGGGAAGGGCAATAGTAAAAAAAAGTCCATTTCTTTCTGTTTTATATAATCTGGTGCATATAATAAAGTACATCCTACTTATAATTCTACACTGTCGAAAGGAATCACAAAAAAAATTTCTTGCAAAATTACCCAATAGAGGCACCCTTTCTGCTCCTTATCGAGCCTATTCCAAAGGATTAAAAAGTCCTAATTAACCCAGGGGGTTTCCCAATCTACCCAAGTATAATCCATTACGGCTGCGAAAAACAAATAATCCACATGCCATTGCAACTCAGAATTAAATTGCAACGATAGCCAAATGCAAACTTTAGTAACAAAAATTTTGAATTCTTTCACAAGTACCTTGTCTGTCTTGGACTTGGTCGAGCGGGTTCGCTTGGCTTTTTGGATATCGGCTGGGTTTGCCTCGACCTTGAGCTCCTTTGCATAGATGGCATTGTTCATATGGGTTTGCAAGGCTTCGAGTTCTCTCTTCAGCCAGTCATTCTCATTTGGTGAATCTTAAAGTTATTCTAGATAAGAACTTAAGATAAAATCTAGACATATTCTAGATTAAACCCAAACTTTGGAATGATACTTTGTATCATGTCTAGGGGAAGGGTGTTTTGAGGTTTACAATCCTTCTGGAGATACCGTAAGTGAGTTAGGTAAGTCTGAATCTTTCCAGATGGAAAGAATTTTTAGAATAGCTCACATGTCTTCTAAGAATTGTAACACTCTTTTATGATAAGATACAGCTTGGGAATCTGAGGAGTTGTGATTGAAGAATCATAACTCAAAACCTAGAGTGTACCTGATCAAAAAGAGAGGGCTGTGATCATAGTATGAATACCCCGGATGAATAGACAAGATAGTGAAAATTCGGTAATGATTGGCCATCTTACTAAATCAGTTATGTTAATTTGGGTAAGTACTACCATGAATGCATCTGATTAGCTTAGGTACTTGTTGAATGTCTGTTTAGGCTTCACGGATTACTTAGTGACATCATGAACATTTGCAATTTGAAGTTCACGGTCACTTTTTGGTCGGTCGTGTTTGCTAAACTAGAGACGACTCTAAGCTTAAGTTATTTTGGTCATTGGTCAGACGTAAAAGGACAAATCAGTTGAGGATTTCCTGGTGGCAATCTCATTGGGGCTACCCTTGATTGAGTTGCCTATGCTAGGATATCACGTTCTCTTATTGAGTATAGGACAAGAATTTTGATTGATGAGTTGTTCAGATTCTAGTTATACATCATCGTTTAAGAGAAGGATTACCTGTGTGATCAAGAGATCAAGTGATATCTGCATTTATATTTTGATGGCAATCTCCTCAGAGAGGAAGTTATTCTCGATGGAGGTTGATTTGTAGTAAGCATTTGGCTATCAGTTATAGCCCATTTATGCTTATGTACGATTTTGAGCCTAAATCACCTATTTCAGGAGAGAGACTCGGATGATCAAGTTTCAGAAGGTAGCGAATTTCCTACACGATATGCAGGAAATGTTATAGATTGCACATGAAAATGTCCAATGTGCCTAGGATAGGGACCGTCATTATGCAAATCTGAAAAGATCACCGTGAGACTTTCAGGTGGGAGATCGGGTATATTTAAGAATCGCGAAGGATATTGGCAAGCATTATAAATTATCCCTAGATACAGAGGACCGTTCAGATATTGAAAAACATCGGATCCTTAGCTTACCAGTTGGACCTCCCGGAGGGAACTCAAGTACATCCGGTTTTTCACGTAAGCCGACTCAAGAAGAGTCTATGTGAAAGAGAGCATCTTGGTTCTGGAGACCGATTGGACCTATTGGATGAATCATCAGGAAAGATCTTGGATACAAGAACTAAATGATTGAGAGATTTCAAATTTCAAGTAATAAGAGAGGTAGAAACTGGCCAATAGGATTTGAGGCCAAGGCCCTAAAATCCACTATATATAGTAGTGCCTTGTGATTCATATTACAAATTCATTTCAATAAAGGAGGTTGAACCTCTATCGAATTGAAATCGGATGTCCTTGCTCTTCTTTTTTGCTCCATTTCTCATGCTTTATTTGGATCTTGTTTTTATTTGGATTTGCTAATTGTTGGAATTGACCTTTATTATACTTTGTGTGTGTGTGTGTGTGTGTGTGTGTGTGTGTGTGAGAGAGAGAGAGAGAGAGAGAGAGAGAGAGAGAGAGAGAGAGAGAGAGAGAGAGAGAGAGAGAGAGAGAGAGAGAGAGAGAGAGAGAGAGAGAGAGAGAGAGAGAGAGAGAGAGAGAGAGAGAGAGAGAGAGAGAGAGAGAGAGAGAACTTTAACTTCACTTTAGTAGTGTTAATCTTAGTGTTAGATGTGGAATCATAAGCATGTGCTTGATTATGAACTATGCTATCGCTCCCATTCGAACGAATCTCCATGTGACAACATGTTAATCCTCTTCATCTCCTTTAATGCTTGATGTGCTTGGATCTAGGGTTGAAGGTAGATAGGAAACACCCGCTAGACTCAACAAGCCATGTAACTAATAAAAGTCAAAATTGCATGGTACGCATTAAATTTGAGGTATGTGATTATCCTAAGCTCAAGTATCATCTGATTTCATCATTCTTGAGCAATAGGGACCAAAATTGAGTGATTCCAAGGGATTCATCATTCATTGTCATAGTTTGAGTTAGTGGTAGATGTTCAAATAGAATTTGAAGAGGTGGCCTATTTTCAGTGATATAGACATCAACTGAGCTATCGGAAGTGATAAGAACCAATTCCATCAATGAGAGATAAAACCCAAACAATCTCAATGCTCTAAAATTGAGAGATATTGAGTTCGATTACTTGATGAGCCATGTAGAGTGATTAGAGCCTAAATTGCAGTATAGGCATTGAATTGAAGTTATTGCAATATGTAGACATCAAATTTGTGCTAGTTTAATATCTTGGACACAGGATTCCTCTAATTTCATTATTCAATGGACATTTTTGATTGATAATGTCCAAAATCGAGCCATCTTGATTGATATACATTGCATCATGAATAAGGGATCAAATTCAAGTAATATAAATGTCCTAGAAAGGGCCGGCTCCTCGGCCCTTCCGCCTGCGGAAGGCTGTACACCCTCAGGCCTCCGCCCTCGGGCGCACAGCTTTCCGGGGCGGAAGGGCCTCGGAGCCTGACCTCCCCCCCCCATAACAATATTTTTTAATTCATAATTCAAAATGTATCTAGGAAATAAAAAAATTTCATAGATTAAGTCTTGTTTTTTTGTTTACTTGAGCTATGAAATTGTAGTTATTACACCTTTTGTGACAGATTTGATTCACTAATTATTCATCAAGAAGTTTTATCCAATAAAAACTGATCTCTATCAAATTATAATTTTGCGATTGTGTTTTGTTTTGCAGGACATAAGACAATGTCTTCCATATATTGGATGAAGAAATAATTGAATTTTTAGATATGCGTCTTGAAGATTACTTCATTGATGGTTTGTACATTTTATCTTAAATTGTCTTTTACTTTTACCTTGAACTTCATTTGATCCATTAGGTTGAAAACAATGCAATTTCACTTCAAATTTTAGCTTATCAATTTGTAACTTTTAAATCTATATTAAAAATTTACAAAAACTTAATATCCACTTTTTAATAATACAATACAAGCTAGTCAAGATCATGCACATTTTACAAAATCAAAATATCAATTCATTGCACAAAATTATTTGCCACACTAACACCTCACCTATATTCCGTACAACATAATTATGATTATTACCAAATCCCATGACTCATAACCAAAACATAAGCCCATTACATAAACTAATAAAAATCACAAATCTTATCAATTTCTTAAAACATTAATTCACATATTTCAAAATCCTTATATACACTAAATACACAAAATAATCATCTAGGCTCTTCAACAACTCATGGGCCAAAATGCTCAATATGTTTTTTTTAGGATTTTCATTGATTTAAACTTTGGGACATTGTTTGAAAAAGCCAACAAGTACAAGAATGGAATCAACATCTTTTTCTAACAGACAACTTTGTAGAAAACTTACAAATATTATAGATCTCATCTAACATTCAAATGTTTGTTAAAAACTTACAACAAACTACTATCCAAATTTTGAAACTACAAAATAATTTCACAGAATAATTTATCACAACAATATAAAAAACACCTTAAACAAATTCTAAAATTTTAGGATTCATGCTATTATGACATGGCAAGGCCTGTGTGGTACAAGACCACATCATTCTTGTTTTATTGGGGGAGTGTTATGAACACATATGTGCATATGATGGCCACTACAAGCATCATTGATACATCATTTTGTTTTAAACCTATTTGACTTTATTGAACTTAGTGAACCCACACTTCTTATTATAGTTGATAGGCCAAAGAACAATATTAGACATGGTTTTTAATTTGGGCCGTAATATTTGAATTTTCATATGTTCTTCAAGCTAATTGGAGGTAGGTACCTATTGATTAATATGAGTAGCCACTAAGGCTTCTCATTCGGTAGCCTATGATATTGGAGGCTTCTCATGCTATTGCTCAATTTAGTCTTTGGTTTTAGATTTCTATAAGTTCTCGGGTAGAAAACCTTCATGAGCTGTTGTATTGTGTGTATGTTGATGTTTTCATGCTATCTATGGTTTGAGTCCCTAACTAACAAGGTGATAGTTTACTATGAGTAGCGTTGTTGTACAAGTGTATGTTCAAGAAGCATTAAGATGGTTGAAAATTTAAAAAAAAACGAAGGCTGCAATTTTAAGATGTTAAAATATTCTAAAACCAAATTTTATATTCAAATTGACATGCTATAAACACCCGAATCACAATGGTTGCAATTTTAAAACGTTCAAGAATCCTAAAACCAGATTTTATACTCAAATTGACATGCTAGAAACACCCGAATCACAATGGTTTATTACTGCTCTCGTGGCAAAGGCTCATGAAAAACTAAAGTTTTCAATATATATTTTATAGTTAACTTGTTCACAAACTTTCCCTTACCAACGTAGCATTTGTGTTAAGGGGAGTAGCAAACACGTGGCATATTGTGGTTGGTCAGATTCAAGAAGTAGCAAGGCCTCACAAAAAAGGTCTAATCCTCACAAAAAAGGTCTAATCTCAGCCATCCATCTCCACTTGCTACATTAGGTATCCTTCATTCGACGGCTGGATACGGTCATGTAACACGTATCTCACATCCAAGAGCTCAACTTGCTAATGCCCGTAGCCAGCCTCATGATGAAGGATACCTAGTACTTATTAAAGGAATACCCTTGGCAACAATAAAAACCTTTTCCAATTCAAACACTCCCATCCCCAAACGTTGTAGACGATCCATTTTAAAACAAAAACTAAAATCAAACAATTCGAATTTAAACCGTGTCTCTCTCTCTCTCTCTCTCTCTCTCTCTCTCTCTCTCTCACACACACACACACACACACACACACACACACACACGCACACACACACACACACACACATATTCATTGTTGTCATAGTATATCGATCGCCAATGGTGCTCGATTCCAACGTATTAAATTGAGCTGATTGCAGACTTAGACTTAGTGCATGCTTGTGAACTCAGAATGGAAAACGCTGCTGACGAAAGTGTTCCTAGTGCACAGGATTTGATCACTGGTAATAATGCAGCAGACATGATGGATCAGGGTGGATCCATTCTGCATGATCAGGGATTATCCGCGGTACCTGAAACGGAGCCTCAACCTTTTGAGGACATTCATGCTATGCAAGCTGAAGGCATTCAATTGAATTTTGGGAATGGGCTGGAACATCCACTGCAGGACATACCTTTTGAGAACGGTCATCCTACGTCAGCTGAAGATTTAGACATTATGATCAATGCTAGGAATGAACTGGAGTATTTACTGGGCACAGCGAGCGAAACTATGAACGAGCTGGGATATCGGCTGATGGAAACTCTGGGGGAAGTGCAACATCTGAGAGAGCGGATACTTCACGTGATTAGTATGGCAAGTTCTGCACATGAGGTGCTTAATCAGATGAATAGCGAGAGCAATGATGATGCCCAGCAGTGAACAACATGGTCAGAGATCTAAAGTTGCTACATGTTGGTATTTGAATCCACAAGGAGAAAGCGATGAGACAAATCATACACATCTTGCAGTAAGGAAAAGCTAATACTACTGCAGGGCTTTGACAGGTAATAAAAAATTGAACTATGGTTTTGTACAACGCCCAAGCTGAGAGAAAGAGCGGAAGATGAAAAGATTGATGTAGATTGCGGTTTAGGAGAATATTTGCATACCGTAAATTCAGATGCTAGAATTAGAAAGTGTAGTCGAAGAGACGAAGAATGAAATTCAGGACACCACTAAAGGTAGAATACGGACTACATGCTCTTAATCGGACTGAAATTACTGAGATATTTAATTGTGAGAGACATTTTTTGTTATTGAACATAAAAAGCACACTAAAACTAGCATGTTCATAGTCAACTGTCAGTTGTATCCATCTAAGTAGCAGCAACAAAGTCCAATAATGTTGAGGTAATTCTGCTTCCATAAATTCGAATGGCTGTTTAAAATAGATCAGTTGGAATAAATCTTTCCTAAAACAAGCCCGTGTCAATCCGGTGATCCGTTCTCTGTTTTGTGACAGATTATCGAATTTTAGGAACATTTTTCGTACTTGGAATTATTGACAGTGAAAATTTGATCACTGATCTGTGTGTGATGAAAATTTGTTCTGCGTATGATGAAAATAAGCTGTTGCTTTGAACGCCTTTCAGCTAAGAAACTAGAAGCCACGAATAGGAACTCTATCGGAAAGAAGTTCTGTAATCAATTGGGTATAGATAGCTGCCACAATCAAATACCATTCCATCTAGATTTTAACTCTCAAGGAAATTAGACTCAGTAGAAAGTGCGAGAGATACGACAGTTGGATCAGAATGTAGTAAAAGCCTAGCCTTTTGAAGCATTTGAAGTTACAACAAGGGAACATTTGATTGCGATGCGATTGTCCAAGTTTTAGTAGGTGTAGTCAGACATAATGACAAAAGTAGTACACTTTTATGTCGATGGCTCAATTGGTTTAGTTTTATACTTTTGATCCCTCAATGAATTTTGAAGACCGTAAACTAGTTGCACGTCCATCATGCACACACCACTTTATATATTAGAAGGCAGCCAATTTTTGAGGTTGTTATTAAAAGTGTCCCTTTTTTATTTTTCTCGAGGCAAGTTCAGGCTTCAGGTTGAACAGCATGAGAAGGAAATTTTTAAATTCATATTAGCACTTCTGTGTCATTTTTGTTATTTTCAGTTACAGCAGACTGAACACATTCGTATCTTTCGCGAGAGCATATTCAGTTAGAGTTGATATGAACTTAACAAGCAGTATTTGCAGATAATAGGAGGTTCTTTGGCATGAGAATGATTGAATCACATAGACTTCAGATACTGTCTCCACGAGTCACAAGCCTTGCAGGTTTGCTCCTAAGGTGACAGTGTCAGTATATATTGTTCTGCTGCTCCATGCTAGTACGATAAACTATCACTTCATATGTGTTTTAGAGAGATCCATTAATTTTGAAGCAATTTGTTTGATTTCAATGTCTTCCCAACACGTGGGTAGTATTGAATGTTGATTCTTGATCTTCAACTAAACTTCCTCCAATCTTATTTGGAATTCTTACGAGCATATAACCAAGAGCCAAATTCTAACTAGGCAGGGAAGCATAGTACAAGGCGAGACGGTGTAAATGGCATGTGTAGGCAAAGGGTCTAGTATTGGTCCATACCTTAGCATTCAGGCCTAACTTTAACATAGGGTCTTAAGTTAGGAATTGACATGTGTTAGCATTAGTTAGGTATCCCATGAACTTGCATTGGTGTCAGTGCCCATCAGAGTGCGTGCCATAAGCTTACACTAGGCTAGGTGTTGTAAAGCTAGCTCCAAGTGCAAGCTTTACTTGTGCCACTCATGCTAGCATCGTTCTCGACGCCAATGTGACCAAGAATTGATGGATTTGTTCACTTCTTCAAATCCAATTTTAATCTAGATCCATTTACTTTATCTAATCAATTAAAGAAAGCAAATCCATCACACGTCAGTCCGAAAGTCAACCACCGGTGAGAATGCGACATCTAACAAGGTCAATTGGCATTATTATGACGCCACTACTGGCACTACCTTAACTTATTTGATTAAGACACCCACGAGCTACTTAGTAAATAGTACTCAAGACAATGGACACACACACACACACACACTAAAAAGAAGATAGACAAATATATATTGTCAAGAGTGAGAGAGTGGGTGCTATTGATTTGTGCTCCTCATTCAAAACTACATGTATATTTGGTTCTAATACTCAATTCAATTCAAGAAATCTATTGTGTTCAATTGTCTTGTCTATTTCAATTTCGTAATCAACGGTTATTCGATTAAATTCAAATCCATGAATGCCCAATCAACGAGCCAACTCATATTCAACCAATGTTCAAACAAATATGCGACTCATATTCGAAGTGACATATGTTCAACCAATATTCGAGTCACCTAATATCCAATAGGTGTTCGAATATTATTTGACACTACAAAGAAGCGAAAGATTTTCGATGCTATTTTAGAGTGTTTTCAAAAAATGTAGCAAAAAAATGGGCATGAGGGTGGTCATCAGACTTTCATGCGTTGATTGACAACGGCATACATCTTACGATTATTCTCATTTAATCCTTGTAATTAGCGACTTTTTCAATGAATAAAGTGAAAAAATGTGATGATGTACTAACAATATCATGATCAAATGTACTCATCATCACACATAACATATTTTTGTGTCATGCCAGCTAATAGAATAAATAAGTGTCATGTGCCAAACCCAATCATATAGCCATAGTGCAATGAAACTAAAGCCAAGCATTCATGTTGATATAGCCTTAAAACACAAATCACATATAGAGTTGTTGAGGACAAATGTATGGTCCTTTCACATCAATTGTCTTTATATATGTGACATCAATAGTCAGTGGTCATCACATAGATTGTCCTTGGTCGTGTGACATCAATTGAATCTAATTTGACATTTTTATGATGAAAATGTCCTTGAGGACAAATCTAAGCACATTTTACATCATTTGTTCTTATATAATGACATCAATGATCCTCGATCATGTGAGATCAATTATTTTTAGTCATTTGACATCAATTGCACTTGATTTGAAATTTTGTGATTAGAAAGTTTGATTGGGTGAATTTAGAGTTTAATATGTTTTATGCAAGTATCCAAGGTCTAATATGCTTTGTGTACATTTTAATGGAAATTGAATCTACTTACATAAATTGTAATGATTTAATTTACTTGGTTTAATTTACTTAAAGTTTTATATTGTGCCAATCTTGTAAATAGGATTCTTAATTTTGCTATTGAATTTGAGTAGCTGACCCAACAACAACAATAAAGAAAAATTATTTATCTTTGAATGACTTTGCATGTTCTTTAGTCCATTCAAACATAGTGTCTTTAGCAAAGTGATTCTACTATAATATTCAAGAAATTGTCAATAGCAATTAGCAGTACTTAGAAATGATCTACATATAACATTAGTAGACTACCTTTGCAGGACCACCTCACTATTAACATGTCCTAAAAAGATATCGTTAAGGCTTTGCAAACTAAAACTTCCAAAAATTTGATTGCTGTTGATTTTGATTTAATTACGTTGAGGAACTTCTTGATTTTGATTTACTTACATTGAAGCGCTTTTTGTTCAAAATCAAAGGCTCTTCACTGGTATTAGTAGCAATGCATATATCATACAAAAAACAAAAGTATGCTTTTAGAAACAAGATTATCAAGAGCTTCATTCATGAACCTATGATAAAATGTCAAAGCATTACACAACCCAAAAGACATATTATGAAAATATGTTATAGAATCATTCATGCTACTACTTAATGATTCCTTGATCTTGCTCATTCAAAAGGGGTTTGGAATAGGAAAGGAAGCAGCAGTTCATCTATTGTATGGAATCATCAATTAGATGAAGGGCTAAAAGCACGGTTTGGTGGTACAACATGGACTGTCAAGGACACTACCTTTTTTGGGTAGAAATACACTTTTGTATTATTATACACTATTTTCCACTAATACTTTTGACTTGCAATAACTTTTTAACCATACATTGGAAGTATGTCATCTAAATATCATTGAAAAGCGCTCGTCAAGCGCTTTCTAACGCACTAAACGCCTTTGAAATTGGACTTACCACTAAAAAGTTATGTCATTTTTAATGTGTCCAAAAATTCCGAAAATGAACTCTTTAAACATTTACTGTTTTTTTTGTAAACATGTCTTCTCGAGAGCATAATAGCAAACCAAGCATTCTTTATACTACTTCCTTCATCGTAATCACAAGCACCCTCATACTAGTTATCAGAGGCAAATAGCATCATAGTTTCTATCATACTAAAAGAGCAATCGTCTGGAGCAATCACACGTAGAGAGTTACAGCCAATCGAGTATAGCAAGAGCATTCTTATCAACCACACTTATGCTATAACCTCTGGTATTTCCGGAAAACACTTGGAAGGACAACGGTCCATCGCACTTCTGATAGCATTCCATATTGAAAAATGCATGGAACTTTGCTCATATGTAGAGCACTGGTAAATCGTAGTAGGTATATGAATTTTTGAGCCAAAAAGCAGTGCTTGCCAGTGACCAAATCCGCCTCAGAGAGGGTGCTGGCCAACGACCACTCTTATATCAGAAAACGTAATAATTATTATCAAAAGTTGGCTTGTTGTCCAGCGCCTACCATAAGCCAAGAAAGGTTGAAAAAATACCTGTAGAAATGCCCACTTCTGCTCCTTGAGACAGCGCTTGATTGTAGGAGTATCCAATCACAAGTTTGCAAGCCATAACTTGCTATTACACAAAAGTAATCACATCAAACTGTGAGCATCCATTATTCACCCTAAAGCTTAGCATACATCCTTCATTATCAACGAGCTACCATTGTTCAAGTCGTCCTCACCTTTGTTTGCAGTACCATTCATACGATTGCTCTTCCAAGAGTATTTCCGAGCTTTCTGTTCATTAACAACCACGGTAAGATAGAGCACCAGGAGAGCTAGAGAGAGAGAGAGAGAGAGAGAGAGAGAGAGAGAGAGAGAGAGAGAGAGAGAGAGAGAGAGAGAGAGAGAGAGAGAGAGAGAGAGAGAGAGAGAGAGAGAGAGAGAGAGAGAGAAGAATAGGGTTGTATATTTTCCCTACTTATAGAAACCAGAGGACACTTAGGTATACTAAGTGTAGATAACTGCTCCGGTCAGATTGAATGTTCATAATGTGCACAAATCTTGGCCATCGAAGGATTCCCAACTTTCCCATAAAAAAAAAAAAACTTTTTTTGTGTGGGGTCTTTCAACATAGTAAGGCATTTTTTAGCCATCTTTGTGAACAAGTTTAATACGAGACACATGCATTCCACAGAAACTTGTGAAGCGAATGTAGTATATGTACATGACAGAGCCCATGAGAGAGAGAGAGAGAGAGAGAGAGAGAGAGAGAGAGAGAGAGAGAGAGAGAGAGAGAGAGAGAGAGAGAGAGAGAGAGAGAGAGAGAGAGAGAGAGAGAGAGAGAGAGAGAGAGAGAGAGAGAGAGAGAGAGAGAGAGAGAGAGAGAGAGAGAGAGAGAGAGAGATCTTTATTAATGTCCATAAAATACCCTAAGGTACATAGGACTGAAAAAATGGGTACATGTCAAGTATGCCCGGTGGGAGCATGAAAGCTCTACCACCTAAAAGAAACAAGAAACAAGATTACAGTACAACATGAAATAGTGATAGGCACAAGTAGAGTCAATCATCATGTAGATGTCTCTCCGATTGTGAAAAAATGATGTAAAGTATGTTGTGGCCCTGCCACTAAATGAACTGCATATCTCTGTCTCCGAGAGGATGGTCGGAGGTGCTGGGACCTGTGGGCTGGATGTATATCTGGTCACCGACACTGTCTCAGTCGTCTATGTGAGGTGGCATCTGGAATCTCAGCCTCTCCATCGGAATCAATATTCTCCTGCCTCTGTCTCCGCGGGATAGACACTCATGTATGCTCAACTGTATCAAGGGGGAGGTGTCAGCGTCTAATCTTGCCCTATGCAGGTCTACCATCTCCCGGATCATCAACGCAACACATCTGGGGTCCTCATATGATATCAGGGTAGAGAGTGTGAATGGATGGTCCTGAAACAGGCAATAATATCTCTCTCGAATCTCATAGTAGGCTGGGCACCTGAAGAGAAAATGAAACTGGTTTTGGCCACATTCACTGATAATTCCCACTGAATACAAAAAGGGTGAAGCGCATCAAGATGCAGCTGTAGACCTTCCCTCGTCTTCGAAAGCAAAACCACATTGGGAAGTGGGGGAGTGTTAGGTACAGTGTACAATGAGGTGGTGTAGGTTACCCATGTACTAAGATCTGTGATATGAGGTGGAGGGGCTCGTGGAAGGAATTTTTGCCAAAAAGATCACGACGAGGAGCTAAAGAGAAGTTCCATCATCTTCTTCCCTTGGCTGATTTTGTAAGTGATTTTCTTTTTTCCGGTGGTTCTACGATATACACGGGATAAGTCCCTTACCAGATGGGGAAGGTGGCAACGTGCATAAATCAAGTTTAGATGAAGCTGGTTACATTCGTGGTCATACCAAGGGTTATGTGGTCGACTATATCGTAAGTTCTTGGGCCGGAGAGATGGAAAAGCCAGGGATGCATCGGTATGCAAGGTCCGAACAAGAAAAAGAGACTGGTCCATCAAAGTATCGGCGTAGGAGAAATGAGTCAGGAGGTCAGATAAAGCTTCCCTGTACATGGGAGTGTTCTAAGGGTTATAGAGGTATACGGTCTTTCCGCAAGGAGTTAATGTACTAGTACATGGGGTGTGAAGAAGGCCAATAGAGAGAGAGAGGTATGAGTGGTCAGACAGTGTGGTGCGGTGGACCATGAAAGATGAAATATAGGGGAGGAGAGACGACAATCCCATGAAATAGTCAACAACACTACTCCCTCCGCTGTGTGGAAAACAAGTAAAGTCACCTGAATCAGGCCACTGCAGTAGGCCATTATAAATGGCCAATCCATGAGCCTCGCCCAACTGAAGCATCTGCTCTCCATATGCAGTAACTGGACCCTCTGCATCTGCTGATCGTCGCTGGAGGCCAAGATCATCCCAGTCTAAAGCATGTATCCGCTCTGTATCATCCTCTGCTCTATGGAACTCTGTCTGCTTGGACCCAGTCCTGGCATTAAAGTCGCCAGCTAAAAGAATATAACCTCGCTCCTCGTATTTGATGATGTCGGAAGAGATATTCATGTAAGGTGACTCCTCATCTAATGTGAAAACGGATGTGTCCGGTGGAAAATAACAAATGGCCAGAAAGAGGTCACGGTCCAGTCCTATCAAAGTCCGGTCCACCCGAATCCAAATATAGCGGGTCGCTCATCCATATGCACCAACTCGACCCAAGGCCAAATAAAGTCACGGACTAAGCAGGCCACCCCACCAGAACCCCGATCCGTCAATGCTCTCATCGATCTCCAATGTGCAGAGTACCAACAAAAGCCTGCAACAATCGGTAGACCTCTTTCCGGACTCTCATGTGTCTCGGTGAATAGTAAGAGGTCACTCTCCGCACAGAAATCTCTAAAATCGCTTGCAGTAGCTGAAGAATGAATGCCATTGCAGTTCCATAACCTCAACCACAATGCTCGAGAAAGACCCCTCGAACCGCTACCTAGTCCGAAGGGCCTTAATCCCTATTTGTCAGGGTTCGAAGGATCAATGTATCGAGCCCTGCCATCCCGATAAATTACCCTCTTCCCCAAAGCCTTTGCCTCACTGAATGTTTTTTTCTGATCCGCAACCTGCATAGGAGTCAGATCATCATCCATAAATATAAGTGTACCTCTAAGCTTGGCCCTTAGTTTGAGGGTTGCCCATCTCTCTTCCAAATTCGTGAAGTGAACTATGAGTGTAGAAGGGTCTCTCTTGGTTCTCCAAGCTCTATCCAACGCATCAGAGTGGTGGGAGAGTGTACTTGAAAGAAAGCTGGCTGCTTCGTTCATTGGATCGTTGGTGTCTTCAACTCCGCGGACCCTAATATTCAGGGATTTGTATTCACGCATTCGTTCTTCGGATATGGTGGCTAAAATGACTCGGTTAAAGGATGATGTACCCACCCTCCTTGAACAAAGAAGCCCATGATTTCGTCTCAGCCTTATGTTGCTCTATCTTCTTTTCCAATTCTTGAATCTTTGTAGGTTCTCCTTGTTTACTTATTGCTGCCTCCAAAGAAGTAATCCGGGGTTAACATGATCTCTCGTTCAGCGGCCATAGATTGAATGATCGTTTGAAGCTGTCCCATTTCCTTTCGTAGAGAGGTGGATTCGTTTTTTATTTGTTCGATGTAAGAGAAAATGTATTGCTCAAATGACTTGGCAGGTGTATAGATCTCAGGTATCAAGAAAGAGGAGTGAGCAGGCAGAGGGCCAAGAGTATGGACATCCTTCACCTTAGTAAGGGGATCTACAGCACTGGTGGACAACGAAGGATCTGTAGCGCTAGTGGAAGTGTTAGTGATGAAAGTACTGGAGGTGACCTGCTCAACGAAAGTGCCCTGCTCAACAGCGATGGAAGTGCCCTGATCAGCAGCGCTGGAGATGGAGCTGCCAAAAGCGATGCCCCTGTCAGTAGCGCTGGATATGGAGCTACCAGGTGCGATGGAGATGGAGCTGCAAGAAGCGAGGACAACAGTGCCCCGCTTAGTAGCTATGGAGCAAGCGATCTGGTCAGTAGCGATGGAGCAACTCATAAATTTATGATTAATAAAATCCCCATACTTTTGACTTTCCATAACCTTCTAAATGTAGCTCGGAAGTATGTCATCTAACAAATCATTGGAAAGTGCTCATCAAGCACTTTCCAACGCACCAAACTCTGCTAAAATTGGACTTACCACTAAAATGTTATGTCATTTTTAATGTGGACTTAAAACAATCATGAGTAATAAAATCCCAAAAAGTGAAATGTACTACGAAAAGGTACAATAAAAAATGGTTTCTTTTTTGTACCACCGAAACATGCTTTTAGCTGAAGGCTTTTGACCTTTCAAAGATTTAATTGTTCTAGCTCTCTTTTGGTAATTTTGGATACAAATAAATCTTATGTCATGAAAATCCACACATTGAGTGATTTTGAAATTGGATCAATTCTATTACAATGGGATAAATTGGTGACTTTCAAAAGTAAAAGTCAGACGAGATATATAACTCATAGACAAAAAAAAATCACTATTTATGCACTTCAAACTTGGCATCACCATCTTTCTAGTAGCAAGTTTATGGTGCGTATTGATCACTCGACTGATCTACAATATTTATGCAATTAGCCTGATATCAAACCATTCTTGGCCAGCCACATATTACTATGCAATGTTCAACACTACAACAACGACATCATAGGTGAATGCGTTCCACTTAGGAACAATGGTCTCAACTACATTCTTCACTTTTAGTGAGGACAATAACTCACTAGCTTGTCATCTCTTGACTCGGATCACCCTCATTTGTTGAGTCCTTAGTTGCATACTACGTCATGAGTAGTATGCAAGTAAGGACTAAATATTTTTTGGATGAGCTAAATATTTCCAATTAGGATAAATAGCTCGAACTGCACCATGTGATCCAATAGGGAGTTTTGGAAAATTATTAAGATTATCTCTCAAATACCACACAATATAACCCAATATGAATGTGAGAAAATAAATGCATAATTCACATAAAACAAATAAATGAGAAATATGAGGTATCTTTGTCCTTTGAGGTCAAGCTTAATTGCATGTCCAACCTCCTCTTTGTGAGAAATTATCAACTAGCTTGAGATTTATCATGTTGAATTTAATTGGCAATTTTGGCCAATATGCATTTTAAACCTAGAGATAAACTTTACAATGTTAATCAGGCCTAAGAATAGTTGATTTACTAATTTTGGAAACCTAGGCATGTTTGACAAGGTCACATGTAGACTTTCTATTATTGGCTTATTCATGTTCATTGTATCTAGTCACTTTAGATCTATGGTTTGGAATAGATCTAGAAGCTTCCATAAGTTGATAAGCTTGGCCAAGAGCATCCAAATAGGGAAAAGGGCTGTTGTAAACATTGTACAAGCATGGGAGGAATTCATCATTCTTCTTCTTCTCTCATTCATTCTTATGGAAGATATCTCTTTGGGTTTCTACATCCATTTTTGCATCTTTGTGGAGATATATTGAGTTCTTGTGTGTAGAATACTATCCACGACTGCACGCGTCGCACATTTTTCGCATCAGTGGTTGTTGGCTGATTCTGACGAATCCCCAAGATACTCGGACAGAGCAACTCAAGAGCACCTCTCACCTTAGACCAAGGAGGTCTCTGAGAAGACGAGACTAATGAAGACTGAGAGCCGAGAAATACTATCTAGGAAAGATGTGCAAGAACTGTGTAAGCCTCATGGTGAATCCCGGAAGATGGAATGACCATGTAGGAACTTGTATTTCTAGGCAAATGTAATAAATGCAAGTAGACCCCTCTTAAAGAAAGTAGAGTGAGCCACCTTTTGATGGTGACCACTAGTGGAGAGCATTATTCCACTTGTAATCTGTGAAATGTGGAAATTCCACTAGGATGCCACCTAAGAAGCTCTCTTGCTTATTTAAGAGACTCCCTCTTTGTGTAGAGGAGCTTTTTGTGAATTGTATCAACTCCATGCTGAAATGAGAAGAGCCTTCACGAGTTTGGTGCATCCATTGAGCTCCTTGATCATGCTTGTTTCTTGAGTGATGCATTTATGATCTTGCCCTTCCCTCCTTTTGTGTGTGGTTGTGGACTGTAGAGTGGATTAGATTTGCTGCTTTCGTAGAGTGGATTAGCTCCTTTTCTTGTTTGTGGATTAATGTAGGAACCAACATTCAGGTAAACTAAACAGGCTAGATCTGTGGTGTAGTTCTTGCATATCTCTTACAGTCCAGTTCTTGATGTTCTTGGGGTGTCCAAAAATCAAAAGGCTGGTTGGTTTCTTGATTCTTGGACTTCTAAAATGTTGTAGATTAATTCTTGTTTCTTGTTTTGTCAATTTATGCAAGTGTAGCTCAGTTTAGTAATGCTTAGGCTATGATTCAGTTCGTTTTAGGAGCAGATAGCTGTAGAATCTACTGAATGTTCATTTGAGCTACACTCTGATCTGTGAATGAGCATTCTTGTCTTGCATCTATGTATGAATGTAAGTGCGTTCAACAAAGCTCGACCCTGAGTAGTCCTCTGACAGGTAGGACAAAAATATACTACAATGACAATCTATCCCTTCTGCCTGGTTTGGCATTGTAAGATCAAGAGCACACATAACAAATGCCCTGAAGCCTAGTAACAAGCAGAATACCAAGCCGTAGAAGTTGTAAGCAAGAAGAAAAAGAACCGCAGTAAATAGGTCCTCTAGATTCGTAAACATTTGGCACCATTGCCCATTGAACTCCAACACCTTCTACATCAAAAACCCGCAACCTTGTCCACGCTCTGCCCGTCCCCTCATGATCACATCTCAACCGGAGCCCTTCCTGTGTTGAAATCTCTCGGAGAGCTCGTGTCCAATCTCAATCGACGTATTCTATTGAATCTCAACTGACACACACTCTCTCAAATCTCAACCGACGGTCATCCGTTACATCTCGACAGACGGTAATCTATTGAAATCTCGACCGACGGTTTCCACTCAGATCTCAACCAACGGTACTCCATTGTATCTAAACCGACGGCCTCATTCCAATCTCGACTGACGGCCATGCATTAGATCTCAACCGAAGCCTTTTTCTGAAATCTCAACTGACGGCCCTCAATCAAATCTCAACTGATGTCCCTCAGTAAAATCTCAACTGACGGCCTCATTCCAATCTAGACCGATGCCATCAGTTAGATCTCGACCGCCGCTATCAGTCAGATCTCGACCGACGCTATCAGTCAGCTCTCGACCGATGCCATCAGTTAGATCTCGATCAACTCCATCAGTCAGATCTCGATCGACGCTTTCTGTGTCAGATCTCGATCGACGCTATCAGTCAGATCTTGACCGACGCCATCAGTTAGATCTCGACCGACGCCATCAGTTAGATCTTGATCGACGCCATCAGTCAGCTCTCGATCGATGCCTCCTATGTTAGATCTCGACCAATGCTATCAGTCAGATTTTGACCGACACCATCAGTTAGATCTCGACCGACGCCATCAGTTAGATCTCAACCGACGCCATTAGTTAGACCTCGATCGACGCCATCATTCAGCTCTCGACCGATGCCTCTGTGGAAAAAGGGTACAAAAAGGACCAAGATTGGACCCTAATCTGATCCTCAAGAGGGATTGGTTGTCAGATTACTTGATCTATCAATCTACTTCAGATTAAAATCAATCTAGATCAATTCTAGACACAAAATCCTGACAAGAACAATCATTAATTGAAGGTAAGAGTACTTTATGGTTTCACACGTGTGAAACATTGTCTGAGTACGGAATCCAACCTAAAAATCAAGTACACATTGATAGACACTCAAAACAATCAAAACAAATGTAGACAAATGGAGAGAATCACTCAAAATTGCTTCCAAAACCAAGATTGGTGTCTCACACTAATTATGGCCAAATGTGGCTCTATATATACAATAAGTGGGAGCTTGTGGTACTGATCATCCCTCTGATCCCACATGTGTGAAGGTGCTTCATCATATGATCATTCATCATGCAAAACTAACACTTGGACAAAACCTTCTATTTTGAGCATTTTTGGTCCATTTTCCTTCTATATGGAGATCTACTTGGAAATCTTCTAGAAGTCAAATTCGCCTACTTTAGCTTATTCCACACATGTGAGATATCCTCTACACATGGAATATGACACCTAACCAAAGGATGTGGCTCATGTAATCAATAGATTGATGCCATGTGTCATATGTCTAGAAAAATAGTTTTTGGCCTTTTTAGCCACTAGAACTTGAATTAAATCATATGTACAACCTATATGATTATGGTACATGACAAGTACACTAGTTTCACATGTGAGAACAGGCTCCACACATGTGCCCGTAGACACCGCATACAACCGTAGACACCGTAATCACAATGCCTCCACCCTAAACTTGTCACCCGTAGTGATCCATAGCACCCACACCAGACCGTAGACCGTAAACTGTAGGACCGCAAAAAATCCAAAAAAAAAAACAAATTTAAAAACACCAATACCCAATGGACCAACAAAAAGACCCTGAAATTCCAGACGATTATCCATACGAGGTCAAGTCCCCTGTAGCTGAAAAAATCAAACGCCATAGGTTCTACCGAATGCGGGCCGAACTCCAAGAGCCATCCACAAACCCGTTCAAGGGACAAGAACCTAATAGAGCCGAGTCTTCACGCGCACAACCCCATTTTTCTGGTGCTGAGCCCTCACATGTAAGAACCAACCTTAATGCAGTTTCTGCTACCCACGGAGCTCATCTTGAGAGATGTACACCCAAGCTCGATCTACCAAAGTTTGATGGTACTTCGGACCCTCAAAGATTTTTGCAAATTTTGAGAATGCATGTGATGTGTATGGCGAAACATCTCCCAATGCTATGGTCCAACTATTTTCGATGACCATGATCACTAAAGCACGTGATTGGTTTTTCAAGCTTGATCGTGACGAAAAGACAGACTGGTCAATTTTGAAAGAATCCTTTATCAAGCGTTTTAAGCCCTTTTGCTTGATCGAGAGCCCTTTTGTCAAATTGAGTAACATCAAAATGGCAAAAGACAACATGTACGAGACTATATTGAGCGTTTCAAATGCCTCAAAGGTCAAGTACAAGAACAGCCCTCCAAACAGATGCTCATCATTTGGTTTTTAGTTGGCCTTCCAAGATGGATTAGACGCGAGCTTAAATCCAATGATGAATATATGAGCCTAAAGTTAGCTATGTCTGATGCCATCAAGGAAGAAGACGAAGGATCAGATGTTGACGAATCTAGGGAAAGACGAGCACCACGTGCTCCTCTCCATGAGTCGAAGCAGATCGAGGATACCCGAGATCAACTTTGGAATCCCCAGTTGGAGTTGCTTAATAAGCAACATCCCTACAGAGGGAGAAACTCACCAATGAGCTTCAAGCTACCCTGAAGTCTATCCAAAGCAGTATGCCTGGTCAGTCAAACCCTGCACAGGTACCTTATAGACGAAAAACAATATGGTGCCCACACTGCCGGGCTACGCATCCTGTTGATG
Source organism: Diphasiastrum complanatum (assembly GCA_029204225.1). Classification (NCBI taxonomy): domain Eukaryota; kingdom Viridiplantae; phylum Streptophyta; class Lycopodiopsida; order Lycopodiales; family Lycopodiaceae; genus Diphasiastrum; species Diphasiastrum complanatum. The sequence goes on from CM055098.1 coordinate 58,848,383, forward strand.
CTTGTCCTTCATATCCGCCTATCCAAGCACATGCAGTCCAACAATATGAAGCACAACCATCACATTATCGACATTCCTTGACTTATCCCGGATATCCACCAGAAAGTCCAGAACCACTAGCCATACAAGATGGCTATGCAATTATACAAGGGCCATTGCACACCAGATGTTTCATTTGTGGTGAAACTGGCCACTTCATGGTTGATTGTCCAGTTAAGACCAAGCAAGTACCATGCTGAGTGTCCTGACTGTATCAGAAAACACAGTTTCAAAGACTGTTCGAAACAACCAGCTAAGATCCTACCTGCCCGTCACGTCAATTATGAATCACAATAGGATCTTCACGACAACAACACGACTATAGCACCCAAACGCTCAGCCTGCTGCTCACTCAAGAAGTTTCTAGCAAACTTCTGCAATACCGCACAATACACCAGCTCCATAATGAAAAAAAGACAATATGAAATGAGTCCTTGGTGAAAGAAAGTGAAATCAATATTCCATCATCTGCTACAGTGTCCAACAAGAGCAACCTCCACAAAGAATTGATAGTTTTTCTCCCCTTCTACAACCTCAAATCTATTTTGTCTTTTCACATGCTGATAAGATTTTCAATGTGCCAATACTCACCGAGCAATTATTCACTAATTATGCAACACATTTCATTTAAAAAAGAGAGAGGAATCAATCAAAAGCGTTCTTTAGATCATGGATTGCATGAAACTCCTCCATTAACAAAGCAAAGTATGATATCTTGGTTCTTTGTCATCTGTATCCTCAAGACTAGCTCAAATAGTTCGGCTTGAACTTAGTGTCTCATAATAAAATTGCTAGGCTACGTGAAATTCCTTTTGGTGTCTCTTTATCCCCTGAGTAGAAATTCAATTTGATTATAGATGTGCCAATGAGAAGGTTTACAAGTGGGACCTTGCCTATCTTACTTATCATATTCAAACCCTTACTAGAATACATATCCTTATCTCATGTAGTAGACCTAAAACTTTGAATGATTGCCTTGTCAATGAAAAATAATGACACCTCCTATCTTAGAGATTATGTTGGCTAGTGCTTCGTCTTTTCATTCTACATTTTATAAAAGGAATCCTTGAAATAATTTTAGTGACTAGGTGCATTCGATGTTGTTTGATATTGTTGTCTTTATGATTTGCAATGTGAGGGACTTATTGTAAATTTGGAAAGATTTAATAGAAGTTAATGGCAACTTCACTAGCTTGTTGATCAATATTTCCAAGCAAATTCTTGTTGGCCAAGCAAACAAATTTTGTTTGGCAACTCGCTGATCTCGTTTTTATCTAAGAGGGCTTTGAATGTCCATAGAAGAAAAATATAGCAAGCCGGGCCTCCCAGAGTCAGAAGTTTCTATGTATGTGCCCAAATGACTCAGAGCACCAAAACTACACTCCCCCCCTAAGATGCTATAACAATTGTTATGGTAACCCATATCAACATAACAATTGATGTTCTGATATGAATTTTGTCCAAGTAGGAATACACTAAGAATCCAAAGCAAAAAAAATTTGCCTGGCAACGCTACCTCATCTCGATGGATCGCTGCCAGGCGACAATGAGATAAGTGCGTAGGAACTTTTGCAGCGTGATCTGCTCTCTGAAGTATAAGAGCGTAGGAACTACGGTCCGAGACCAGCTTTCGAATCCTTTGCAAACCTCTGTGATCTTCTCTCCGAAGTATAAGTGCGTAGGAACTATGGTCCGAGACCAGCTTTTGAATCCTTTGCAAACCTCGGAGATCGTGACGCAACTACTTGGCAACGCTCCCTCATCGCGATTTAGGGGTGGAAAAGTTTTTGCTTGTCAGCATTGCTTGCCGGCGAGCAATGCTGCCAGGCAGTGCTCCATCGCGATTTGGCAGTGCTGCCAGGCTAGGCCCTTGCTTAAGAGAATGTATTGATGATACTTGGCTGGTAAGTTGGCTGGTAAGTTGTGCTGATCGAAATTGCTCCAAATTTAGCAATCACGATCCATCCTAGCTGAATGAGTTTCTACAAGCGTTTACACTACATTTTCGTCTGCACGTTGAATATACTGCTAATGCTCTCTGGATATTTACTTTGTTGCTTTTGCTTTTGTTATTATAAAATGTACGAACTGACACCTAATCCTGGATGCATCATATGCTACATGAGCACATTCTGTAATGTATGACCACATCTACTGCTTAGCAACTCTTGATTGGCCAATGAAACCATGTGGATTGCTACGGTGCTGCCCCAGTCAAAAAGACTTACAAGTAATGGTTTATCTCCAAACATTGGGTTACATGCAGGATGCCATGCCCTTGTAACACATTTTATTGGCCAATATTATTTATTTACAATTTATCGGGAATACCCCCAACAATAGACTACTATAAGCACCCATTCTTCGTGGTTCCTGTCTTGCAAATGATTTTTGACTCCTAACCTGCATGCGTTTCTTCTTGTGAGAGCTATCAGTAATTGATTGTGGATCAAATAGATGGACGGGAACAGTAGTGGAACTGTATGCTGGGCGAAACTGTATAGCGAATTTGCACTAGGGGTAGCAGGTGTTGTGGACCAGTGAATTGGCTGCTTCATGCTTGCAGGTGATTGGTTGGATCCAGAAGAACCTCTTTTGCTTTCATGTTGAGGAGTGCGACCTCTCTTGGGTTCCCTTTTGCTTCCCTGTTTCTTTCCGATCCAGCTGCAGAGTTCACTCTCTCAGGATGGTTGCGGCCGTGAGCACCTCTCTCTCTTATGATGGTCGAGCTATCTAAGGTGAAGGAGGGGGTCGAGCAACATGTTTCGGGGAAGAACCAGACTAGCCATCGCGGTTGTAGCTGTCAGGAGGGTTGTTTTTATAAGGAAACCTTAGGGTTTGTTGAGACCCATGGCTTTTTTTTGTTTTTCTTAAAAAAAATTATTTTAGGACTTTTGGCATGCATATGTAAGGCTGAGTTGGAGCCTGAGGGCAATCAGCAATTTTGTAATTGCATGGATTGTTGCATGACAGTTATTTAAGGATCAATTGGGTTTGACGTTTGTAACTTAATAAGTTGATTCTCCAGTATTAACTCAGGAATTTTAAGTTACTAGCACCCTGTTAGAGGAACTTGGGTTTCTTGGTGCTCGTGTAACCTTGGTCTTGTATATTGTTTTTCGGTTGTGCTTAGAAGAAATTTGGATTTTCTTTCCCTAGGGACAATATGCATGTCATTTCGCTCTTATCAACTTGGCATTTGGCTTTCAACAATGTAAGCCCAGAATTAGTGGAACTTGGGTACCATTGTATTCGTGGTCAAGCACTATTAATCGGATTCTGGTGGATATTTTTTTTCAAAACTGATCTTGACAAAACGGAGGAAGTCGTAAGTTCTTAGGCATGTACCCGTTTAGAGGATTTTGATTCCTTGGTACTATGCTATTTTGCCACTTAGCTCTGAAGTATGAGTACTCCCGGTAAATGGAGTTAAATCGTGTGGAAAAAGTACAAAAAGGACATCCTAATCTGATCCTCAAGAGGGATTGGTTGTCAGATTACTTGATCTATCAATCTACTTCAGATTAAGATCAATCTAGATCAATTCTAGACACAAAATCCTAACAAGAACAATCATTAATTGAAGGTAAGTGTACTTTATGGTTTCACACGTGTGAAACATTGTATGAGTATGGACTTCAACCTGAAAATCAAGTACACATTGATAGAACCTCAAAACAATCAAAACAAATGTAGACAAATGGAGAGAATCACTCAAAATTGCTTCCAAAACCAAGATTGGTGTCTCACCATGATTATGGCCAAATGTGGCTCTATATATACAATAAATGGGAGCTCATGGTATTGATCATCCCTCTGATCCCACATGTGTGAAGGTGCTTTGTCATATGATGATTCATCATGCAAAACTGACACTTGGACAAAACCTTCTATTTTGAGCACTTTTGGTCCATTTTCCTTCTATATGGATATCTACTTGGAAATCTTCTAGAAGTCAAAATTAGCCTACTTCAGCTTATTCCACACATGTGAGCTGTCCTCTACACATGTGATATGACAGCTAACCAAAGGATGTGGCTCATGCAATCAATAGATTGATGCCATGTGTCATATGTCTAGAAAACTAGTTTTTGGCCTTCTTAGCCACTAGAACTTGAATTAAATCATATGTACAACCTATATGATTATGGTACATGACAAGTACACTATTTTCACACGTGGGAACAGGCTCCACACATGTGTGTTTATCTATATACAAGATTTTTGGCCTCTACCAAACTTATTTTTGCATTTTTCACAAATCGTGTTTTTTCAGTTTTCTCCTTTTCAAATCGGTGGAACACCAATCAGTTGGTTATTGTGGTTTTGATGATTTTGGTCATTCAAATTAACAAACGGAAGCTTTTGAAATGCTTGTTAGATGAGGGAAGAAGAGTAGACATCAATGGTAGTAAGTGTGTTTGGGAAATGTATTTTGCAATTAGGATTTTGGTAATCTCAGTAAATAATTGCTTAATACGAGTTATTAATTTCCTAGATAGAATTCATTTAGTTGAATTCATAGCTTATATCTTTGTAGCCATTGAGTTATCAGCAGTTTTGGATGTCAATTGTGATGCTAGAAGTAGAATCTGATATGTGGATCACAATGGATCTGTTAGTTGATAGAAGCTTGTCCCTAGAGTTGATGCTCTTGGATCCAGGGGGATTTGAAGCTTATCATTAACCTGTAAAGATCAGAATGTAGTGTTGAACCATGTTATTTCTTCTGTCTAAATCACGGAATCAGTTGTGGACTTGTGGTATGCATCTGATAGGCATTCCAGCCATCCAAACAATATTTGGGAACAAAAGATAATATCCTATAGTAATTATAGGACAACTAGAAAATTAGTGGATCTCTAGAATATCAGATAAGGCGATTAAGGATTTTCTGGAAGGAAAAGCTGATGGTATGGGACATCAGTAATTTTGGAAAGGAAATTCTAGGACTGTAAAGATTTGATGATCAATGGTGTGTTTTAATACCTAGTCACGATATGGGAAAAATAAATTGTTTGATCAAATGTGGGGTATTTTGGGAGATTTTGTGGTTTAATCTAGATCCCAATGTGGTATCTCATTATTTACAAAATCAGAGGCCCTCAAATCTATTTCTCGCTTTCTTAATTAGTCCTTTACTTCTTAGTAATTTCTTGAATATAAGACATCGGACTGGTTTATATGATTCTTTCTAGCATGAAGTTATTCTTCTAAAAGACTCTTATGACTACAAACTTGCTAAAGTCATCAATGAACCTGATGTAGTACTTTGATCCTCTGAGTTAGATTACATCAAAAGGTCCACATATGTCAGAATGTCTCATCTCCAAGAGCTTTGTTGTCTTGAATGAATCTCTTGTGGAGGGTGTTCTTGACATCTTGCCTTTATTATTGTCACGAAACTGGTTTCGTTTCGTTGTCGCGAACGATTTTTTTTCTTTTGAATTTTCTTTTGTGCGAAAGCTTCACAGGAACCTAGACACACGACTACACATCACATAACAGATTCCATTCTAGCAATCAAGACAGCGTAAGACAAGGAAATGCAAGAAAATAGAGCAATCAATTATCAGTTTGATTTTTAGAGCGAGATTGTTAGTGTCTCGCTCGTTGGTGGCCTGACGCTCTGCTCTTTCGCTGTGTTCTGCTCGTTGGCAGACTTTTATGCATAGTTGTTTCTAGTCTTTTTCTTATCTGCTCTACTCATGCACATACTCTGTCTGTGCTTTGATCCAGAAATATAGTTTTTATCTCCACTGTGTGGAGTTTACAAGAATTGGTGTGACATAGTTTTGTATGCCATAAAATGTTCATGGACTCATGGATCTAGTGTGCTTGTTTAGTTGGAACTCATATATTCAGATGATACAAGTTGCTTTTGCACTTGCCTTGTGTGATAATGTGGGTGCTGTTTGCTTCAGTCACTTCGCATGAATCATTTGCAAAGGCAACGCTTATGATAGATAATAGATCCCTTTGAAGCATTGGAACACATAGAACATCGTCGAGCTTCCTGTCTCTGTCGTTGGTGTACAACCATAGTTGGCCTGTTCCACTTACTTGGTGCCTTGATCCATCGCCCAAAATGATTTACCTAGAGGAATCAGTCTGACGATAGTCAACAATCATGTCCTTTGTGGACACAAAGTGTGATGTAGCTCCGGAGTCAAAAATCACTCTTGTGTATCTGTTGATGTGGTGCACACATTGGTGCATAAGTAAGTGGAGGGATTGTTGTTTGCTCTCTCCTCAGCCATCTTCGAGGATTCTGGCTCCTCTACATACAATGAGCTATTGGAGTATTCCTTGCTGCTCTGTGTCTTCTTAGTGCTTGGGTCCTAATAGCAGTCTACTGCTGCATGTCCCTTCTTATGACAGTGTATGCATTGAATGTTTGGATTTAACCAACATGTATTGATGGTATGTCCGTTGCGTCTAATCTAACATAGAATTTCTTCTCACCACCTTGCGGTTTGTTCTTGGTAGGTGCCAAGTTTGGTCTTACTTCTTTGTCGTCTTCTTTCTGCTGACTGTGATATGATCTTCAAGATGACTCTCTCTTAAGATGACGTTTCTTCTTGTGTCAATCTTTGTTGCTATATAGAGCTTGATTAGACTCTTGTTTGTCATCATAGTGCTCTCTTGCTTCTACTTCATCTGTGATCTCGGTTATTGGCTTCTTAAGAGTCATAGCAGGACCCTTCGCTAACAAAGTGCATGTCATTTGACATGATCTTGGTAGAGAACACAAAAGGTACATAAGTTGCTTCTCTTGTGAGACAACATGTTCCACTCCAGCGTTGTTTAAATAAAGGAATAAGTTCTTCATCTTTCTGATGAATGTCATGAGATCTTTACCATCCCATCGTAGGTAGGTGAGTTGATCTTCCAAATGAATGATCTGGTTGCGTGATTTGGTTTCGAACCTTGCTATCAGCGCATCCCAGATTTCCTTTGCATTGGAGAGTGATGAGAAATCGAGTGTGATGCTATCTTCTATGGAGGAGGATATGACATCTATTGCTTTATCATTTTTCTCCTTCCATTTGCGAAGCTCTCTGTCCCATGTTGGATGGCTTCTCTTCAATTTCATCCACCCAGGGCCATAGTGCTTCTCCTCTTAGGATAAGCGAAGTCTTCACTTTTTAGGCCAAGTAGTTTGACCCATCTGCCTGAAGTATCGTGCATATCTTGGATTGAATGCTGCTTATAGACGCCATTGTCATCTTTAATGTTTTAGCTTGAATTGGGCTCTTTGGTTGTTATCAATTTGGTCTTAGAACCTTTGGCTAACCAGGTTCTGATAACATTATGGGCTTTGACTTGTCCAACCATGCTCTAATACCACTGTTGGGAATATAGTATATTGGTGTTGGAATCAGTAGATTGCGCTTGCCCTATGATCTTGCTATTTGGGATATGTTGCGCACTGACTTGTATTCCCGTTATGTGTTTAGATAGAGTCGAATTCTTAGTCATAGCTACTACTATAGACTAAGATCTAACCTCTTCCATTTTGTAGGTGGACACTACCTATCTAACACTGATTTACTATCATTCAATATAAAGAGACCTTGGTGCAGAAAACAAATGATAATAGCTGAACATGTAAGACAATCGATACGCATAGTGTAGGAAAAATACTAAGAATTCTCCTTCAGAGAACACGATGAGAGTTTGAATAAATCAAACTAATATCAATGTCTTCAATCATGTCTGATTCTGGTCTATGTACTGATAGAGCAGTTTCTACTTTGATTGACTAAAGCATGCAGATGTAGGAGATATATGCATGAGTGTTACAGATAATTTTAGATAATTAGAAACAGCTAATAAAATCATCTGTTGAGAAACTTTGATCAAAAACGAATTTTTATACTTCTGATTCTGATTCTTTAATATACATCTCTTGCTGCCTTATTGTATCTCTATTGTGTGTTTACAATGAATAAGTGCACACGTATTTATATTGTCACAAGACAGGTCTTTTGGCCTTCTTCCTTCTGTGTGTTTACAATGAATAAGTGCACATGTATTTATATTGTCATAAGATAGGTCTTTTGGCCTTCTTCCTTCTGTAACAGTCAATCTAACCGCTAAGACGGTTGATATTCTATACACGTTCTGTTTCCAGACTCGAAAGATTTTTGTTCGCGACAGTTTATCTGTGAAGTTCGTTTCTTGTTCGCGATAGTTTATCTGTTTACATAGTTTATTGTTTGCAACAATTTCGAGTTTGAGTTTCGAGTTTGAACAAGAATAAAAATGTTTCGAGTTCCAGTTTTGAGTTTTGCGACAATTTCGAGTTTTTCCCAGTTTCGAGTTTCTCGGCCTTTGTCAATTAGACTGTGCAGTTTGTTGGTAGAACCGAGATTTGTCTGTTGAGGTGTTCTACACAGAGCATTCAAAGATTACAGATAGTAGAAGAGAGGTGAGAAAGCATATGTTGAATTACAGTGATTCTTTGAGCACTATCTGTGGGATACCACACAGCGCGTTTTCACAAGAGACTCTCTCTTACAAACAAAAATGAGTGATGCTTACCAGTGCACTCTATTATCTATCTCTCTGTTTGTGTCCTTATAGGACTGATCAATCTAGTCTCGCTTACTAGCAGACAACTTTTCATCCTCACATTCATCCATCCATCTCCTTTGTCTCATTCATCCTGTATATAAAACGAGAGGAAAGAATGGTTTGAATGAATCCGTGATTACAAAAATTCCTTAAGTTACTTTTGGCAGCTTCTGGTTGTCCGTTTGCATCATTCGTGTAGCCCATTCTTTTCCTTGTGATACTTCATTGCGGTTCCATCACTGCTCTTCGTTCGTTGACTAGAGGTTGTGGTAATGGCGATTGATTGCGGTTTGCGATTTGTCGCCTTTCGTTGCCTTTGAAGCTAAGAAAAAAGACTCTTGAAAAACTAAAAGTTTTCAGTATATGTTTTATAGTTAACTTGTTCACAAACTTTCCCTCAGCAACATAGCAGTTGTGTTAAGGGGAATAGCAAACATGTGGCATATTGTGGTTGGTTAATGTAGATTTAGTACCTACAAGCACACATGATACCTAGACAAACATAGAGACATCAGCAATGATAATCAAGATAATATATGAAGGCAATAACAATGAGATGACAATCACACAAGAGGAAAATGATGATTTGAAAAGACATCTAGTGCTTGGGCATGCATCCCCTTTTATTCACCAAAAAAGATACATTCAAAGTGGGTTGTGACCCTTTTCACATATGCTCGCCTGCAGCTACACGTGGCCATGTAGTTAAGCATCACGACTGCCCCTACTTAACTAACCCTTCACACTACTTGGACAACTAATTGAATGGGTTCATGAAATGTCTAAACACTCACAAACCCTCTTTCATTTTATGCTAATTATCAACACTTTCATACTTGTCTTCTATTCCCAACCGATCTCGTAGTGCAATGAATTGTTGCTTGGCCAAAGGCTTCGTCATAATATCCACCATCATCCCCTTTGTCTGCTGACAATATTGTAGCGATAACACTCCTTCTTCTACCAAGTCCCTCAGAAAATGGTATTGGATCTCAATGTGCTTGCTTCTCTTGTGGAACCCTGCATTCTTGCTGAGGAACAGGCGGCCTTGGTTGTCATTGAATAGCTTCATTTCATGTTTTCTTATTCCCAATTCATTCCCCAGGTTTCTCAGCCATACATACTCCTTTGCAGCATGATAGACCCCCATGTATTCTGCCTCCGTTGATGAGAGAGCAATTGATGCTTGCTGCTTACAACTCCAACTGATGCATCCCCCCTCCCCATCATGAATACATAGCCACACATGGATCTTCTGTCATCTCGATCGCCAGCCCAATCTGAGTTAGCAAATCCAATTACTACCTCATCAGTCTTCTTGAAGACTAGCCCAAACCCTTGAGTTGCTTTGAGGTATTTTATCACTCTGTTTCCTACTTGAAGCTTCCCAGTGCTGTTCTCCTAGGTTTGACAAGAATTGACTTAGTTTGGTGACTGCAGTTGCAATGTCAATGTTACATACCTATGTAACTAGCAGTACTTTAATCCCTACTTGCCCATTTAGTGTCTGGGGGCTAGATGGCGAGTCACCCTTGGATAAAGGGTAGGTGCCTTCGGATTAAGGTACTTGTGTCCTCGGATAAGGCATGTAGGTGTCTATGCCTTGGATCAGTGTTCGGAAAAGCCGGCATAGTTCAAGAATGGCACCGGCATCTTTTCCCAAAAATCGGCATGGCAAAAATTGTACAGGATTTTTTATGTCATAAATCTTGGATTTTATAAAAGAAAACCAGCAAGTAAGAGCATGTCACTCAATAGAGGCCGAAGAACTTTTTCACATATCGGTTTTTCGAGGGAAACCTCAAAAAGGTTTCCCGAACACTACTTGGATGGAGGTATGGAACCTAGTGATGTGTTAGGAGGACCTTATCATGGGTATTGGTCATTTTCCTAGAACTTGGGCCTCAACCTTGAGCCATAATCATGGCCAAAATTAGCCATCACATAAGGGTCATGGGGAACTAGTAGGAGGGCGCACCTACTAGGGTCCCAAGATGCCCCTAAAGGACCCAAGAAGTTATATTCAAGAACCATAAGTTATGGAGGGTGTCTGACATTCACTAACTTGTGGGCCTCTTGGCATTTCATTTGCCTCCTCTTTTCTCATTGGCTTGTGTAGGCATTCCATAATGCTTTGGAGTGTGTCATTGGCCATCAATAAGAGAGGGAGAGGGTGCCCGATTGAAGAGAGATTTCTTGTGTTGTGACTTGCTTCTATCCTCTAGTGGATTGCTAGTGTGTAGAGAGCTTTGATTTTGCTTGCTTGCTTTTCACCATCTTTGGTATGAGACTTAGATGGGAGAAGGATCTTGAGAATGCTTGTGTTTGTGATTGTAGTGATTGTGGTTTAGCAAGGGGGTGCTAGATAGGTCTTGCTTGAAGCTTGGATCTAGCTACGGCTGGGTGGTAAATTCTTGAGGCCATCTTGTTTATCTGCTTTTGGAAGGACCTTAGGTGCATTGGAGGAGAGGCACATTGGAGGCTTTTGGTGGCATTGGTGGACATCTACTCAAAGGCTTGGTGGGCTGCTCTTCCTAGTTGTTAAAGTGGTATTAGAGCCTCTTCCAAGGTGGAAATGATAAATTCTAACATGTTGCTCCGGAGTCTAGATACCAATTCCTATCAACCTTGTCCTCCTCTTTTCTTGTATTGATCCCCAAGTTACTTACTAATCGTGCCTCCTTCCGTGGTGTGAATTTGATCCACAGCCCTATGAGGAAGTGCTGTACATACTTCCTTTCACTACCCCCAGTGTGGCCATGAGAGCTACGTTCCTCTCTCTCTCTTTTGTCTCAGCTACGTTGGCTTGAGTCTCCCTCCATCTTCTCATGTCTTCCTGCTTTTTCCTGCATTCTCTGGCTATGTGTCCAGGAATGTTATAGAGCACTGCATCTTAGTAATGTTGTGGTGGAACTTCCTGTAGTGAAATATAATAGTGTCTCAAAATAGAAGTTCTCATTGTAATGAAATATCCCAGTAACTAGATTTGTGTTATGAGTGGAAGTGTTTGAGATATCATATGTGCAGAAGTGAGCTAGACCTAAAATATGATAGATCTTGTCCCTGTGGTGTAGAGCAGGAGTTGTGGACCTATAACTCCCTCTGAGAATGAATATGGATGAGAAAAAAAAAATATGAAAAATAAAGATGCACCAGAAATACACAGATGTAGTAAACAAGAATAATAACAACAAGAAGATTCAAAAATAGGCATGTAGAATGAGGAAAACAAAAACAGAAAAAAAATGTAACATTAATATATACAATAGAGGTGGATTTAAATTGGATCAACAAAAAATAACTCTTCGTAGTACCTCCGTAGACGACCACCATTGATGACAGTGTCTAGGAGTACGCCATCAAGTGTTTGTAGTTGGACTACTCCATTATGGTAGATTTTATTGATAACATAGGGTCCTTCGCTTCTGAATTTCAGTTTTTTTGGATACTTCTTAGATGTGTAAAGAAGCACCTGATCACCTAAGTGTAAATCTTTAGAACGCAGGTGACGATCGTGCCAGGCCTTTTGGTGACATTTGTTAACCAATTGTGTGTGATACGATATAAGTCGGGTCTCACACAATTGGGCTAACATAAAGAGCCTGGTTTTAACTTGTTGTTCAATGGTAGCTTTCTCACATAGATTCGTGGAGAACGCTTGCATGACTTTCAAGGATGGTACTAGGAATTCAACATGCATCATTGCCTCTTGACCATATACAAGATGGAATGGGGTAACCCATCTAGTGGCCTTTTTGGGAGTTGTGAGGTACACCTAGATAGCAGAGAATAGTTTGGTTTCTCAATCTGATCGGCTTGTTTCTACTATATTGGTTAAGATCTTACAAATCGTCTTGTTGGTGGATTCTGCTTGGCCATTACATCGAGGATAGTACAGAGTACTTTTGCGGTGAAAAACAAGATAATGGTGGAGGAGATTATCGATCACTTCATTTAAGAAGTGTGTGCTGTGATCACTAACAAACTCTATTGGACAACCAAAACACGTAACAATGTTTTCATAAAGAAAACGCGCTACGATCTTCGCAATGGTGTCCTTTGTTGCACGTGCCTCAATCCATTTAGTGGCGTAATCTATGGCTATTAGGATATAACGGGCTTGAGTGTTTTTTGTTGCCGGTCTTATTGGTCCAACAAAGTCAATACCCCACTTATGGAAGGCTTTGCCTTCTGTAGTGGGCGTTGACAGTGTGAAGTCGACTTTTGTATTTTTCTTGGCTCGTTGGCAGACATCACATGTTTTAATAATAGCATAGGTGTATTTAAACAGAGATGGCCACCATAAGCCTACTCGAAGGATGATTTTAACAGTGCTTCAGCCGAGAAGTGATCGCCACCAATGTCTTCATGAGCCTGAGATATGATAGGACGTATCTCAGATTCATAAACGCACCTGCGTATAATATCGTCAGCGCCCCTTTTGTATAATTGTCCTACTATGAGTTGAAAGGGTGCTACTTTGAGCAATTTTTTTTTTTTGCTACCGTACTCATACCTTCTTTGAGTCTGCATGTGGCTAGGAACTGAGTGATTTCCTCAACCCACAAGGGTGGTGCATCGATCTGAAAAAGGCATGCACCAAGAAGATCATCGTTGACTGGTGCATTAGCCTTTTCAGCATTTGGAAGTCTAGAAAGATGATCGGCCATGAAATGTTGTGTTCCTTCCTAAAAACTACTCAGAAATTGAATTTCTCGATACGTCCCGTTTTATAGGATCTATTAACAATATATAGCAGGGCTTGATGGTCTGTGTAGAAGGCAAAGGTCTAGCCTAATAAATAATGTCTTAGTTGCTATACAATGTAGACCATGGCCAATGCTTTTCTCTCTGTTGTTGTATAATTTACTTCAGCAGGCACCAATTGTCTGCTCAAGAAACGTACTGAAAAATCCTTGCCATACTCGCCTGGTTGTGCTAGGAGTCCTCCTATGGCATACTTACTAGTGTCGGTATGCACATGGAACTCTTTCGTGTAGTCTGGCGAATGGAGTATGGGTGCCGTGGTAAGGGCTATTTTTAACTCCTCAAAGGCTTTAATACGCTCCTCGGTCCATCTAGGATCTATCACAACTAGCTGTCATTTGTAGCCAGGGTGTGCCAAGAAGGAGTTTATATGTATTTGCATCAATGATGCAACCGATGGTAAATTTGACACCTGCAATGCGAACATTGATATTCGATAAATGACCTGCAGGGTCTGTGACTCATTGATCAGCCATGCAAAGTTTGTAGTGTGGCTGATTGAGGGTATGGAATCCCCATGACTTTGCCAATGACAAAGCCATTATATTGACGCCTGATCCACTACCAAGGATAGCAGACACTGTAAATCTGAGGAATTTCAGGAATCTCTTCTGGTTTTCGTTGTTCTTCTGGAATGAGAGGCAGCTGAAAACTACGATAAATATAGCGTTGAAGCCCTGTGAAAGATTTTATGGTGCTATGGAATGGCATGGTGATCTGAGCTTGCAGAAGTTTTGAGAATACCTCGAGTCCCTGTAGGGATTGCTCTTTTTCGGGGATTGGAGCAGATAATAGACCATCGTATTTTTTTTTTCTCACAAAAACTCATCACTAAATTCATTGTACTGCCTTTGTTCCACGTGTGGGTCTGGGTAATCTTTGGGTAAAGTGGAAGCTGTCAATGGGCTTCCCTGATGGTCAGCTGTTCTGTCAATGTGTTGCTACTGTTCTTGGTGTTGGCTCTAGGCTCTAGTAAGAACTCTAACAGATTCTAATGATATATGATGTGTTGTCATGCATCATCAAACCATCCGATGATGCTGCATCACATTCAACATCATCATTAGCTTGTGAAGCTTACACATGATCGTCCTCTAGAAATGTGTCATCGAATCCGTCATCACAATCTTGTTCATGAGGTGCATCAGCTGGCAGCACCATGTCCTCCATGAGATCTCTATTTTCAAAAATTCTTTTACTTCGAGGAGCGACCTGAATCACGTACCACCATCTGGGGTCTGAACGATCGAGGTGAAAGGCCACCTGTAATTGATCGATGTTACCATAAACATTAACTGGTAGTTAGTATCCATAGCTATGTTACAGTTGCTTGCATATTACTATACACACTATACACTTTTTGTAGTACATTGAAAATCAATTGATTGACAACAAAAGAGCATAGATATTTTGAAGACAGAAGAAATGTACCTGCTCACATTGTTGAGAAAAAACCGTATGTCTCGCTTATGAAAAAGCTGAATTGCCTAAATCCAATCTTGAGGATGTCATTGATTGTCCACAATAATCAAGTTGAGAAGAGAGTAAATTGGCGTCCATCATGCTTGCTCGATTCTCTTGGGTAAAATTTGCCATGACTCCACAGTCGTACATGTTTCTATTTTTGTTAATGCGCTCTGTACAAAAGCATCATCCATGCATCCACAGTGCATTGCATTTTTTGTACAGAATGAAATGGAACTAAATGTGTTAGGGATACCACAAACATGTACAAAATGTGCACGTATTAATAAACATGTGAATGTTGATCATCATAGCTTACATACAAATTGCACCCCCTTGCACATTCCCGCTCTCTCTCTATTACTTCTTGGTTATTTGCCGAGGCTTCTCTAAGGGCCTCACGCAACCAATTAAGCATCATGTCCTTGGGTAGAAGGGTGAGATCAGGTGGATATGGTTGTCTTCTATGCCCTCTTCTGAAAGTAGCTCGAGTGGTTTGTCTATGAGCCTTGGCCTCTTCATATAGCGAAATCCATTTTGCATTTCCTCGCTATTAAGAATGCAAAACTTATTTACCTTCTCCCTGAAGGAATCACTCATTATCATGATTGCTCCTTTTCCTTGAGGAACCTCCCCAACAACACGCTCATCATCCTTCTTATCCCAAAGACGAGGAATAGAAGGATCACTATGAGCAAGGAACTTCGTGATGTAAACCATGGAGTCTTGCACTAGCCATCCTTCCACCACCCTCAGGCCTTGCTCTTTGTCTTATGAAGCCTTTTAATGTTTTCATGAATCGTTCCAAGAAAAACATCCAACGGCTATGGACAGTGCCTGAATTAAAAAAATGGACCAATGTTAGTGAGAGAACATGGGAATTACCACAATAGCAATAGTCTAGGATGGTGGACTAAGAATAGGCAATTGATGCAAGTATATGATGTACCTGCAATGGCCACCTCTAATTCAAGTGACCAAGTCTATAATGCCAAAGTAAACTTTTATTTGCATGAATAGAAGTACTAAGCGCCTGACTAGAGGCAAAAAAACAATGACTTAATTTATACAAGTATCCATGGCTACAAAAATTGCTCTGGTACCATGTTGGAGAAAGAGGGTGTCTGAGTGTGAGATACTAAAATAGCTCAAAAAGAAAATGAACACGAAAAGAAGCGAACTCGAAACTTGAACGAGAAACAAACTTGAATAGAAAGTGTTCGTGCACAATGGAATGAGCAATATTACTCTTCCCCTAAGCATGACTATGGCTATCAGAAACAAACAGAACATTAGTGATAAAAATCACGGTCGATCTGATTACATAGCCAAACATTAACAAAACATCAAAAGAATAATTTGTCGTGAACAGCTAGACAAATTATTAGTCACAAATGATTTGCGAAGAGCTAGACTGAGCTCGACTGATAATCAGTTGCAAATTAGTCACGAAAGGCAAGACTAAATATTAGTTGTCAACAGCTAGACTAATAATAATTTGCTAAGAACAGATTACTAAATTGAACAACAAGAGAGTCAGACAGAATGAAGAAAAACATGACAATATCAAGCTGTTATCAGATTAAATATAGCAAAATATACATGTCAATAATGTTGTGGAGCACAAGACAATAGTGGAAAAAACCACGTGCTCTACAAAGCTAATTCAATCTGTAAAAAGGAATGAACCTATTACTGACAATACAAAAGAATCAATGCGCAAGGCATCTACTGCGTCTATCTCTGATAGGCTTCTAATGCTATTATTTTACACACACACTTTGAATATGCAAGTGGTATTTAATATATACACAATTTTACAGGTGTGCAGATGAAGAAAGTACAAAGTGAATGTGATGTTTGTAGGAGATCGTGGGTGACTGCTGTCGTTTTCAAATCTGTTGGCACAGTTGCATGGGATGAGCGTGAAAAGGGCCGCAACGTTAACCTTTGCTGAAACAAATGTTGGTGAAAATGTGAAAAATGCGACACTCTAACGAAATGCCTTAGGATTTGATTTACAAGGTGCTTTCGGTTTTTCTAGGGCACCTTCGGCATTTTGTAAGGCAGTGTCATCTTTTTCACCTGTCACAAATCACGTGTAAAAATACAGTGTCACATTTTTCACTTTTTTTGCCTATAGAAATTTACTTGTATTTATGCAGACAGTTGAGTTTTTCGCCTATCTTATTTTACATGTAAATATGCAAACTGTTCGTTCATCAAGCATAGAGCCAATCTAAGAGTAATACCAAGATCCATGTTCAACTCAATATAGATTGGTTTTAGGGGGAGTGTTGAAATTGAAAAATAATCCATCTTGACTTTAGGCTTGCTACAAACTTTGTACTATGCAAGTATGTTGTTTCACAAATGTAAATGCCAAATTTGGCCTAGATAGAACTCGAGCTATATGGATTTGACATATCTAGGTGGTTGAATACAACTTGCATATAGATTGTAGACTTAGAAATAGCAAAAATATGCTTGTAAAAACTCGTGAAATTTCACATGAATTAATTGTAAGTGATCCATAGTGACATGCAAGGCATGCACAAAGTGAAGTGGACACATGCATGATGATTTGTACAATTCTAGTTAGAACTAGGACACTTGGTAAAAGTAGGTAGAGATACATGTATGAGATGTGACAAATGTCACATAGACTCTAGTTTTCACTTTAGATGTACCTCGAGCTACCTCAAACTCCATAAATATGTGTAGCTATTCTCATAATTTTTTATGAAGAACCAAAGCTTTGTAGCTATCTCATGCCATTTTGGATCTACACCATTTTTGCTTGATATCTCTCTCACTTTCTCTCTCTAACTCGTGTTGAGGCTAATGCTCATACACTAATTTCTTGTACTTTTGCTCATTTATGATTCATTGCTATCATTCTCTAATTCTTAACATGCTAGATTGTGGTTAAGCCATAACTTTTGTACTAGATCTTGCTATTCTAGAATCAGGTTATTGTGCTAATCATAAAGCTTAATAAGATCTATCATACTTGTGGATCATCCTCACACGTGTGAAATCTGGAAATTTTGTTAGTGTGGACAAGCTCTAAGCCTTCTGTGAGGAATCTAAGAGTGTTTGGATGCATTGCCTATGCGCTGATCCCAAAAGACACGAGGAAGAAATTGGACTTTTAAGGTTTCAAGACCATCCTGATTGGATATACTTCATCTGATAATATATACAAGCTGTATGATCCTGATACCTAGCAAATTTGGTATAGCCAAGATACAGTCTTTATCAAGGATCAGTTCGTCAACATCAAAGGCAAGGATATTGCTCCAAGAGAATCTTCATCACTTGCCATTGAGACGACCGTCCGAGCTTCTGGATCAGGCGTGTCCATTGTTGACCCACCTTTTGACAACGAATCAGACGAAGACATTGCTGCTATCCAGCAACAAGTCCCAAGAGTGGTTCATCAGTCGAATCCTCCCAGAAGATCAAGCCGAGTGCACACATAGCCCACAAGATATACACCCGAGACTGCATGTCTCTTGCTATAGGAATCGACGACAATCGAAGAGACACTTAGCCAACCAGACTCTGATCTTTGGAGAGAAGCTATGGACAGAGAGTATTCCTCTTTGATTAAGAACCAAATGTGGTCACTAGTCAAAGCTCCTATTGGCTGCAATATCATTGATTACAAATGGATCTTTAAGATCAAATACAATGCCAATGGAGCAATTAATCGAAGGAAGGCAAGACTAGTAGCACGAGGATTTACTCAGATCTCCAACATCGGCTACAGCGAGACTTTCAGTCCAGTAGTCAAGCATTTGTCGATCCGAGCACTCATGTCTTATGCTGCAGCTGTCGCCCTCGAAGTACATTAACTTGATGTGCAAACAACCTATCTGAATGGAGTTATACAAGAAGACATCTACATGATTTAGCCCGAAGGATACGTTCTAGAAGGTATGAAGAATCATGTCTGTAAACTCCACAAAGCACTTTACGGCTTGAAACAGTATGCCAGAGCTTGATTTTAGAGAATCAACACATTTATCATCGAACAAGGATTCAAACCAAGCACTGATGATTGCAACGTCTATTCCAAGTCAGTGCAGTAATCTTTCATTATCATCACCTTATATGTGGATGATACATTGCTCTTCAGCAACAATACTAATTTGGTCAAGGATTTCAAACATATGCTATTTTCAGAGTTTGACATGATTGATCTGGGTGAAGCTGACTTTTGTCTGGACATTCAGATCCACAGAGACAGAGCGAGATGACTGATTTACATCACTCAACAAAGGTATCTTCACAATGTTCTAAACAGATACAATCTAATGAATTGTAAATTAGCTCACTCACCAATGTATCTAGGCTTGCATTTATCAAAGGACCAATGTCCTCAGACCAAGCATGAAGAGGAGCAGATGAGAGAGTATCCTTATTGATCGGTACTTGGATCTCTCATGTATGCAATGGTCTGTACAAGGCCAGATATCTCTTTTGTAGCTAGTTCACTCAGCCAATATATGGCTAATCTTGGCATTACCCATTGAAAGTCTCTCATAGGAGCCATGAGA
Organism: Diphasiastrum complanatum; assembly: GCA_029204225.1. Taxonomy (NCBI): domain Eukaryota; kingdom Viridiplantae; phylum Streptophyta; class Lycopodiopsida; order Lycopodiales; family Lycopodiaceae; genus Diphasiastrum; species Diphasiastrum complanatum. The sequence goes on from CM055098.1 coordinate 58,867,798, forward strand.
TACATTCGAGCTACCATGGACCAGTGGATATCTGATGCAAGTTGGGGAGGAGATGTATACAATTATAAGTCCACATCTGGATTTACATTATTCTTCAATGGCAGTCCTATCTCATGGAACAGTCATAAGCAAACCTCTATCGCATTTTTTTCTACAGAAGCAGAATACATTGCTGCTTCTCAATCTATTAAGGAAGCGTTTTGGTTGAGAAATTTACTATCAGACATTAATCTATATCAGTACAACCCCACAACTTTATTCTGTGATAATCAAAGTGTTATTGCCTTATCGACCAACCCTAGATCTCACTCTAGGAGTAAACACATTGAAATCAGATATCACTATATCAGGGGGAAAGTTCTCAACAAGGAAGTGAGCCTAAATTACTTTAGAACGCAGGATATGGTTGCAGATATATTCACAAAGAAGGCATTCAAGGATCCAGATCATGTATATTTTGCTGTACTTAATCTGATAGCAGCTCTGTTTCATTCTACGTTCAGATTTGTGTCAATATTGCTATGCTTTTCTACATTCTATCTGACTCTTCTATTGCTCAATCTGGTAATTTGTTCTTAGCGAATTATTATTAGTCTAACTGTTGACGACTAATATTTAGTCTTGTCTTTTGCGACTTATTATCAGTCGAACTCAGTCTAGTTCTTCGCGAATCATTCGTGACTAATAATTTGTCTAGCTGTTTGCGACAAATTATTCTTCTGATGTTTTGTTAATGTTTGGCTACATAATCAGATCGACCGTGATTTCTATCACTAACATTATGTTTGTTTCTGATAGGCATAGTCATGGTTAGGGAAAGAGTAATATAGCTCATTCGGTTGTGCACGAACGCTTTTCGTTCGAGTTGGTTTCTCGTTCGAGTTTAGAGTTTGCTTCTTTTTGTGTTCGTTTCTTTTCAAGCTATTCTTGTTCCTCACGCTCTCACACCCTCTTTCTCCAATAGAAAATGTAGTGTCAGTAGAGAAGCAACTCACTTAGCTGTTGAGAGTTTTATCAAGATCCTTCTAGACAACCAAAACACTGCTAGCAAAAGATCCTACAATGACACTCGAAAAGGCTGTTGTCAAGATTCAAGAAGTAGTCAAAGCTTGAGAGCACCTTAATCACAAGGATGCTTCTGACCAAGCCCTCTGCAACAACAAGGAGAAAGAAAGGAGTAATTAAAACCTAAGAGCGAGTCAGATCGAAGGCATGATCAAGGTCAACAAGCAGAAGGAACCAACAAAGGCAAATGGAAGAACAAAGGAAGGTCAAAACAACAGAGTGGAGACAAGAAGACATGCGTGAGATGCAAATGCGAGCACATATTGTCAATTTGTGTTGGCTTAATCTGAAAATTGAGTATATCCACTGTCACAAGATGGGTTATGCAGCCGTGGACTACCGTCAGAACCCAAGAAACAAATCAGTTCAAAGCAGACAAGAGAACAACAATAGTTCATCCTATGTCGAGGAGCCAGAGAGCTCAAAGATGGGCGAAGAAAGATCGAATCACGGAAATTCGACCGCCTACATTTGTGCAGACATGTGTGCAGTATCAACACTTGACACACAGAAGGTAATTCTTGATTCATGAGCTATCTCACACTTCATTACATCAAGACAGATAATGTCTGATTTCTGAAGTGCAGATTCATCAAGATTTATTGTTCTTGGAGATGGATCAAGTTGGATCTAATTTAAGTCCTCTACATGGATCTTCAATTGCATGTAGTACAATTTTAGGATAGAATGGAGCCATTTGACAAGGTTATAACGATGTCCATGGGAGAACCTTGGCCACCACTGCCAAGGTGAGATGGTCCCAAAAGTCTCATGTAGCTTCTTAGTGGCCTCCCGTTGTTGTTTGACACGATCTGAATTTTCGGAGAATCATTTTTTCACAAACTTCAAGCCATGGGTGTGATTGCGACGTCAATGGCCAGAATGAGGACGACTCAGCTGGATATAATTATACTTAGGTATATTTTAATAATCCAATTTGCAACATATCTTTGTACTTGGAACATTTATGTATGAATATATATTCGTTCAATTTAAGTTTCTGTCATCAATTTTTAAGTGCTTAAAATGTAACTCACTGAATAAATTTTGCAATTTTTCTTATTAAAAATATTGAACAAATGATTTTGCTTACCAACTTCATAAGAAGTGGTGTAAAAGACTCTTGGGGTCGGATGGAGTCCATTTTTAGGGAAAAATGGAGACAGTAAACTGGCTCCATTCTACCCTAAATTTTTATTGTTTATTTTTAAACCTTCGAAATATCCTGCGAAACAGGGTGCCATTTTAATAGGGATATACCAAAGGATGGCCCTCGATATATTCCTCGGAAATGACATGTCACCAATAGCTTGTTGGGAGGAATATACTGATGGCCCTCGGTATATCCCTCAATATACCCGTGCTATAAACACACAAAAATGAGGTGAAGAAGCCTCGATTACTGAGGATATTATCGAGGATCTCATTCCGAGGCATACTTCATGGTGTATGCCGAAGTTTACGGACTTTTATCAAAAAAAATTCTTCATAAAAGCCTCGATAATACGGTCGAAAATCCTCCAAAATGTTGTAGTGAAAGCCTCTTGATGAATTTGTAAGGATTTTGAATCATCCAATCATTCCGTTGCTGCTATACGTAAGGATGGTACTAAAAATTTAATTGGCATCACTGCATCTTGACTATAATCAGTTGTAATGGTGTTTGATTCGTGCTAACTTTGTAAACGGTTCTGAATGCCCATAATGTTGCATGGAGTTTATGTTTTCCAATTAGAATGACTTGCTTCAACCACTTTTGTCATAATGTTGCAGAGCATCTTATTGGAAGATTCAGCTTGTCCATTACCCCTCAGATAATATGAAGTACTAAACCAATGTATAACGAAGAAGTCTTCCAACAAATACTTTATCATTTCATTGACAAAGTGTGTTCCATGATCACTAATTACGATTTCAATAGGACATCCAAATCTAACAATGATGTGCTTATACAAGAACTTAGCAGTAGATTTCACATCAGCAACTCTAACTGCTTTTGTCTCGACCTACTTGGTCATATAATGTGTTGCTACGATGATATATCGGGCTTGAGATCTTCTTGTTGTAGGATGAATAGGAACAACATAGTCCCCATTTCTTGAACAGTGCTTGCGATAAAACCGGATGCAAAGGTTCGTAATTCTGCTTCATAGGACTCCACCATGCTCGTTGACATACGTCACATGACTGAATATAATTTTTGGTATCCTTATGAAGTGTCGGCCACCAACACCCTGATTGTAAAAGTTTGCAAACAGCGATATCTGTTGAAAAATGTCCACCTCCCATCCCATCATGTAAAAACATGATTAGTTCGGGTACTTCGTTTTATTAGGAAGTTGTATCAAGTTAGTTGAGGAAACTAAGGTTGCACTTGGAAAAGAGTTCAAGATGCAAGATCTTGGAAAAATTCACTACATATTAGGACTAAATATTGACTTTCTTAAAGATAAAGCTTTTGTATGTCAATCCAAGTATGCTCTTTCAATGCTAAAAAAGTTCAATATGTTAGATTGTAAGAGTATAGAAACTTCTATGGAGCAGATTGTAAAAGACCCTAACAAATGTGATGAAAGATCCTTCATGGACATCACTCTTTTTAGGAGTCTTATAGGCTCCTTAATTTGGCTCACAATAACTAGACCTAACATAAGTTTTAGTGCTCATAAGTTGAGCCAAGCTATGCAAAATCCTACTATTCATCATTGGAAAATGGCCAAGAGAGTGCTTAGATACATATCTTCAACTTTTGATTTCGGTTTGTTGTATAAAAGTGAAGATCTTTATGTTGTTGGCTATTCTGACTCGGACTTTGCAAGTGATAGAGCAGATAATGTTGTTTACCTTTTCGAACCACAACTCAAAAGTCAAATTCATTCAATAGTAGTAGCCATCTTGCAATATGCCCCGTGTTGCATGTCTTGTTCACCAAATAAAGTAATGGCTGGTGATCAGTATAAAATACAAAATGCGTCGCCATTAAATAATGTCAAAATTTATTAACAGGAAAAATCCATGGCCAATGCTTCTCATTTAGTTGTCAAGTAATTCTTCTCCAGATCCGTAAGCTGGCAACTTGCAAATCTGATGGGATAGTCTTTCTTGTATTCACCTAGTTGCGTCAAAACTAATCCAATAGCACATTTTGATGCATCAGTATGAACATGAAACTCTATTGTCCAATTTGGAGCTTGTAAAATTGGTGCAGAAGCTTTCTTCAATTTTTCAAATGCTTCTAACACCTTAGTCATCCAAATAGGTACAATTGTCAACTTGTATATAGGTCGTGCTAAATCCGCAAAAAATAGAATGAATATCTGATAGTAGTTTGCATGACCCATAAAAATGTATATTCCTCAAATTGTTCCTAGTGGCAGTAGCTCCACAGTGACTTTGATTTTGGAATAATCCATAGCAATGTCATCTTTTGATATCACATGTCCAAGAACAACTCCATGAGTTATCCAAATTTGACACTTTTCTGGATTTAAGTAAATTTAATACTTCCGACAATCTTCAAATACTTTTTCCAAACGATCTAGGTGGTTTGTGTCAGTACCATGAACTCCGAGGTTGTCCAATTAGATTTCAAGAAATTTTTGCAAGTAGTCTTTGAAGGCGAACCGCATCACTCTTTGAAATGAACTAGGTGTATTACAAAGTCCAAACGACATAACTTTATAAGCATAAGTTCCCCATTCTGTTGCAAAAGCTGTTTTATGACGATCCGCAGGTGCAATTTTAACTTGGTTGTAGCCACTAAATCCATCCAAAAAATAGTAGGCTTCCACTCCAGCAAGGCGACCCAATATGCTTTCAAACTCTTCCCAGGAACGACAACAATTGGCGAAACCCATTCAGTTATCGTGCGCAGTGGAATAAACTATCTTCCTCTTTCTCTATGCATGACTACACCTATCAATTTTGAACAAAACAATAGTGATAGAAATCATGTTCGATCTTATAGTAACTAACTTTGAAATAATTAGTACTATAGTAATTACGTAGCCAAACATTAAAACATTGAATTATTAGACAAATAATCAATCGCGAAGAATTACAGAAATGCATATATTTTGAGACAAAGTTGAGTGCAATAAGAAGAGAGTATTGATTTAGTATGAAAACGAAACAAATGTAAATGAGTACAAGAAGTTGGGGATCAAAGCCACAAACTCTAAGCTGTCTTTGAGCAACCAAATATAAGTCTGAATTTAGCGCAACTACTGATAAAAGCAGTAAGCGTAGAAGCAATCTCTAATCAACTCTAAAGAACTGAGCTAGAATGCCCAAGAGTGTTTAAGCTCACAAGCTTGAGAGAGAGAATGCTAACTATTCAATACTTGATGATTGATCTTCATGCTTCAAATCTTGTGATGTAGGAATATGAACAGCTATTTATACTAAGCAATTAGGTCGTCAAATGCGTCATGCAGTTGGCTGTGATGTGCTGGCATCCTCCAGTTAGGACTTCTCAGAAATTACTTGTTGATGAAATAATGCAAGTCATTGGCTTTGATCATAAACAATTTGTCTGCAGATTTAAACGTAAACTGTAATTCTGCAGAAATGAACGTAAACTATCATGCGAAAAATGCAAAAAATGTGAAGGTCTTCGCCAACGTCATTTCCTTAACATTTAAGGCATTTGGCATTTTGCAAAAAAGCCGAGTTTGTCGTTGTCGCCTGTTCCATAACAAATGCAAAAGTCCCATAGTAGCTCGAAGATATCTCATGACTCTGATAATAGCCTTCCAATGTGTTATACCAGGGTTAGTCATAAACTGACTTAGGAAGCTAACTGCAAAAGTTATGTATGGCCTAGTATAGATCATTGCGTACGTCAGAGATCCTATTATCAAATGATAAAGATACTCACGCATCTGCTCCTTCTCTTCCACTAATAAAGCCTCAGGCTTTACATATTAGAATCAATTTTGAATGACAATTCTTTATATGGTTTATCTGTGTTACTTCCGGCACCCCCTGCACTTGCCTTTGTAAATAGTCCTCAATATGTATAGTATGACCAATTGTTAAATACGTATCTTAAAGGTTTAGGTCCTTGATACAGTTTTAGGATGCCAAAGACCAATGTTGGTCTCCCCCTTTCTAGTTTAAATACTACTGAATTAGAAAGTAGGGATAAAATGCTAGGGGACAATGTAGGAGGTGGGGCCATTCAGTACTGGATGGAGTTCTTCCAGACCCCATTGTTTATAGATGTTGCATTGTTTCCCCTTCAATTCATGGCAGCATTTGATTTTCCTGATTTCAAAAGTCTGCACGATGATATGCTCCAACACGTCAGACTGGGGACTCCAATTTTCGTGTTGCCATACATAACAAAGTAAGTGAGTATTTTTCAGATTTTATTGTTATTGAATTTTTCATATGAATTTTGATTTCACATTGATTCTCATAAATTTCTTGTTTTCTGATTTCAATGATCATTGGAGCTTATATGTGTTGTCCATGTATGTCAATCATGAGGGTGTGTGTAATCCAGTTTGTTTGAAGATGAACTCTATTACACACACACACACACACACACACACACACACACACACACACACACACACACACACACAAAATTGCTAGGACCCATATACAGAAAATACTGGAACTATTTCCAGTATCAAATGCAAAAGCATACTCGAAGTTGAAAATGGTTGATGCAGAGGTATAAATTTTTCAATATCGGTTTGACGCGCCCTTGTAGTTATTGATTGGTTTATTTTCCCAACGTACGCGCTGATCCGATATTCAATCAAAATTTTTTGATATTAGATCGACACGCGCTTGTTTCCATTGTAGATTTTATTCTTACATCCTGCACGTTGATCCGATATCTCATAATGTTCAATTTTGGATTCTGCAGACCTCTCAACAGGTTGATTCTGTCAACTGTGGCTGGTATACCGTATGCAATGCCAAACACTTTTTTAATTGGCTTGCATTACAAGATGGACTTCCAAATCTAGAAGAGGTAATATTCGATTAATTACTTTTAATTGTGTTTTTATTTTTTTCATATACAAACTCCTATTAACTGATCTTTGATGAATTACATTTAATTGTGTTTATGTTTTTTTTTTCAGTTTAAATGTCCGAAGGTCTCCCCAATGGAGATAATGCACTTTAGGTAGGAGACCATAAAGATTGTGATCGAAAATTCATATCCAATTGTAGTGGCCGAGTGTTCTTCTCTCAAGCTACTTCCAACTGGAGAAATGGATTTAGAGATCATAGATAGTTCATAATCTATGGATCTTCAATTTCGATGGATGTTCCAATGTCTTTGCATCTTATATTCTCTTCCTGCCTTACTCTTACCTGCACAAGAGAAATTGTTTAGTTATATATTTTATTGAATTGATTCACTTAGAAATAGAAAAAAAGAAATATTTTTATATGGCATAATGTACCTTTACACCATTCAATCGAAATTGATAGTACTGAGGTAGATCGAATTGCAACATGTCTAGTTCTGATCGAATGTGATTGAGACACCAATCTTCCTCGACTTCCCATTGCAAGAATGTTGTCATTTCTTTTCATTGTTATCTGAAGTTGCTCTTGAGAGTTTGTACCGAAATCTTGATCAAGTGGCTTTCAAACATTTTTGCATTTAATCCATCTTCTATAATACAACAGCAAAGTGAGCATTTGCTTTTTGATGTGATATCTAAATGTCATGGATGAGTAACATACTCTACACTCAACTTGCTGATTTTGTTTTGTATCCCAACTATCATCCAACAACTCGGCGATTATATCAGCACTCAAGTCCTTACAAATAAACATTGTTTTTGTTCTCCGAACATTGCATTTGGAAAAAAAATCAACAAAAATTGTAAAAGGTAGATACCAACTTAATCTATTATTCTTTGATCCAGTGCTGCATTTTGATATACTATGAATATCAATATATAGCCTAGATCGAAAACTTTCTGAAATTACTGCATCAGGAGAAATACATTCCTCACTCGAAAAATCTGGTAGAGGATATTGCTCTAATCTACCAACTAAACCATTTTTATCAGAAAAATATGTGTGATCATAATAAAAAACTCCTAACTCTAAAAGTGATTTTAAAGAACGACCTTTATATTGTAAAATACCGATATCCGAATGTATGACATTGATTATTCCTACAATCGATTGAACTGATTGCCATTGAAAGAGATTTGATGGATACAAATCTGCAAAACCAACAAAAACATCTCAAGAAAAATATAATTTAAAGACAATGATAAATATAAAGAAATTGAATCTGAAAACTTACAATTGCATGTCCTTCTATCATTTGGATTCAGATCATGAATGTTGAGCTCATTGTGAAGATAAGCATGCTGAACTAAAACTTCCATGATAGATTGACCAGCAGGTGATACTTTAAAATCCATTATCCTGCCTTTCCAAGAGCCTCTATATATGTTATCCGATCTTTTTCTTTTTTGGAATGAGCCTTTTGCAGAGGGATGCATCAACATACATTGATATTTTCGATATATTCTTGGTATCCATTGATCTTCTGCATTTTTTTTATTGCAAATATTAATTGCATCAATGGTTCCTCTTGGTCTCTGATTATGTGTAGCCATTATTCAAAAATACAAGTACGCAGGCTAAGATCGAAGAGAATGTAGAGATTGCGAGGTAAACTTAAGAATGACAAGAAAATGAGAGATAGAATGAAGAACATGAGAGGTATACCTATGAATGACAAGAAGTTCCTTAACTACAAGGATTAGTTAACCACATTTTATGAATAGTGACGTCAAATCAACCTCGAGTGAATAATGACGGGCAACATAAGAGTATTCGGACAGTAACTGTGGTCCAATCACAATTGTTTGTTCTGCCCGGTGGGATATTTGAAAATCACGAAAATTTGGCTGGGAAAGTTAAATACAATTTCCGTCCGTCAACCACTGTTACAGTTCGTCACAGATGGACACCATTCATTGGGACACATAAGCATTGAAAGCGTGCGAAGTCAAAAACAGCATCTTGACAAAGGGCCCATTTTGAGTTCTCATATCCCCTAATGGATTTCGACTCCTTGAATTCTCTGACTTTTATTGGCTTGGTACAAGGCTTCCATGTTCATATGACATAGCCTTTTGTGCCATAGTACATCTGTTGATTCTTGAGTTTGATTGACTTGTTCGATTCTTGTTCGAATGTTCAGGTGATACAAATTTCCTTCTCTGCTACCTTTAGCAATCAGGTTATCAGAATCTTCCTCAAACAATTTACAAGAGCTCTTTGTGAAGGTTACTGACATGCATGTATCAACTATCTTAGCTACAGATAGAAGATCTTTATCAAGAGTAGGGACATAGAGAACTTCCTCCAGTTTCTTGTCTCTCTAATTCGTGTCTAGCCATAATACACCAGTTCCATCACCCACGTGTTTAGAACCATCTCCAAGTATAATGAATCTTGAATCGTTCATCTTCTTGTACTCAGACAAAATTTGTTTCGAGGATGAACAACATAGATTAGTACTAACATAAGCTGCTGAATTTCTTGTTGCCATGTCTTCTGCTGCTCTGGAGCATTTTGCTTTGTCTTTGACATAGTTTAAATCTGAAGGTTCACTTAGATTCTGTTCCTTTTTGTTTCTGGGATTTTGATATTAGTCTATTGCTGCATGACCACGTTTATGACAATGAATACATTCAATCTTTAGATTTAGTCAGCACTTTTCTTCTGTGTGACCTGATCTTCTGCATCTGTTGCAGATCTTCTTATCACTAGAATTCTTTTGTTGTTTTTCAGATTGTTGTTCATTAGTCTTAGACTCATTCATTTAGACGACTCCCTCTTAAACTTAGACTTCCTAGAAGATTTATTCTTCTGAGTATATAGAGCATTTTCTGATCACCATTTTCGTCATAGTGTTTACGAGCTTCTACTTCTTCCTTCACTCCATCTATTGCCTTTTGAAGTGTCATTTCGCATCTTTTGCCAATAAAGTTCGAGTTGTGTGGAATGACCTGGGTAGGGCTCGAAGAAAATAACTAAGATGTTTTTCCTTTGAAATTGTATTTTCTGCACCAGAATTCTACAAGGAAATAAACAAATCTTTAATTTTTTGCACGAATGTGTTGAGGTCTTTTCCGTCCCACTGTAGGTAATTAAGAACATGATTTGATTACGAAATTGAGTCTCATTCTTGGTTTTCAATTCTTCCCATAAATCTTTTGCATTCAAAATTGATTAAGATCTAGTACTGAAGACACAATATATTGTCATGCACTGAAGACACAATAATTGCTATAACTTTGTCATTTTTTAAACTCCATTCTCGAAGTTCTTTGCCAGGAGTAGCTTCTGGTTTCTCCTCAATTGGTTCTACCCATTTCCATAGACCTTCGCCCTTTAACAAGAGTGGTCTTTAATTTCCAAATCAAGTAGTTTGAACCTTCTGGGTCCAAGATTGTAGTGATCTTAGCTTGAATATTGGTGATCGATGACATCCTTTAATTCTGAATAATCTCCAAACAGCGGCTTACTGATGGAAGTATGAAGAATGATGAGAGAGTCGAAGATAACACTGTATCAACTTTAATTTCGTATGCTCTGATAACATTGTAGGAAAAATAGTAACTATTCTTCCATAGAGAACACGATATAAATTTGAATAAATCAAATTAATATCAATGTCTTCAATCGCGATTTCATTTTGTCTATGTACTAATAAAACAATATTTGTTTGGATTGAATATGCGTGCAGAAATTATATGCGGAAGTGTTATTATGCGGAAGCATGAGACAACTTAAGACAATTTAGACAATAAGAAACTATTGATCAAAAACGAATTTTTATAACTCTGAATCTGATTCATCAATATACATCTCTTGTTGTCTTATCTCGCTATTGTGTCTCTGATTGAGTCAGTTTCATCGAGTAGTGCATATGTATTTATATTGCTACAAGACAGGTCTTTTGGCCTTTTAATACTGTAATAGTAGAAATCTAACCGTTTATGATGGTTGATATTCAAATAGACGTTCTGTTTCCAGGCTCGAATAAATTGTGTTCACGAATATTTCTCGACAGTCTTTTGTAGGATCGAAGATCTTGCGTAGTATAGCCCTCTCGCCTGTCAACAAGGGTTAGTTCACTGGATAGGCACCTTACTATGCATAGATGCTATTTTTAGTTAGTTCCCTACTTTGCATCTAACTCTACCTCCACTAACACTACTCACACTAACTCCACTCTCCCTAAACTAACTTCATCTTGAATGTTGGAGAAGAGAAAGGATAGAATAGAAGAGGAAGAGGAAAGAGAAGAGGGAAGAGAGAAAGAGAGAGAGATGAGATGGAGGTTAGCTCAAATGCTCAATTTCATTGTTTATGGAAAAACCTTAACTAGCAAAAACAATAAGCATGGGAAATGGAAATAACAAGCAAAGCACAACAATAGCATAAGCAAGAGTGATTAGCAAATGAGGATGCTTGAGCTCTCAAAATGATAGAGTCACCTCCTCTCTATTAAGCATCAAAATAGTGTACAAATGGTGCCTTTTTATAAAATGGGGAAGGCCCTTGCCCCAGAATCCTATTGGCTAATATTTACATTGATCCTATCCCTTCATCTTGGACCCAACTTGATCCAAGGGTCCAACAAAAGAACATTGAAATTCACAAGATTCATGTGAGTCCCAATTTGGACCCAACTCTAAAAAGTAATCTCTAAGTTTGAAAATGACTTTGAGCCCTAGTTTTATTTTAATTCAAAGGCCCATTTTATTTACAGCTTAAGCTTGCATGCTCATTGGGCCATGGGCTTATACGCGTAGGATGCCATGCCCTTGCAACACATTTTATTGGTCGATTTTATTTATTTACAATTCGTTGGGAATACCCCCAACAAAACCCACGGCCTGAAGTAGTGTCGGTCCCTCGGCACTCTGTCGGTTCAGTAAAGAGTCTTCTTGGCCCGCCTTTGTTGGATTAGGTGGCCCGTGACATCTTCCATAAAGTTGAGGCGGTCCAGTTTCTTCAAGTCCTTGGGTGTGTGAAGGGACTTATGGACTCCTGTCAACCAATCTTGGTCAACCCACGCTTGGAATCTACGTGTCCATGGATCGCCAAGAAGGGCAGCTCGGTAATACACATGAGCGACTTTCAGCTGATCTTCGACTTTGTCGGAAGCTAGCGCTTTATTCTGATCAAAGAATATGGGGGGAAAAAAATTGTTTGATTTTGTTTCAATCCCCATTAAATGCTCTAAGTCTCGGGCGTAAGTGGCTGTCGCGCGGACTGTTGGATCAGGGCAGTTGAAGTAGTTATTGGCGAATAGGGTGAGATCCCTTCTGGCATCTACATCCATAGCCCAACCATACTCTGATGGAATGATCGGCCAATTTAAATTTTGAATTGTGATTTTGTCCAGAGGGGTGCCGCATTCCGCCCATTTGGATCGTCGTGTGCATGTAGGAAGTGTGCGTTCACCCATAATTGTTGCGGTGTCATATAGGCCCTGATGGCCGTAGGGTCTCTTTCAAATAGCTGTTGACGCCATTCTGGTTGTACTTGGAGGGCGGGTAATGCTTGCAACTCCTTGCCCTTTATTATTTGAGCTGAAAATGATATCTGCCAGCCGTCTTTTGATGACTCGTGGGGATACTTTAATAGGAATTCATTTATTTTCTCCTCCACGGACTTTGGTCTTCGGAAGGCCCAACTGGCAGATACGGTGCATGAACCTCTGGATGATGTTGTCTGTCCTTCTGCTTGGCTTTGGCTGGTACCTGCGCCTTGGCCCTGGTCTCGCGTCTCAGCACCCGTCTCTGTTGGTCCTTGGTCTTGTCCTTCGGATCCTTGATCTTGACTAAACCCCCTGGCTGCTTGCTGGCTTTGGTCCTAGCTTGTACTATCTTGTGCAGCGTCAAAAATAGGTGGCAATGAAATTATCACGGGGGTGGGCTGGGCCTTCTTCTTCATGAATTGTTGGCAAGCCTTGAGGGCTTGTTTACCTGCACCTGACGCCTAAAGAGATTCATCTCTGATTCATATAGCGGCCTTGAGTCTGGTGCAGGTTGAGCTAACCAGATGAGCTTTTCACTTTGTAGGGCTTTGACTTCCGCCCCCAGGTGCGTATTCTCTACTTCGTAAATCTGTAGTTGTGTTTGCAGTGGAGCAAGCCGTTGGGATGCTTCGGATTGAAGCTCCGGCACCTTCGTGGAGGCCTCTGTCAAAGCTTTGGAGAGGCTTTGGATGTAAAGATTGAGGCCCTCCTCCTTCTGCTGCAGCTTGGCAATCTCCCGGTGCCCTTCTTGTTCATGTTGTTGTATGAGAATTAGTTCATGCTGCAGCTTTGTGAGTTCCACTCGCAACTATGTGTTGCTTGTTGCCAGGTGTAGTACCCTACTTTCCAAAATAGCTTCGATTGCTACCGCCTCCAGGATGTATTTGCCCAGAGTCTGGTACGTCGTCATTAAGTTTGTGGGAGCAGTCGGTACACTGGCACTGGTAGGAGCTTGTGTTGTATCGGCCCCGACGACTTCTGGAGTTCCGTCGTCATGGTCTTCAATGAGGTTCTCGTTGGACCTGATGTCATCTGGGGCGATGGGATCAGTCCAATCTGGCAATGGTATGAAAATGGTTTGAACAAATGCGTCATCAGGCAACGGTTGGTTGCCCATGGCAACCTTTGGTGGTGAAATAGCTGGGGTGCGAGAAGCAACAGTGACCAGAGTGGAGGGTTGCACGGAAGAAGAAGTGGCGGTGGTTGATGGAGCGGTTAGTGCGGTGGTGGTTGTGCGTCTTCGGGTAGTAGGTGGAGATGAAGATGAAGAGACAACACCACACATTCGTTTGCTGGCCATTGTGTCAGTAACTGCAGGTCGGGAGGAGGTGGATGCTTGAGATGGCAGATAGATATTAGTGTGCGGCATGATGGAAGACAAAAGGGATGAGCGGTGGAAGCCGCGCACTTTCGCCTCGACAAGTGCGCAGGCAAAGTTACACAATAGGTGGCCTGCTGCGATACGGTCACGGTTGTTGGGTTTGATGGAGGTGGTTAGTTCGTGAATGAAGAAGCTATGCCAGGCGTATGGCACAACTGAGGGGCCAGGAAATTCCAGAATGGATTCCACTATATGACTCAGCAGTTTGGATTGGATTATGTCCTTGCAAAATGTTGAAATAACCAAAAAGTTATTCAACAGATGAGCAGCCGCTTGAATGACGGGTTCCGTGATAGCATCTATCAGGTAACCATTGTTAGTTTGGATTGAGACTTCTGGTGCAGTTTGGGAGACAAAAGGTTTGATCAAGGTTTTGGCCTGACGATGGGAGATGGGCTGATGATCACCAGACATAATGCCAATGGTGACTATCAAGTTTGCGTTAGTTCTGACCTTGTACGTGGTACCTTGGTACAAGAAGTGGAAGCGTGTCTTCGACGCTTTCCAGGTGGCATAAGCATGAAGGGCGAGGCCCATCTTAATATCAGAATGGAAAAGCACCAGAAAAAATCCCATTGCGAAGTGGGCCGGTTGTCTGAAGCCATGGTTGAATCAGAGCGTTAGAGGATAAGGGCCAAATCTGTGTGGCCTTGGGGATTTCACGCTGGATCACCTGCTTAGCGCCAGGAGGCCATATAGGCAGTGATAGTTAAAGGATGAGAAAGTAGGAAAAATGGTGGAAAAGATAAAAAGGTGTGGGAACGACAAAAAACTGTGAATAACGAGTGTTGGATGGCAAGAATTGTAGTTCAGAGCGCAGATCTGTGTTTAGTATGAGCAAATGATAGCTTGTAGAAAGTTTGGTCGCAAACAGAGAACTTGGAAATTTCAATGTAAATTTGAACAGGGCTTCGCCAACAAAGGTGACAAATGACTCGAATTCAGCCCTTATATAACAGAATTTAGAGTGCGTATTAGGTGAAATCCACTTTATCTTGCTCAGTTCCACCCAAATTTTGGCAAGGACATTTTCACACAATTCTAAGACCTCAGGGAAGTCTACAAGAGTTCAGAAGGTGATTTGACTGCCATGCGAAGGTTCTGCGAGGGTTCAGACTATCTACAAGGGTTCAACTCTCGTAGGAAGTGATCTCTCGCACAACTTGTTCCTGTGATTGGATTTTCAAGACCAGACCATGTAGGCAGGCTAATTTCACTGCTCTGATTCCAATTAGGCACCTTGCGAGAGTTGGTAGGATGATCTTGATGCTCTGCAAGGGTTCTGAAGATTTAGCTTCTGAGAACCCTCGCACACACTAAAAAATCATGATTCCTCCATCAAAAACTCTCATAGAGATTCTTATGGATGCATTTGGGTCAAATCCAGTGACTGTCCAAGTTTCAAAATCTATCTTCCAGGGGATCTTCAAAAACCATGAAAAAAGTGCTCTTTTAGAGTGTTTTTTTGACGAGATCTTCAGATTTTCTGATTTTTAACTTTTGCAAATTGGTAATCAGCTTCATCCATGCTAGATCTGACTGTTGGTAGTTCTCTGAAAGTTTTGATGGACATCTGGTAACAGATCCATCAATTTTTGGTGAATTTTGCCCTTAATTTGCCATAGTTACTGAGATCGAGGTCTCTGATCTGCAAATTTAGTGGACTTATTGGCATATCTGATGATCTACTTCCTTCTTGATCTCCTCTAGATCTGGATTCCTCTTGGATTCTTATGGATTTCTTCGATCTTGCCAGATCTAGCTGAATCTTGATGGATCTAGCTTGATTTGGCTAGAACTTCCTAGATCTAGTGATGATGGTCTATCAGAATAGCTTTTTGTAATGTGCCACCACCTATCTGGATCTATCTCACTGTGGTGGCCAGTATTTGTGCAACTGGCTACTGTTGATGGGTGTATCGAATGGTGTCCCATGTAGCTTCTCTAAATTCACGGCTCCATGATTAAGAATTTCCTTGACCCGATAAGGACCTTCGCCTGTGAATTTTAATTTTCCCTTGATCGCCTTGGTTTTATACATCAGGACCAGATCTCCGGAGCGAAGACTCTTCTTTTGTAACCTACGATCGTGCCATGCTTTGAGTTTTTCCTTTTCTGCTGCCAGTGCATGTACAACTAGTAAGCGTGTTTCACAGAGTTTATGCAGAGCTTCGTGGCATAGTTGTAGAGATTTGGATTCATTCAGACATTGCGTTGTAACAATCCTTAATGAAGGAACTAGAAACTCTACTGGCATTACAACATCCTGACCATATACCAATTGGAAAGGTGTTTGATCAGTGTTTCCCTTATATGCTGTCCTGAATGCCCACATAGCAGCATGCAACTTGTGTTCCCAATCTGATCTGCTTCAACTATTTTCGTGAGTACGCTACACAAGATCTTATTGGATGATTCTGCTTGCTCATTATCACGAGGATAATAAGGCATACTGGTTCTATGGATCACGAAGAATTCCTTCAATAGGACCTTGATGGTCTCATTGATGAAATGACTTCCGCGATCACTGACTAGCTCCACCAGACATCCAAAGCACACAATGATATTTTCATATAGAAACTTGGCAGTGGTCCTAGCATCAGTACTCTTAATGCCTTGGCTTTGACCCACTTGGTGAGATAGTCCGTGGCTACGATTATGTATCGAGCCTGGGAACTCCTTGCTGCAGGGTGATTTGGACCGATGTAATCCAATCCCCACTTTTTGAATGGTGATTGGGCTAAGATCGGGTGCAGTAGGTCATAATTCAATCTCGTTGGTCTCCTCGCCCTTTGGCACACATCGCACTTTCTCAAGTATTTTTCCGTATCCTTATGAATCGTTGGCCACCGTGTTGCTATAGCACGACATATACCAATTTTTGGCGCCGTTGCCGGGGATAGTTTAGGAAAGTTATAAGAAATCTGACACATCCATTTCCATCTCTAATATATGTCAGATAGAGAATCAAGATTAGAAAGATACCGAAAGCTTAGAGAGGAGTTTTTACAAAGACAGAGTGAAAGTACTAGTCGTAGAAATCTAGACGAAATCACTGCTCAGTTACTTGAACTCCTAATTAGCTTCGGTATGGAGGGTCCTGCTGCACGCTTCACTTCTATCTCTAAAATTAAATATGATTATTTTAAAGGGACCAGTTCCGATGATGCAGATAACTATGTCTCACAATTTGAGTCAATAGCCAATGCGAATAACGAGGGAACTAACGTAGACAAACTACGAATTTTCCCTGGTCTGCTAAGAAAGCAAACACGTATCTGGTATAGCCAGGCAGAACCAGGCCATGTAGGAACCTGGTACCTATTGAAAGATGCGTTTCTAAACCAGTGCAGAGAGATAGGTTACAAATCTAGAATTCTTGGACGACTGAACAATGTTCAGAAGAAGAGTAAAGAATCTCTTCGCAAATATACACGTAAGGTTAAAAACCTCATAGGAAAATTAACCGGTGTATATCCCATGGATATGCAAATCGAATGGTTTTTGGCTGGTCTACCACCAAAGATCGATCGATACTGCAGACAAGGGGACATGAACTCCTTAGCAGTTGTTATAGCTAGTGCGAAAAATTTTGAGACTTTGAAATTAGCACGAAAGCGGCGATCAACGAAGAAATCTCGAAAGTCTAAGACTGATTCCAGTGACAGCGATGATGATTCTGATTCTGATTCCAGTAGTAGTTCTTCAAGCTCGAAATCTGAAAGTAGCGATTCATCGGAATCGAATGCTGACAAATGAGAGAAAAAGAATAAACGACGAACTAAACGAAAGGACGACACAAAAGTTGTCAAGGATAAGTCGTCAACTTCCAAAGTGGAAAAGCTTTGGAAAAGTAATATGTCTAAAATTAATAAAAAATTTAATGACTTGAAAGTGCAGATCTCAGAAGTTGCAGATAAAACACCAAAGGCGTCTTCTTCTAACTCAGGAATGTGGTGTACAAAATGTGAAACATCTGGACACACCAAGGAAGACTGCACCACTGTTAATGTCAAATACATTGAAGATCCTGTCCAGGAGGTACTTTTTATTTTTCAGAATGATGCAACTACTAACTATGTACAGGGTACTGCAGCATCAGCCCAACAGGACAGACCCAAATTTGCACCAAAAAGACATAATCCTCCTGAATTTGTTGGACCAGCAAAGTTTCAAACCTCGAATAAACCAGTTTCGGGCAACTGCTACAACTGTGGAGAGCCGGGACATTTTTCTCCTGACACATCTATTGAAGAAACAATTGGAATACTTGTGGACGAATGAACAGCAGAAAGCATTTGAATCAAGTAGAGCTTCATCAAGGAAAGTATCATACAAATGCTGATTATCTATCGTGACTCAGCACTGGAAAAGTTGAAGATCCCATCAATGATGATTTTCCAGATAAACATTTATTTGAGATTTCATCTACAAATTCGCTATATTCTGATATCATTACTTATCTCAAGGATCAGATATATCCGAATGGTTATGATTTGGAGCAAAAGACAGTTTTTCAATATAAGGTAGCACCTTATACAATTATTAACAATGTTCTGTACAAGCTTGGTGCAGATCATCAGCTTCGAAGATGTCTCGAATCTGAAGACATTAATCGTTAAAGCCTTATACTCAGAAGATGCTGGTGGACATTTTGCTTTGAAGAACACAGTTAATAAGATATTGACTGCCAAGTATTGATGGCCAACAATGTTTAAGTATGTATCAGACTTTATTCGTTCATGTGATCCATGCCAAAGATCTGGTAAGCCTACAAAATCAATGAATTGGCCGTTGCACCAATCCTTCCTCTTGCACCATTCAAGAAGTGGGGGATTGACTTTGTCGGTCCAATTAAACCTGTTACCCGACATACAAAATGTCGATATATTCTAGTTGCAACGGATTATGCTACAAATAACGTGGAAGCAGAGGCGACAAAAAGAAATGATGCAAAAATTGTCGCGACGTTCTTATTCAAAAGTATTATCACCAGATATGGTTGTCCACTCGAACTAGTAAGTGACCGAGGTACACATTTTTTAAATGACATTATACGGTTGTTGACAACTTATTTTCTCATCAAACACAGAAAAACTACACCATATAATCCAAAAGCAAATGGGTTGACAAAAAGAGCTAATGGAATTTTATGTAAGATCCTGACTAAAATTACTATTGCACACGCAACAGATTGGGATCAGAAACTACCATCAGTTCTTTGGGCTTATCATAATACAGAGAAAATAACGACGAAACAGACACCATATTTTCTGACATATGGTATGCATCCTATTCTGCCAATTGAATTTGAGGTCAAAACTTTTCGTATCCAAGCTCAACAAAAAAATGCAGAATGTATAAACGAAAGGTTGACTAATATTGAAGAACTAACTGAAGCTCGTGAGTTTTCACAAAAATTAATGAAGGAAATCCAGGAACAAAGAAAGAAGAAATATGACAGTCATATAAAAAAATGTGATCTTAAAGCTGATGATTATGCGCTGATATATGATAGTCGCCATTAAAAGCTCCCAAGAAAACTCCATATGTGATGGCTTGGACCTTTTAAAGTCATAGAGGTGTTTGACAATGGTTCTGTGCAACTTCAATCACTTGAAGAGGAACTGTTATTTACACGTATTAACGAGTCCAGACTAAAAAAATACTTCCTTTGACCAAAATTTTTATTTATTTATTTTTATTCTTATTATTTTCTAGTATTTTTCTGGAATCAATCGCGAATTTTTCTCCATCTTTTCTGATAATGTTCGCAACTTTTTTTTTCTTTTCTAGAAATTTTCGTGAACTTTTCTACCACTGTTCAACATTTGTTCAAACTGTTTCATGAATTTTTCGAGAATTTTTCCTGTCTTCTCTCAAATCTTTGAAGTTATTTTTCAAAGTATTTTTGAGAACTTTTCGAGAAACTTTCTAGTATCCTTCGAGAAGCTCTCGACCTACCTTTTCGAGAATCTTTCGAGAACCTATCTACCTACTTTTTACATCCTTCTATTAAAGATGATGGCCACGTGATCATCATTATTCACACGTGTGTATGCTCACATATCAAAAAGATATTGTTTCTCCTTAATTTATTCGTTTTCTTTTCAAAAATGGTCTTCCATCATTAAAGATCGATCTATCAAATCATAGCTTCAAACACTGACCCATGCACGTACTCCATAAATGGAAGTGACAGATGTCAAGTCACCATGCCATGTCATCATCCCTTCCACACCGCTACTGCATATCAGAATTATTTTTCATTTTCTTCCTTACACTTTCTGCTTGCGATTTTATGCTTTCCTACGCACATTCTTTTTGCGATCAAAGCATTCATTTGCGACCTATTGCGATCTATGAGCTTTCCTGAAAAATTCGAACAATGGCTTCTGGATCCAGTTCAAGTTCTAACATCATCTGGAAAGCACGCGCAAGAATCCGCCTGGCATTCATCTAGTCCTTTTTGGATCGATGCAGGTTGGGTAATTTAAAAGTGGACCCCTCCACATCCTCTCCAAAGTCAGTACGGAGTTTGTCAACTCCATTCATTCCATTTTGGAGGTGGATTTCAAAGTCCATGTGCGAGGCAAATTCTTCACTATCTCTGAAGACTTGTTCAGCACAGCCCTTGGATTACCAATGGATGGGAAGATGATGTCAACAAATAAGGATTCGGTGGATGAAGCTGCCCACTTCCTTAACAATTGCTTCGTACCCACGAAGGGGTACACGATCTCTATGATTTGTGATACCACATTTAAGATGTTTTGTAAATATGCGAACCAAGCACTCTTTTTGAAGGATGCAGATGCAACGATTTTAGTGCAAAATTTTGGTGAGATCTGGACAATCAGTAGCAAGAAGGACAACAAATTAATACCACACCTTCCCAGATTAGCAGCTGCACAACAAGAGGCAGAACCAGAACCAGCACCAATGGATCCAATAGGCCAACCTGTACCTGTCGTTCTCTTGCAAGCAATCTGGAGAGCACCACGAATGGAAATACCAAAATACGACGGATCATCAGATCCCATCCGCTTCCTCTAGATCTACGAGCTTTTTGACACTCAAATAATGACTATCTTTGTGCAATCTAGCACGATCATTGAATTAAGTTGTATGTATACAAATGAGATGACAGTCCCTATCTGAAGAATGTTTTCCTGATTGGCATTGACATAAGTTTCTAACGTGCTCTAAAACCATTCGTGTTCTTTTGCCATTAAGTTGGGCTTTAGTTGTTGAGGACTATTGTCTAGGAACGAATAGTTCGCGAACTCGATTAATTAATTGTCTGCGCAGTCGCGAATACATCGAACAATTCCCGATTCTCTGTTGACACCTTAGTCAGCCAGAGATTCTGCTGTACTACTTTGATAACATTTCATTTGTCAAACACGTTTCCTTCAATTCGATAGAGGCCAGATTGTTGTTTTGAATTCATTAACATTACCCATTCCAAATATAAGTAATACTGGTTACTTTTTAATGTCTGTCGACAACTAGAATAATATTCAAAACCACCTGCCATAATTACACCAGAAACATAACTTTCTAACGCTGTCCTCTGTGGGGACGATACTTTTCACTACAAAATCTATATTAACCCTGTTGGTATAGCACGACATGAACAATCCAAACACAAAAAAAAAGAAAAAATAGAAAACTAACTCTAAACTCCCAAAAATCTACCTAAAACTACTCTAAAAAGCAAGAAAATAGCTAAAATACAACTACACTAGTTAGTGGAAACCTATCCCCAACAACGATGCCACTGTAGGATCGAAGATCTTGCGTAGTATAGCCCTCCCGCCGGTCAACAAGGGTTAGTTCACTGGATAGGCACCTTACTATGCATAGATGCTATTTTTAGTTAGTTCTCTACTTTGCATCTAACTCTACCTCCACTAACACTACTCACACTAACTCCACTCTCCCTAAACTAACTTCATCTTGAATGTTGGAGAAGAGAAAGGATAGAATAGAAGAGGGAAGAGAGAAAGAGAGAGAGATGAGATGGAGGTTAGCTCAAATGCTCAATTTCATTGTTTATGGAAAAACCTTAACTAGCAAAAACAATAAGCATGGGAAATGGAAATAACAAGCAAAGCACAACAATAGCATAAGCAAGAGTGATTAGCAAATGAGGATGCTTGAGCTCTCAAAATGATAGTCTCCTCCTCTCTATTAAGCATCAAAATAGTGTACAAATGGTGTCTTTTTATAAAATGGGGAAGCCCTTGCCCCAAAATCCTATTGGCTAATATTTACGTTGAACCTATCCATTCATCTTGGACCCAACTTGATCCAAGGGTCCACAAAAAGTACATTGAAATTCACAAGATTCGTGTGAGTCCCAATTTGGACCCAACTCTAAAAAGTAATTTCTAAGTTTAAAAATGACTTTGGGCCCCTAGTTTTATTTTAATTCAAAGGCCCAAGTCTATTTTATTTAATTTACAACTTAAGCTTGTGTGCTCATTGGGCCATGGGCTTATACGCGTAGGATGCCATGCTCTCGCAGCACATTTTATCGGTTGATTTTATTTATTTACAATTCCTTGGGAATACCCCCAACATCAGTCTCTTTGTCTCAGCTTTGTGTTTCACGAATTGTTCGCAGCACTTGTCTCTTCGCGACATTTTCGTCTTTCACGAATTGTTCACGATAGAAGACAATTTTTGAGCTTGAAGAAGGAAGCTAGAATATTTCGCGAACTGTTCGAGATAGTTTTGTGACATCTGAGGCTTGAACAAGACACTGTTTTGCGAATCTTTCATGAATTTTTTGAGTTGGTCACGAATAGAAAAGTTTCGAGTTCACATCTGTTTCTTTCTCATCCTTTGTCAAGTAAACTGCACGTTTTGTTGGTAGAATCAAGATCTATGTGATCAATTGTTATACATAGTATGCACTTTTATCTAAGTCAGATTCACCTGGTCACCAAGCTACGAGAGTTACTTCCCAAGGAAACTAAAAAAATCTTTAAAAAAAGTGCATTTTTTTGGGGTTTGTTTGCAAAATTTTATGATTTTATGGAAATGAACCCTTGCAGACTAGGATGCACTTGTATCCGAGTCAGATTCACCTAGTCACCAAGATGCAAGAGTTACTTCCCAAGGAAACTCAAAATATCTTGAAAAAAGTACATTTTTTTGGGGTTTTTTGCCAAATTTTGAGATTTTCTGGGAACTAATCTTTGCAGGCTGGTATGTACTTGTATCTAAGTTAGCTCCACCTGCTTACCAAGCTGCGAGAGTTATTTCCCACGGAAACTCAAAAATTTGCTATATGAGAAGGTTCTAGGGCACTTTTTGCTATTGGGAACCTTCAAAGGAGCACTTTTTTGGGATCTAACTCTCGCAGACTTCTCTTTGTCCTTGTCTTAGTGAGATAGAGCTTCAAAGAGCTTTGCGAAGGTTGGTTTTGAGTTCTGAAAAAAAAAATATTTTTACAAGGGATTTTAAATTTTTTATGGGTTTTTCTCTGTTTTTTCAAAATCTAT
This sequence comes from Diphasiastrum complanatum, assembly GCA_029204225.1. Taxonomy (NCBI): domain Eukaryota; kingdom Viridiplantae; phylum Streptophyta; class Lycopodiopsida; order Lycopodiales; family Lycopodiaceae; genus Diphasiastrum; species Diphasiastrum complanatum. The sequence continues at coordinate 58,891,310 of CM055098.1, forward strand.
TGGGAAGTCACCTTCACAGGCTTCTATGCAGGTCTGGGATAGTGCCCTGGAGCTGTTGCCAGTCATGCGAAGGTTAGTTCTTGCTGGTTTTTGAGAAATCAAATCTGATGAGATTTTGCCTTTCTTTTTCCCTCCAAAAACAGATTTTGAGTGTTTTTTTGAAACTTGCAAAGATCATTGGCAAAATTTGTTTTTGGCCAATACTAGTGAGGGCGAGTTCATCTAGAGTGATAGCTTGTTTCTATTTGGATCAAATCAACTTGGAGGCTGTGTATGTACTTTTCACACGTGTGAAACCGTACAACAACTTTCATTTCAAGTTACTTTGTGTTTTTTGGTCCTATAATCTCAATTCTAGTCCAAATCTAGTGCTTTTTGGAGCATAGTATTGATCTAGATTCAATCTAGCTAATGCCTATGACCAAATAGAGCTTTGGATCATTGAAGCATTTGACGGTTCTATTCCCTTTAAAAAAAAGAGAAATGAAAAAAAAAGACCGTAAAAAAAAGAAAAAAAAATACCGTTAAAAAAAAAATCGTAGTTAAAAAAAAGCTGAAAAAATGAGACCATAAAAAACAAAGCTATAAAAGAAAAAAAAATCAATGCTTTTAATTTTAGCCCAAGCCTCTTTGGTGAGTGACCTCCATCTCAGTTATCATCCATCCATCACTTTTCTATTTCATTTCCATTCCATCTTCCATCTCCTCATGACAGTGTAATGCTCATCATGTTCCTCCGTTAGATCCATCCATTCTTATTTCAATTTTTTGATCCATATTGATCAATCTTTCACTTACTCTTTTTATTTTCTACTCTGACTTCAAAAAAAAAAATGGGACACCACAGTTGTACGACATTTGAAGCAATCGGTACTGCATTCTAGCCATGACTACTGAGTTTGTGAGATTAGCTGTATTTCAGATGAGACAATTTAACAATACACCATGCAAATGTTCAATCTGGTAAAAGATGTTGATCTACTAAGTCCAAAGACCACAATGCAAAACTTTTGTTTTGGATTACTAGACAGCCTCAAGTCGGGTATGAAGAAGTTCGCATGCTACACTACATTGCCACATGTTGTCATTATGGAGAATTTTATCTTGAAGAAGAGAGTAGATCACTCCTATCTAAATGCAGAAATATTGGATGGAAAATTAAGAAAGTCTGAAAGGGTAATACTAGACGAGCAGACAAGGGAAGAAGGCTACGAATCATCAAGGAGTGTAACAGACTCAAACAAATGTAGGCATTGCAAATGCAATAACCATGAGATCCAAAATTGTCGAATTCTGAAAGCGAAGAATGCAGCCAAGCAACTTGATCAACAAGCAAATACAGTTATAGCATCTCTTGAAGTCAAAATGGACAAAAACACTTTTATGGTCAAAGACAAAAATGTGAATTCAAATGATTCGTGATTTTTGGATTTCGGAGCTACTCAACATATCACCAATCAACATATCACCAATCATCATGAAATTTTCCATTCCTATATGCCTTACAACGCAAAGAAGTATGTTCATCTTGGAGGTTTTGACAACGTGGGAGAATATATCTCCACCGAATTTAAGGAGTACTGCCTTAACAACAACATTGAGCAATGTTGTGGGTATTTCCTGCACAATAAAAGCAAGTGGGTCCCACCACTTAAAATACTATTGGCCAAGCGTTACCTAGTGGGCCTCGCCATAATACATTGTAAGTAGAGTAATAAGTGTGAGGGCATTGGCATCTTGCACGTGTAAGCCTAACCAATGAGCAAAAGTAGCAAGCTGTAATTCCTAGGAATAAGAGACTAGAGGCTTAAAACTCTTAAATGACATTAGAGCCCTAAGCCAAGTTGCAAATAAAAAAGCTAAAAGGACACAACTTAAAACTCACATGAATCATGTGAGTGCCCTTGTGCTTTCTTAGCATCAATAGATTTAAGTTGTGTTTATTTTTAGAATCCTTGCTCCAATGAAGTGGCCAATGAGAGTGAAGGACGCTCACCTCTAAAATCTATAAGAGAGAGCCATTTCCTTTGTATTGTATCATCTTCCATCTTTTCTTAATAAAACTCTCTTGGTTTCTCTCTCTCTCTCTCTCTCTCTCTCTCTCTCTCTCTCTCTCTCTCTCTCTCTCTCTCTCTCTCTCTCTCTCTCTCTCTCTCTCTCTCTCTCTCTCTCTCTACTTTGGAATAAAATAGCTTTTCTCTCTCTCCCCCCCCCTCTTTTCTCTCCTCTCTCTCTTCGTGCTATGTAGGTGAAGGCAAGGTTGTCGCTCCCAGCGACGGACCCCTATGCTACAATAGTGGCGCCGTTGCCGGGGAGTGCCACACACTCGTTTCGCCGCTCAAACTTAACTTGATTGATACAAAATCAAAATAGATATTTACAAGTATGAAAAGTACTTTCTTTCACATGTGGGAACAGGCTCCACACGTGTGAAATCAGATCATGAACATTGTTCTCATGATTGATCTTTATTTACAATAAAAAATGACAAGTGAGAAGTGACAATTTTCAACACTCCTCCTCACTTCTAACTTGGCAAATCTAATGTACATCAATCTACAATTCCAAGAGCATGAAAGACTTCTAATATGGCTTTCTGTGTGACTTTGCAATGGCACAAGCCTCACAAGGCTTGAAATCTTTTGAAAGAGATTTTGGAAGACCAATAGCCTTCACCTTCTTAACCATAGAAGACATAGATTTAAATCTAGGATGACCCAAACTTCTATGCCACAGCTCCTCCTTAGATAACAAAGCAACTTCACAAAGGTTTGCATTCTCATAGGAATTCAACTTAAAAATTCCACCACATCTAGATCCATCAACAAGGATCTCTTCATTTTTCTTGATAAAACAAGTATTGGAGTTGAACTTTACATCACAACCATTATCAAGCAACTTGCCCACACTAATTAAGCTCTTTGTGAGTTTTGGAATGAAAAGAACATTACAAAGTACAAGAACTTTTGAAGAAGCAAGTTTCAATGGAATGTTGCCAATTCCTTCTATTGGGCACTCATGATCATTAGCAGTATAAATAGATCTCTTGAGTCTTTTGTAAGGTAAGATTGAGTCAAATGACTCCTTTGAACAGCTCATATGTGAAGAAGCTCCACTATCTATGTACCAAGCTCCATCTCTCTTGAAAGGTGATGAAGAAAAACTGGACACCATGAGTGATCCTTCTCCATCACTTGCAACAGAATCTTCTTCAATCTCTTTGGAGAGATTAGCTTGCTTGAGTTGGTTTTTCTTCTTAAAGCAATTAGAGTCATAGTGCCCCTTCTTGCCACAGAAGAAACACTTCACTTTCTTCTTCTTGGTCTTTGAGTTAGAAGGATGAGATGTATCATCCTCTTCACCATCTTTGTCTCGATCTTTGGCTTTGTCTTTGTTGGATGCTTGAGAGAACTGGTTCTTACTCCTTCCTTTATGCTTGTCTTTGACAAAGAGGGCTTTGTCACTTCCACCATGCTCGAGTTTGTTCATCTTGGAGAGTTTATAGCTTTGTCTAGATTCTTCAGAAATAAGAATTCCTTGGAGAGTTTCTAGATTAGGCAATTCCTCCTTAATAGCAAAAGACTGAACAAGATTATCATAGCCATCTCTCAAGCCATTCAGTATGACTTGAACTAGCTCATCTTGGTTAATAGTAAATCCATGTTGCTTCCACATAATAGAATGTCATCAACATAAATAAGCAACATGATTATATCATTACCAACATGGGTAAGATATAGTGATGGATCATATGAGCTAATCTTGAAGCCAATAGAAAGAAGATAAGTGTTCAACCTGAGCTTGTTTCAAGCCATAAAGACTTTTCAAAAGTAAGCATACTTTTGATCCTTTGCCATTCACAACAAAACCTGGAGGTTGATGCATATATATTTCTTCTTCTAAGTAACCATTTAAGAAAGCATTGGAAACATCAAGTTGAAGCATTTTCCAATCATAAAAACAACAAATAGTAATGAGAATTCTAATGGTTACCATCTTTGCTACAGGAGCAAAGGTTTCTTCATAATCTATGCCTTTGATTTGGGCATAGCCTTTAGCACAAAGCCTTGCTTTGAGCTTATTGATTGATCCATCATTATTGAGCTTGATTCTATAGACCAACTTGCATCCAATGACATGCTTGTCATTAGGTGGATCTACAAGTTGCCAAGTCTCATTTTGCATCAAAGCTTCATACTCGGCCTCCATAGCTTTGATCCAATCCTTTGATTGAAGAGCTTCCTCCACACTTGATGGTTTTTCAATGGAAGTGTGAAAAGCATGTAGAGAACTTGAATCCTCCACTTGTTTTCCTTTTTCCAAGTAGGTGAGTCTTCTAGGCTTGGATCTCTCTCAGGTTGATCTTCTTGGAGTCATTGGTAGACTCGCTTCTCTTGTGATCTTGGCCCCAACAAGTCTTCATCTTGATCAATACTTGATGAAGAGACTCCTCCTTGGTGAATAAGCTCTTGAGATTCCTGCACATTGTCCTTCATGTACATTCGATCTTCATGGAAGATCGCATCTCTACTTATCATAGTTTGATTAGTAGATGGAACAAAAATCCTATAGGCTTTACTTGAGTAGCCTATCATAATGCCTTTAAGAGCATTAGCATCTTCTTTTTTTCTTGTTTCAAGAGGTACATGTACAAAGCATACACATCCAAATGTTCTAAGATGATTGACCTCGGGTTTCCTTCCGTACAACTTTTCATAAGGTGAGATATCTTCTATAGCATGATTTGGCAAAAAATTGCAAAGATAGTTAGCACATCCTATTGGTTCTCCCCAAAAATCTTTAGAAAGAGAGGCTCCTAGTCTAAGTGCCTTTGCACATTCACATAGAGTTCTATTTTTTCTTTCGGCCACTCCATTAGATTGAGGAGAGTAGGAACAAGTGAAATCTCTTCTAATGCCAAAATCATTACAAAAGTTTATGAACTTTGTGGAGATGTATTCACCTCCATTATCACTTCTCAAAGCTTAAATTTTACAAGATAGTTGATTCTCAACAAAAGCTTTGAACTTCACAAAAGTTTCATATGCAAGTGCTTTAGAAGATAAGAGGTAAACCCAACAAAAACGTGAGCAATCATCAGTAAGTATTATAAAACATGTAGCTCCACCCCTTGCTCTTGGTGGATGAGAAATGGATGTCACTATGGACGAGTTCCAAAGGTGCTTTGGACTTGATGGTTGATCTTTGATGTGGCCTTGCATGTGATTTGGCCAATGCACATGCATCACAAGGACTTGGCTCCTTGATCATGGACTTAGGCAAACCATGAGCTAGCTCCAACTTGCACATAGATTGCATGCCCTTGGAGTTGGGATGGCCCAACCTCCTATGCCATAGATCTTCATTTTAAAGCTTTCCTTGTAGCACAATATCCGAGCAAAGATTAGCATTTCCATTTCCATCAAGCTTGAATAACCTTCCAAAACGAGAACATGATGCTATTATATCATCATCTTTTGTGATCAAGCAAGTACCATCTTTAAAATCTACTTGTAGACCATCATCATTGAGTTGGCCTACACTTATTAGACTTTTAGTCAAACTAGGAACATAGAGCACATCATTGAGATCAAGCTTATCTAGAGATATGCTTCCTATGCCTTCTATCATACATTCCTCATCATTTGCTGTATAGATACAACTTCTAGATCCTTTGTATGGTACAAGACTACAAAAAGAGTTTTTATCACTACTCATGTGGGATGAGGCACCACTATCTAGCCACCATACATTAGAATGCTTGAAAGAGAAAGATGAAAAGTTAGATATCATAAGTGAATCTTCTTTGTCACAAGGAGATTCATCTTCACAAGTGATGTTGGCTTGCTTTTTCCTTTTGTAGCATTGGGAGGCAAAATGCCCCTTCTTGCCACATGAGAAACAAGTAACCTTGTACTTGTTCTTCTTCACATTGGATGAGCTTGGTTCCTCCTCATATGTCTTCTCCATTGCTTTTGTGTTGTCCTTGGAGCTCTTTCCATTCTTCTTGTCTTTTCTCTTCTTCTTGGATTTGGTGAAGAGTGCTTGATCACTTCCTCCATCCTTGAGAGACAATCTCTCAAATCTTGCCACTCGAGTTTGATGCCTATGCTCCTCAGCTATCAAGACTCCTCGTAAGGCTTCTAAAGAGGGTAAGTCCTCTTTAATTGCATAAGATTGAACAATGGTATCAAAATCCTCACTCAATCCATTCAAAATAACTTGAACAATTTCTTTGGATTTGATAGAATCATCTATGCAACAAGATCTTTATGGAGATCCTTGACTCTAGAAACATAGGATGAAACACTTTCATCCTTTCTTTGAAAACTTTGAAAAATCATATTTCTTAGAGTAAGGACTCTTGAAGTGTTTTTAGACTCGTAAATGGATTGAAGAGTACTCCATGCTTCTTGAGCATTGACACAAGAGCTAATCTCTCTTAGAACTTCATTAGAGACATTTAGCTTTAAAACATAAAGAGCGACATGTGTTCTTTTCTTGAATTTGGGAATTTCTTGAGGATTAGTAGGCTCCTCCTCATTCCCATTCACTATATCTATTAGATCTTGAAGTGATTCTATCCTCACTTTCCATGTACCATAATTCGTAGAAGTGAGTCTCTCACTTTGTTCTAATAGATAAGATCCCATTGAAGTCATGCCTAGAAAATTGATTTTGGCTTACTAAATGAATGTTTTCAGAGTTTCAAAACTAATCAAATGTAAACTATTGATCACTTGGAATCAAGTAACAAATGATTGAGAACTCAAAGAAGGCCAAACATAACAATTTCTAGGTGCTAGTCAAAATCTGCACTTAATTTTTCAAAGCAAAAGTGGATGAAGTAAATCTGAGTTTACACGTGTGAAATAGCTTAAAAAGTCAGATTTATCATTTAGAAAGTTTCATCCATTCATAGGATCATAGATCCAAACAATGCTTCTTAGATTGAAGAAAATTGAAAAATAGTCAAAATTTGCTATTTTGACTCCTATAATAAAGGATCTTTGATCACTTGCATCAGAATCTACACTTGATTAGCTTTCCATTCATATGCAACATGGATGGAAAAGATGAGAAGTAACATAGCCCCCACTCTATCTTGATTAGAGGCCTCACACGTGCTGCTACAGTAGACCATACAGCTCTGAAATCAAAGAAAAAGATACATTAATAAGTGATGATGAGAGTGGATCTAGTTAGCTCAAAATCGAGTGCTAGTAAGAGGCAAAATTTTACCAACAATGATGAGAAGTCATTCCATTTGACAAAGCAATGATTAGATGTGTATTCTCCTATCAAGCTCTAATATCATGAGAACTTTTCACACGTGTGAACCAGCTGCAAGTACAAAGGATCAAGAGAATCAATGATTGCACACTAAACTAGCTTCTATTCCAAAAACAATGAGATGAAAAACATGGCAAGCTAGTTAGCATGAAGGCAAGAGCATTCATCACAATCTAACTATCATTACACCTCAAATGGATCAAATGGAAGCTTTACTTAAAGAAGTGTGTTCTTGTGGTACAAACCCACCTTATTTATAATACAAGAGGCCTTCTAGAACTCGTGGAGAGAGAGAACAATCTAGATGCCACACTGCCTCTACCTCTCTACTAGATGTCAAAAAGAGATATGGATAAGACTTGAGAATCTCTCTTTTTGAGAATCCTTTGACCTACAAGAGTAGCCTCAAATGCTTCTTGGTAGGTTCTAGACCTACACATCACTATGAAGACAAAAAACTAACTTGAGTCTAATTGGAAAGTTATTGGAAGTTTGGACAAACCCCAAAACTTGAATTTCTAAGTTTAATATTATTTTAGTTTTACAATATTTTCACACTCGTAAGCCAAAGGCGCGAGATGTAGAAATAGATCTAAATACCAATGGGCCAAAAATAAGAAAGGACCCAAGTAGTTCTAAAATGCATTTTGGCTCTTAACTTTTTATGATAGTCAAGTTTTTATGGCACATGGTTTTTGGGTGAACCAAAAATCCTGACCCTAGCTTTGTAGGGATGTGACACCATTTTGTAATCACTTTCCATTTGTAAGAAGAGAAGAGAGAGAGAGAGAGAGAGAGAGAGAGAGAGAGAGAGAGAGAGAGAGAGAGAGAGAGAGAGAGAGAGAGAGAGAGAGAGAGAGAGAGAGAGAGAGAGAGAGAGAGAGAGAGAGAGAGAGAGAGAGAAGCAAAGCCTTCTCCTCCTACATTTTCTTACTTTGTGAAGCCCTCCTATTTTGACATTGTATGCTTTCTTGTGGATGTTTGAATGCTTGATTATCATTTCCTAATCATGCTATCACATTTAGATTGATCCTTAGCTCAAGCTTTCATCCTCTTACTCCACAAAATCACACAATAGTAAAATAGGTGTTAGAAATCCATTTGGAGTGATCATTAAGATCCATAGGTAGGTCTCATTTCCGTTACTCCCCTCCCTTGAGAAGAAAAGCCTCAAGAGGAGAAAATTTAGAGCTCAAAGAACCTAAATAACTCTAGAAAGCCAAGAGGACCTTCACCATACCAAAATCCCAAAAAGAGCCAAGAAGAATGTCAAGCATCTCACCCCTCATCTAAGCCATTCCACATCTAGATCTTATGCCAAGATTGACACCCCTGGTAGGCTTAGATCCTGGTTATAAGTCTGGTGTCTCTCACATGACACCACATGAATTATGGTGGGGTAGAAAGCCCAATTTGTCTCACATCAAAATCTTTGGTTGTGTGGCTTGTGCACATATTCCTGATAAGCTTCGAAAGAAGCTTGATGAGAAAGCTGAACAGGGATTTCTGGTAGGTTATGACAACAATTTGTCATACTACAGAGTCTACATGCCAGACACAAACATTGTGAAGACAGTGAGAGATGTCAGATTTGATGAGAGCAGGATAATGTCCAATGATGATTCTATCAGCTATGAGGTTCTGGAAAGATAGTACTATGATTTGCCACCAGTGACAGAGGTAGCATAAGACAAACACGGAAATGAAGATTTTTGAGTCGCTTCACATTCGAGTGACGAATCAGAAGACGAAAAATTCGAGAGGCAGCCTACTGCTACAGTACCTGTAAACCAAGATGGTTCCGGACCTAGCAGAGCAGACAAAGACAAAGGCATTGTTGTCCTAGGAGGATCTCCTAGAAGGTCGACAAGACCACGAAGAGCGCCAGCAAGATACGTGTCAGGTAGCTCTGCTTCTACATTAGAATAGTTCTGTGGATTCTGTGGTGAACCACAAACTTTTGAGGAAGCAATTGAATGTCCAGAGAAGGAAAAATGGATCCAAGCTATGAATGAAGAGATGAGATCCATGAGGAAGAACCAGGTATGGACGTTGCAGCCATTACCACATAAGCGCAAGACAAGACCAGATGGAAATGTCTCGAAATACAAGGCAAGACTGGTAGCAAAGAGATTTTCTCAGAGATATGGTATTGACTACTCTAAAACCTTCTCTCTTTGTTGTTAAACATTCATCCCTACTTTTGTTATTTGCATATGCAGCTATTTATGACCTCAGGATTCACATTGTGGACGAGAAGACAGCCTTCTTGCACGGTGAGTTAGATGAAGAGGTCTACATGGATTAACCCCCATGATATGTCTTGAATTCACTTCTTGATTATGCATGCAGAATGCATAGAAGTATCTACAGTCTGAAACAGTCAGTTCGACAATGGTACAAAAAGAAGGATTCAAGCCATTGATGGCTAAGGAAGACATCTCAAAACATTTCGAGATTGTGGATCTGGGAGAAGCCAGGTGTTACCTCGGCTTGCAAATTGAAAGAGACTATGAGGGAGATAAGCTGTACCTTCACTAGTCCAGATACACCCAGAAAATCTTGGAGGATTTTGGGTTGCTAAATTGCAAAGGAGCGAATACTCCAATGCTCACAGAAACGGTGCTGACAAACGATGATTGTCCGAGTATTGAAGAAGAGAGAGAACAAATGTAGCTCACACCTTACAAGAAGCTGATAGGTTCGCTGATGTACCTTGTAGACAACACACGTCTTGACATTGCTTATGCAGTGTTCAAGATGGGCCAATTCTGCACAAATCTAGGCTTGACACATTGGAAGATTGCAAAATATCTTCACTTGATGAGAGATTATGGCTTGTGTTATTGTCGTGATGCAGGGTTCAAGATGCTTTCCTACAGTGATGCTAGCTGGGCATCCCTCAAGGATGATTGTAAAAGCATCTCAGGAGGATGCACCATCGCGTCAGGACTGGCAATTCTTTGGGTCAGCAAGAAGCAGACCATTGTGGCTTCGTCATCCTGCGAAGCAGAGTATGTTGCATCAGTAAAGATGGCCAATGAAATAATTTGGCTCAAGCAGTTTCAGGATGAATTGGACGAAACAAGGAACGAGCCTTTGGTTTTGCAGATGGATAACACATCTGCAATACATCTAACGAAAGATCTTGTGTTCCACTCAAGAATGATCCTGTCTTCCAAGTTCCTTAAGTAGCATCAATCATGTTTGTGAGTCTTGTGCTTTGTCAAAGTCACATAGACTACCTTATACTAGATCTACAAATTGTACATTCAGATATTCATGGAATTACTACAATTAGCAATAGTGGAGCTAAGATGTATGTAACTTAGCAATAGTGGAGCTAAGATGTATGTAACGTCACTCTGACAAAATGCCTTAGAATTTGATTTACAGGGTGCCATCGCTTTTCCTAGGGCACCTTTGGCATTTTGTAAGGCCGTGTTGTCTTTTTCGCCTGTCACAAATCACGTGTAAAAACATAGTGTCACGTTTTTTGCCTTTTCTTCACCTATGAGAATTTGCTTGTATTTATGCAGACAGTCGCGTTTTATTCATATGTCTTATTTTACATGTAAATATGCAGACTGTGCGACAACATGAGTAAGAATACAACATGAATGGAGGCAAATTTAAAATGGGATTTAGGAGAGTAGAGGAGATAAATCCAACACCCCCCCTTAATTTGGATCTGTGAATGCCTTGATCTTCAGACTAAGCAATGCACAAAATTTGTTGTGTGCATTAACACTTAATGCTTTCGTGAATATATCTGCAACCATGTCCTGCGTTCTGCAATACGTTAAGCTCACCTCTTTGTTGAGAACCTTGTCCCATATGTAGTGATATCTGATTTCAATGTGCTTACTCCTAGAGTGAAATCTAGGGTTGGCCGATAAGGCAATAGCACTCTGATTATCACAGAATAAAATTGTAGGACTGTACTGATACAGATTAACATCGCGTCCTTTTTACGCTCATCCCATGCAACTGCGCTAATAGATTTGACAACGACATCAGCCACCCACGATCTCCTACAGACAACACATTCACTTTGTACTTTCTTCATCTGCACACCTGTAAATTGTGTAAATATTGAATGCCACTTGCGTATTCAACATATGATGAAGTGTGTGTGTAAAATAATAGCATCAGAAGCTTATCAGAGATAGACGAAGTAGATGCCTTGCGCATTGATTCTTTATTGTCAGTAATAGGATCATTCCTTTTACAGATTGAATTAGCTTTGTAGAGCACGCGATTTCGCCCACTATTGTCTTGTGCTCTACCGCATCATTGACATGTATATTTTGCTATACTTAATCTGATAATAGCTCTTTTGTTCTGTGTTCAGATTTGTGTCAATATTGCTACGTTTTTCTTCATTCTGTCTGACTCTCTTGTTGCTCAATTTGGTAATCTGTTCTTAGCGACTTATTATTAGTCCAATTATTGATGACTAATATTTAGTCTTGCCTTTCGCGAATCATTCACGACTGATTATCAGTCGAGCTCTTCGCGAATCATTCGCGACAAATAATTTGTCTAGCTGTTTGCGACAAATTATTCTTCTGATGTTTTGTTAATGTTTGGCTACGTAATTAGATCGACCGTGATTTCTGTCACTAACGTTCTGTTCGTTTCTGATAGGCGTAGTCATGCTTAGGGAAAGAATAATATAGTTCATTCCGTTGTGCACAAACACTTTTTGTTCGAGTTCGTTTCTCGTTCGAGTTTCGAGTTCGCTTTTTTTTCGTGTTCGTTTTCTTTTCGAGCTATTTTCGTTTCTCACGCATGACACAGCCTCTTTCTCCAACACTTAGCATGTCTAATTCTACGCGTGATGATATATATTCAGGGAAGTTTAGATCACATCTTATGTTATGATGGAAATGCTATCAACCCACTCGTCCTGCGACTCAGATTGAGAAAAAACAGTCTCTACCAGAAAATCTACCTTCGGGTTCTGTTTCTATTTGGTATGGGGACCGATTTTGTGGAACTGAAGGAAGCAGAAATCAGTTGCGCTTTCGTCGACAGAGGCAAAGTACATCACAGCATGCCAAGCTTCAAAAGAAGTTGTATGGATCAGGTTATTACTTCACGACTTACATCACACTCAGTTCACTGTCATTGAATCCTAGATTTCATGGCAAATCCAAGCACATAGAAATTCAGTATCATTTCATTCAGCAAAAAGTTTTCTCAGGGCAAGTGATCCTTCAATACTGCTCCACAACAGAAATGGCCGCAGACATCTTCACCAAAGCGTTTCCCAGGATCAAGCACCAGAAGTTCTTCAACATGCAGAACCTAATGAAGATACCAAGGCACCAACTGTGATTTAAGGGAGACTATTGGAAATTAAGCCCACAGTTGCCTCCTTGGAATCATAACTTAGACAGCCAATTTATTTGAAGCACATCTACAACGGACTTCCGGCTGATCTCCAACAAAGGGTAACCAATCTCATCATAATTTCAAGTTCAGATGTTAAAGTTTAATAACTTGAAGTCATTGAAGACTTGGCCATCTTCAAGGACTTCCACAAATTTGCATTTAGAACAAGTCTACAGATTCACATTATTTTTGAACAATCTGTAGAAATACACTAAGTGTCGCACTTCGTATTTTTTGCACTTTTCCGAAAACTGCAACACTTACCTTTGACTTCTTCTGTTCAATTATTATTGAAGAAGTCAACTTGTTCACACTTCAATAGTTTAACTTTTTCAACACCTTCACCTTTTTTCACATTTTCGTTAAACTGCTAAAGACACCTTCGCCAACTTTTTAAGGGCACCTTCAACTTGTTTTAAGGGCACCTTCGACTTTCTAGAAAAGAGCGAGAGAGTTGGACTGTTAAAGAGATCTTCGTCTTTTTAAGGGCACCTTCAACTTTCTAAGGGCACCTTAAACTTGTTTAAAAACACCTTCGGCTTTTTTCGCAAAGTCCCGAAAGGAGATAAAAATGCCGAAGGCTGTCTATTTTGAACGAGGAACGTTCCCAGCCACTTCCCAAAATTTGCGAAGTGAGAGATTTTGCGACGTCCTCATCCGCGTCAACAATCCTGATTTATTGACCGTGTATACACTATGTACAGTTGTCACAAAAGCCATGTACTTCCAAGTACAACGACTTTCCTAATTAGGTGACAAGCATTCAATGTAGTTAATACACGGATGAAATCTATAAATAGATCGTCCAAGCACAGATTAGTGATTGCTCCGTCCATGAGACGTATTATTTGAGTCTCCCAGTTACGCCGTCAATTTTGGTTGTAATTGCTATTTGTATTGTGCTTCAGTGTAATATAGCAGCACCATCTTTTTTATCTGTGTATAACGTAGATGAATGCTTGTTGTGATTGAATGCACTTTATAGTTGTTTGATCGCGCTTGTTTACTCACTCTGATTAGAACACGGACGTCTATGACTCCTCAGTTTTTGATCAGACGATGGCTGTCTTTGACGCCTGAGGGACTCGCGATATCATACTGCTATTGCTATCTATTTCGGAACTATACTTCTCATTGAATCCATTTTTTAGTAATACCACACGCACCATCTCTAATCTCTTCGGTGGACTGTACTCTTGTTTTTTAGAGTATTAATTTTTAAGATCCTGTTGGGCAATCAGAGCACTTAAAGCTGCGATTATATTCAGCATAAACTTTCTATTAGACTGTTTTTGCATCTAGTAGCTGATTGTAACGGGAGAGCTGTTCCACAATATTCCTGCTCTCTTCTCCATTCGCGTTCTTCCATCTCCCTTGCCCCATCAATTCTGCCCGTTTCGACTTTTCAAAAATTTTAATCTTGGTCCAAAGTACATACATATTATGCTTTTTAATCTGTTAAAAACATGGGCGCAATAGTCACAAGGTTTCCATTACAGACTAGGTATCGTTCAATCGTTCAGGAGGAGGTGTATATGCAAATGGTGCTCCATGACGAATTTAGGTGCAAGGCTACAGCCCCCAATAACATAATATGACATGTCCTCTATCACTCCTCGCCCACCCTCACCTTGTTATACAAACTAGCGTTAGCATGTACATTGCCTCCCCTCCTTTTCCCTCGCTCCCTCCCTCACAAAAACAAACGTACATATTATGAAAACTCTATTCTGTGTTCTTGCTTTTCTTACACGCCCATCTCCAGAGCCGAGAGTGAGTGTGTTTTTTTATGGAGAGCGTGGGCTGTGGGAGGGAGAGGGAGAGCAGCAATGCTGCAGTGCTTGCACGTATCATGGCCTCAGAGCTTCCCAAGCCCAGGTTCATCCCCGGAAAGCAGCAGGTGATGACGCACGACCAATTAGCTGCATTTGCACACCAAATTCAGCAATTCGCTCTCATCTCCACCAGGTCCATCAGCATGCACAAGAAATTTGCTGACACCGAAAAGCGCACACATGTTCGTAAGATCGGTGAGTCTTTAGATGCATGCTGTGCATTGCACCATTTATCTGAGTGTCATCTATGCCTTTGCAAAAGTTCTTAGGAAGTCTATACACAACTGCATTGCATTGAAATCTACGAGCAGCTGCTTTTCCAAATAATATAGCTCTCGCACTATCCCATCCAACTCTGCGGATATCCGTAAAAAGATTGAATATAATTGTTTTTGTGTATTTTAATCTTGGTCTCTGATCAACTACCCAAAAATCACAACGACGGTTCTTGCCATTACAGTCTATAGGCACGGGAATGGGAATTTTCTTACCTATCAGACTTGAGAATCCAGTTCGTCCTCGTAAACATTCTCGAAAAACTTGCACTTCCTCGGCATCCACAGAGCACTCGCGGACGCACATTAGGGATTCAAGCTTTGTGAGAGCGCGGGCGTTTTGCTCAACAAGCACCGTTGTTTTTTTGAAGACTGTTGGTGATGTTTTGCTGTTTTCCAGAACCTGACCTAGCAGAGGTGTGTGGCATTTGTGCGAGCTCAATCGTCCGAGCTCCGAGTTCAAGCAAGACATTCAAATAAAGCAGAGAGCCCTTCGTCCACATCAAGCATTGAGTTAAAACTGTCGTGGCAGTGTGAAGCCATATTTTGGTTCAATGCATGTCAGAAATTAAATGCATGTTAGAAATTAACTTAATTTTGTACAATGTAGCGAGATATTTTTTCCATTTTTTTGGAACTGGAGGAGAAACTAATCTAGCTTCTGTTATTGGCCCTATTTGGCAACCCATTGTTGATTTTCTTTCCCATCCTAAATTATAGGTGATTTTTAGAGTGCTTTAAAATCGAGTAAACTAGCAGGTATCTAGAATGCTTCTTGGTTTCCAAGGGAAGGCTCGAACTTGCGACCAAAGAAACTTTGGATAGCAACCTAACCAACAAAGCCAATCCCATTGGTAGGTGTCTAGAATGGAGCTTCTGCCACCATAGTCCTTTACTTGCCTTTCCTGTCCAAGGTTCAGTCATCAGTCGTCAGCACTCTGACTGGAACTACATTCTTGGACTACCAAAGAGGTGTAGTGACACACAAAGCCACCCTGTGGCATGACATGGGTTACTGATCACTGACCCCAGCCCACCCAGCCAACTAGACTTGGCGACTGTCCAAATTGTATGGTACCTGATGGCTAGGCCCGGGGAAGCATAAACCGCACCCCCCACAGGGTGATGTGGCAGGCATCCCCCGGTGGATGGGATGGCCGTATCGCCCATCCCACCGGGGGATGCGCTCTGCACCCTCACGCTAGGCCCATGGTGATTATTCTTGATCTTCTTCTTTGACTTCTAGTGACGTGGGCCATCAATTTAGAACTGGCAGCACACATAAACCAGCAGATGGTAGGTGCCCAGCTCAGGTCAAATATCTCTCGGCAACCAATACATAAGAGGTTATATTCGATCAATTACTAGAGCATAACATTCCTTCCTCCTTCAAGAGTCTTACTTGTGGTATAGAACTTGATGAATATAGTAAGTGGTGATAAGGATAGACCTCAAGGAGCACAAGAAGGAGCGAGATTTGATAGGAGACCTAGACAAGCCAAACACATCGTCAAGAGGAATGTGTCTAATGAGCTTCTTAAGGAGTCGAAGAGTTTTACTATAACAAAGGAGCCTTGTGACGCATTGCAAGGCATCTACGAATCCAAGAGTACCTCAAGGATGCTTACATTGAGGAGCCAAGTCAATCAAAGTTATCGACACGAAGGGAAATCGGCAAATTCCTACATCATGAGGATCAAAGCACTTAATGGTGAGCTTGAGGATATTGGATATGCAATCAAAGAGGGAGAACTTGTTCAGATCCTCTCCAATGGTTTTGGAAGTGGTTATGAGAACCTAGTCCAAATTATTGCCATTCGAAAATATCTACCATCTTTGGAGAGCTTGCAAAGCATTCTAGTTTTCGAAGAGCATAGAATTGCCAATATGAAGACAAGAGGAGGGATCTCCACACCATCAAGCAAGATGAGGTGGCATTCTGCATCAAAGGTAAAGGCAAAGGCAAGTCAAAAGGGGCTGGAAATTAAAAGTTCAAATCCAAAGAAGAAGGTACTACAACTTTACCATCTACCTTTGAAGGCAATAGGACAAATCAAAGGTAAAGTGCTTTTATTGCAAGAAGCTTGGTCACTATGCAAGTGGCTATTTCAAGAGGAAAAGGAATCAAGAGAATGCTGGCAAGCAAAGTGTTCTGTGATGAGGCTGAGTAGAGTTCACTTATGGTTTTTTCAAGTTTTATTTCATCTAATCTGGCATTTGATCCTTGGTGGGTAGATAGTGGAGCTAGTTCTCACATGACTAGTCACAAGGAGTTCTTTTCTTCCATGTCTACGTTTGATGGTTCATAGAAAGTCATTTTTACAGCAAATGATGGTGAATGCATGATTGAAGGTGTGGGTAGTTTTCCTCTACTCATTAATGGATGCATTAACTCAAAGCTTGAAGATGTTCTTTATGTTTTTACTCTTGCAAGGAATTTGATTTGTGTTGGTCAAATGGTTGAGAATATACATGATGTCAAGTTCAAAGAAAATGTTTGTACCATTGTTCAGGATGGTAATTTGATAGCAAAAGGCTGGTAGACTTTACATGCTTGATGCTTTGGTGTCTAAAGATTCAAGTGCTTTGAATGCTAGTTAGGGATTGCATGGATGCTATGGTTTAAAAGCAAATTGTGGATGGTTTACCCTCTGATTTTTCCAGAACAGGAAAGGTTGAGGTCTACATCTAGATTGAAGGAGATTCTCAGCTTGATTCATAGTGATGTTCACTTTTTTGGCATTTTGGGGGTATACTTCCCTAAGAGCAAGGCACAAGTGAAGGAGACAAAAATAGGACACTTTATGAGTGTGCTAAAGCTATTTAGTGGATGAATCTCTTCCTTTGTCTTTTTGAGGGTGAAGCAATCAATTGTGCAAATTATATTTGGAATAAACTACCAAGTGCTCCATTGGATAGTAAGTCACCTTTTCAAGTTCTTTATGGTAAGAAGCCTAATGTTAAAGACTTCAAAGTGTGTGGTTGTCCTTGCTATGCCTGTGTTCTTTTGAAAGATAAAACGAAGGAGGATCCTACCTCCAAGAAGGGTATTTTTGTTGGTTATAGCGACAAAAGTAAGGCATATCGTATTCATCTTCCTTCTACTAAGAAAATCAATGTTAAGATGTGGTGTTTGATGAGCTTGTTGGTCATTTGGTCATGGTCATGGGGTCAATGCAAATGCTGGTTGATGCAAATCTAGATCGTTTGATCAAGATGTTGCACATGATGGCATTGTTGATGGAGATGGAGAGGAATTGGCAACTGCTTCATCAAGCTCTACTTTAAGGAGATCATCAAGGAAGAGTAAGGTTCCTAATAGGCTTACATATGATCGGAAAGGTAAGCAAGTGATAGAGGGAACAAGTTTTGCTTTGATGTCTTCCATTCATCAAGTAGAAGAACTTATCTTATATGAAGATGCTTGTAAAAAAGTAGAATGGTGTGAAGCAATGGATTTAGAGTATGATGCATTGTTGTGGATTCATGCTTGGGATCTTGTTGAGCTTCCTCAAGGCAAGAAAGCAATGAGTTGCAAGTGGATTTACAAAGTCAAGTATAATCAAGATGGTAGCATCAACAACTACAAGGCAAGGTTGGTAGCGAAGGGCTATGCTCAAAGGTATGGCATTGAGACTATGAGGAGACTTTTGCTCCTGTCGCAAAGATGGTAATGCTTCTCATCCGTATCTCCGTTGCAAGTATTTGCGGCTGAAGTATGTTTGAAATAATTTTACTAATGCCTTTTTGAATGGTTACTTGGATGAGGAAGTTTACATGGAACAACCTGAAGGGGACATTGAAGAGGATAAGGAAGAACTTGTGTGTTTTTTTAGAGAAAAGCTTATATGGTCCCAAACAAGCTCCAAGATCTTGGTACTCTCGCTTTCACACATTTTTACTTGGTATTGGGTACAATATGAGTTAACATGATCACTCTTTATACTTTAGTTTGATGGAGTTCACATCACTTTATTGCTAGTTTATGTTGATGACATTGTTCTCACAGAAAATGTGATGTCGAATTTGCTAGAATCAAGATAGCACTCAATAAAGAATTTGAGATGACAAATCTTGGTTTCCTGCATTATATACTTGGAGTAGAGGTTTATAGAGATATGTATACATCATTCATTTTGAAGAAAGGTACTACAACTCTGTTCTCAAGAAATTTTGTATGGAAGGTTGCAAGCCTATTGCAACTCCATCAGAGACTAATTGTAAACTACTACAAGAGATAGTGAAACATCCTTTGGGGACACTACTCTCTATAGAAAGTTAATTGGAAGTCTCATATATTTGACTATTTCAAGACCTGATCTAAGTTTGTGTGTTGGTAAACTTAGTCAATTCATGCAAAGTCCTAGGATTAGACATTGACATCTTGCCAAGCGAGTCTTGAGGTATCATACGGGAACTAGGAACTTGGGCATTGAATATGGTGGCTGTCACATTTGATTTGAATGGATTTTTAGATTCAAACTATGCAAATGATGAGGTGGACAGAAGATCCACAAGTGCTTGTGCTTCTTTTTTTTGGGTAATGGAGTAGTTTCTTGGCCATCGAAGAAAAAAGACACGATTTCTCTCTCTTCTTGTGAGGACATAATGCCTCTTACTCTGTAATGCCTCTTACTACATGCAAAGAGGCATTACGGAGCAAGAGACTTTTAGTTGAGATCCAAATGCGTGATCTTCAGTCCATTCCACTCATTTATGGTGATAATACTTTAGCTCTTAACTTGGCACGTAATCCTATCTTTTATGCTAAATTTAGGCATATTGAGGTGGCGTATCACGTCATTCGAGAGAAGGTGCTGGTGAAGGAGGTTGATCTTTGTCATGTCTCTTCTTCAGATAGTGTTGCTCATATTTTTACAAAGTCTTTATTAGAAAATTGTTTTTCGAACATAGATCATCACTTGGGATTAAGGAGAAGCCAAACTATGAAGTTGTCAAGTTAAATTTGAGGGGGAATGTGAAAAACCAGTCTTTTTTTGGCAAATATTAACTTGAGGCCAACAAAGAGGAAAGTTTATATTTTGATTCTAGTCCAATTTGCAGCTATCCACACGTCGAAATTAGAGGGATAAGTCTGAGAAAGTTTCTCTCTCCTTTGTTTAGTCATTTTTTAGATTGCTAGCACAAACTAGTGGATAATACTAAAAGCAGTCAAATTTAGTCCATTTATTTTTTTTGGATGCTTGAGATTAGAGGCACATGTGCCTATCATGGAAGCCTTATAAATAACAGGTCTTTTATCGTTTTAGCAAGGCTTGTACATATCTTATTCTGGTAAAGAGATTGGAGGTGTACATTGTCTACATTGTCTTGCTTGATTCAATGATAGGTAAGACCTGTTTTGTTCTCATCTTTATGAATGATGTGCTCTCTGTTATTTAACATGTTTACGGGTCTTAAATAGGTTCTTAATCATATTTGGTTTACTTGAAGTGCTAGAAGATCATTTCGATGTTTGGCAATCTTGGCATATTCAGGTTTGCTCCTTTATGCATGAAACTTTCACACGACATGCGCTGGTTGATCTACATGTTACCACTCACAACCTGGCAAAATGTCCCCTTTAGGCACTATGATCACCGATAAGTATATGTTTGGCCATATCAGAGAGGCCATTGAGGAGGTGAAGCCTGTGCAGGTGGTTTAATTTGCTTGTCAAATGTCAATGTTGAATGTGGTGGTCATTGTTGGAACTTTGAAGTTTGAAGTTTGAACTATTATCAATCAATTATTGAAATTTGATTCAAAACTATAGTTTAAACCATTGTTTTCTTCCCCAGTTTTGAACATGGCTCTAGATATCCTAACCGGTGGGTATGCTATTTTTCAAGAACCGGCTTCTATGTAGAACCGGCGGTTATGCTCTTGAGTTTAAGCCCTGGATTGAGGTTCAGGACTGGACCGCCTGTGCAAGGGGGAATAAAACCCTTGTATCAATTGACCCTATAGAGGATCTAAAAAAGTCAAAAGTTTCTTACAAGGGAGTAACTGATAAATGAGGAGAATAAATGTGAGAGTTTTTTTTATGAGTAGTTGATAAGTGGAGGAATGTTGAAATAATGTGCACTCAGACTTTTTTTATTTTGCTTCCATATGTGTTTTAAATGTTTGGCTATTAAGTAAGGGAATGTTAATATAGTGTGCAACAAGAATTTTTTTGAACAATTTTCATATAAGGATTTTTTTTGGGTCGTATGGGAGTGAAGGTGTAAGTTTTGTGCACAATAAACGTTGGCCAAATTGTTTAAACTTTGTTTTACTATCTATAACTTTCCAAACATAAATACGTATTATTGTTATCATTATTTGTAAAAAATATTTGAAATCTTTTGACTAGTCAACCTCATGAGTTGAGAAGCCAATTCCTTGAACCCTATCACGAGTCCTGTCCATACTCAGGAAGCCAAGATCACGAGTTTAGTAGATCAAGATCATCCTCTAAGAGCTTCTGAGGAGAGCCTAGAAGTCCATTTTTAGAGTTGGAATCCTAAGTCTGTCCTCTAGCCTGACACAAGCCATTGTATGCGACAACTTGAATCGGGCAACATTGATGCTAATTTAAACTTTGGAAATGGCCTTGAAAGCCAGAACATTGAGATAGAAGGTGCAAATTCTCCCCTACGGCCTTAAAAAATGGCCTCTGTGACCCAAGTTTTGGGTCAAGAGCCTTCTCATGCCCTAAGAGAGCAGCCAAAATTTTGAGCTTTATCATGAGGTCTCAAGAGTTGGCTGCCCAGAAGCTACAGCAGCCCTTGAAAGTGAGCACACGATGATTGGGTCAATCTCTTGGGTTTGACCATGAGGAAAGAGATGATGCATCGAGTATGTACACAGTAGACATCTATAATAGGTTGAGGAAGGCAAAATGAGCTCCAACTTCCCTCCTGAGCCCTGGAAGATGAAAAGAACGACAAAGTGCATGAGCCGACCTCTTGAGAGGAAGATAAAGTTTAAAGGTAGGTGTGGATCCACTTTAGCTTAAAATTTAAGCTAAAAACTGGTCCAAAGGGACCTTATTTTAATGCTAGAGAGGCCTAATAGACAAATATTTTTAGTCTTTTGTCAAATTATCACAAATATTGCATCGTGATGATGTACTGCTGTTCATAATTGGTTACATGGGAGTCCATTGGTTCTTTTGTGCATACACCATTTTTTCAGGACCATGCTCAACCTCTTTTTGTGACCACTCAGTCCCAGGAACTTGATACTTAGTCAGTATAAGTATTATGCGGCATGTGCATCAGCTAGTTCAACATTTCTCTACAGAATTGATCTGGTATTTGGCCTCACATTTGAGGACAAAGGTTTGTCACTAGAGGAGAGCTTTGGACATGTTGTGGGGACTTTTTTGGAACACTAATTCGTCATTGCTTACATGTGTTCATCGATTATTTCGTTGGGCCCTTGGATCTGTGGGTACTCATGTGCCTTTCATTTAGTGGTATCCTCTCGTAGGGTGCAGGCAATATATACAGGAGTTCCGTGATTGATTTAGATTCCTGATCGTTCTTAGTGCTTGAGTTCTTTGTTCAAGATTCATATACAGTCCTTTTAAGAAAAGGGTCTCAGATCTGTGCCATTTTCAGGTCATTGATGTTCATACAATGATCCCAGATTCGAGTTTATTATATGATTCAATCTATTGCTGCTTATGAAATCTTTATGGGTAATGGGTACATAACTGGTTAAAAGTATCCCCATACGAATGTGTACGAATGTGTGACACCAAGAGTTTTGCAAAATAAAATAACTTGCTGAGCTACCTTAATAAGCACCAGTACAAAATCAGGTAGTGGACCTATTAACTGTAAGGAAGTATCAAATTTGCTAAAAGGACCTATTGTTAGCTGTTAGTCAACATTCATAGCTAGCATCCGGAAACCTTTGCGACTCAATATTTTTAGATGGAAGCAACACTGAAAGCTTAAAGGTTTTGTCATTGTAGAAGAGGCATAGTAGGGACTCTCGCAGTTTAGAAATGCTTCAGAGCTTTAGATACTCCGGGTGTTTTTAGTTGGTTAAACCTGACTCTCTACGATCAGGTTTGTTAGCTGTGAGTCAGAATTCAGTCGAGCTCAAAGCTTTGGATGCTGCAGTTGCCTTTAGCTGTTGGCGGATGTATTGTGCACCATTCTTCATAATAGCCTGTTATTTGGGATCGCTGTTTGAAGCCAATATCATGAAAAAGCCAAATGTTAACCAACTTCTCATTTTGATAGCTTAAGCAACACAAAAAAATGCAAAGCATGCAGTTGCATGCTTCTGAGTACTTTGAGATTATGTACAGTGTCTAGAATGATGTGCAAAGCTCTGTTTGTCATAAAGAAGCAAACGTTATGTTTCCATTTTTTCTAACTGCTGCTTACACAAACCCTTAAAAAGAGTGGATATTTATTTTTAAGATAGCTTGTCTGTTGCAGCAAATAGGGCATTGTGGTCATATGCTTGTCTCTGTTTGCTGTGATGCTCTATTATTATCCTACACGGAGAAACAGGTCTCAAGATAGCATTATTTAATCCTGTTAACATGCTTTGATCCTGAAATCATTACAGGTAGCAGGGGTGGATACTATGATCGTCTTACAACAGATAAGACTCCAGGCGCTGCGAGGCCACGTTGGAAGCCCACTGCTATTCAAATTTCAATCCTGGAGTTTATTTTCTCAAACAGTGATTTACTTCCAGGAGACAATGATATTATGGCAATTACTGATGCGCTTCGTCAGTATGGACCAGTTGAGGAGGTAAATGTATTCTACTGGTTTCAAAATCGGAGGGCGCGAGCCAAAAGAATTGTTGCAGAATTGAATGCAGGTAAAAATCAGGGAAAGTTGATGTAAGAAGGATTGAACACCATGTTAACTACGCTAACCTCAACTTGAGTGCACTGAACGAACCTCGAGAACTGCCTAGTACTGATTTGGGACCAGCGTGGAGGCAAGTCCTTTCTTGGGTGGGTGATCACAGGTTTTAGACAATAAGCATGATGTGATCTGGATTTTATAGTTTTAAACCATGCAAGCGAACTCCTCGGCTATCCTATGACTGCAGAGCTCAGTGATCGTCACTCTGTAACAAGATTGAGCTGAAGCTTGTCTATTCAGCAAGATAGACTTTTGTGCCCATTAAAAGACAACTAAGAGAGTGTGTCACTTATATATTTTGAAAATTTAATTGTCACCCTTGAGTAGTTCGTGAACATATAATTGTCAACCTTGAGTAGTTCAGCTGCAAATTTTGCTCAATTGTTTGCATGTGCTAATGAGCTGTGAAGGCCTTACCTCTTGTGCCAATTTAATGGCATTTGCCTGGTTTTACATGTTACATAACATTGAATGGGATGTTTTGTTAAATGACCTGAATGTTTTGTTTAAAAGCCCTGAGTTTACGGTACTGGTTGGTATATCATAATCTTTGAATTTTTTCTTACTCCTAAAAGGGGAACTAAAAGCCCCAAGCTTATAGTAATGAAGCTTGTTAAATTTTTTAACCATTTGATGTTTCATTTTTTTTTCTTTTTCATGTCTGTTGTATTTGAAAATTTATAGTTATCCAACATTATTGAAAGAATGTTGTCAAGGGCTCTGACAATCCTGCGTGTAAGATTCAGAAATCTTAAGTAAATCAATTTTGCTTCATGCAAATATTGAACAAAAGCTTTGCTGTATAGCCTCCCTGGACCAATGGTTGTATTCAGTTTTAGCATACAATCTAAAAGAGCTGATGCGCTACTTGTTCTTCGCAGATTGGTGGTGATTCTGGGTAAGTGGCACATTTGAAATGCCAAGTTGTATAAAAGCTTTTCTATGGAGCTTAGCAAACAAAGAGGTGATAATGAATTAATGGGCTAAAACTCTGATTAGTTAAAATTCAACAAAAGTTGCTTTATATTATTTTTGAGAACTGTGGCAATCAGAAAGTATACTGAAAGCATGAACAAAAGTGGTTTGACTGACTCAATCAACATCATGATGGGGAAATTTCAAGATGGTGTAATCTTTGATTGTGCATCTTTGTTCACTTACTAGCAACTCTATTTCAGTAATGTTGCACCTGTAAACAGAATTTTTAAGGCTTAAAAAACTCAACTGATCTACTCATGGATCCTAGATCTAGAAGCATTGCAAAGCCTTCAACTAAGACATTCCAAGAAACACAATCTCAAGACATCAAGCAAGAGATAAAGAATTCCTCACATAATGACCAAACTACTACTTGAAACTGGCAGACCTTTTCCTTCAATTTGATGTTCTCTATGCTTTTCTGTTTCAATCTGTCCGGTGCACCACTGTGTAAGTGTTGACCTTCGGTTTGATTGACGGTGCGGTTGCGATTCGTTGTCTTAAATATTAAAAATTTAAAATCTCTTAACATAAAAATATGTAAAATTTTGTAATTTGCGTTGTTTTAATTTTTTTGGTAGACATGTCATTTTTAAATATTGCAAAGTCAATGTCATCTAAATATTGTGAGCACCTATCATTTGAAAAAAATGTACTCTAATAATCATATGCCATTTTTATTATTGCTTGTCAAAAATGAATAAAAATAAGACCTTGATGTACACCATCAAGTACTTCAAGACAAGACTAGCAAAATTGCTCTCCATCAACTAATTGTATGTTCGCACTAACTCACAAGTACAAAGACAAGCAACTTAAATGCTCAACCTTGGATCGTAAAAGAATCGCTCGATAATTCTAGAGCTAGGCAAAATGCATTACTGTCAAACTTAGAATAGAAAGTAACCGTAAAACAATTTACATTCTGATTATTGCTAATTTAATTGAATGCCTATAATTTTATGCATTCCTATGTTTAAGTTATTTCTTTCATGCTTCAAATGATATGACCTTGAAAGAAAAACCTTCTTAATTCAAAATTGCTTAAATGCTTCTCTGATAAGTTTGAATATTGTACCATATGCTTCCCTACTTATCCCAACAACATCACAGACACCCTGAATTGTAGTTTTATCTAAGAATTTTTGTATGTCCATCATCAAGCCCTCTACGACGTTAGACTTTATACGTGAACTGTTATTATTTATCAACATAGATTCAGTCGATTTACTTGTGAATATACAACCCAATGTCTTTCCAATTGATCCATTATTTCTTATACTTTGATTTGCAATCAATGCAAACCAATGTCTTTCCAATTGATCCATTATCTCTTATATTTTGATTTGCAACCAATGCATACCTGCATATAAAGAAAATAGATTAGAAAAAAAATTAATTTAGCTAACAATAAATATATTCAATCAATCAAATGATAGAAATTACAAAATACTTACTTGAATGCACAAATCCTTCTGTTTTGATAACATTCTCTTGAGAGATTTTGAATATCCTTACAAGATTGTCACTTTTGTTTATAGCTTTTAGCCTTCTTTGTTAATAGTTTCACATCTTTTAGTAATTGTAAATTCTCAATTTGAATAGAATGCAATATTACTTGCATTTGCTCATATTCTATTCTAATGTTTGAAGTAACTTATTTTAAAAACTCATGATTTGTTCAAAAATCTGTATTTTTTTTCAACAACTTTTGTACAACATTCTCTCTTTCATGACAATAAGAAGACATATGTCTGATCTGACTCTCCAAGAACTAAATCCTTTGCATTGAAAATGTATTTCCATAATTTTGAAATCTCAATAAACCATTATGCCCATTGTAGATCCATATAACTAGCTAGGTTATTGAGAAAAAGACAAGATGTTGTAGGGTATTAAGATCTTTGGGATACAAAGACCCATCTATCCATAGATCCAATTTTTTTTTTCAATCCTATAACGTATATGTTCCTCAACATAATTGATAATCCTTTGACTCCTCTGTTCTATGAAGATGCCATGTCAATAGGAATGTCTAAATGAAGATGATACAAAGTATTTATTATAAAAAGTACAAAATCAGTTTAGAGTGTTGAAAATGCACCAAAATAAACCCAATTGATCCTAGAAATGATGGAGAAAGCAGATCTAATAGCTAGATTACTAATCAATGCATTGATTTCTAGCTTATCTTGGCTTGAACTCCACAAATTGGCTCCAAAACCATGCTAAACATGTGGATGTACGGCGTGCTACTGCCTATGTACTGTACCTGCACCTTCAAACTCTTGTAATGATTACAAAAATCCAAATGGCAATAGCAATCATCACTAGTGGGTTTTCAAATATAAGTATGGACCTGATGGCAACGTATCAAATTACAAGCCCAGATTGGTAGCAAAGAGCTTCTCTCAAAAGTATGGTGTTGACTATATTGAAACCATTTCATCCTTATGCCTGCTATTTGCATATGAAGCAACATATAGTCTCAAGATCCACATAGTGGATGAAAAGATCACCTTCTTACATGGCAAGTTGAATGAAGAGGCCTACATGGACCAACCTCCAGGATTCATCTATACATCCTTTGCCAACTACGCCTGCCGAATGCATAGAAGCATATATGGATTGAAGCAGTCTGCTAGGCAGTGGTATAAGAAGAAGGATCACACCCTCAGATCCTTAGGATTTCAACCATTGATGGCCGACTACAATGTCTATACAAAGGTCACAGATGGAAAAATCATAATCATTGTTGTCTACGTTGATGACACTTTGATTCTGTCCAAAAGCGACAATCTCATTGCTCAGGTGAAGCATGATATTTCTCAGCATTTCGAAATATTAGACCTAGGAGAAGCAAGATGCTACCTAGGATTGCAGATTGACAGAGATTTTGACGAAGGGAAGCTGTATCTTCACCAGTCAGGATACATCAAGAAAATCATTGACGATTTTCAGATGACAGACTCAAGGGGGCTAACACATCAATGGTAGCTGGAACAATTTTGACGAAGCAGGACTGTTTGTAGAATGAAGAAGAGTAGAAATCCATGCAAAACGCCTGGCATTGCTTGCGCAGTTTTCAGAATGAGCCAGTTCAATATCAATCCAAGCCCTATGCACTGGAAGATAGCCAAGAATTCTGCAATACCTTCAACAAATGAAGGATTATGGGCTGTGTTTCTCTCAACATGAAGGATTCCAGATCAAATCCTACAGCAATGCAAGCTGGGCATCCTTGAAAGATGACTACAAGAGCGTCTCGGGAGGATGCACAATAGCAGCCGGTATAGCTATGATATGGATCAGTAGGAAGCAGACCATAACTGCGCAATCATCCTACGAAGTAGAGTATGTTCCAGCAACCAAAATGGCGAATGCTTACATGGCTCAAACAATTCCTTGACGGACTGGGAGAGAACTCCAATGAGCCGCTACTACTATTCATGGATAACACATCCGCCATTCATCTGACGAAGGATCCAATGTTTCATTTCAGGACGAAACACATTGCTATTAGATATCATCTGATAAGAGATCGGGTTGAGAAAGACAGGTTGAAGACCGAGTTTGTTCCAACAAAGCAGATGGTGGCTGATATCTTCACAAAGTCTCTTGACAAGGCAATTTTTGAGAAGCAGTGTGCAAGCTACCTAGAAATCAAAAAATACCAGCTTTGAGAGGGACCTGAAGAAACTAAGAGTTTCTATCCTTCAAAGCCTTAGCATTTTTCTTAGTTCTTCCTTGTTGTTTTTCCTTATTGCTACATTTTTGTTTCGTCGCACAGTTCACATTTTTGGGTCATGAGAAAAATGCATCACTAAGTCAAAAACACTTCGAAAATAATTCTGGCCAACTGGCCCGACACTGTCGCATTTTTTGCATTTTTGGAAAAAACGACAGTCTCCAAATGTCTTAGAAACTATTTTCAGCCTACCTTCGGGCTTGTCACATTTTTCGCCTTTTGGGAAAAAGCGACACTGCCTCATAAATGCCTTAGAAATATTTTCTGGCATACCTTCGGGTTTTTTGCCCTTCGGCAAAATGCGACACTGCCTTATAAAAGCCTTACGAAAAATGCCAAGGTGCTTTTTAAATCTCAAAGGTGTCTTTCAACAAAATGCTTGTCTGCGGCGTGAAGACACAGTGTAGCGGGCAGAGAGCGGCTGATGCATGAAGGACAGCGACAAGAAACCAAAATCAGTTTTGATTAAGCCTAATGCATTTCTTTTGATTAGATCTTTTAACTTCGTCAGTTCTTTGGATTGATCACATAAAAGGATCAACGATAGAAAAGAGATCACACATACAGACTGATACAGTCACTGATATAGATACAGACAAAAATGTAAGAGTTTGATATAGCTCGATAGTGAGCTTTACAGATTAGTAGTAGCTAGTTGCATTACTCGTGAGAGAGAACACCTCTCTTGCACCAACGCACTGATCTGGGAAACAGACAACGCAATTTAGTTCTGATAATAGAAGCAATTTTTGCAATACTCTATACTGTAATGTGCATGATCTGTAATGTTGGAATGCATGCTACCAGTAGATATATTTCCGTTGTTGCTCTACTCAATATTATCTGCTGTTTTATAGGTTTAATTTTTATAACAGATCGTTAGAGATGATCTAGGGCTTGGAAGAGAATTAGATTGTAGCCAGTAGCAGTAGCTACGCCTGCCAAGTTGGCTCTATCCGGCCTTTTGTATCACATTCCATCAGTGGTATCAGAGCCATCAGCTCTATCAGAGCTCTGCCTGATTCCTTCAGGCTATGACATCCATTAGCAACATTCAATCAAAGATCTGCATGATCCTTGACTCCTCAAGATCAAACTTCCTAGCGTGGAAGGTGAAGACTTCTCTCATATTGAAAGGAGAAGGTCTATGGCCTTGAGTTGATGGCACAGAAGAGATGCCCACAACCACTGACAAAGAGCTACGGGAATGGAGAGAAAGAAACGACAAGGCAATAGCCATCCTATCTTCCTCCATCGAAGATACCTTGACAGTTGATCTAGCCACACTCTCCAATGCAAGAAAAAGATGGGATACTTTGCTGACCAGATTTCAAACGAAGTCACGAAGCCAAATTATGGTTCTTGAAGATCAGCTGACCAATCTGAGATGGGATGGTAAAGACCTCACCTCCTTCATCAGAAGAATAAAGGACTTGTTCCTTTCACTACACAACTTCGGAATAGAGAATGCAGTCTTAGCAGAAAGGTAGCTCACATATCTGCTGTGAGCTCTACCAAGATCGTTTCAGACGACCCGAACATTGCTTGCTAAAGATCCACAAATGACCCTTCAAAAAGCTGTAATCGAGATCAGAGAAGAGATGGAAGCCCGTGAACACCTTGATGAGAAGGATAGCTCTATTCAAGCTCTCTACAACAACAAAGAGAAGCAAAAAAAGAATTTCAAGCCTAAGAGGAAGCCAGAGCAAAGACAAGACCGAAAGCAACAGTTAGAGGGAGCCAAAGAAGGCAAATGGAAGAGCAAAAATAAATCGAGATAGCAGAATGGTGAGAAGAAGACCTGCATGAGATGCACACAAGAAGGCGCCCACACTGTGGATAAGTGCTAGCTCAAAATTTTCTAACACGTGCTTTAGATGTGAGCAAGAAAATCCAACAAAACCTTGAGTAATCATCAATAAATGTAACAAACATGGTGGCACCTCCATTTGACTTTGTACTTGCAAAGTGTATATCCGAGTGGATCAACTCAAGAGGGTGAGTTGACTTTGAGCCTTTTGTGCCACATATCATAGTTGGAAAACTTGGTCTCCTCAGCTAGCATCACAACAGTTGTATCCACATGGACATCTAGTTTGAACAATCTACCAAACCTTATGCCTCTAGCAATGATCTTGCCATCCTTCTTGATTTTACATGCATTTGTGGTGAACTCCACAAGAAATCCAAATGCATTGATTTCTAGCTTATCTTGGCTTGAACTCCACAAATTGGCTCCAAATTGGCATCAAGAGGGATATAGACGTTCAAAATCATATTTGCTAAATAGTGGTTAAACAAATAGTTGGTTTGCTTAACCGCAATTGTAGACAAGCTAGTTAACCATTGGAATCGGTGTGGGCTTTGGGAGCGGTGTGGGCAAGCAAATAAACAATATTGTTCTATTTAATTAGTATTTTTTTTCTCATCCTATGTGACATTTCTTATAGGTTCTTTTTTCAAATTTGAAACTCCTCTAATGAATGTCATACATTGAATACAAGACACACAGGTCGAGGAAACTCCAAAGTTGCAAAACAACCAACAGCACCTCAAGACCCTTCACCAACAAGAGGACATCAAAGATCACACCAGAAAGTTCACCACCAAGATCTGATGTGAACGTGAGGTTACGCCATTAGATAAAACCACTCCATATGGTTGAACCCGAAGATCCAAAGATGGAACTGTTGATGAGAGTTCCTTTGACTTATACCTCAAGCAAGGGGGAGTCTTGTCGGATTGGGAACTAAACACAAATCTTGGAGAACCATTATTTTGCGTCAGAGTTGAAAAAGCCAACAATGTTTTGAACGTAAGAGCATCTTGGGAAAGTGAGAAGCACAATTTCACTTTTCCAATAAAACACAAACTCCATGGAGAATAATTTGTGGTAGTAGATGGAGGATCATGTGTCAACCTTATCTCCTCTACGTTGTATGAGAAATAGGATCTAAAAGGCCTAAAAGTTGCCAATTTTGTCATCAAACTAGCAGATCAATCATGTGTATGACCGAAACGAGTTGTAGATGGCATAGCAGTCGAGATAACAGGGGTACAGTTTGTCATCACGTTAGTGGTGATGGATATTCTTAAAATACCCACTATCTATAAGATATTTTTGTAATTGCAAGTTGCACAAGTAGTTCATGATTGGGAAATCGACAAAATCACATTTGAGAATAGAGAACGGGTAGTAAAGGTGAATCCCTCCACATGGGTAGTAAAGCCTACACCACCCAAGACAGACACACAGTAGACGATAACATTGATCACGCAAGGGCAATTACGACTGACAACTAACATTGTTTTGTGGACTGATGCATTGGCAACAATTGACTGCATGGCTGGGCATACATGTCATTTAATTCAACACAAATCCAGGCTTGGCACACTAGAAGATCGCAAAGCGAATCTTAAGCAGATGAAAGATTATGAGCTATGTTACTCTTGTGATGCAGGTTTCCAGATGCACTCCTACAGTGATGCTAGTTGGGCATCTCTCAAGGACGACTGTAAAAGTATCTCAGGAGGATGCACCATTGCAACAGGCGCAACATTTAACTGGGTCAGCAAGAAGCATTAATGCTTGATCCACTATCAAGGATAGCAGATACTGTGGGATAATCTTTTTAGGACAAAGGTAGTGCGATGCTATTCCCCTTAGCAACACCTATATTCATCAAATTCATAGGAATCTGAGGAATTTCAGGAATGTCTTCTGGTTTTCGCTATTCAACAGGAATAGGAGGTAGCTGAAAACTACGATTTTTTTGTGGTCGGTTGCAGTCGGTTGCAGTCAGTGGCGTGTGACTGTAGCAATGGCTGGGTGCGGCGTCAACGTTGCTGTGCAAAATGTGAAAAAGGATGGTCGATTGGTGGTTGGAGGTGAGGAAGGGGTCGTAGGCCGTATGATTGCAGTCTGTTGCGGTCAGGGGCGACCGAGGGTAGACGTAGGGCCGTGGAATTGCGGCTTGTTGCGGTTTGTGGCGGCCGAATGTAGTTGTAGGGTCGTAGGATTGCGGTTTGCTGCGGTCAGTGGCGGTTGTTCGTGGGCTTGTACGTTTGTAACGGATTGTGGCTCAGACCATTTGCAATGGATTGCGATGTTGTGTGGACAATTGCGATAGATGTATGGGGCTATTACGGGTGATGGAATGACATAATTGGGTTACTGTGAGTAGGGGTCGAAACGGTCGGTGGGATAGCTGGAATTGGATGCTATCATTGTGAACTACTGAAGGTGGAAAGAGTGTGATTTTGATGGTGTAATTGTGGAGGAGGTGTGAGTGCATTTTGAAGGCAAGCGGACTGCGGTTGAGTGCATGTAGGATAGTGTACAGAAGTGGCGAATGAACACGGTATATTTTGGGTCGCAATAATGCAAAGAGTGAAGTAATGGGTGTGCTGGTGAATGTATTCGCTACAGTTGGATACAGTTGCCACTGTGCAGAATGGTCACGATAGATCAATGTGGTTGTTATGAGTGGTTGCAGTGATCGTAATGCTAGTGAATATGGAATGGACGGTCAAAGGATCGGTTGAGATCTGAGATTAGCCGTCGGTTGAGAACTGACGCAAAAGTGTCAGTCGAGATCTGTTGCAAAGCTGTCGATCGAGATCTATGATGAGGGCGTCGGTCGAGATCTGACGTGAGGTTGTCGGTCGAGATCGGACGTGAGATTGTCGGTCGAGATCTGACGCGAGGTTGTCGGTCAAGATCTGACGCGAAGCGGTCATCAGTCGAGATCTGACAAAAGCGTCGGTGGAGATCTGACGCGAAGCGGTCGTCGGTCGAGATTTGACGCGAAGCATCGGTTGAGATCTGTTACGAAGTTGTCGGTTGAGATTTGAGTGAATAGGTGTCAATCGAGATTTGATTGAGGGCCGTCGGTTGAGATCTGATGCTAAGCGTCGGTCGAGATCTAAGTTAAGGCCATCGGTTGAGATTTAAGAGGATGACGTCAGTTGAGATCTGATGCAATGTGTCGGTTGAGATCTAACTGAAGGCCATCAGTTGAGATTAGACTGTAGCGCATTGGTTGAGATTTGAAAGATGGATCTGGCGCCAGTCGAGACTGAACCGTGGCTCAGCTTGGAAATGAGCGTGAAGCGTCTGTTGAGAAGTGCGGTTCGCAGTAGGCAGGACAAAAATGGTGGGCTCTGTGATGAAGGCGTGGAAGTTCGGAGAGCGATGGGTGTGTGGCACAGATCGGAATGGTTTGGGTGGTTTAATGTATGCTTCTTCTTATTAGAACAGTTACAAGCAGAAGCATTACTTAGTTTTCAGCATGTATTTCCCAGCCTTTCAATGGGAGACATGGTTTTGATACTCAACTACATGCATAACCAGCCATGTAACCATCTGTAGCTCAAGAAGATCAACGTTTTAGAACAGGGAGCAATCTTACCATTATCTACTAAATCAAAAACAATCAAAGACAAGATTAAGTACTGGAACAAGAAACGAGATTCAAGAAACAAGAAACAAGATTTCAGAAACAAGAAACAAGACTCCTAGCAGCATTTTAATAATCTAAGAATCAAGAAATAATCATTACTTGATGCTTAGATTACTCAAGAACAATCAAGAACTGGGTTGCAAGGGAGTATGCAAGATCTATACCACAAACCAGCCTATCTAGTTTACTTGAATGCTGATTACTACCTCATTCTACAAACAATAACTGAATCCTAATCCACAACTAAGCAAGAAACAAGAAACAAGAACCTAGTTAATCCACAATGCAAAGGAATCAAGCATGCTCATAGAAATCTCACTCCAGAACATTGCCATGAACAAGGAGCTTAGCTATCATCAAGAACTTGTGGAGGATCCTCTTATTAGCTCAAAGAGAACTTGACAATACATTCAAAAGCTCCCTCACAAGCGAGGGGGGGCCCTTAAATAAGCAAGAAGGCTGCCCATGTGGAGCCCAAGTGGCAATTCCACCAAATTAGAAATTACATGTGGAATTTGCCCTTCCACTAAAAGTCACCATCAAAAGTTGGCTCACTCTAACTAATTTAAGGGGGATGTACATTTATTTACAATGCCTAGGAAATATTCCTAGCTCCTACATGGTCATTCCTTCTTTGGGATACACCATGTAGGCTCACATAGATAACTCATTGTCTTCCTAGCTAGTACTTCCTCGGCTCTCATGCTCGGCTCTCAGCTTCTTCTGCTCTCCTCCTTCTGAGATCTCCTCGGTTATGGGTGAGAGATAACTTGTGTCTTCAACTTGGCTCGGCATGTGGGGATTCTCTGGGATCCGCTAACAAACTTTATCTGGGTTTGCCACTTGTGAATTGCAATCAGATGTAGCAATAGTGCTAATGTTAGGATTTTCATAACACTCTGTTTCTTTCAAGTGTTTGGTCTCTAGTATATATCCACCAATATATAGTATATTGAGTTTACCTTGTGCAAATAAAGTGCTTTTCTATATGATCCAACAATCCTTTATTATGGCTGGAGCATTAAGAATATTTTTATTTACACTCCATGTGCATCACACATTTTTTTGGGTCAAACCACATGTATTGATTGCATTCACCTTTACTATATGTTCAAAATAGAAACCTACGGGGCCATAGTTGTTGTGATACTTGTTGCAATATCTTCTACTCTCTGCTTTCGTTTCACGCCGAATTTCCTACCAACTATTATTTAAACCTCTCTCAATCACAACTTCATGTTAATGCAGAATTTCACTTGGTTGGTACTCCATAAGGAGAGGAACTAAATCTTGTAAAAAAGTTGGGAGGACAACTATCTCTATATTGTCCTTGACAACTCCTTCTATGATGCCCTAGTGTATATTCTACATCTAGTCGATGAGATGCACTATCTTTGTCAATATTCCATTTTTGTATCGGTATTGTTTGCATGTCATTGATATTAGTTGCCTCTTGAGAAGTAAGGTCTATCATGCTCACATTCACGAAGGAGGAAGAGGAGATGGAGCTCCAAGTTCTCTCAATTGCAAATGAGCCAAAAGATTCTTCCAATGATGTCTCTTGCCTATTTATGAGAGAAGCTCTTAACTTAACCAAACACAACTATCTTGAAGGTAGTTAGACCTTTTTTAGCTCTTTTTAAGTGTACTTGGCCCTTCTTGGCCTAGTATCCTTATTTGAATACTTTGAGAGGTCTAGAGAGGGAACCGCCTTTATTCTTAAGGCTAATAAATCCTTTTGGGCCCAACAAAGCTTACATTGAATATCATAATACATTACCGAGCACTTATGTATTGAGAGTAGATACACTCCCACTACTTGAACATTTTTGTCTTAAAAAATGACAACACGTGATTGATGTTTTTTAGCACTTCAAAAACTCAACACCATATTCCCTTGTTGAGGAAGTCCTGTCCGTTTTGAATCCAACAGCTTCATTGTAACAAACATGGCCATTGTTGCCCAAAAGAGTTGTTGAGCCCCAAGTGTTGTCTTCGTCAAGTAGGTTTTTCTATTGAATCAAGTATTCTTTGATCACTTTTCTATTTTGTAATACCTTGTCCCGATATCCAACAACTTTGACTAGCTCCAAAACCATTTTTTTCTCATGGTTCAATGGTGGCAACATGACCATTGCAGTAGAGTGCTCTTCCAAGTGTTTTTTTTAGAAGAGTTATATGAAACACTCCATACATGGAGCTTGTGGAAGGTAAATCTAGTCCATAATTCAACTCACCAATCTTTTTAAATTTTTTGAAAGGCCCATATGTTGAGAGTAAAATCTGTACATAAATAAATTAGGTGTGAGGGCCGTGGCAGCTTGCGTACATAAGCCCATACCCCAATGAGCACATGTAAATAAGTGTTATATGAAATAAAATAGACTTGGGCCTTGTCGAATAAAATAATGTAAAAGGCCCAAAGTCTATAGTTAACAAAGTTTTGTTAAATTCTAATTACTAGTCAAAGTCAAAATGGTGGTAGGTGGGGTGTGCTAATTCCACTCAAACTTATCATTCCTTAAAAGATGAGTAAGTGATGCTACAACTTCTGAAAAGTTCTGAATAAATCTCCTATAGTATGATGCCAAACCTAGAAAATCTCTCAATTCTCTAACACTTAGGTGATTTTTAATTTTTGATTGACTCGATCATTTCTTGTCCACCTTTTCCTTAGAAACAATGTGGCCCAAATATGCAAACATTTCACCTCATCTCAATCAAATTCACATTTGGCTAGTTTTGCAAATAATCTATAATCTTGTAGAATACTCAAAACCAAGTCCAATATTTGGCATGCTCCTTCTTACTATATCAAAATGTCATCACAAAACACCAACACAAATAAGTACAAATAGGATTTGAAAATCTTGTTCATGAGGGCTTGGAATGTGGAAGGAGCATTAGTCAAGCTAAACAACATTACCTTAAATTCATAATGTTCCCTATCAATACTAAAAGTTGTTTTATGTTGATCTTCATCCTTGCCCTTAATTTGATGATATCATGAGCGTAGGTCTATTTTTTAAAGACACTAGATCCATGCAAAGCATCCAATAGATCATCCATTCGCAAAGTAAGATAATTATCTTTTATTGTAACTTTGTCAAGATCCCGATAATCAATACACATCTTGAATGTTCCATCTTTCTTCTTAACAACTGGCAGTGGAGAAGTGAAAGGTGACTTGCTTCTAATAATAAATTCATGTGTCAGTAATTGTTGAACCTATTTATGCACTTTTTATTTTTCTGCTTTAGACAACCTGCTAGGTAGTATGTTGATTGGTTCAGACGTAGGTTCCAATTGAATGGTATGATATAGAAATCGAGTCGATGGATCGCCTTTAGACAATTGCTCCGCAAAGACATTTGAGAATTTACCCAAAAAAATTTGATTCTTGGATCCTTAGCCTCCTTCTTAGCCTTAGATAATGTAGCGGGTATTTCCTATCTAGACCTAAGCACCTGCAAAGTATCAAGCGATGGAGGATTCTAACATGTCACACGGAGATTCGTTCCCATGAGAGCATATTCAACAATCAAATTCACATGCATGCTTATGAATACACATGTAACACTACGACCCATTAACAGAGTCAACTGGTATATCTTCCTCAGAATCCGCGTCCAATGTTGACAAGAAACCTTGTAAGTCAGGTTTTCTCTGTTGATGACGAGTGGAGGATGATGGTTTTTCCATTAATCCAAGTCGTTTTTTCAATATAGATACTGTTGACTTTCGTAGATGATTGGTCATTGTTAACTCAAAAATTAATGCCAAAAAATCTACATCTTGTAAATTCAAATCGTCAAAAGGCATTTGCTGAAGTGGTGCGCAACCAATGAACATGTAGTACTTTTGTCTGATTGCTATTTTGAATTAAACCAAGTACTTTGGCAATCCAAAATGGATGTCCTTCATTGTTTTCTAAAGCTAGAAGTGCAACAAGGCTTCCAATCTGGATTTCATTCAAATCATCGTGCCATTTCATTTTTGCAGCTTTTACACTTTGCCTATTCTTCCTTGAGCCCACATAAATTTCATGTTCCTCACCTTGCACAAGCTGCAAGAAATCATTATCTCGAGGAAGATTTGAAGGTTCGACAATTGTAGTTGAAGTTTCTAATTTATGAGACCAATGAAATTCTTTAGTTGATGCATGTTCGAGATTGAGCAAACTGATTTTTTGTTCCCAAAAAAAGTCCATCCACCAATGCTGATCAAACTCATCAAAAAATTGATAAGCTGCTTGAATACCTGATTCCAAAAAATTTAATGAGGCAAATGGATCAATCTCATGATGTTCTCTTTGCACCTTTTATTCTTCTAGCATGGACTTCAAAGGATACAACACTAAAATCTTGATTTGAGTCAATGGAATGTTAAGCAAAGATCGAACTCCTTCAAGAGGTAGCCATGAAACGGAATTTGAAAATTGTTTGCCCCATAATAATATAATGTCTGATTCATTACATTTGATTTTAAACTGATGCTGAAAGCTAATATCATTAATATTAGCTACTCATCGCTCTGTTTCATTGGATGTAAGATATCGCTCTTTTCTTTTGGAGGGGATGAAGAAAGTCGCACACGGGGTGAGACCATTGTGGAGGAGGATCCATTAGAGACCTACCTCCCCAAAAGTGTCGATGATCAACCATGCTTCTACACAGTTGAGGAGGGCGATTGTAGAGAAGTTTCTAAATTTTTATGTAAAGAATCAGATAATCACTATCAATCAATCACCATAAGTCGCTTAGAGTTGCCATAACTGCACTTAGATGAGTCTGAATAACAAAAATGACTCTTTGACCAGAGCTATGGATTGAAAGCTATGCCAAATTGAAGATTTTGGCCTTAAAATGGCTTACAACTGTCCTTAAGCCTGAGAAAATGACAATTATTGCCAAACTGTCATTTTAAAAAAAAATTCCATCACATACAGATATGCGAGAATCAAAAATGTTTTTAAGTTCACGAATTTTTAATTTCTATTGTGATTCAAAGTTTTATTTTAAATTTAGAATAAACAATCATTTTAACTTAAAAAATTGAAATTTTTTATTTATTTTAGTTGTAATGTTCCATGTCAGGTACAAGCCCAATATCAGAAACTCAGGAGGAGCACGACTTTGCAATGAAATAGAATACATAACCATTGGTTATTATTCTTTGGATGGCAAGTGTTCCATGCTTCAGTACAACACCTCCGGGCTGACAAGTTTTTAAAACTTGTTCCAGTATTCAACTGTGACAAAGAAACTAAAAATCCAATGACGGGTTCTATGGCTTGTCCCTACCAGAAGCCTCAACAATTAATCAATCATTTAGTTGATATTTTTTTTCACCCAACTGATTGGGTTTTAGATTTATTTAGCGATAGCGGCACTACGAGCGCACGTGCTGTTCAGAAAGGCAGACATGTTGCTGCAGTAGACTTAGATTCTAATTTAGTTGATTTTGTAAAAATAAGAATGGAATCTCTTTTAATTTTGCCAGATGAATTGGCTGAGGTAGTAAAGAGTTTAGATAATGAGAACTCAATAATTTCTTTGTCCAAGAAACCACAACCTCCTGCTAACGGGAAAGTGAGATTTTGATTAATTTAATGTTTTGTTATAAAAAAATAATATTTAGTACTTTTTAAATGATATGAGATTAAAAATTTGAAATCTTCTAAGAAATTAAAATATTCATGATTTTATTTTAACATTAATAACCATTAGCAAAACTAAAATTGCAACAAACTGTTAGGTTTTTAATATTCTAATTTTTTTGATGTGTTTTTATAATAATTTTTTGGAGACAATATTGTTAGAGATTTAGAGAGATGGAAAGATTTTTTTTAGGGTGATTTAAATGTTTTGACAAATCATGTAATCTCAGTTAATGTAAAATAATTTCATTTGCAATAATTTAATGTTTAAATATTCAATGACCTTATATAGATATTTGAAATATAAGTTAAAATTAAAAATATATTAAAATTTAAAAATTACTGATTAAAATTTTTGCCATAATTTTAAAAATATTTTTCTTGATACAAGAATTGTCATTTAAAAAACTTTTAAGATTCAAAAAACATTAAAACTTTTGTTTCAAATAAACAAAAATAAATTTTTTAGCTATTCTAGTGGTTGTGTGTCTAATAATTTTATTTTGAATAGTATTATTATTTCATATAAGTTAATTTGCAGTTATTAATCAAAATCTAGTTACAAAATTTTAGTAGAATGATTAATTTTCTTGCAAAATACGACATTTTTTTAAAACATTTTAAATATGAATATTTTATTTAAAATTTAAAAAAAATCTAAAAAATGGGTCTCCATGTCATTTCTCTTTTTTTTTTGGTCATCGTGTTCAGGTTACATTTTTTTTTTGACAATTTTAAAATTTTGTATCTTTCTCAAAACTTAACGAAATGAGAATATACGTATATTGTGTGTGTGTGTGTGTGTGTGTGTGTGTGTGTGTGCAAAAAGCCCTTCCAATGCTCTACAATCGTAACTGTTCAAATCAAATTACAGAGAATAGAAAGTTGGGCGGAAATTGAATCAAACAAGGCAGAAAAATTTATTAAAAAAAACAGAAAATATTGTCCCCACTCATTTTGTGAACGATTTTGGACACAACTCTTACAAATCACATCTATAATGCAAAGCTAACCCTAGCATGCCAAAACCAAGATGCCTAAATGCAAGCTAACCACCATACATGTATCATAAACATGTTGAAAATGAAAATTTGGCATGCACCCCGGCGACGGTGTCAAAATTGTAGCAGGTGTTTCCTATCCTCCTTCAACCCTAGACCTAAGCACCTGCAAAGCATCAAATGATAAAGAGGATTCTAACATGTCATGCAAAGATTCATTCCCATGAGAGCATATTCAACAATGAAATTCACATGCATGCATATGAGTACACATCTAATACTACGATCCATTAACACTACCCAATTAAATTTCAAACTTATTTTTCTCTCTCCCTCTCTTCTCTCTCACAAAAAATAAAAATAATAATCAAATCCAACAATAGGCAAATCCATTAAACATAAGGATAGTAAGAAAATATGAGAGATGGAGCAAGGAGAAGAAGAGCAAGGACATTCAATTCCAATTGATAGAGGCTCAACCTGCTTTATTGAAATGAACATGAGAAATGAATCACAAAGTACCACTATATATAGTGGATTTTAGGGCTTTGGCCTCAAATCCTATTGGCCAATTTCCACCTCCCTTATTATTTGAAATTCAAAATTTGTGGGGAACTCTTTTTATTTACTAACTTGACTATTAGGCCTTGCGACATTGACTTCCCGCAAAAAGGTCTAAAATTCTTTTATTAACTTCTAACTAATCAAATAACTATGTGATCATCGGGTTGGACTTCCACACGTAGGTGCCAAATCCCTCTCACTTATTAACTAGAGTTAGGGTTGCCTTGGGATCCACAAACCCTCCAACAACTAAAGTTTGTGCTTAATACCTTTAATTTGTCCTTCAGTTTCTTAAATCTTGAGCACAAACATTTCCACATTCATTCTAGACAAACGTCGAGCCTTTTCTATTAAAATTAGTTGTAAGGTTGAATCTCATAACGTGTATTGCACACCGCGATAGCTCATAATGCTTTTCATTGCTTGAAATTCATCAATCCTTGCACAAAGTTGATTGTCACATCGATAGAAGTTTAAAACCATTCCACCCCTTGGACTAGGATAATATCAATTGGACCCATTTTCCACTATGAAAATTCATCTTGAGACTATAATTATGAATTCGCTACTTAACCTTATGAGCGATTTTGTTACAGGGAATTGTTGGTCCATTTGTTATTTTTTGATCAAAGCAATTTAAAAAGCCTTATCTGAGCCACACTTTCATCCGTAAATCCAAACAATAATAATGTTAGAAAAGTGCTCACCACCATACAATTTCTCAAAAGACTGCTCGCCATGAAATGCTTGCTGATAAATGCTCGCTAATAAATCGCACCCGAAGATCGATAGCTCTCGAGATTCCAAAATGTCACTCATTAGGGCATATGTCACATGATAACGATCAGGAGGTTTTCTTTCCCGCGTTGATCTTCTCACTTCTTCCTATGAACTAGATCCAAGTTGATTCATCCTCATCTTTCATTATCTCCTCGTACCATTTGAGTACCTTAGATTTTGGTGATACACTTCTTGGAGAGTATGTGTCCCAAGGAGTGTCCAAGAATCATCTCTTGCTTCCAGCAGGTCTTTTCTTTGTTGCACCTATCGACAAATACCTTCCTCTAGGCAGCGCGATTGGTGGAGTTCTCTCATACTCGCCTTCTTGAGCCTGATCCTCATATGCATCAGCCTATGGAACTTTTTATTCATCTGCTTCCAAGATTGTGAGAAGTCTTATGATGCTTTCATCACCTGTATGGTTTTCGTCATCAAACCTAATCATCACATCAAAGATGATATCTTTACTAATGTGAATCTTGTTCATCATAGGATCAAAACATCTATATGCCTTTGTCCTCTCATCATAGCCAACAAAGATGCACTTGATTTCTTTGGCATCAAGCTTGCTTAGCTCTTCCTTTGGCACATGTACATAAGCTTTACACCCAAAGACTCAAAATTTGTCAACTCTAGATTTCATTTTTGTAAGTGCTTCTTAGGGAGTCACATTTGGAACCACAATTGTGGGACTTCTATTTTTTAATAACATTGCCACATTACACGCCTTCAACCATTGGTAAGCCCATCTGCTTCATCATGGAGCGTGCACTCTCCATAATAGTTCGATACTTTCTTTCTGCTACACCATTACTATGTGGTGTGTGTGATTGAGTGAATTGTCTTTTGATGCCATGTTCCTTGCAAAAGTCTTTAAAATCATCTTATTTGTATTCATCCCCTGTATCTAATCTAAGCACTTTGATTCACGCATCCAAGTGGTTCTTCACTAAAGCCTTGAATTCCTTGAAGTGAGCAAAAGCATCAGATTTGCTCTTCAAT
Organism: Diphasiastrum complanatum; assembly: GCA_029204225.1. Lineage (NCBI taxonomy): Eukaryota > Viridiplantae > Streptophyta > Lycopodiopsida > Lycopodiales > Lycopodiaceae > Diphasiastrum > Diphasiastrum complanatum. Next base: position 58,934,195 of record CM055098.1, read on the forward strand.
AAATATATCAATGTCCCCCTGGAGTAATCATCTAACCCATGGTCTTCATTGGGCCGCACAAATCACTATGAATAAGTTCAAGTAGTTTCTTGGCTCTTGCAGCTCCCTCTTTCTTTAATGTCTCCTTGTGATGCTTCTCCATTACACATCCTTCACATATGGAGTGGTGATCATATTGCAATGGTGGTAATCCAATCACTATCTTCAGCTTTGCCATCAATCTTAGACTCCCATAGTTCAAGTGACCTAATTTTTTGTGCCACAATTTTGACTGTGATTATTTCGAGATTACAAAACCATATTCTCCTCGTTTTGCAGCATCCAATTTGTAAAAGCCACAATTACTATCCTAATATCGTTTTGCCACCACTTTATAGTTATGATCCATATCCTTCATTAAACACCTATCTTTGACAAATTTGACCTTCAGAAGTTGATTTGCCATCACACCAACAAAAAGCAAACATATACATTGTCGATGTCTTGAATTTGGTATTCCTCCCCATTGGCCTATGTGACCTTGTTCCCATGACGGATTGGCAAGAAGTCCTCAAACCAATCACGTTTCCCGGTCATATGTCTCTTGGTGCCTGAATTAGTAAACCACTTGACACCATCATCAATTTGGGATGCAAATGCTGATGAGAAGACACTAGTTTCATCATCTTCCTCATTATCTTCAATGATATTGCCCTGTTGTTTCACTTTTTTCATCTTTATGTAACTTTCTTCTTATTACATTCATGTGCCCAATGACCAGGTTTTTTCTTCTTCTTTTTTTGCTTCAATGACGACTCTCCCTTGTCCTCATCATCCTTGCCCTTCTTTGGAATTCTCTTCCAATCTTTTTGCTTATTCTTGGCTAGCAATGCGGGCTGGCCAAAAATCACCCCCCTCGACCTTTGATGAGGCAAATAATCTCAAAGAGTGGCAAAGGGAAAAAATAGAAGAGGATATGAAATCAATCCATAGGCATGATACGTGGGAGTTGGTTTATCTACCACATGGAAAGAAACCCATTGACAACAAATGAGTATATAGAACAAAGTTTTATGCGGATGGCATGATCACAAAGCATAAGGCACGCCTAGAAGTAAAAGGCTATGAGCAAAAGAAGGGGATCGACTATGAAGATGTTGAGAATCGGTGGATTCAGAGAGATCAACTGATATCGAATTAGCAAAGATCTGATAGAGATAGATTCTTTGATACCAAGTCAGGAATCAGTGGAAATGTGGTGTAGCGGAAGTGGAGCAGGTGGTGTAGTGGATCAGAAGTGTAGCAGTTACCAGCAAAACAAAGTTCAAGATGGATCAAATAACAAAAATGCGCAATAGAACAAAAATAGTATTGTAGACACAAAATTCACTTTGATAATAATCAAAACTGAGTACAATGATTGAAGTTGGGTGCAAATCAGTGGGCGCAATCAGTCTTCAGCTTAGTTTGTTGATAATTACTTGAAACTCAAAAATTGAACTTAACTATTTACAACATAACGCCTGCAGGATGATAACCTGATCGAAGAACTAGCTCTAGTAGATTTTCCTTGATGATTGGAGGTCAGATGATCAATACATTGAAAGCTGACATTAATTTGCTTAATTAACTACATTTGCCCTACAATAGGTAGGTGCATTTTTTAGTGAATGTCTATATAGAGGTAGGTGGACTGTCAGCGTCGTGACGCGGGTCAGAGTTCTGACAGTATTGAATTTTACAAAGACTAAACAAAAAATATACAATGACTCGAAAATTACAAGGACTCAAAAAACTACGAATTTTTTGAGTCGATCCTGCATCAGAAAATTTTGACTTTTGAATATCGAGAAATTTCGGATTTTTTGAGTTGATACAGTATCGAAAAATTCTAAGTTGACAGTGTCAGATTTTACAAAGGGTCAAAAATTGCATAGTGAACCAGGGGCCGGAGAAGTTAGACCCGATCTGATCCAAGGTCAAAGACGTCCAGATATTTTTCATCTCGATCCAATCTGATCCGATCCAGGGTCGAAAAATTTCTCTTTGATGGAATTGACATTAGGTCAAAAAAGGCTTGGGTCAAAAAAATTCGATCCTGAATTTTTCGATCTTCTACACGAAAATTTGGGTCTTCTTCCTTCATTCTTTTTGCTTTTTTTCGAGAATAGATATAAACAAAAAATTTTCTAGGATGCTCATTACCTAAAGAAATTGGTCTTGAGCATGGAATTCCAACACTCTCCCTTAATGTGGATCTTGAAAACTTTTGATCTTCAGATTTAACAAATTGTTAAATCTGAGATAGTGCTCCATGGCAAAGTAATCTGCTGTCATAAACTCTGTCCTACAATAAACCAAAAAATTATCCTTGTGCTTTGGTTGTCACAGTAGATGAACGTCGGATGTAACTGAATAAAAAAAATATCTGCAAGTAGGTTCCTTAGCCAAATCACCTCCTTGGTAGCATTTGTGGCAGTTATAAAATTTGGTTTTATGAAAGATAATGCTACTGAGGACTGTTTTTGGCTCTAAGAGATTGGGCATTGATTGTATAAAAATACAAATTCAGAAGTCGATATTCTGATGTTGATATCTTCTGCCCCCTCTACATCTGTGTAGCCTTTGAGAGTATTGGTTGATGGATCGACTGATGAAAATCAATCTATCGGGTCGAATTCAAAAAATATACTCCAATGCTAAGATACATTCCAGTCCGCTTACTCACAACCATATACACACATCTTCTTCGATTACCACACATCCTCCATACCCTTCCATCCACAACACATCCACTTCACACACCCTCCTTCCCATCCTCAGTTTCTCACAGTCCATTCCTTTGCCTTCCATATCAGCCGACACATTTTCCTTCCATCTCAGCCGACGCCTTTTCCATTCCATCTCAGCCGACGCATCTTCCTTCCATCTCAGCCGACGCATTTTCCACTCCATCTCAGCCGACGCCTTTTCCACTCCATCTCAGCCGACGTATTCTTCACTCCGTCTCAGCCGACGCCTTTTCCACTCCATCTCAACCGCCGCATTTTCCCTCCATTCCATCTCAGCCGACGCATTTTCATTCCATCTCAGCCGACACCTTTTCCTTTCATCTCAGTTGACGCCCTCCGCTCCCATCTCCACCGACACCCTTTTTTCAGATTATTTGTTTCTCTCATTATGTCTACCAACCTGCCTCCAGCTCTGATGACCCCACAACCAATAAGCTCGACATCCACTTATCCACATTGGACATTACAGAAATGCAACACTGGTACCAGCAGACAACACCTTTCCTTCAAGCAATTGAGTTCCAAATGCCTGTCCTAACGGGGTATCAAAGCCCCTATTTCGTGCACATGATCTACGCCAACAACAATGCTATTGCAAGGTCGTGCCAGCTAATAGTCCCTCCTATGAGGAACTATGTTTACAACCTATCATTTGCACCGGCCGACTTGCAACCTTTTGGGTTCCCAAGAGGACCCAATGTTGTCACGAGAACACTTGAGAAAATCGAGCAGACAGCGTATTTCAAATTTATTGATCCATCATTGGCAAACTAGAAAAACAAGGACGGGTATCGAGTTGACGCAATCAATGACTCCCAATTACAAGCGGCATGTGCGTACTTGACAAGGTGGACACAACGACCAAGGAAAAAGTTGCAGAGGGTACCCATGTCCCTATTTCACATGATGGCAGATTCACGACTGCGCTCCCAGAATCTCTATGACTGGGCACAGTTTGTTTCGAATTGTCTTCATGAGTGCATTAACAACAGGCAGTCCATCACAGTATTGGGATATCTGATGACAAATATCACTCTTCACCAAGTACAAAACGGGTCAAAGCTTCAACAACAACTGCAGCTTGCGGACAAGGCATGGGAAATTTTCATTGAACACAAGAAGTCCAAGCGTGCAAGGAACACTTCACCATCGAGATCTCAGGCTAAACGAGTCAACACCAGTATCCTCCCTCTGGTGTAGAAGCCAAGAAGCCCACCACAGGATCCACAAACAGCTGCAACTTCCGGAGCTCAACAGACAGATACCTCAAAGGCTCAGTTGTTGGGCAGACGACAAGAGAAGCTTCAAGCTAAGAGCACATCACCGGTGGGATCAGTTTCAGATGGTTCCATCTCAGATGCTGGTAGCTCATCCACGACATTACAACAACACTCGTCACCCTCACATGTCATCAACAAGGGTGATGGAGCAACTACATCTACACAACCACCTGATATGGCAGTAGCTCAAGCCACAGGTCAAGCAGATGAAGCCACCACCCCCACCCACACTGATTACTATGCCAACGCCACCAACATCACCACTGGCACAAATTTTGGGGGGGGGAGGAGTGGGGATATCCAGTCCCCAGGACACAGAAGCGGCTCAGCAACCACAGGCCCAGCAAGTCCACACACTGGACACATTGCAATATTTTGATGCTGCGGACCTAATGGAAATAAGCGACGATGAGCCAGAAAAGATGGAGCAACCAGGAAGAAGTCTGACCCCTCCACTAACCACCACCACCACAATCATTACTAACACCATCCCTCCACTCCCTCCACCTCCACCTCCACCTCCATCTTCAGCTCTAATACCGCGTTTATTTTTTGGTTTAGCCTCACCATCCCACACTCCAGATCAGTACCCAACCGTCACTAACCCTGAAAAGCTCACTGAAGCAGCCAAGCGCTCGTATGATTGGCCTATCCGAAATGAGCTACCACATGCATTGGTTGGTGAGCCAGCACCAAATGCTCGAGTGGTAAGATTGCTCCCTGTTCTAAAACATTGATCTTCTTGAGCTATAGATGGTTACATGGTTGGTTATGCATGTAGCTGAGTATCGAAACCATGTCTCCTACTGAAAGGCTGGGAAATACATGCTGAAAACTGAGTAACGCTTCTGCTTGTAACTGTTCTAATAAGAAGAAGTACCATAAAGAATCGTAACTACAGAAGTATAAAAAAAAGCAGAAAACCATGTTCACAGATTCAAGGAATCCGTGAACATAGATCCGAAAAATGTGCTCACCAATGTACAAAACGAGAGAGTTGTACATTAGGTGTGTCTAAGGAGACAAGGGGCATAGTTGCAAGAGCATTGCTTTTAGATGTTGATGTTTGAGAACTTTGAGGTGTTGATCATTTAAAGCTTTGAGAGCAATAAATTGCAGGAAACACATATTCTAATGTTGAATTTATGTTTTTTGAACTTCCTTGCTTTCAAAAGATGATGTAGTAAACTTGTAATGGACTATTGACACTAAGTGATTACCCGATAAGATTTAATATCAATTTTTAGGTCATTTGTATAATTTTAGAGATCTATTCTCACAATATTCTTAGGATATTTTGTTAATTTTTGGTGAATTTGATAATAGCCAAATTTCTAAGCATTCGCAATTATAAACTCGCAAAAACTTGCACAACTTTATTCGTAAATTGTAAGTTTTTGACAATATTCAATTTAACAAGTATGTAGTTTGTTGGCTATGGATTCATTAGGAGGATCAACACATGTCATTTACAGTACACACACTCTTTCAATCGCTCCATCATTCAAGGCTTTTTGGCTTGTTGTTGGCTTGTTGTTGTTTCTTGCTCATGCCTTTAGACCCTTGAACTCAAGACATCCCTTGAATTTTAAGGCAGCTATTTTGGTACCTAGGAACTTTTGTTAACAAGTAAAAATAGTACATCATCAAATGTCATGTTATTTGGCAGTGCCAAAAAGTAATAAAATACTAAATACCAACATTGGGACTAATTCTAAGGCATGTTAAATTAAAATAGCATTTCTTCTAGGTCTTGAAACCAAACTGGCACTTCCTCTATGTATAGTAAAGTGCTTCCAAAAAATAACAAAATACATTGAATAGTCTTTAGATTAAAACTAAATAACCTTAAAGCTATTTTGGGCCTATTTGTGATTAGAAATTTGACTAACATGGTCATATAACTTAATGTATCAAAACCAAGAGATGATAGGGGGAGATGCCACATGGAAAAACTCCCCATGTATCTTGTAAACAAACTTATCTTTTCTCTCTAGTTTTGTTCTTGGTATTATAGATGAGTGATTTGCACCAACATCATTACGTACATTATGTACATGTTTAATCATGCCAATCCAACAACAAGTTGAGGCTCCAATAGTCAACCTTGTAGCATATAGGAGTAAGTTTGGGCCTTCATGGATGCAATCACAACTCTTATCCAACTCGATCAACTGCGAAATAATTTTCTATAGCTTCATATAAGCCATAGTTATGTACCAATCCATGCACATTAAGAACCCTAGGTGTTGTGACTTGACCCTTGTGCTTTCCCTTGTGAGTGAAATTGAGAGAACTTTCTCGTGCATGTTGAGGGTTAAGACTACATTGGCCAATAATGCATATGAAATCTTGAAATTTGATGTTCAGGATAGATGTTCATGCAATTTTGACATGATGTCTTTCTTCAAGTTGAGGCATGTCATATGCCATCTCATTTTGAAAGTTATGACATGCAGTGTTTGTCAAGATTGATGCCCCCATCATATGTCTTGCGAAATCTCTTCGAGAATGATTAAGATATACTTGTTAAATTATGAAATTAAGTAATATATCTTTATTATTCAATCTTAAGTGTGAGTGATTGGACTTCACCTTCAAGATCGCTAAAAGTACTTTACTACTAAAAAATGTTAAAATTAGATGAATTGCACTTTTAGGCATTACCTTACAAAGGGCAAGTGGTCACATGGAGTGAAGTCCAAAAGGACAAGATACTCTACCTTGATTGGTGGACCCACTCCAAGAGGCCTCCCCTTCAAATCAAAAGGGGTGAGAGTTGCTCCTAGGTGGCATTGAAAGTTGACAATCTAAGGTAATTTTGTTGGAATTAAGCATCACTCCAACTCACCAGAATTCGACTCATTTGTATTCAAGTCATCAGAACACGAATCATTCGAGTCTGTCTCAATTCTTGAGCACCAGTACATTATGTAAATATACAAACTTTCTCTCTACAACAACATTTCAGTTTTACCTTCTGAAGTTGAATGTCTGTGCAACCAATCAACTGGTGCAGAAGCGGGATCGACGACGAACTCTTCGAGTTCAAGATCCTCGACTACATCCTCTTCGTTCTCATACGAACTCAAAGTCTTCTTCGATCACGTCATCCATACTACCCTGTTAGACGCACAGACCTTGTCAAAATTCACTTTAACACTTTTTCCAATAACTGAAATGTTTCACGCTTGTTGCGTACGTAGTCACTATAACTGCCCCATGTACATATATACATAACGACAACTCACATAAATGATGATGGGTCAAATTGGGATGAATGCATCCAAGTGGAGAAGAGTAAAACAAAGTTTCTGCATGAGCTTAATTGTGTCGTAATTATCTAATTCCATAAGATCAGAGATCTTAGAGAGATTGAAAGCCATTCAGAAGATAGAGATAGTTATTCAATCTGTAACTAGCAAAGTAAGATCACTGCACATAGTGCACCATTACTGTGAACCATTCTTGGGCACAGGATCGTGATTAGATCGTTGTACTCACAATTGCTTAATTCAGATTCTCTATTCTTCTTATGTGTATTCCAGTACAAATGCTTTCTGATAATTTTCTTTCTCTACTAACACTCACTCAATCCGAATTGTCTAATCTCGGAGGTAGCATGACTGTCTTAGATGCCTAACTGTTCGCTCCTTCGTGGTTGTCTTTGACACCTACAAGACATTCCTCCATTCGATCTAAGTTAATACTATGTTGTAGACGTTTTGGTAAGGATCTTGAAATGTTCTCTATGTTGGAGTTGTGTCTCTTCTTCCACAGCTAATCTATTCGACAACACCCCAACAGAGTGGTATCAACGCTTGATCAACAAGTTCAACGGTGACGACTTCCACATGTGGAAGTTCAAGATGAAGATGATACTCACAGAAAAAAAAACTCTGGGGTACATCAACGGTTCAATCGCCAAGTCGGCTGAACTTGACACGTTGACCACCTGGGAAGCTAAGGATGACAAAGCTCTTGCCATTGTATCTATGAATCTTAAAGATTCACAAATAGCTCATGTAGCTAATTGTTCTAGTTCCAAAGAAGCATGGGACATTCTTATTGGTCTATATGAGACAACAGATGTGTCGACTCGTCTCTTCTTGAGGAAGAAGTTCCTATCGCTCAAGATGAATGAAGGGACCTCAATCATAGATCATCTGAACGATTTCAAATATCTACTCAATCAGTTAGTTGCAGTAGGTTTGCCAGTATCAGACGAAGATGCTAACATGTCTCTTCTGTATAGTCTTCCTCCTTCTTACGACAATTTAGTATTGCTAGTCAGTAATACTCCTGACCTGTCTCTCCAAAAGGTGACAACAAGCTTATTTCAGGAAGAAGTAAGAAAGAAAAACTTATCCAGATCGAATACAAAGACAGTCGTTCTCTATTCGAATAAGCAACAGCTCCCGAAGAAGAAATCTTTGAAGGACAAGAAGACAAAAGTTGAGCAAACTAATTCAGACCAGCAATCACAATAGCACAATTGATAGCATCAACAACCAAAGCCAGACTCTTCTACAAGTGCTGCAAGAGAACCAACCACGACATCAAGGACTGTTGAGCTCTCAACGAAGCCAAGAAGAAGATGTAGCAGGATGGAGGATCTGATTCTGCCAGAACCTCTCAAGAAGAACCAACTCTACCAATGATACAAGAATTACCCATTAGAGATACAATGGATTTGTATCTTGATTCTTGTGCTTCTCAGCACATGACAACATGTAAGTCCTTATTCAAAGACCTCACACCAGCAGATTCGAAGTATGTCTACTTCAGTGACTCAAGTGCACTAGAGATTGGAGGCAAAGGATCTATACGCCTCTATCTTCCTAATGGTAAGCTGACCTTGCTCAAGGATGTATATACGTACCCAAACTGACCAAACATCTCTGCAAACAGAGAAGGTAATTTGTACATTCTGGATCGCAAATATGCACTTTCCACAAATGTGAGTACTTCAAATGTCCCATTATAGCATCAAAGACTAGAACATCTAAACATGAGATCAATCTTGTATATGCATCATAATTCTACGGTCAAGGACTTAAACTTTAATGTTGACTCCACTGACATACGACATGTCTGTGAGATGTGTTTACTAGGCAAACAGCCTAGATCAAGATTTCTAAAGGGACAAGCCATTAAAGCTAAGTCCATTCTAGAATTAATACATAGTAATCTGTGCATTTCACAAGTAGAGGTGAGGAAGTCCTCCAAATCCAAGGCAGAGCCTCCAAATGTCCTCCAAGCGACCTGCAATCTCCAAGATGCTCCCCAACTCCAAGCTAGGATGCCTCCACCTGCAAGTAAGGATCTGCAAGCCTCCAAGGATCTCTCCTCCACCTGTGTCCCTACTCTTAAACACAAAGATAGATAACAGGCTGGCCTCAAGTATTCACCACCCAACCATAGCTAGATTCAAGCTCCAAGCAAGACCTATCTAGCACCCCATTGCTAGCCATAAACAAATCACAAGCATACCACAACAGACTATAGCAAACTCAAGATCCAAACCCTACTTATGTCCTATACCATAAGCAAGATCCAAACCCTAAGCATATTACACACAAAAAAGTACTCTACACACTAGTAGCAACACTAGAGCATAAGCAAAGCAATCAAGAGAGATCTCTCCTCCCCCCAATGGGCACCCTACTACCCTCATATAGATGGCCCATGGACCCTCCAGTGCACTATGGAGTTCCATGCCCATTCAATGAGAGAGAGCAAAGCCTAGGGGAGTTAAAGAACCTCCAAAAACCTCCATAGACTTACGGAAAGTCAAGAGACTCCTTCCATAACCTATGACTCTTTGAATGTCTTTCTTGTGGGAGCTGGAAACTCATTGGACCCATTGGAAGTGTGCCCTCCTACTAGGTCCCAGTGCCCAGGTTGTGCATGTATACTTTGGTCCTAGACCATTAAAGTGATATGGCAAGGTTTAGAAAAATAGTCATCTAATGACTTTCTAGCACCTCGCTAGGTTCCATAACTTCATCCAAGGCATAGACACCTACCTGCCCTTAACCAAGGACACTAGTACCTTAATCTAAGGCACCTATCCTTAATCCTAAGAGTACCCCTTATCCAAGGGTCACGTGACTCCATAGCTCCGACCAAGGTATAGTCACTTGTCTGCCCTTATCCAAAGGCACATACCCTTAATCCTAAGAATAACCCTTATCCAAGGGTAACTTGCCATTTAGCCCCCAACACTAAATGGACCAATAGGGGTCTGAAGTACTGCTAGTTACATAGGTATGTAACATTCCTTCCCCCTAAACTTAAATTTTTTCTTGTAGAGAAAAAATTAGAAAATTCTTTTGGAGATCAGTCTCCTTTTCCCAGGTATCCTCCTCTTCTGATTTGCCCCTCCACCTGACTACAAATTCCCAAAGCACTCTACTTCGTAGAGTCCTCTACCGACTATTAACAATCGCCTTGGCTTCAGGTGGTCCACTCACGAACTCATCACGAAGCTAGATCTTCCATAGGGACCAGGGTCTCCCCAACCTCCAACAAGGGTTTCAACTTACTAACATGGAAAATAGGATGAATTCCATCATTAGCTGGAAGGTCTAGTTTGTATGCGACCTTGTTTATCACTTGGATAACCTTAAAAGGACCGCAATACCTAGGCACCAACTTTGCACACTTAATAATTTTCAAGCCCCTAGAGTGACTAGGGACTCTCAAAAACACCTAGTCATTGACCATGAATACCTTGTGCTTCTGAGATAGATCGGCATAGTGCCTTGCCCTGTCTTGGGCACTTGCGGAGGAGAAGAAACTAACTAGGATTTCCTAGTAACGGCGAGCGAACCGGAAAGTGGCACTTAGTACATTTAAGTACATAGGCCTCTACCTGACATTTCATCTTAAGCCACCAAAATTGCCTTCGAACTAAGTCAAGTGTTCTTTGTATACCCGGATGTCCTGTGCATGGACTATCATGACACTCATGCAAGATTTGGGCCCCTACAATGTCATTCTCCGGTACACACACCTTTCCTTTACGAAAATTAGAAAATCCATTTCAGTCTTTCCTTGATTCGAGAAATCTTGCAAACCTGAATCGACCCCCGAAAGTACTTGTTGCCAATACTTTCCAAAAAAGGAATCAGACTCATATAGTCCTTGAAGAGACTGAAACAATCCTGGTTCCATAACAGTAAAGCACAACTGATTAAAACTGGTAACCGACTCAAAGCATCTGTTAGAGTATTTTGACTTCCTTTACAATAAAGTATAGAAAAGTCAAAGATTTGCATCAGCTCAGCCCATCTAGCTTGCCTCCCCTTTAAATATGTAGCATCACAGAAATATCGAAGAGTTTGATGATCCGTCAAAACTTCAAATCTGGCTCCATACAAATAATGTTGCCAAATTTTTAAGGAATGAACAATTGCAAACAGTTCCTTCTCGTAGGTACAATACCTAGACTGAGCAGGATTGAGTTTCTTGCAAAGTCTTATTAGGATTGCCAATGATTAGTATTGGTGCCGAAGTGACACTTTTCTTAAGCAACTCAAAATAATTATTCATATCCTCTGTCCACACCACTAGTAGACTCTTAGCCCTCCGACTTAGCTTCTTATAGCCTTTCAAGGCCTGGGAAAGGGGAAATGCCAATCGAGCAAATTGGGGAATATAGACGGAAAAATCCTACAAACCCCAAGAAAGACTTGATTTTCCAAACTGTGGTGAGAATAGGCCAATCAATAACCCGTTGGATATGATTGGCCTCAATCTCCACTCCCCGTTCAAAAATCTTATGCCCCAAGTAGGACAATTCCTTAGCAAAAAAGTCACACTTAAACTCCTTGGCAAAGAGCTTTTCCATTCTTAGGTTGTCCAAGACAATCCTAAGATGCTCTTTATGTTCCGCCAAAGTCTTACTGAACACTAGGATATCATTTAAGAATACCACTACGAATCTTCTCGAATATGGTCTGAACAAATCGTTCATCATCTTTAGGAAAGTTGCCAGTGCATTGGTCAAGCCAAAAGGCAACACCAAAAATTCGTAGTGACCAAAGCGAGTTCGAAACCCGGTTTTTGGTATATCTTTTGCCTTAATTGTATCTGATGGTAGTCCAATCTTAGATCTATCTTGGTAAAGTACCTAGCACCACCAAGATAGTCTATTAGATCATCCATCCGCGACAGTGAATATCTATTCTTAACAGTTACCTTGTTCAATTTCTTAACCTTAAATGCAAATTAGATCATTAGGTCCAAAAACTAAAGAACTAAAGAAACATACATCCATCTCATTACATCGAGATAGATTACTTGAGGTTGAAGCTTATTTTTTTTATGCAATCACGTGCAAGGTGACCCTCGCCATTGCACTTGAAGCACATGTTCTTCTTACGAGCTTCAGCTTTATCAATGCCACCTTGATGGTTTTTAAAGTTTTTCTTGGTTTTCTTAGGATTGTTGAAATTGGGATGTGTTTCACTAACAACTTCCCTATCCTTCCTCTTAAATTGAAAAACCTTTTTTTTGCTCATTAGGCTGTTGACCCCTAGGTGGCTTAGGTGTGTCATCAAAGTATTTTGCAGCCCTAATAACATCCTCTAGGATTTTTGGATGGTTCCTACAAACATCCACTTGATAATCTTTTGGTAACCCATCAATGAACATTAACATTTGTACCTTAGGCGGAATGTCACTATAAAGTGGATTCAGGTACTCATGAAAATCTTGAATAAATTGTTCCAAACCTTTATTCATGGTTAGATGACTCAACTTTTGGAAGTGTTCATAGTCATCCAAAAGTGGTAGAAAATAATCCCTAAAAAGCTTGCAAAAATCGTCCCATGTACAAGGTTGATTGCCCTTTGCAACTTACCACTTGTAAGTTCCTATCTTTCTTCTCCCCCTTAAACACTTTTACGGGAGGTGGAACTACATGCTTCTTGTGATTAGCTAACCTAGACTCTAAGTCTTGGTTTCTTTGATTAGTTTCAAGAAGCTGCTTATTAGTGGCTTGAATTTCTTGGTATAAAAGCTCAAAAGCTTGTGCCGGATGGGTTTGATAAATCATATGTTGGGTTTTCATTGGTTTGATTCATTGGGGTTGCTTGTGTGTTTTCCTATTATGCAAATACAACAACAAGTGCTCAAATTAGAATGATAGAAATGCTTCAATTCTTACATCCAATGCAAATAAAAGCATTACTCATTCAATCTTATTGTTTGTAAGCTCAATCCAAGCCTACTATTTGCAAGCTCAATCCAAGCTTAAGAGAAAAACAACAACAAGCTACATTTGCCTTAATCGAAAGCAAAAATGAAAACCAAATCTTTATGTAAACTTCAATTAACTAATCCAAGCTAATGTTACATAAAGTTGCCATTCCAATTCCATTCCCATTTGTCATTTCAAAAGAAGCCAAAATTTTCACATTTCTCACTATTCTAGATCTCCAAATCCATGAAACTAGTGTCTAAAAATGGATGTTCAAACAGTCTTTCTGAATGGATGCATACAAGAAGATATTTACATCTATCAACCTGAAGGTTACGTCCTTCAAGGCCAAGAACACAAAGTATGTAAGCTAGAGAAGGCTCTCTACGGGTTAAAGCAAGCTCCAAGGGCCTAGTTTGATAGAATCAATCGATTCTTGTTGCAGCATGACTTCATCCCAAACTCTAATGACTCTAATGTTTATCTCAAACACAGAGGCTCAAGCTATGTCATAATAGCTCTATATGTTGATGACTCACTAATCATTAACAATTCGATTAGCTACTTCATGAGACGATGAATCTTCTGTCGAAGGAATTCGAAATGACTGACTCAGGCCCTGTGCACTACCTTCTGGGAATTGAGATAAACAGAGACAGAGCGAGGAGAATAATCACACTAAGTCAAGAAAGGTATCTAACTAGTGTACTTTACAAGTATGGCATGGAAAACTGCAAGACCATAGACTCGCCTATGGACCCAGGATTCAAACTGTCAAAGGATATGTGCACAAAGACTGATGCAGAAAAGAAAGAGATGTGCAAATACCCCTATTAGTCGATAATCGGATCGATCATGTATGCCATGGTCTGTACCAGGCCTGATCTAGCATTTATATTCAGCACATTGTCACAGTTTATGTCAAATCTCAGCCTACCTCACTGGAAGGCTCTACTCAGAGTACTAAGATACATTCAAGCCACTAAGCACTATGCTTTGTGTTATGATGAAAATTCAGAGGATGCTTTGACATTAACTACTTATTCTGATTTTGATTGGGCTGGTAATGTGGACACAAGAAACTCCACTTCTGGCTATCTCTTCTAGCAGGAGGACTTGTCTCATGGAACAGTCGAAAGCAAAAATAAATTTCTTTGTCCTCCACAGAATCAGAATATGTCGCCGCTACCTTTGCAGTGAAGGAAATCATCTGGCTTAGAAGACTATTTCAGGATCTTATGATCATTCAAATCAGCCCAACTATACTCTATTTTGACAATCAGAGCTGCATTGCTCTATTTTTGAACCCATGAACTCACTCTAGAACTAAACATATTGAAGTTCAATTTTATTTTCTTAGAGAGAAAGTTCAAAATAAAGATGTCCAATTAAGTTACTGTCCCACTGCCAGTATGTTGGCTAATATCTTGACTAATCCTCTGTCAAGAAAAAAGCATATTGCATTATGTAGCTTGCTCAATTTCACTCTGGATTCTAGGAGGGGGGGTGTTGGAATTAAGCATCACTCCAAATCACCAAAATTCGACTCATTTATATTCAGGTCATGATTAGAACACGAATCATTCAAGTTCGTCTCAATTCCTGAGCACCAATGCATTATGTAAATACACACACACTCACTCTCTCTCTCTCTCTCTCTCTCTCTCTCTCTCTCTCTCTCTCTCTCTCTCTCTCTCTCTCTCTCTCTCTCTCTCTCTCTCTATGACAACATTGCAGTTCTACCTTCTGAAGTTGAACATTTGTGCAACCAATAAACTGGTGCAGAAGCGGGATCGACGACGAACTCTTCGAGTTCAAGATCCTTGACTACATCCTCTTCATTCTCATATGAACTCAAAGCCTTCGGTTCAAGATCCATGTCATCCATACTGCCCTGTCAAACGCAGACCATGTCACAGTTCACTTTAACACTTTTTCCAATAACTGCAATGTTTCACGCTCGTTGCCTACGTAGTCACTATAACTGGTCCATGTACATATATACATAACGGTAACTCACGTAAATAATGATGAGTCAATCTGTGATGAATGCATGCAAGTGGAGAAGAGTAAAATAGAGTTCCTGCGCAAACTCAATTGTCTTAATTGTCTGATTCCATAGGATCAGAGATCTTAGAGAGAATGAAAGTCATTCAGAAGATAGAGATAGTTATTCAATCTGTAACTAGCAAAGTAAGATCACTACACTCAGTGCACCATTACTGTGAACCATTCTTGGGCACAAGATTGTGATATGATCGTTGTACTCACAACTGCTTAATTCAGATTCTCTATTCTTCTTATGTGTATTCCACTATGAACGCTTTCTGATAATTTTCTTTCTCTACCGGCCTTATGTAATTTGAATTTAGACATTAAATGCTTCAGTTTCGAATCGAAAGGGACTTTAAAAAAGAAAAACACGCGTTTTCAAAATGGGAGATAAGGGCATATTTTGAAATGGGCTTGGACTCTTCCATGTGAAACTACCCATCATATGTTGCAAAATTTCTTAGAGAATGATTAAGATATATTTGTTAAATCATGAAATTAAGTAATATATTTTTATTATTGCCTTACAAACATCAATAAGGGTGGTTACATATGGAGGAGGAAGTCCAAAAGGCCAAAATACTCTACCTTGATCAGTGGAGCCACTCCAAGAGACCTCCCCCCATTTCACAATGGGTGAGAGTTGCCCCTAGGTGGCATTGAAAGTTGCCAACCTAGGGGAACTCAAGATACCAACAAAATACTTGAGACATCTTGGAGTATGGGGGTAAGTGGTGAACCCTTGATATCTCGTTCAATGAACAAGAAAAATGTCGTATGCAATTTGAATTTAAACATGAAATGCTTTGGCCTTGAAGGGGCTTTCACATGGAATATAAGGGGAGATGAGGGCTTTCAGAGATAAGGGCATACTTTGAAATGAGCTTGGACTCTTCCATATTTTCAAAATTACCCTTGATATGCGTTCAAGTTGGTGAATGCAGCTTATGCAAAAATCAACATGAAAGTCAATGTCTTCAATGATAAATGTATGTGTGCACAAGCAACTTTCCCACATTGTGAAGACTTTATTGCGTACATTTATTATGGAAAACTTTGGTCTAGAGTCAAGAGGATATTTGAGGAGCATCGGAAAAAATTGCCCGTGACATATGCAAAACAAGCAGGTATCTCATTCATTTGTTAAAAAAGCACATGATTTTTGGGGCTTTAAATTATGCAAAGTAATTAAGCCCCCAAAAAGCCTAAAAATCTTGACAATGACAACTAAGACCGACCATACCAACATAATATGTGTTGTGATATGGTATTATATGCTCGAGGATGAAAAACTCACATGCAATAAATGCAAGGTACACATTCAATGGTGCACCTTTAGTGAGAGTGTCCTTCACACTCTCTCACTAAATGTGCACCGATGGTGGACACGCATGTGGCATGTACAACGTGTGCTTATTCTAGTGTTAAAGGCATGTTTATCATATCTTGTGATGCATGATGTTACCCTAATGTTCTCTTCTCTCTTAACCCCAAACATGCAATGCTAGGTAGGGTGGTTGGGTTTTTGTGGTGGTTGCAAATGTGAATGGACTTTTTTGCGTTGGTGAGGCAAAAGCATCACGTGGGGTTCAACCATTGGGTTAGCTTGTTGTGTACAATAAATATTAAAAATTTTGGTGCATGCTTTGGACAAGACCCCTTCCTTTAAAGCTCTCACCCTAATAATAATAAATAGGGGAGGCGTTTCCACTTTTGCTTTTGTTTTTCCCTTTCGGTTTTCGGAAGAAGCTCTTTCTCTAGAGCTTAAAGCTTCGAGACGTCGGTGGAACGGTGCTAAAGCGAACGATCGAACGAGCAAGCGCAGGTGGACGACATGGCGATCGGAGGAAGCTCAGGGAAGGGGGAGACTTCAGATCCGTAAGCCTTTGCGTTCTGTTTGGATCTGATTTCCTTTGGTTGCATAAACTGTATTATGATCAAGAGTTCTTGCTTTTAGAACAAGGAATTTGGTTGGCTCAACTTTAGGGTATGTAATACTGCGTCCGCAATTCCATACAAGGTTGGAACTGCAATTTGTGAACTGTGCGCATTGAATAGAACCTGGTAGGCTATGATCAATCTGTCTCTCTTTTTGGGGAATTTTTTCACATAGAAGCCTTGCAGACGTACATGATTTAGCTATATCAAGTGCGGGACACACTTATCATGATTCCCCCTTGGTTTATAGAAAATTTGACATCTCCACTGATAATCTAGTTCAGCTCTCTAATTCATTGAAATTCTTCTTATATAATAGCTATTTTCTTGTTCGGACACCAGTTTTTGTAAGGAAACGCTCGTAGAGTCGTAGTAGCATTGTGATAAATTTCTCAAATCTTACAGTCAAGCTATCTGGAGTACTTTATTCCATCCCGAAAATGCTGCACTATGGTAATCTTCCAAACATGCAAGATGCAGGACCTTTGGATGCCATTCGCATTATCTTACCTTGTGCTGGACTTACACATATTCGGCTGATACGCTGGCAATTTCAATCGATTCTTTAAAGCTCACAAATCAGACAAAGGCACACTAAAGCACAAATCGAATAGCGGATTAGCAGAGTAAAGGTTATCGAGCAGAACAGCACACAGAAACTTTTTTAGCACGAAAAACACTGATGGAGAGTGTTTGATCATAGTCATTAAGCATACTAATCACAAAGGGGCTTCGTTATACCAAGATAGTCAAGAAAGTGGCCTTGTGGCCTGTCTAACGTGGCTTTCATGCCAAGAAAAAAATGACTTAACAGTTGTTGGTCCCGGGAATTGTAAGGATGTCTAACCGCTCACAATCCCTCTTAGTCATCATATGAGCTAGAATTCTATTGGTAGGACAAAATCCTATTTTGACAGATCCTTTTTGAACCAAATCTCTGATGAAGCGATACTGGATACTGATGTGCTTGCTTCTCTTGTGAAGGGCAGGGCTTTTCTGAGAAATAGGCACCCTTGGTTGTTATTTTAAAGCATCACTTTATCTTGACTTATTGCCAATTTGTCCATTAGGCTTTGGATCCACACATGTTCTTTTACCACATGACACACTCCCACGTACTGTGCCTCTGTAGATGAGAGCACAATTGAGTGCTGTTTCTTAGAGCTCCAGCTGATACTGCAAACGTGAAAATGTATCACTTTTTGTCATCTGGGTCTCTTGCCCAATCAGAGTATGTAAATCTGATCATAGGCTCAGATGACGGCCTAAACAATAATTTGATGTCTTGTGTCCCCTTCAAGTACCTCAGCATCCTGTTGGCTGCACCCAATTTTCTTCCCTAGGATCCACCAAATATTGACTGAGTTTGATGGCGACAGTACTATAGCCGTGCGTGTACAAATCATGGTGTAGATCAGGGATTCTATTAGACTCGTGTAAGGTTTAGCTTGCATATCAGTCCTCTGTTAATCACTAAGCGGGCACATCTCAGCTTTACGTTGGTGTCCAATGGAGGGCTAATTGGTAGACAACCCATCATTTGGAATTTACTCAATGTGCTTTCAATGTATTTGGATTGAGGCAATCAGGTGATCCTCTCTCCCTGTTACAGTCAAGTTGAATCCTTGGGCAATAATGTATGCACCCCAAGTCTTTCACTTCAAAAGTCATACTTGATTTTCTTAGCATTCTGCCATCATATCATTATTGTTGATGATGACAACAATGTTGTCTACATATAGTCTTACAAAAGTTGTGCACTTAGCATTCTTGATTTTCACATAAAGACTTGACTCTCTTCGGTTTACATACCCTGCCTATGCCATCCTCGATTTCTGGTTCTCTCCCTTTCTTCTTGTTGCTGGCCTACCTCTCGTCTGCTCACCTTTGTCGAATATCATATCACGGGATAAGGTGACCTTCATCTTTATTGGATTAAACACTTTGTATCCAAAATATATGCACATCCTTGCAAACGTATTCATTCCTGCACCGTGCCAGAATAATCCATTGTCTCACAAGTAGTTGTCTTGATATAAGATCCAATGTCTTAACCGCCACATGCGCAAGTCTTTTGTGGCAAATAGTGTCCTTGCTGTTGACTATTGTTGGTGTGCCTTAATGCTCGTATGCATCTCGTAATTCCTACCGTACTTCAATCTTTTGGCCAACACTATATCTTCTTTGAGCAATTGAAATTTTGCTTCAAAAAATCTCAACTCCATGCCCATCTTCGTACCAAGTTGACAGACAATAGGTTCTTTACCTCTTTTGCTATGTACAAGACTTTATGCATGACTCCTAGCCTTCCTCTAGCAAAGCGGAAGAGTCACAATCCCTTCCACCTTGATTGCACCTTTGTCCGCAACTATTATTTGTCATCAAGCCTCTGTAGGTGAAGAGTGCACCTCTCTGCTCTGTGACCTATGTCCATGTTTACCAAATTAATCTATAAAATCTAGACAATTTAGAATCTGGAATATGTATTATGTTGGCAATGTCTTCATTCCGAAACGTGACTGTGACTGTAGCAGTTTGTTTGTTCATATGCACATCTCCACGTCGACTCACTTTAGCAACTTACAAGACATTTTGAATTTTCGTCTAACATGGCAGAAAGATATAGTAAAAGATAATCTCTATAAGCTTTGACACTTAAGGTAGATCAGTCAGACAAAGGAAGATGGAATTTGTTTTACATCCTAAATGTTGTTTTTTTCCCACCCCAACATGTAGCACTAAAAAAAAAGACCTAAAATAAAAATTGCAACGTTCCATTCCGGAACACTCTTAGAATGCTCTTCCTCCTTGCATGAAGAAAGTTTGGAATCCTTTAGTGGAAATATGTTAAAAATATAGGACAAAAGTCCTCAATATCTTGATATGGGTTGGAATCTTTCAGGAAAGAAAAAGTTTTTCCTTGATACCCCTTGTTTTTGTGATGAATCCTTCTATTTTAAGTTTTGTGATCCTTCTTTGGGTTACATCAATCCTTCGCTCATTGTATTTGAAAGAGTCCTTCTCTAAAGGCACTCAATTTCATCCTCCTCTTTTTGTTAATGCTTGCTTGTTAAAATCCATAAATAATAGTATATATAAGTTTATTTACCACATCGAAGAAACTTTTGAACTCCAAATGGAAAGCTAAAGTTCTTAACTATGTAACTTTGATTTGAAAAAAGTCTCATCTGTGCCATATTCTGATACTTCATTTGTTACTGAGGAGTAACTTTTGTTTCGGAAGTTTTATAGACATTTTGTCATTTTTTATGTAGATAAATATTGTAGTAATAAACTTTTGAATGTGTCTCATACTATAGAAAGAAAAACCAACCTATGCTGCTTCAAACATATGACTTCATGACACTGTTCACTAAAATTATTTGAAAGGTTTGAGGTTTTGTACTAAAGGGCACTTGATGCAAAGCTTTGAAAGTTGGAAAGAGTGCTTTGCATTTTGAGTTCTGTTGGCTTAAGAACAAAATCAAGATGTTGATTCAAAGAAGAAAAGATCCACAAAAATTGTTGATGTTGAAGATATTTGTTCTGGGCTGCATTCTCTTTTGGATAACCTATGTATTTCTCCAAGGCGATTTGCTTTGTTAATGACGGATAGGTATTGCGTGTTGAAATATAATGCCTATTTTACCCCTAGTGGCTAGGCACTTGCATGCACATTTTTTTATGTTGTAAGTTTATCATAGGGGCAACTCGTTTGTAATTACATTGCACCCCTTTTTCTAAATAAAGCTAGTAAGTGCAAGTTGGGTCCAAGTGACCAAGTTGGCATGCCATGTGGCATGAAACTCAAGTGGGAGGTGATGCCTCACTAGTTACTATCTATGTAGAGGATTGATCCTCAAGCAGGCCCACCCACACCCTCTAATCAAGCATTTTGAGTTACTACTTTTGCTTTTGTGAGGTGCTTAAGATTTCCATGGTTTTACATGCTTCCATAGCTAATTTCTTTCAAGCTTTCATGCTGTGTGTCTGTTATTGAGTTAAACACTTCATAGATGGACCTAAAGTTCATCATTCCTATGGATACTATTTGTGCTGTTCATCTAGCAAGATTTTATCTTTTGACCCTCATGTTTTTGGTGGAGGAATCTATCCTATAGACTCATCTGAACTCGATTGTACAACTAGTGGTGACCTTTTTATAAGTCAGGCTGGGTAAGGTTTATTGACTGATGTTTTTGATACAAGGCTGCAGCCAGAATACTGTAGCTTGAACATAATTCACATTTCTTATATATCTTCAAATATTTCTAATTCTATTAAATATGGAATAATCACTTCTCAATTCTATAGGTTTTCTGTCTTTGTTGGTTTACCGGTAGAGATGCTTTTGTAAACCAGCTAAGCAGTGTATTTATTTTGTTAGTCCATAGGGATTACTTATTTAAGAAAATCATGAAAAAAGTTCGAACGATTTTTGACTCTATGGTTTTATCTTTGTTATTTCGGCTTTTAGTATGAATAATAATAGAATAAAAAAAAGTGGGGAGTTAAGAAGCTCGCTTTGTCTCTGCCATTTTGTATTTTGTACTTTTTTTATAGCTTGTAACTCTTGTTTACATTTTATGGTCCCTGTTTTTTAATCGATTTTTTTGTCGACACTAGGTCTACCCAAGAGAATCTGGATTCTTTCAAAACCTAGGTAGCAACCTTTGCTTGGGTACTAATGACATAAGCAATGTTGGTTGGCTAAGATTTTTAGTTTATTGAATTCTATATTATTGTTTGATATGGACCCTTTTTACCTTTTTAGTTTCATGTATTTTTTCTATTCTTTTATGTTATGGCATCACTGACTTCTCAAATTAAATTTGTGAATTTGGATATCCTCCAATGTCAAAATCAGATATTTCTATTGATCTCATCATAAATATTTGTCTAGCTGTACCATCTACCATGGCTTGTATGTGCTACTGCCAATCTTAATGTGCCAGGTGGCGTCTGAGCCACTGGTTAACATTGCAGTCCATTTTGATTCAGAGTCCAGAGTCACCCAGATATCAGTACGATATTTGCTAGCCCTTGGAAATATGCAAGCTCTGGGAGTCTTCGGATGAAGTCTATTTTAGCAGACTTTTTAAGGCCGTTGATGAAAAAGACTTTTTGTTGTGTTGTAGTTTTCAAATTATGGGAGAGGTTTCATGACAGCTTGAATGCCAACTTGAATGAGAAATTTAAGTTGTCAGTATGTACCAAAATATTTCTAACCTACTTTTGGGCTCTGATGAAGTAGGGATTTTGTAGCACTTGGTCCATGTTATGCATGATGAAGTAGAGGGTTTGAGAATTTGTGGGTGGACTACATAAGGTTGAAGATTGCATGCCTCCTTTGTTGTGCTATGTAGTATCCTAGACATAACATTTATGTACTATTTCACCTGAAATTAGATTTTTGGGGGAAAAACTGAAATGCAAAGTTCACATAGTTACAATCCTCTCTACTTTTGAGCGATCATTTTAGAGGCCAATGGTTCTCAAATGAATTGAGCTGTTGAAAAGTTCAAGCAGGTCACTGAAGCTTGAATGGAAGGAATGCTCTTGTGCTTAGAATAATTTGTCTCGTAACTATGGATTGCTTACCTGACATTGAGTACCTTGCCTCATTGCAGAAAAGCAGGGAAAAAGGATGTGGCAACAGCAATTCTGGAGCGAAAGAAGGCACCAAATCGGTTGATTGTCGATGAGGCACTCAATGATGACAACTCGGTGGTTGCTTTAAATTTGGAAACAATGGAGAAATTACAGTTCTTTAGAGGAGATACAATTCTCATAAAGGTGAGTTTTTGTTGATTTTTCATTCTAACATGTCAGTGTGGTCCCATCATGTATTTTATGTTAAAGCAGTCTAAGGATGTCATAGTTTTACCTAATATCTGTTTTTTTTAACAGGGGAAAAAGAGGAAAGACACTGTATGCATTGTACTAGCAGATGAAACTTGTGATGAGCCGAAAATTCGAATGAACAAGGTTGTGAGGAAAAATCTGCGTGTGAGGCTTGGTGATGTCGTATCCGTCCATCAATGTGCTGATGTCAAATATGGAAAACGCATCCACGTTCTTCCAATTGATGACACTATTGAAGGAATCACTGGAAATATTTTTGATGCTTACCTGAAACGTATGTATATTGACTCATATAAGTTTTATGTGACTGCTGCAAAATCATTCCTTGTATGAAGGATTGTGTATGATGTATTTTTTTATCTTGTCTAATGTCTTTAGTTTTTGTTGGATGAATATTTCTGCAAGATTTGATGATCTTTCGTGTGATTCAGCATACTTTTTGGAGGCATACAGACCTGTCCGTAAAGGGGACCTGTTTTTGGTTCGAGGAGGAATGAGAAGTTTGGAGTTTAAAGTAGTTGAAACCGATCCTGCCGAATACTGTATTGTGGCACCAGATACAGAGATCTTTTGTGAGGGGGAGCCAATAAGGAGAGAAGACGAGGAACGTCTTGATGAAGTAGGATATGATGATGTAGGAGGTGTAAGGAAACAAATGGCTCAGATCAGAGAGCTTGTTGAACTTCCTCTTAGACATCCTCAACTATTCAAATCAATTGGTGTCAAGCCTCCAAAAGGCATATTACTTTTTGGTCCTCCAGGTTCGGGTAAGACCCTGATTGCTAGGGCTGTGGCAAATGAAACAGGTGCTTTCTTTTTCCTTATCAATGGTCCAGAGATAATGTCCAAGTTGGCAGGTGAAAGTGAGAGTAACCTGAGAAAGGCTTTCGAAGAGGCTGAGAAAAATGCTCCTTCCATTATATTTATTGACGAAATTGATTCTATTGCTCCAAAGAGAGAAAAGACTCAAGGAGAAGTAGAGCGACGCATCGTTTCACAGTTGCTTACGCTCATGGATGGTTTGAAATCACGTTCACATGTCATTGTAATGGGTGCAACGAACAGGCCCAACAGCATAGATCCAGCTTTGAGGCGGTTTGGGAGGTTTGATAGAGAGATTGACATTGGTGTACCTGATGAGGTTGGCCGCCTAGAAGTGCTGCGCATTCACACAAAGAACATGAAGCTTACAGATGATGTAAGTTTTAATCCTTGCACTCCCTGGGTCTGCATGATTATGGTTAATATATCTATATTTACTAAGGAAACATGAACTGTAAGAGTTGGCCAAATATCATAAGAGTTTTAAAGAGGCATAAATATATTCAAATGTTTTGACCTCATGTAGCTACCATTTCTTGCTCTTCTAAGAGGTTTATGTCAAACTATGTTTGTGACTGTCCAAACAGGTGGATTTGGAAAAAGTTGCCCATGATACACATGGATTTGTTGGAGCAGATCTTGCAGCTCTTTGCACAGAAGCAGCCCTTCAGTGTATTCGGGAAAAAATGGATGTTATTGATCTCGAAGATGAGACAATCGATGCAGAAATATTGAACTCTATGGCTGTCACAAATGAACATTTCCAGACTGCCTTGGGCATTAGCAATCCATCTGCCCTTCGAGAGACTGTAAGTGTATTTGCAAACTTACATATTGAGATGAGCATATTGGTGTTGTGATATTGAGAAAATTGTTGATTGTTTTTCACTTTACAGGTGGTAGAGGTACCTAATGTCACATGGGAGGATATTGGAGGACTAGAGAATGTCAAAAGGGAGTTACAAGAGGTTCTTAATTCATTCTATGCACTTTCTAGCAGTTTGTTTTTGTAAATGATTGTACTCATATCTGTAATCAGTGGATCAAATGTCTCTTATCTTGGATCCAATCTTTTGTGTTAGAGTTTTGTGTGCTGTTGGCTGTCCCTTTTTGGATGATTATCAGCAAGGGCTTTGAAAGATTATTAAGGCAGTAGATCTCTAACTTTTGGCATCTTGTTGGCTGTGCTTTTGTAGACTGTGCAATATCCGGTTGAGCATCCTGAGAAGTTTGAAAAGTTTGGGATGTCTCCTTCAAAAGGAGTACTATTCTATGGACCTCCTGGGTGTGGAAAGACACTTTTGGCTAAAGCAATAGCTAATGAATGCCAAGCCAATTTCATCAGTGTGAAGGGCCCTGAATTGCTGACTATGTGGTTTGGAGAAAGTGAGGCTAATGTACGTGATGTGTTCGACAAAGCGAGACAATCTGCACCTTGTGTACTCTTTTTTGACGAACTTGATTCCATAGCAACACAGGTTAGCTATGAAGTATTTCAGATTTCCATTCTCTAAGCTGAACTAGCTAAGAGTGTAATGTTATGTTTGATTGCATAAGGTCTTTACCTTTTTCTGGCCATCAAAGCCTTTGTGTTTATTTTAAAATTTGCCCAACATTGTCAATGCAGCGTGGGGCCAGTGTAGGAGATGCTGGAGGAGCTGCAGATCGAGTTTTGAACCAGTTGCTAACTGAGATGGATGGCATGAATGCCAAGAAGACTGTCTTTATTATTGGTGCAACAAATAGGCCTGACATCATAGATCCAGCATTGCTCCGACCAGGCCGGCTAGATCAGCTTATTTACATTCCCTTGCCTGATGAGGCATCGAGACTGAGGATCTTTCAAGCTGCATTACGCAAGTCTCCGCTTGCAAAAGAGGTTGACCTAGAAGCCCTTGCTAGATATACGCAAGGTTTTAGTGGAGCAGATATTACAGAAATCTGTCAGCGGGCCTGCAAATATGCAATAAGGGAGAACATTGAGAAGGTATATGATATGTTAATTTCAAAGCATTAGCATTGCAGCAACACAGCTTCCTGTGTGTTGTGTGCTAAGAGGAAGAAGTTTAAATTGCTTGTTATGTTTGTTTTGGTAATAGAGACTTAGTATAAGGAGGCTTTTCAAATCAATGTCTCCTATGTGCAGGATATAGAGAAGGAAAAGAGAAGAGCAGAAAACCCTGAGGCGATGGAAGAGGATGAAGTAGACGAAGTAGCAGAGATAAAGGCAGTGCATTTTGAAGAGGCCATGAAATTTGCTCGCCGAAGTGTGAGTGATGCTGATATAAGGAAATACCAGGCATTTGCCCAGACACTGCAACAGTCCCGAGGATTTGGGTCTGAATTCAGATTTCCTGATCGGCCAGCAACAGCCGGTGTAGCTGGAGAATCAGCTTTTGCCACAGGTGTTGACGATGATGATTTGTACAATTGATTGAACATGATGAAATGCTTACAGGGCATGTGCCCTTCAAAGTGGTCCAACATTCTCAACCATTGGCATGGCATGCTTAATGCGGTCATAGTTAGACCCAGTCAAACGTTTAGTGATTGTTTACTATGATGAGCTATCATGTTAAGTGATGCAACTGCATGTAATTTTGTGGCAGCGTAAAAGCTTGTGCGAAAAAAAAATCTCTTATTATTCTAATCATTTTGTGTATTGACTCGTGTATATCATGCACCAGGTAAGATTTCTAAGACCATTGGCTGTTTAGGCATGATGGATTGGTATTATATCCTGCTTATAAAAGATGCCTAGCTACTTGATTTCTTTCTGTTGTGTTCCTTGCATGTATACCATGCTAGTCTCTTAATTACCAAGGCATGTTATCAACCAGAGTTTGATCCTTGAGTGTCCAATATGGCCTAGTGAACAACATAAGATTTTGTTCACCCTTAAGGGCCTGTATACCACAGTAACCTCCCCATTATGAATGCATATCATCTACCACATAATAATAGTTGACAAGTTAAAAGTAGTTGTTAGTGGACTTACACAATCAAGGTAAAGCTGGTGTTTAGCATTATCAGCAAGGAGCCTTTTTACAGCTGCTGTGGTCAATGAAGGGTGTAAAAAGTATGGCCTAGTGAATGCATCCAAGTGTTACGACAAACTTTGTTCAACCTTAGCTGAGCTTAGAGATTGCCTACAGTGTGCCTGAATCATACTAAAATTTTCCAATCATGTAGGCAATCCTTCATTCTTTGCAAGAGTGTATTTGATAGAAAAGTTTTCATGATTGAGCCTCCATCGTAGATGATGAGTCCAGTAGCGGAAACCATCACTAGCATTTTTCAACAAGAAAGGGGTCTTAAGGGGTTTCAAAGGTGGTTTAAAAATACGAGACTGTTCAATCTGTTTTTGAATCGCGCACATACGCTTTCCATGTAATTCTAATCTTTTGCTGAAGTTGAATCAGTATTCTTCTGCTTTATGCAGTACCCCATGGGATCGTTTTAAAACATCTGTGCGCTTCCAGACTCAACAATGAAAGCTAAGAATGTGATAAATTGTCAGGAGTTGAAACTACCGACAATCACAATGATAATAGTTAAAAGGAATTGAATAACTAAAGAGACAACAAAGTTTTGCTACTGCGTAGGGATTTTGAATCTCTTACTCAAAACCCCGGAAAAATAACGACGCAGAACATCTTGCAAAATTCCATCTGCAAATGATTCTGTTTAGTTCACAGGGCTATAAAAAAACATCAATCACATTTTTCTTCACACAAACTTTAAAAAATAAAATCCATTCTCTATCAGATTTGTGTAATCAGAGAATATCTATTGTGGATACGTCAAAGAAGCAGCTCTTGCTAAGAATTTGTGAATTGGCACTAAGACTCCCTTTACCCAATGACTCACTTTTGTTTCAGCTTCTACAGGTCTGAGATTCGACCAACTTCCAAAAGGCTAAAAGGGCGTGTACAGGAATTAGTGAGATCACAAACTGATAAGAGAATGTAAAATGTCAGCCAAATCTTATCAAAGACCAGAAGCAAGGCAGCATTTTTACACAAACACTGTTACTACTTACTTTACACTTGGTAAGTGTAGTATTTTTTTATGAACAGAGCTAATCTGTGTTGTTTGTTTTTGCCGCTGAACTTACTTTTGGTCAAGGAATCAGTTTTATGGAATAGTAGACTTCAATGGTGGTTTTTCTCTCGCATCTTTTTCTCTTTATCCTTCTGATTGTTAAGGTGACCATGTCCTGCTATCTTGAGCAGATGTTCTTGTTTTGTCTTTTGTATGAAATCATGAATAATATGCTACTTCTAGAAGTCCATACTATCTCGTGCAGGCGTTCTTGTTTTTTATACATCATTAAAGATTTGCTATTGGTGCAAAAGTCACCAAAAAGACCATTTCCCAATAAGCAAATTACTGCAAGAAAACTATTTTTTATTGCTAGGGGTAGAGAGAGAGAGAGAGAGAGAGAGAGAGAGAGAGAGAGAGAGAGAGAGAGAGAGAGTTGGGCCCTATCTTCTATCGGTCACTTACATATATTTGGCTTGGCAAACCTACTCTTATCAACCAATTGTGCTTGAAAACAGGATCAACTTGTTTTCATTCCTATGTATACACTTTTGATATAGAGAAAGATGCTTGTTTTTAATGTTTGCTCTAGCGGGCACAACCTTTGAAAGGCTTGTTGAGTATCGTTGTAGATTGTTATATGCATGCTCTATTTCAAGGTGAACTGATGAACATTGCTGAGTTGACACTTTGCATATGCTATTGCGGATCTCTCTCTCTCTCTCTCTCTCTCTCTCTCTCTCTCTCTCTCTCTCTCTCACACACACACACACACACACACACATTTTGGTGCTTTCTAATGGAACAAGAAGTTTTAAGTCTATGCCAGCTTGAGATCTATCATGCATTTAGGAAGACTTTCTTAGTGGTTTTTGCATGATTAGATTGAGTTTGTGGTTTTTGCTTGTTTTCACAGTTGTTTCCTAGATTCAAGGGTACAACATTGAACAAAAATTTCATAAAAAATGCGAGATTGACGTAAATAATGAGATTTGCAATTTTTTATTGGTCTACATTAAAACCCTAATGGGCATGTGTTGCTTTGATTGCCATGTGTTCGTTTGATCGGTATGACTAATTTTGGATTGATGCACTATTGTTTGGGAGTGGAAATCTAGCAAAGACATGATGACATCGCATTTACATAGACAAAGTACATGAATGTGATTCTAAAGTGCTTCAAGATGTGCGATAGTGAGCCAGTATCTACGCCTGTGGAGGTTGGTGAGAAGTTATCCAATAAGGATGAGAATACACTAGTTGATGGTACACTTTTTTGTCAATTAGTTGGTTTTTTATTCTATCTTCGTCAATCGTGGCTACACCTAGGGAGACGCATTGGAAAACTACGAAGAGAAATCTTCACTACATAAACAAAACACCCACCTGGCATGGATGATTGTTGTATGAGAGACAACTCACTTTACTAATTTTACAAGGCTTCTAGACTTAGATTCGATAGGTTATATAGATGAAGATCCACGACTGACCAATTTTTTGTTTATATAAACCATTTGATCGTTTAGAATGCTTTGTGAAACAAAATAACGTTTGTTCGATTAGCAATTGAAATTAAACTCGGGTGTTTCTAAAGCCTAATGCTCGATCGATTGTTCTTGAAAAAACCAAGTGGGCTGAAAATGGGCAGAGGGTTAGGGTTGTAAAGCCATATTGCTAGGTGCTATGTTTTTCTTTGTATTGTAGAGGCACCTCCTAAAGCATAATTTGCATGCAAAATTAGAAGCATAATCTTTTGTGAGCCTTTCTACCGTAACTCTCGTTACAATAAACATTGGCACGTAACATGTGTAAACATTGGTAGCTTGTGCATGTGGATAGCCATTGAGGAATTGCAACATGGCACATGTACTATTCCTACAAAATTTGCATGTGACAGTTTGTCAATGGTTGTCCACATGCACATTTGCTAGCAAGAATATTTGTAAATACAACTAGAAGAAAAGAAGGAAAATTTTTGCTCATGGTCATTATGCGAAAATTATAATAAAATTACAAACAAAAAAAACCAATAAAAGAATATTAAAAAAAAATCTCAAAAGAAATAATTCAATCTTGCACATTATGTAGGGAAAAGGCTCTTGGGCCTTCCACCTTGGTATGATAAAGTTGTTGGGCAGCACCTCCCAAGGTCCAAGGGCCTTCCCACAAAACATGACCAAAAAATGAATGAGCACCATTTGCATACATAATGATTTTTGATACTTGATCCATGTTCTGCTCAAACGTAGCTCATAACTAATTGCAGATGGCCGCGCAACAAACTCTTGGTTTGTCTCATAATTACTTTATGATACTGCTAATGGACATGATAAGTATTTGCTTATAGACAGTATCAATTCATACCATTTTTTTCGGACATAACTAAAAGAGGTTCTATGAGACATTGAAAATAATAGTATCTTTGAGCACAATGATAACCAAAGAGATAATGCTTTTTAGGGTTTGTTGGAATTCAAGTAAAGAACTAATAAGGAATGGTGAATGATTCTATGGCACTTGAGAACATTGGAACCTCTTGTTAGGCACTTATGATGAATCACGCGTGACTAATCAAAGTACTTTTCTTGAAATAAGATAATCTAGTAAGGAAATTGCGCTACCATTAATCCATTACTTTCATATTGGAATCATTAGTACCTAAGGAGGGTGCCTAACCAATTGGAGATGGGTAGCTCGCAGGAGATGTCTTTACCTCGCATCCAATAATGAAGCTATATGAGATAACACCGGTATGAGTTGTCTTCTCACCCAAATTTATACACATGGGAAATCTCATGATATGTTAAGTTTGATTGTTTTCAAAGATATGAAGGATTTGTTTCCAAAAATAGATATTATTATAAAACAAATAAAACATTTTTATTTATATCAATAATCCAGTTATTCAATGATATTTATCACAAAGGAATATTCGAAGCACATTCTATCATCTTTAAATTACTTCTATTCCATCTCATCAGTTTATGTTGTTTCTCAAACATTGTTTTCCAAGAGATTGGATGTTGGTGGCCTCGACATCCATCGCTTTCCAACTTCCTAGACATCCTCCATTCTTGATGCCTTGTGTTAGCATTAGAGGATTGCCATGCGATTTTTCTAGCTGAATTTGAGTTGGAGATCATTGAACTCAACCCTGTGTTTTGTAAGTGTCCTCGGCCCAAAACTCCTCTATAAAACCATTGGAATATCTCAATCAATGTGTTACTAAGACCCTTTCCTCCACCATGTCGTGAATTTTTTAAATATGCAGCCTTTGCCCTGTATGACTCTTCTCCATCCCTTGCGTATTCCAGATAGCTAATGATCTGTAGGTTTTCATAAACCAGGGGGTCCATGAGCATAGAAGATGTGTTGTTCACATAAAGTTTTTATTAGCTTAAATCACTATGAATACATAACTAGAAAAGTAATAAATGCAATACACACACCATATAGTGAGTTACGTGTGTTTCTCCCCATGCATCGATCATCAATTGAATGAATGCTTTGACTTCTCATCTCTCACAATTTTTTTGTTGATAGTTTGTGACAAGGCATCAAATGCTTGCCAGACCTTAGCACGTGTACCTATCATGCGAGGATCAATATTTGTCGTTCCCATTCAACACTGCTTTTGCGTACAATGTGATTGGACAATAAGTGTCTTGCTTTCGCACCCCCCATGGAAACTTTTGCTGGAACATCTTGTGTTTTTCCACTCATCTTAACGTCTTTCGTAAGACTCACATGGCCCCCATGCAATCCCATATCAGATAAAATTCTCTCTAGATTTCTAATACTAACATCTGCTCTTGATTTGAGCTGCATGTTTCATGCGTAACAACAATGCAAATATTATAATTTGTCCAATATTCGCAATTCACCATGCATTGTGCAACAATTGACTCTTTCGAGAGGAATGTTCAACACAAGACTTCAAGCTTTGTCTACATTGTGCCTATTCGATGCAAGATGTTGGTTGCAATTCAAAATACTTTTGCTTCGCTCAGATTCAGACATACACTATATGCAAAAATGCTTTGCATTTGCACCGAGACCACAACCGTACATGCATTTCAAGGTCTTCAAATCAGTAGCTAGGTGTCATTCTATAGTAAAGCTTTCTCCTTCAACACTGAGCAATTTGCCTTCATTTTGTGCATGTATAATATTAAATATACTACATTTTGTTGCAATTCACGGTTCATCAAGGTGATTGTGAGGCGTTCAAGTTTACGCCCTTTTACGATTTCCGCTTCATCCAACTTAATAACAAATATAACTTTACCTCCGCAATCTACAAAACCAAAATTTTATAATGAGAACTAACAAGGACATATTAGTTGAAGAGAAGCATACAATTGGAAACCGGAATCTAAAAGAAATGTTCTTACCATTCGTTTTAACTTCATAATGTCAGATCATCATCGCTTGGACCTTTTCCAGATCTAAGAATAAATTATTGCCTTGGTGATAATGAAAACAAACCGGAGGTGCTTTCTTCTTATTGGTTATTGTAAAAGAATTCTCAATATGCTGAAACTCTCCTAATTCAAAGAGCAAAATTGAATTGCATTCTTGTTTGACAGATTCAACAAGTTTATAACTAGGTATTATTTGATGGCGTTTTAACCCATTTTTGTCAGAGCGTTTCATAAACTTCTTTAAAGCTCTATACTCCTTGCGACTCACACCTCCTTCATTGCATGTGTACACCATCTCTTTAACATTTGGATCTGGCTTGAATTTGTCGACTAGGTTTTTTGCGATTCTCAAGCGAATTGCATCACTTGTTTCATCTTCCACAATTTTCATCAAATCTTTACCCTTCAGAAAATGTTTCATATATTTTCTGCTAATAAAATTCTTTCCAACCATCTTTTGCAAGAACTCTTTTGTGTCTCTCATACATCTTTTACTGGCACCACCACCTGGTGCCAAAGCATCTAATTTGCGTCTCTTAGTGTTTTCTTTTTGTGCTTGCTGATCCATTGAAAGTTTCCAATGCTTTGCAGAAATGGGAAAAAAATTAAATTTTTGAAAAAGAACATTTTGTAGCTTAAAAAAATAAAGTCAAATTTGAAAAAGGCCGATCACAATAGATGATATCAATTGCAATCTCCAACAGCATGTCCAACCAATTTCATAATCATCCACAGCAGACTGTTTTGACATTATAGAATCCAGATACTTGCAAGCATTTGCTTTTCTTTGCATGTCCAGCTTTAAGCTCTTAACTCGAAGTAGATAATTTGGCACTCAAACAATCTAAAACCAGATTTCTCACTTTTTAAGGGTAAAACCTTGTTGAACCGGTAATATATTAGTGATACGAGCTTCAAACTTTGGTGCAAACATTCGGTCCTAATCTCCTGGCAACTTACATTGGAACCCAAGATATAAAATGGGACAAAGCTTGTCATATCATGATCCCTAATTCTGGCCAAAACATTAACAGCATTTTGCACATAACAAAAGGATATAGACTGTTGTACTAAACAAGAAAAAAGTTCTCAGTAAAAGCAGACAGGAACAAAGATGAGCTTTTGAAGGTGAACAAGCCCTTCACATCAAAAATTCATGTTGGTAAAACTGTATGCTATGCAGATTAGGCCCTTAAGCAGTATGTGCATTATAACAACAAAGTGTGGAGCTGAACCCTTGATCTGTAATCTTTATACTTACACCTGCCAGGAACAAAACTTATTAAAATTCACATCTGGTTTAAGAATAATCAGAAGCAGATGTGGACAACTCTGCAATTCTCCATCAACAAGTGATTGAGCACAACCTGTCACCCTTATCGCCAAAACTGCTGCAGGTATTTTGGGAATTGGAAAAACAGATAAGCAACTGGATGAAGATTTATCAAAAATGGCCTGCAATCAAAAGTAATATTCATTAGGACTTAATTGTTGCAGTATGTCAAAGATAAAATGTGTGCTCAAAGGAGGGAGAGGTACTTGAGACTATCAATAAAAGCACCATAGTATCGAGCCGGACAAAGCCATATTAGCTTTAAAATTTGAATACAATTTGAGAATCAGAATCCTTTATTCAGTAACTAGAATCAGATAAGCATTAATTCTGACTCGTAGATTTCTTATGAGGAAGATAATCAATAACCAAGCACCCTTGAAAGTGAAACCAAAAGTATGTGACTTCCTTTTTTTATAAAAGAGCTGTAAGCTGAGAACCTGGCTTTATAGAAGACTTTCAGCGCTGGAGATTATACAGCAAATACTTTGTGAGAGATGTATTGCTTTAATAGGATAATACAGGAATTTGCATATATACGTAAGATTGAGCCTTTCCAAAGAAAAAACTCAATAACAACGATTATAGTTGAACATGGTTACTAAGAACTATACGACCCTGCTTTCTAATAACAGTCTTTGTTCCTAACGATTGAAAATTCTACATAAAATGTGTATTTTGTCCCATATTGATTGCAGCATCAGAGCATATAGGAAATCCAAGATTGGCATCCTTTATTTCTATTTCACATTATAGATTATACTTATACGTGCTTAGATCCAGAATGCTTTTTCGTATTATGAACCTTTAGGATCACAGAGAATCGCACAACTCAACCATGATACACCACCCACCACGTTTGGAGAGATGCTTAGATCCAGAATGATTGCTTAGAATCAATTTTAGCAGTCAATCAGGAAGTAGACTTCAGCAAACCCAATGTTAAAACATATTTTCTCTTCCATCTTGCTTCAAGAGTCTGAAATGCATGATATTAAAATATTTAATCTGTGGACCAGATTTATAGTGCATTCCCAGCTTCCTTCTCTTCAAAAACGCTGGCTCATTGCCCCCTCAATGAGCCCTCTTTTAGGCACTAAGTCCTCCCTCTGCAGCCTAAAGCCCTGCAACTAACAAATTAGCAACCAAAAGCCTCTCCCCTTTGCTGCAAGTTTCTCTTCTAGTTTTTGGCCATACATGCCAATATACATGTCATGCATACACATGGTTGAATGCTGATGCAAGCAGTTCTGCAAGGTCATGAAAGCAGTGTTGTCCTTCATAGATCTAGATACATCAAGTATCAGTATGTACATTTGTGAATTAGAGCTGTTAGTTAAATCTTCAACTTGAAATTATGCAGCTTCTGGTTTAAGGTGTCTCTTTACAAGATGGATATTTTGCAAGGTTTTATGTTCCTAGTCTTAGAGATATTGACAAAAACCTTAAGTGAGCGTCTTATCCCACTCCCAGTTCCAAATTGGTGGTCCTGGATCCAAACAGTTGTAAGGACTTTCAAGAGTCATAATATTTGTAGCATTATGTTCTCCCAGTCTGAGGAGCCATCCTGACCATTTTCTTGTTGTCTACAAGAACTTTCCAGTCATTGCCCATCCCTCAAGTCTCACTGCCTTAGTTTGCTTCTGAATATGTCTTGCTTTGCTAAAAAAAACACTAACTGCAAAAATTTACATGTAGAGAATCAACATTCAACTGAATAAAATCTCAAAGGATACACGTTTGAAAGTTTTAGCTACTAGTTCACTCCTGTGAGATTCATCCCTCTCACAATATGTATAATATATAATATAAGAAGATAAAGAGGTGCTTGGGAATAAACAAAAACTTCCCACACTCAATCCAGTATGATATATGATTCTTCAAATATAGAATTATCCAACGCTTTGATAAGAAAAACAAAGTAACCACTTGGAAAGAACTCTGCATTGCTGAAAAATAACAAGTGAATATTACATTCGGCTCTGATTCACTCAAATAAAACTTTGGTGAACCTGTGTATCATTATGAATCAAGTCAGTTGATCAGACAATGGAAATATTGGGTGATAACAATGAGAGGAAACGAGAGAAGCGGCTATCTCCCTCTGCTGCTCAAATAGCTTCAAAAACCGCATCCTTTTTAAATGCAACATACATGATGAAACAATCATGAGGTTGCATTGGTAACTCTAAAAGGATTTGTTTATAAGGCAAGGTTTGTTGAGCCAACAATTATCTGCTTCCTTGCAAAAATTCATAATACATAAAGTTTGAATATACAATTAGTCACAAGTACTTCCTTTCCCCACAACCATTTCATTCAACCCTAGCCGATATGGTTGTTTTTCATAATTTGCTTGAATTGTGTACCTAGCAGAGTGTTGTAGCAATTTGACACAATTACATAATGCCAAACTATAATGTGAAGATTTAAAACGAGCCTTGAAAGTTCACTTTCATTTCTTCGTAGCAACCTTTTCACTAGTTACCTCAGCCTTTGTGGTAGTTTCTTATGACTTTTAACCAGACTACCAATTTGTCTAATAAGACATATTGATGGCTAGGATAATACCCGACATAACAGAGAAGATGTGCAATCTTCAACCCTATTCAGACCAACCAGTCTTAAACCATGAATTTTATCATGCGTACGATAGGTACCAATTTGTTTAAGAGTGGGCATTGCAGTATCAATCACATTTTTCAGATTCTTTCTACTTTTATATAACATAATTATTCCCTGTCGAAGAGCATGTGATTCTTCTATCATAGTGCCATGAAGCGTTTTGAAGCTTGATATTATTGCTATACATAAGAAACTCCAAACAAAAAACTTGTCTACTCTTGTTCAACTACCAACTACCAGATATTGCATTCAAATGATAAACTATACAATGCACCTCAACAAGGTTATATTTTAACCCTCATGGATCTTTGATTATTGCATAACTCAAATCCACTGAACATAAGAGATCTAACCTCAATATGTATCAATACCTAACATCAATATACCTCAAATGAGACCATGAAATATTGGCATCCCATATCACCACAGCCACCCACCTTGATTCTTGGGATGCTTCAGCCGTGGCCCATCTATAGATATTCCTTGACTTGCCTAGCAACCTCATCCACTTCCTTCCAACTCAACCTTATCACTGACGTGGGTCTAGCAGTCAACACTAGAGTTAGTCGAGCGTGATGAGAGGCTAGAGAATAAATTGTCTAGGTGACCCAGTGGGTCACTATGCCATGTCTGGGCATGAGGGTGATTGTTGTTAGGCCTCACTAGTCTGGAAGGATCAAAGAACTGGAGAATCAATGAAGGCTTGATCAACCTTGATGAGAACGAGTACCCAGATACCAAACGAAAGCTAGAACCTTGAAATAGCAATCTATGGTTGGGGGAAATATCCATTCTATCACCAGCCAGTTTTGGTAAGACAAGCTTGAGGAGCCATGCTCATAACATTTTGTATCAAAGTAACCTAGAGAGAGAGAGAGAGAGAGAGAGAGAGAACCCCGATTTAGATAGAGAATATCTCCTTTTAGAGAGAACATGAGATTTAGCTTGGCTAGAAAAAATGTCTCGTTTATTGAGTACATTTGAGTGGATTGTGTGGATGCCCTAGTGCATTGCAGTGGAGAAGCATTTGCTTCTTCGTTGAGTGATTGATTGATTGATTTATTTATTTAACTTGCTTGCTAACACATTGTCTTCCATCATGTCAAAGTGCTCAAATTGAATTTTTGGCAAACTGTTGGCAGCTTTCAAAGATGATACTCATAGGAATGAACTGGTCAAATGCTAAAGTATGACTACAAAGCATGTTAGAAACAGGAAATTTATAATGGCCAGCAACATTTTCTTTCGTCTATAATCTGTAAGCTTTATATATGGATGCAAGCACCATGAGGTAACAGCACTAGCATGTTTAACCAAATATTTAAGAACCAAATAAATCTAAATTTTTGCCATAAAAGAGCATAAGAACTCAGGTGCACAAAACACGGCCACTGGACAAGGCTCCCGTTCTATATTTACGATCCTTTTGTAATTATACATAATTGCTTCAAATCAAGTACTTGACCAAAATATTGTTCTGCTAAGGTCCAGTCATGGGATGCAGAACATTGATCTAACATCTTCTGAGATTTTATGGGTGCATTTAGGTTGCTCTTGAACTTTTGTAGACAAAATCGATTCCTTTTAACAATTGTTATTTCCTAATAGCTTTTGTTCCTAACAGCATTTTAAGCATGCTGTAAATAAAACTGTTGAGGTTTAACACGCATGCACGTATAAAAACAAAGCACATAAGCGAAGATACTATGATTCTAAACTTTAGGAGGGGTACTCAAAGAAAGGGGGAAGACTAAGCAGAGCGTCAATGTGGAGACAACTACAAAGTATCGAACATCACTTCAAGTACATATTTGAACTCTATCAAATATTTTATAAGAAATACAACTTTATCAAAGAAGAAAGCATTTGCTGCAACCCTTTCTTATGTTTCACTTACCTCTTGTCGTTGATGCTGATACATTGCTCTTGGCCTTTTTAACTTTTGCTCTTGTAACGGCCTTGACCATCTGCAGTTGCATTTGTGTCCGCTTCAGCTCCAGGCCAACCAGTAATTCTGTCCGTTTTAGCTCCATCTCGCACCTTAGCCGCTCATTATCTTTTTGCAATTCCATCTTGTGCTGCTCAATTCTTAAAATCCCATCCATAAAAGACTTGAGAGCAGGCAAAAAGCTATTCCCCTTGCGACGCTTAGCCATAGCTTTAGCTGCAAGGTTCACCTTAGTTGTTGCTACTCCATGATTCTCTGTTCCAATGCCACGCGGAGCCCTTTGAGAAGGCGAAGTGAAGGATGCATCATCTCTTTCATTCTTTGCAGCAGGTGGCGGATCTGCAGCATTCACATTACCTCTGACCTCAGTATCCATATTATACTGTGGCCTTAACCCTAATGGCATACCTTCCACCCCATTCCAAGTTGCAAAACGGTCGAGAGCATCCGCAGCTGCAGTTTTTCTGGCAATTTCATTACAGGCCAAAAGTTCACACTCCTTGGGCTTACTATCACCAAGCATTCCTTCAAACTTGTCATACCATATCCACTTGGAGGGGCCGAAGCAAAGCCGGTCTCTCAGAGATTTTTCCTCTCTATATTTCCTCCTCAGTTTCTCCATTTTGTGCCTACATTGCTCCCCTGTTCTCGACACACCACAGCGTAGATTCACTTCCCCTGCCACCTCTTCCCAGTTGCTGCACCTCAAATTACCCCGACGCAATGCGATCCACTTCTCCTCGAATGCTTCCAGCAGACAGGCTGTGGCTATGTCGCTCCATATACTATCCTTGCGATCGTATTGGAGCTTTCCGGAAGCCTCATTGTCTGTTCCTTTCAGCAATCTCCCCAAGTCGTCATGCATCATCATCATCATGTTTGAGGAGCCATTGGCAGCAGCGGCAGTGGCAAGAGGAGGCGGGGAGCAAGATGCATTTGGCGAATGTGAGGGTGTGGGATCGGACGAATACATCACATGAATCAATCCAAAGAGATCTTCCGTTCGAGAAAAGCATGAAAAAAAAATGAAAAAAGTAAAGAGAGAGAGAGAGAGAGAGAGAGAGAACAGAAACAGGAGATCAGAGGAGAGAACAAAATAATAGAATATCTTATCCAACATTGTTTCACCTTGAGGCTTGTGTTGATCAAGCCCTTAGGCTTAGGCTATTTTTATGGGGGAAACGCCATGGGAAGGTGGGAAGCTGACGCCTTCTAGGCAACATAAAAAACCATTTACTTAATAATAAGGCAAGAGAGCAAGGCGGCATTTTGGAGACTGTCCCTAGCCATCCGGTGGCAGCGATCAACCACATGTTGGAAATAGCAATTACTATCCCACATGTTATGAAAAGAGCACACCTCAGGTAGTCTCGGATGGCAGCCTCCTTAAATGAGCTGATCAATCACATGTTGCAGATAACACTTACCTCCCACATGTTATGAAAAGAGCACACCAGAGGCAACCTCCATAAATGAGCTGGTCAACCACATGTTGGAGATAGCACTTACCTCCCACATGTTATGAAAAGGAGCATAGTGGTCAAAGGCAAAGAACATGGGCAAGTAGGAGTCATCCTCCGGAGGTTGATTTTTTTAACCTCGTCCTACTTCCAGAGGTTATGGCCTATCCCTAAAGGCAAGAGGGAATCTAGGGTGAATATACCCTCCATCAAGTGGCCCTGCCTAGAGGCTCCATGTGCGAGATCCGCTACACCAGGGCGGAAGGCCCAAGAGCTCCCACTACAACAGGGCGAAAGGCTTGAGGGTAAGGAGGACTCCCCTCACGTGTATTTTTTTTTTTCCAATAGAAGTTTTCACATTTTGTGCAAAACTTTGCATCTCATTACAAAGGTGATACTATGTCTTCGTCAATGGAGTTTTTGGAAAAATCAACATTAAAGTCAATGTCTTAATTTATAAGGGTAGTGTGCACAAACAACTTTGTCACATTGCTAAGGACTTTATTTCAAGAAATTGGTCCTTTAGCTAAACCTCCATATGCAAATCATATGCTCATGCTTCATATGCACCTTATATATGCAACTCATAATAGCAAAAAGTTTCTATCCTTTTCTTTTTCTTGCGTGTTTCCCCAAGCTCTCAACTTCCATGACTCACCAACATCATCATCAACAATAATCAAATAAAGATTATCTAAGGCAGGTTTCGCACTGCGATGCTTGGCAAGTCCCAAAGCTAAAATGGAGTCTTCCCATTGGTTCAGGGACGAAAAATGGGTCTCGCCCCCTTTCAGACTTAACTTGCTTTGTCATCATGTGGCAAATGAGGTGGCATGGGACTCATGCTACGTAGGTGCAACTCAAGCCCATTTTTGGGGCCTGGGGATATTGCTCGGCATGTTGAGTTGCCAGGGGTAATTTCACAAAAATGGACCAATCAAATCGTAAGTGCTCAAACTGGCCAATCAAATTACGGCCCCTCATTTGACAGTTGCCAGCCAAATCTAAAAGGGGGGTGGTCCATTGCGTCAACTCAACCCAAATTCAAAAAATGGGCGGTAAGTCAAAGGGCCAAGCAAAGGGGCATGCCACTAGTCTGAAACCACCCTAATTGCAGTCACAAAATCATTTCATGTATTTCATTTTGTTGTTGTCATATTTTTACTCATACACAACCTTTGAGTGAGAGTTCAATCCTTGAGATAAGAAAAATAAATGCTAACCATTATGCCACCATGCTCAAACAACTAGGATGTGAAAATAATGAATCACCTTGCATCCAATCTTAAACAGTCACACTTAATATTCAAGAAATTTGACACAATGCCTTTGTGGTATACCACAACATTCTTGTTTTTTTTTCCTCGATCTTTTTGAAATAAAGTGCATGTGGACAACCAATGACAAGCTATCACATAAGCTACACAACATGCATAATTTGTCGGAATGTGCATGTGCTATGTGATTGGATGTCCACATGCACATTCTATCAAACTTTTCATATGTTATGTCAACTTTTTAATGGTTGTCCTCTTGAGAATTGTGATAAAAAAGCTAAAAAAAGAAAAGATTTATTCTGATTTACATGAGTGCCTCGATAATATAAAAAAAAACTTGAGCACTTGTCATAATGTTTTATGAAGATCATTATGTTTTTGCTAAGCTCTTATATGATGAAAGTTCATGAGCTAGATTATAATACTTAAAATAAATGTCTTCCTTGTCAACAATAGTGGGACCAGTAAAGTCACGCCACACTTGAGGGGAGGAGAGGGAGTGAGAATTATTAGGTTGGAGAAGATTCATCTCACCCTTGAGGGGAGAAGCGTATGTCTAAGCACTACTAAGTTGTATGTTGTTTGAAAAAATCGTCGCTAGGGTACATGCAAGACCCACTCTCATCCAAACACTTGAGAATACTCCATCTAAAATCATGATTCATGATGAAATATTCCAACCCTTCTCTATCATCACACGAGGGTGGGCCCTACGTGCACCCTCAAATGCAATGAGCAATAAGCCTTTTCAAAGAGGATAAGCATATTTTGCACCATGACTTAGAAATAATTAAAAGACAAAATTTGATCAAAATTACTCGTGTTCAAATGTAAAGATCTAATTCGAAAAGTTACTTTTATTTTTTGGGAACAAATGAAGTATGTCATAAGGCATTCATACAATAAAAAATTCAAGACTTGCTCTCATTTATATTAAATAAAAGGATTCAAGTTTATGAAGTTATGCTCAAAGATGAACTATTTCTCCATACGCCTTGATTACAAAGGCATGGTTAACACATTTCACTATTGTGCATGCCAAAAAGTTGCCAAACTCATTATATTTCCAACTTCTAGATAATTTACAAAATTGAAAATATTTTTTATGTACAAAGATTTTGATGTGTCTAGAAATATTCCGTATTTGAGTTATTCTTATTTCACGAAACTTTGGGGGAAAAAATTTGTTCTAGTGAAACTTTCTAAAAAATCAAGGATATATGTTTGAACTACTTGCGAGAAATTGAAAGTGTTCAAAGAACATGCAAAATAGCACAAACAAAGAATATTGACAAATTTAAAGATTTTTTTTTCATATATGTATTTTGATTTAGTTTTATAGTTCACTTAATAAATTTTGATTTATTTTTTAGTGGAGGCTACAAACTCACCTCCTAGAGTAGCAAAGAAAAGAAAGACAAAAGCTTTCCAAAACACAAAAATAAGTTTCTAGAGTCTCATCATAAATATTATAGACCAGCTAAAACAACTATTGCCACATTTGTAAGGGT
Source organism: Diphasiastrum complanatum (assembly GCA_029204225.1). Lineage (NCBI taxonomy): Eukaryota > Viridiplantae > Streptophyta > Lycopodiopsida > Lycopodiales > Lycopodiaceae > Diphasiastrum > Diphasiastrum complanatum. The sequence goes on from CM055098.1 coordinate 58,976,753, forward strand.
GCCAAAGAATTTAAACAAAGCATATTTCATTCGACTTTACTTGATTGTGGCTCCTATGTAATAGCACCTTAGAGTCCAAACTATTTTTCAACTATCCTACTATTCAAAAATATTTAAGCTTGATCTTTATTATAATTTAATATTTGAAATTGGTACTGACCTTTTCGAGATTCTCTTCTACCTTGATAATATTGCCAAAGAATACAAACATCAAACAATGTTGGTGTATTTGTCAATGTTAGTTGCTTTGGAAAATGTTACAATAATCAAAATAGGATGTTTTTTAAAATGGGTCACACTCACAATTAGATAGGTCAAATGTTCAGTTGATTTTCTAAAAAATTCAAATGCAAAAAAAAAAAAAAAACATTTCTTTGCCAATACTACAGAGTATAATGAAAAAATCATACACCTCGAAACCATGTGTTACCATTATGTTCCATGATGCCATATTTTTCAAAAGTGGTAGAACGAGACTATTCATTTGGCAAATCTACTTAAATAGCACAACCAACACTCTTAAGTGTACAATAGTAGGTTTGTGTCCACTATAAGCTTCCTCAAAAGTCATGCATTTCAATGCCTCGGTAGGTGATCAATTCTAAATATATGTGGCCATTTGCACAACTTCACCCAAAACAAGATGTTTAGCCCCTCAATTTTCATCGTACTTCGTGCACATTCAACTCGGTATGATTCTTGCATTCAGCTATCCTATTTTGCAATGGTGTGTATGTAGCAATTCTCATGACAAAATGCATCAAATCTAGTAGAATCAACTTCGCCACCATGGTATGTTCTAAGCACATTCATTTGTTTGCAAATTTGGTTATCATGTTAAAAGCCCTAAAAATAGGAGAATGTTTCTGATTTGAACTTTAACAGATATACCTAGACTTTGGGTTAAAAATCATCAATGAAAGAGAAAAAGTAAAAAGCTCCACAAATGGATTTGATTTGTGCAGGTCCCCATAAGTTGCTATGAAACACGTTGAAGATGTCTTTAGTGTGACAGGTGCTGGCATCGAATGATTTTCACTTGTTTTCCCATTGCACATGCTTCACAGACTCTTGCATTGTGGTTAATCTTAAGAATGTCTTTGACCATTTCATGATCATGTAATTGCTTCAAGCTTCCATTGTTAAGATGGCCAAATCTTTTGTGCCACAATGTGCTTTGGTCATCCTCACTTGTCACATTGGCATATTGATCCATTGATATTGAAGGCACATACATCTTGTTATCAAATATCAAGCCTTTGCAACCAACTTGACGTTCTTTTGAATATCTTTGATCATGAATTTGTCTTTGTGCGTTTCCTACTTAAAGTTTTGATCAATAAGACATCTAATAGTTAATTGCTTGATCCTACACTCATTTTCACAATGTCCATCATTCCCACAATAATAATCAATCCAATTTGGCAGCACTACTCTAATGTTATCACTCTACTGTGAAGCTTTGGACAAACATTGCTCAAAGTTTTAAAGGCCAAATGCTCCAAATGTGGCTGAATTTGGGCCAAAATGGCCAACTGATGTCCCACCAACCCTGCTATTTCAGTTTAATCCCAATCAGCTGTAGTACAACAAAATGATGCTAATTTCATGCTACTAGATATGTCTCAGTGAGAGCCACACAATGATAGCTCAAGATAAATCGAGCACTACTCTAATGTTATCACTCTATTGTGGAGCTATGAATAGAGATTGCTTAAAATTCTTAGAGACAGGCTCCAAATTTGGCTCAACCTAGGCCAAAAATGGCCAATGTATCTCCCACCAATTTGATTGGGCCTGAAAATTGAAGAATGCATTCCTCACACGTGTGAGCTTGCTGGAATTTCATCATGGTATCAGAGCCACATTAAGCTTTGCATGCTATTATCTCTGTTTGTGCAAGAATTAGTGAGCCCAATTCAAGCAAAAAAGTTGTTTATCACTTTTCTTTACCTTTTCTTGAAAAGTGATTGGATCAAAGAGGATAGAAACTAGATTTTCATATCAGAATTGACATTGTACAGAATTCTGGAATTTCACACATGTGAAAATCAGAGATTTTTAGACCTCTTTATTTCCTTCATAATTGGTCCAAAGATATTGATGTTATAGCTTGATGGAAAGCTTATGAAGTGTACTTTCCATTGCAATTGATTTCAAATCAATTTGATGTGTCTATTAAGAGTTATAAGCTCTTAAAGAAGGTAGGGAGAGGTCCAAAATCCGAGTGACCACTTTTTGATTTGATTCAATTTAGCTTGATTCATAATCCATTGTTTTGAGTATTCAACACAAGAAACTGAAGATCAAGACAAAGTTTATTGAACATTTTTGAGTCTTCTTTGAATCATTGGTGTTTTCTTTTGTAGCACCTAACACGTGCCAAAAGTAGAATCAAAACTTGTCTATGTTTCTCAATTCATTTTGAGAGACTGATCTAGATATCTTGTCTTGTGGAATATTTGAGATCTATCTCAAATACAGTTGCAAGTTTTTCACATTTTCTTTTGTGGCAAGAAGGGGCACTATGCCTCTAATTATTTCAAAAAGAAAAATCAACTCAAACAAGCAAATCTCTCTAATGAGAAAGAAGAAGACTTTATAGCAAGTGATGGAGAAGGATCCCTCATGGTGTCAAGTTTTTCTTCAACACCCTTCAAGAAAGATGGAGCATGATACATCAATAGTGGAGCCTCATCACATATGTGTTGTTCAAAGGAGTCTCTTGACTCTATTGTACTTTATAAAGGACTTAAAAGATCTATTTATACAACAAATGATCATGAATGCTCTATTGAAGGAATTGGCAACATTCCATTAAAACTTGCTTCTTCTAAAGTTCTATCACCTTCCAATGTTCTTTTTGTTCCTAAGCTTACAAAGAACTTGATAAGTGTTGGAAAGTTGCTTGATTGTGGTTGTGATGTAAAATTCAGTTCCAATACTTGCTTTATTAAAAAAGATCATGAGATCCTAGCTAATGGATCTAGATATGGTGGCATCTTCAAGTTAAATTCCTATGAGAATGCAAACTTTTGTGAAATTGCTCTTATGTCTAAGGAGTTATGGCATAGAAGGTTGGGGCATCCTCTGACATAATGATACTTGAGTTCAATGTGCTTACTCCTAGAATGAAATCTAGGGTTGACTAACAATGTTGGATTTATCTCCTCTACTCTCCTAAATCCTATGTTAATCTGCGTCCATTCATGCTGCTGTATTTTACTTATATTGTCGCACAGTCTACATATTTACATGTAAAATAAGGCAGGCGAAAAACGCGACTGTCTACATAGATACAAGTAAATTTTCACAGGCGAAAAAGGTGAAAAAGATGACACTATGTTTTTACACGTGATTTGTGACAGGCGAAAAAGACGACACTGCCATACAAATGCCGAAGGTGTCCTAATGGAAAAGCGAAGGTACCTTGTAAATCAAATTTTAAGGCATTTGTCAGAGTGCACATTTTTTGCATCTTCACCAACGTTCATTTCAGCGAAGGCTGATGTCACGGCCTTCTCACGCTCATCCTATGCACTGTGCAAACAGATTTGACGACGACAACAGCCACCCACGATCTCACACAGACAGCACATCCACTTTGTACTTTCTTCATCTGCACACCAATAAAATTATATATATATATTGAATACCATCTACGTATTCATGGATCAAGTGAGAAACAGACAACAAGCATAATAGCATCAGAAGCTTATCAGAGATAGACAAAGTAGATGTTTTTGTACATCAATTCTTTGTATTGTCAATAATAGGTTTATTCCTTTTACAGATTGGATTAGCTTTGTGAAGCACGTGGTTTTGTCTGCTATTGTCTTGTGCTCACCTGCATTATTGACCTATATATTTCGCTATACTTAATCTGATAAAAGCTCTATTTGTTCCGCGTCCAGATTTGTGTCAATATTGCTATGCTTTTCTATATTCTGTCTGACTCTCTTGTTGCTTAATCTGGTAGTCTATTCTTAGCAAATTATTATTAGTCTAGCTGTCTGCGACTAATATTTAGTCTTGCCTTTCGTGACTAATTTGTGACTGATTATCAATTTAGCTCAGTCTAGCTCTTCACGAATAATTCGCGACTGATAATTTGTCTAGATGTTTGCGACAAATGCTAGCGCATGCATTGTTGCCCAAGAGCTTCTGGGATGAAGCTGTCTCCACTACAGCTTACGTCCAGAATAGATGTTCAACCAAGGCCCTCTCAGACAAGACATCCCATGAGGTGTGGACAGGCTCTAAGCCTTCTGTGAAGAACCTAAGAGTGTTCGGTTGCATTGCCTATGCGCAGATCCCAAAAGACACGAGGAAGAAATTTGACTTCCAAGGTTTCAAGACCATCCTGATTGGATATACTTCATTTGATAACACATACAAGCTGTATGATCCCGATACCCAACAAGTCTTGTACAACCGGAATATAGTCTTTATCGAGGATCAGTTCGTCGACATCAAAGGCAAGGATATTGTTCCAGAAGAACCTTCATCACATGCCATTGACACAACAATCAGAGCTTCGGGCTGAGGCGTGTCCATTGTCGATCCACTATTTGACAGCGAATCAGACGAAGACGTTGCTGCTACCCAGCAACAAGTCCCAAGAGTGGTTCATCAGTCGATTTCTCCCAGAAGATTAGATGTCTAAATTTAGTTCTAGACAATAACTTGAAATTTTTTGTGATTGAAGACAATTATTAATACCATTTTAGTATGCCTTCCGTCTTTTGATGAATGCAAAATTTGGATAACTCACATTTTGGTTAAAAATTCAATTTTAAGAATACTCATAGAATCTAGTATTTTTTTAGTGGAAAAGATTTTAAAGTGATTCTTATATGTTTTCTAAGTTATACATATTGGACATATTAAGAATTAAGTATGGTTGGGAGTTTTAGAGAATTTTGATTGACGAATCATAAGAATCTAACTATTTGTAATTGACATATTATAAATTAAAACTTGATTATTGTTAAGGCATAATCAAAAAAATGTGTTGATTCTTAAGTATGTTGAGTACTTTCCAATCTATTAAATGAGTTGAGATTTTATATCAGTATTTTGAAATTCTAATTATTGAGATCTGTGGATCTCACATGCAATTCTCGTAAAGTAGATTGTTTTTGCTTATGGAGAGTTTTGATTACTGTAGTGGATATTATTCTACTACAGATTGTAATCTACATGTGCTTGTGTATGAGTTCAGTCTACATCTTCCGATTTTAAGGAGACAGTTAAATCTATTGAGATTCAGATAGATTGCTGATTTTTTGCATGTGATGTTAGAAATGGGGCAATAACTCATAGAGTAACTGTAGTGTTTTGTGTTGTCAAGCTTGAATGTGAGTATGAGTCAAATGGTTTGATGAAGTACTTGTGTGTGAAGTAAGTATGTCGTAGCATCATGAGCATGTAGGATCTGTATGGGCACTTCAAGAGATTGTTATTGATTTGTCATTTTACACTCCTACCACATTTGGGATCAAGGGAGAGTGTTAGAAAGCTATTGATTTATGTAAACTTTAAAAGTGATATTGTACATCTGGTATCAACGTCTCCTGCCCGATCAAAATTGGAATAGGTAACTAGTGTAAGTGCAACATCTGTACTTCCGTTATAGCGCAAAACATAGTGCTTCGTCGCTTGACTGTACCTCATTAATCGTTGCAGAGCCTTCCAATGTTGTAGGCCTGGATTGAACATGTATTGTGAAAGTGTGCTTACCGCATAGGCTAGATCAGGACGTGTGCAGATCATAAAGTATTTTATCAATCCGATTATGGACTAATAAGCAAACTAGAATTGATCCTATCTTCATATATAAGCAAGACCAATCTAAAGCAAAGTGTAAATGATCAAATAGGCTCCAAATGTGTGGACCTCAACCTGCTATACAAAAAGATTTGAGAGCAAAGTACTAACATTAATCAAAGCATTGGATCCACCAAAATGGATGCAAAATAGAGAGATAGACTAGCTTGATGCAAAATCCTCAAGATTTCTTCAAATTGTTTTCACCAAATGAGCTCCAAATTGGAGTATATACAAAAAACCTGAGACTTGTACTGATCTGATATGTTTCACACATGCGGGACAATAGATTTACGTGTCTTTTGACTGTTCCTAAGGTCTCATAAAAATCTATGACCATTCAATCAAGTTGCACCATGCTAAAAAAAAATTATTCTAATATTTCAATATTTTAAAAAACAACAAAATGCTCACACTCTCTCTCCCCAGATCCTCGTGTGACAAAGTTTGAAGGCTTTTTTTTTAATATTTGATGCTTCTCTCTCTCTCTCTCTCTCTCTCTCTCTCTCTCTCTCTCTCTCTCTCTCTCTCTCTCTCTCTCTCTCTCTCTCTCTCTCTCTCTCTCTCTCTCTCTCTCTCTCTCTCTCTCTCATGGACTCTACTTAATGCATATTTTGCCTAAATCATACTTCGATAAATTATAAACAAGAAATCCCTTTTGAAATTATGTCGATTTTTATTTCATCCTAAACCTTCCTATGCTTCATGCAATTAGAAGGGCCTTTTTGAAAGTCGTGAAGACTTGCTAGACAACTTTCCTTTGTACGGTGGAGATGGATACACTTGTTAGGGTTAAGGTCCAATGGTGTGCATTATGGATGACTTGGTGCACCAAGATGAACTAAATTAACCATAAGAAGAGGAGAGGAACACTTTAGCTTCACTTTGCTTCTATGCCTATTCATTTTCTCTTGCTCTCTCTCTCTCTACTGCGACCAAATGCAGGTAGGAATCTGCATTTATTGAACTTACGAAGGCTTGTGGAAGAGTAATACATTAGCAAATAAGCTTGGAGCCATTACAAGTATTGGTAGGACTATTTGACAACATGCTAATGTGCTTTGTTCTCTTATAAGACACATTTGCAAACAATAGATGTTTCTTATGATGTTTGGATTGGTAGGCTAACATATGGAATGATGAAATTTGATAGACAGTCATTCAAAGCTTCTCAAGAAGCAAATCTGGTGGGCGTTGTCCCAACAAGGTGTTGGACTTATTTTGAAAGTATGTTCTACATTATAAACCAATGCTTTATGGACTGTTAGGCAAGCACTAGTGTTCCTTGAAGGAATTCGCAATAGTACATTGCTCTTTCAAGCAAGATTGATAATACACACGTGTATGTGGGCACACTACCATGTTGGTGGCCGCCCTACCATATGTGGTTTTTAGTGATTATTATGATCAATAAGCATGAATGGATTGGTGACACACCAGAAACATAGGTGGCCGCCCTTCCTTCCACGATTTTTTCACTATGATTTTGCTTATTTACACATACAAAAGTATGACATATATCTTGTTAAAAGGATTCATACCTATGAGAAACATCCAATTTTAACCCATCAATGTCATATTGAATAATTAGTATATAAGGAGGTGTGTTGCCTACTTGTTGGAGGATGGGTAATTCTCAAGAGATTTCTTCACCATGTATACAAGTACAATGCAAAACTTTGTATTGAACACCATTAAAGTTTGCTTACATAAACTTTTATTTAGGATTCTTTACAATAGGATGTGTTGATAACAATATGCATAACTATATGAGATGGTATTGCTCTCGCGACACAAAAGAGATGTTTAATGGAGTATTGTTTTGATTAGATAAGTATATTGATGAAAACATGATGAGAAATGCCAAATAGGGTTCTATGATGTTTAAAAAGTAGAATGATGTTGTCACAAGATGTAGGACTTTCTTTCTTTTTTAAAAAAATTTAATAAGATTCTCACACACGTGTGACAAAAATTGAGGCCTTTTTTTTTAATATTAAATGCTCATCTCTCTCTCTCTCTCTCTCTCTCTCTCTCTCTCTCTCTCTCTCTCTCTCTCTCTCTCTCTCTCTCTCTCTCTACGTATTGCTAGCAGTGTTGGGTGGGTATATAGGATCATGGCTGGTATCAATAATGGGTATCAACATGGTATTAAAAACCAACCCAACTGGTATATGAATTTCTAATACCAAGGTCTAGAACCGAACACCCAGTATTAACTATTTTACTAACCATGTTGATATCCAGATTGGGAAGATTTTGTGGATTTTTACCATGGTATCAATAGTAGTACTAATTTTAATATTTTTTTTATATTTCAGATTTTTTTATATCTTTAAATTATGATATTACTCTTGAAAAAGAATATTTATAGCAATTCGTACATATTTATACCGAGGTTGATAACCGGCTGGTATCATCCTTGTGATACCAGCCTGGTCTATACCAGTCTACAACTCTACCTCCTTATGTTAATACCCTATTGATATAAATTTTTTTTAAAACCTGCAATAAAGTGACCTGGCGGGTATCAAAAATTTTGATACCCGCCCAACATTGGTTGCTAGCGCCCCCCACGCCTCTCTTTCCTAGAATCGCAAAAAAACATTATTATTTCTCTTCCTTCTCGTGCACTCCAATGTTCCAAGAAAACAACTGTTAAGAAAAATTTGTCGTCTGCATTAGTAGCAATATCAAAGAAAACTACAACATTGTAACATGGCTATTTGGTTTGAAATTTCATATAGCCAATAGATCATGTATCTCAATAGGTCACTACCTATATATAGTCAGTGTTTGACCCCTTTTATTTCCAAAACACACATCCATAGTACAAGTTATGTTTTTCCATGGATTACAACACTTTATAACAACTCTTTTGTCTATAACCACTTATCTATTCTAACACATACTATAGTTGTGCATCTCACATATGTAAAACAACATATACAATGTATTTCCATTTTAAAAAGACCATCTTCTCACACTTGGTGAGTTAATGTATTATTCTTGGAGTTTTGGCTCGCCCACCCAAGTTCAACTCTTTGTGATCCCACACTTGATAACAACACCAAAAATCATCTCTCTCTCTCTCTCTCTCTCTCTCTCTCTCTCTCTCTCTCTCTCTCTCTCTCTCTCTCTCTCTCTCTCTCTCTCTCTCTGTGTAGGCGCCTTGATCCATTGTTGCCCTATTTGATGGCGCCCTGATTCGCTCTTCGTTGCTCCATGCCCCCCATGATGGCTTGTAGATGAAGTGTTAACAGGCTATGCATGCAATGTTGTTTGCCCATGCAACATCATTGTCTGGACAAGCGATGTTGTTGGTGGTTGCCTCTACCTCCGCTTCTCCATCTCCCCCTTTGCATGTCTGCCTCATGCCATTCCTTTTTCCAAGTTCCAATACCCAACCTATTCTTGCACTTCCTCTGAGCTTCCATCAACCTCTTCAATGCTCTTTGCATTTAGTGAGGAATTTGTAAGAATCTTCGGACTTTTTTCTAGGCACCGAAAAGAAATGGACTCTCGCTATGATCTGATCAAATCAATGCAAGCACAACTTCAGAGGACGAATTTATCCATTGCAAAACTCAAACAAGAGATTATGGCCATCTCTCCCACGTAGCCGCTTCAACGATCCCAAAGCTCAAAAGCAAAGTGGCGACAGCACCATGTTGTTGTTTAATCTTGGGCAAAGATCATCAAAAGTCAAGATACACCGAATGATCCAATTGCTTTTAATTTTGCTACACTACTGAAAGCCGATTGCGAGAGCAAAAGGCCCTCAATGTTCATGTCAAAGGCATCCCAGATTCTCAAGATGCCCTTAAAAAAGCTAAAGATTCTTTGGCAACCACTTTTCAACACCATGACAAAGGTTTAGGCTCAGCCTGGCATACCAAGAAAGATGTTGGAGCCCCAACAAGATGTAGTACATAAAGACATAAGCTGAAAAATACCAAGATATCCTTGAATGAGGAACCTTTGTGCGGGTGGTGGAAAGGAAGGAGGCTTTACAAAAAGCAAAAGCTAGAAAGAAATGCCTCATATACAAAGACGGTAAATTTCGTTTTGTTGACACTAAGCATTTAGTTGATACAAAATCGAGTAATTTCATAGCCAAAGAATTTGAGATTGATTAAAGTTAATAGTCACAGTTAGAGTATTGAAGAGATGTCCAATTGAACCTATAAATGGTTGCATACCATACAATCCTGACCTCTAATCTCTTTTAATTAGATCTGTGTTAGTTTTGTTGGTTTGACGGCATCAACCATCAAGGTTTCCATCTCTTTGATGTATTGCTCAGTCTTATATACCTTTTCACATGTGAAAGATTTGTTAAAGCTGGTTGGCATACCATCATACAATCCTGACCTCTAATCTCTTTTAATTAGATATGTTTTAGTTTTGTTGGTTTGACGGCATCAACCGTCAAGGTTTCCATCTCTTTGATGTACTGCTCAGTCTTATATGCCTTTTCACATGTGAAAGATTTGTTAAAGCTCTCTCTCTCTCTCTCTCTCTCTCTCTCTCTCTCTCTCTCTCTCTCTCTCTCTCTCTCTCTCTTCTTTTTGCATGGAAGATTCACACCAACTCACCCCCATAACAACTACCAATGAATGAATAACATGAAGAATCCAATGTGGATGTTCGACGCATTTATTAAATCTTGCCAATTTTTTAGTTTGACCAACAACTTTAGATATACAGGCTGAAAATCTTGAAAAAAAGACAATCCCAGGCATCGAGTGGCTAACCTATAGACTGTTGCTTTTGCATTGCACATGCAAGGGTCTTTTTGAAAACCATTTTTTCCAGCATACCAACTATTTATATTGATATTTTTTTCATCACAGCAAAGACTACTGCGCATGAATTATTTATTCATTCATCATGAACTTGAGGTAAAAAAATCACCAGACTTGATGATTACAAAATCTGCTACCGATCGAGTATTCCTGTAAAGGGAAATAAGTAACAAATTCAAAATAATGGGTCTCGAGTCCAAGTACCTGTAATTCAAAATTAAATAATCTGTAGTTTCGGCCAAGAACATTATTTACTAATTCCGCAAAAGTGCCTTTGAAAAACGTTCACTTATCATACCTTTAAAGTATGAGAAAGCCGATGTTATGGCTCACCTGGATTTCCTGTTCTTCATACTGCCAAAGAACAGCTTTTAAACACATAAAAATAGATTTTAATTGGAAAATTCCTATATCATAACCCTGGTATCTTAGGTAGGCAACACTCTGCACTATAATCAAGAGAATATAAAGAATCTAACAACAGAGGAAGCACATATGGTTGAATAGCTTGACAGAAGGGAAAGCCTGCAACTGCTAAAAAGTGATTTCAAGCATACACATTGACAGTTGTGTGTGCATGTGTGTAGTTTCGGCTGAGAACATTGTTTACTAATTCCTCAAAAGTGCCTCTGAAAAACGTTCATTTATCATACCTTTAAAGTATGAGAAAGCCAATGTTATGGCTCACCTAAATTTCCTGTTCTTCATATTGCCATAGAACAGTTCTAAACACATTAAAATGGATTTTAATTCAAAAATTCCTATATCATAACCCTCATATCTTAGGTAGGCAATGTCACAAACCCCATCACTCTGCACTATAATTGAGAGAATTTAGAAAGTTTAACAGAACTTTAAATAGAAGCACAAATGGTTGAATAGCTTGACAGAAAGGGAAAGCCTGCAACTGCAAAGAAGTGATTCAAGCATACATATTGACAGTTGTGTGTGCATGTGTGTGTTGAGAGAGAGTACACTACACCAATGTGATGCCATTCTCAACTACAGTGTCCAACACAGCCGCTAACTTACCTTCCAATTTCTCTCCTTTCCGCAGCTGAAAAGTAACTGCATAGACATCAGCCTCCTTACTACGATCTGCGATTAGTTTTCCTACGGTTTTACAAGCGTTAACATCAGTTAACGAGACAAGAGAGTTTCTCAAATCTTTGGAATTGGTCGTAGCAACTGAAACTACCTTGCTTGTCACTCTATGCATCACCTTTGCATGTACATATTTGGAGGAGATAAATATGTCCAGTATAAATGGTTTCATATACTTTTCAGTACGTTGTTTGAATGACTTGGTGCTCTTCCTAGGTCCTTCACCACTCGATCTGCGTGTCCAGGCTGCATGGACTGAAAGACCATTCTGAAAGAGACATAAAATTAATGCACAAACCACATACCTGTGCATGAGAAAGAAAGTATGACTCAAACCAAAAAGTAACAAACTTCCTCAAACAAACAATCTATAGCTTTTTCCTTTGCAGAATTTTTTCGCACTATGGTAATGAAACTAACCATATATTACTATTTTTGGAATGAAATGTTCTTTTGAGGAGTAAAAACTCTAGCCTATTACTGAACAATATGTTCACATTCAGGTGATTTGAACTGTTCATTCCCAGACTAAAAGGATTACTACAAGAAGTCCAAGAATGTAAGAGCATGATTCCAGTTATGATTGCAGTACTGCTATGCAGAAGGAACCCTAGAACTTGACAGGCAGGCCTTCTATTGAAAACCAGTACATGCTACAAAAGCAACATGGATAAGCAGGCCTTACTTAGCAGCTTGTGTAACCAAGAAAAACACTACAGAATGTTCCAAACAATGGATCATCAAGACTGCAGAGAAGAGGTAAAAGTCAATGCAAAAAGACTATGAAATCAACCGTTTATTTCTCCCACCTAAAGTCTACAAGTTTGCAAATATCTTCTTGATAATGAGCCACCCCGGTGTCAGCTTCCTCAATTCTAAAGCAGTTACTGAGTGTATATGAAATTCAATAAATTAGGCTGCAGTTGAAGACACAAACATGGTGCAGGGATTGAATTTATGGGAGTCACGGACATCAAAGTTTAATTGTTAAGTGTTGATTGTGGTGGGTGCATTTCTATGGCAGAGTCCCATTGGTACATAAAGTACATACTAATAGTGTTCCTCCATCAATATCAACAGTCTGCTATCACATTAATATGTCATAGCAGACTCTTCACGAGACACATTAGCAAAGGCATATTCTTGTGATTTGCAGCTGCATCATTAGGGATTGATCTGAATTGATAATACAGTTTTATCACGCTTAGTATTATGTCAGAATGATAGATTGCCTCTCTGTTCTATTTGTAATTTGATTACATTCCCTTATAATTTTGTCTAAACTATCAAATACTTCGATAAAGCAATGTTTATTCTGTTATGTTTGTCTACGAAATCAATCTAACAGATTCTGATAATTTCAAAATTAAAATCACTTAGAATTTAAACATGGCAATGGTCGCAATAGTTTTGTTCGAATTTGATAGGCGTAGTGAAGAAGGATTATTCCGCAGAGCCCGATAGTGCATCCATAGAATGCAGCAATTTCTCTATTAAGCATCATTTCCTCTTCCAACATGGTATCAGAGCTCTATTATTTGATACCCAACATGGTATCGGAGCAGTAATTTTTGGTATCAGATCATTTCTATTGATTTCCAATTAAAGTGTTGCATGGTAACAGTGTCTTAATATTATCATATAGTATTTTCCATTCTTAAGTCATCGAATTATCGACAGAATAACTTCCATATGGATTCACAAAGCAAAGCTGGTCTCACAGTAGACTAATGGATCCAATTATCGTTTGTGGAATTTAAGATGAAGACCTTGCTAGTTGCCAATGAGCTATGGGATGTTGTCATAGCAATCAAATTGAAGCTTGAAAACGACACAATAGACTCCAAATGGAAATCGAAGGATGGTAAAGCTTTCGCGCTAATCATTCTCAATATGTCAGATACTCAAATTGGCCATGTATCTAAAGCTCAAACTTCGAAAGAAGTATGGGATATCCTAATCGCACTATATGATGTGCGGGACGTGACTTCAAAGTTGCATCTCAAAAGGAAATTCTTCTCACTCAAGATGTCTAATGGTGATTCTCTTCAAAATCACGTTAACCAGTTTAAGAATCTCTTGCAACAAATGGCAGTTGTCGGATCGATCAAGGCGCAATCATGACATTGTTATCGAGTCTACCACTTACACACGAAAACTAGGTAATGATCATAACGACACACTCAAACTTAACTCTCTCAAGAGTAATCGCTATGTTGCTACAGGAAGAAAATCGAAGAAGCGCAGACGGCTCTTCAAATTCAGTATCACATGCTCTATATGTAAATAAAGGCGCTAAATGTTAGAAGAAGAAAGGCCCGAAACAATTGTATCGAAACAGAAGCCAACACATAGTCAAGAGCAATTATCAAATCCACAATCAAAGAAGAAGATGTTATGTAAGTATTGCAAACGCACTAATCGTAAGATTCAAGATTTTAGGATATCGTAAGCGAAGAATGCCAACAACAAGAGGTCAGATCAACAGGCGAATGCAATTGCAATTACATTGCAATCAACATGGATGAAGGAGCGTTTACGATCAGAGATCAGAAAGCGCAAGTCGATAATGCTTGGTTTCTCAATTCTGGAGCCACTCAACATATGACCAGTCATCGCGAACAAAATACTAACCTCTTCAGACAATTCAAGGAGCGTGCAGAACTCAAAACTAGTAAAGAATCAAAGCACTGAGGTCAGACAACTGGGAAGAATGCATCTCAACTGAATTCAAGGAGTACTGTCTTACCAAAGGCATTGAGCAACAATTTATTACTACTTATTCGCCTCAGTCAAATGGACTTGCTGAGAAAAAGAATTGAACCTTAGTCGAAGCGGCTAAGTATATGCTGGCTCATGCGACACTACCTAAATCATTCTAGGCTGAAGCTGTTTCCACTACAGCTTATATTTAGAATAGATGCTCGACTGAAGGACTCTTAGACAAAACACCTTATGAAATTTGGATAGGCTACAAACCTTCACTATCAAACCTCAAAATTTTCGGATGTATTGCCTATGCGCAGATATCGCAAGAAATCAAGAGTTGGACTCCCACAACATTAAATCCATTTTCATTGGTTATGCAACTTCAGATAAAGCTTATAAGTTGTATGATCTTGTTGAATCAAGGATAATCAATTTATTTACCTCGAAGGCAAGGGAAAATCTCATACAGTCAAACTATCGAACACTCCTGTTTTCGATACGACTATTCCTATCGAAGGCCCGAATGCATCAACTTCAGGCGAGCAGCTTACCAACATCGAATTAGAAGAAGATGTTGCAGCTCTGCAACAACAGAACCAAGGAAATGACAATCAAGATATTGCAGACCACCTAATAGAATCTTACTTGTTATCTCATTTGAGAGCTAACTATTGTCGAAGAAGCACTTAGTCAGTCAGACTCCGCTATGGATAGAGATGTTATGTACCATAACGGTACGCCCTTCAGTGACAGCCTCTGGCGTTATCGACATGTTTGGATGCCACGCGTCACCATCCTAGGTGGTCACGTGTCGCCGGTAGGACCGTGCTTGATGGGACCCACTATGCTATGTCTATATAGTGGTGGGGTTTCCCTCTTTCCATTCACTCAATCTACCCGAGAGTTGGTGGATACAGAGCACGTGCATGAGCCAGGATGTATCTCCAGACCAAGAGATGTATGCTAGGGAGAGCCGAGGGTGATGGCTGGTGGTATGCGACGCCAGTTATCACAGGAGGCTCGACTAGGCATGATTATGTCGATAGCTCCAGTGCATGGGGGTGGGTCGGTTGTGACCCTATGGATGGGCGGATACGGTGCGTCGCCACCGGTATGGGGTGTGCGGAAACCTTCAAGGCAGTCGGAGATCTTAGGGAGTTGTAACATTTGGTATCAAAGCAGCCAATATCCTTTTCAAGGTGCACGCATTCCCTTATTTGACGTTGCGGTTTGGTATTCCTTTTAATGGAATGTGGTTGTTGGATTCTTAACCTTTGTTCATGTTAATTCTTGTGAAGGTTGGCTTGTGGATGAAGCCCGGTTTCTTTTAATCTAGCTGTCCACTTTGGTTTAGTTCTTATTCAAACCTATGGTTTCTGGTTTTTGTAAGAACAATCTTCAAGCTAGCTCTAAATTGTTAAATTTAACCTTGGAACTTTTTGTGCTAATTTCTTCGAAAGAATTAGTCGTGTATAGCTTTGTCTTAGTTGTTAATAATCTTTTAAACATGGTGTTTAAAAAGTAATAATTTGAGAAAGAAATGAAAGATAGGTTATGCCTTTGGTCCGCAGGCTGACCTGGTCTGGGCCAGCGAACACCTTTTCGAGCCTCTGTACGAAATCGTACATTGGGAGGTGTGGGAGTTCATCAAGTCGGCGTGCAAGGGGAGGGGGGGATGTTTTAACCTCCCTCCCTCGTTTTTTTTTGGTGTGGTCAACCCGCAGCAGGGGCAGCGGACTGCTGTGGCGCCATCCCATTCCCTGGTGTGTGATAGGGGGGGGGGGGCGGGGGGATATGTACCTTCCCCTCCCCTTTCTTTATTTCTTGATGTGACTCTTGTGGGGGAGGGGAGGATGTAAGCTCCCCACAGCCCTCATGTAAGCTTCCCACAGCCCTCATGAGTCCTTTGTCTGGTTCTTTTAACCAAAGAAAATAAAAGCTACAAAGCTTTGATAATAAACTTATGTATAAGTTTCAAAGCTTTTGTATTAAAAGTTTAAACATTAAACTCTAAGTTACAAACACTACAAGAGTTTAAGAATCCTTGTTAAAAAATTGAAAGCAAAGCTAATTCTTGGTGTCCCTCTCTACCTGCAGTTCTCCAAAGCTTTAGAGATGAGCTGTGGTACGTAGGAGAAAGGAGGGAGTGAGTCCTTAACCAAGTTTAATGTCCTATTGGGGTCCATGGGCCATGTGGCACCGTTTGGTGGCCCCACATGGTAAGAAGGACCTCAAAGGGACAAGTGGGGCCTTTCCTGTCCTTTTTGCATGGAGGAAGGGTAGAGGCTTGGGAGAGGGGCTAAGGGAGTGTACGTTCACATTCCTTCACCCCATTTTCACAAGTTGCTTTTGAGTGCTCCCTAGGCTCAAGTTTGTGTATTTTCTTGGGCCTTTGTGCTATAGTTGCCAGTTTTTAACGGTTTGGATACCGTTGCTCCTTGTTTTTCCTCCAGTTTTCTCCTACACTCTGTTGTTACCATGGACACCCCTATGGATGTTTCCCAGACTCCAAGTCCCCCAAGGACTGATATGGAGCAAATGACGCGTGCGATAAATTTGTTGCAAGAACAAATTATCGACATGCGCTCCAAGCATGAACAAGCGGAGACCGAGTTGCGGGCTATGTCCCAATCTCGGCAAGCTCTCCTCAACCCGATGTTTACCCCAGAGTTTTTCACTGGGGAGAAAAAGGACAGACACCAGGACGTGGTCTTGGCTTGGCTTGATCGACGGACATCTCATTTTTCCATGCACGATCTGCCAGACAGCTCCCAGATTGCTACTGCCATTATGTTTTTGCGAGGCAAAGCATATTCATGGTGGCAGGATGTCACAAGCAAGTCTCTCCAAGCTCGTGAATCCTAGAAGGCCGGTGTGTAGAATGAACCTCCCAACCATAGGCACCCCCTCTTTGAGTCCTCCTACCTGCTATTCCTGTCAACATGGCACATGGCACATGGCAATGGGTGATCAGTCCACTTGGCATGCATGACCCCTGTGACTTGTGAATACTAAGAGACTCATAGGGTACCACCCCCGTGCCCCGCCAAAGACCTGTGACCCTCTTGGTCACCCCGACTACTTGTTGGCTAGCAACTCGTCACTGACAGCTAGGGTCCCGACGGTCACACCGCATCTCTGACAGCTTGTTAGGCGGCCACACCGGATCACTGCTTGTGACGCACCGGTCCCTACTTGGGACAGATGTCCTCGTCGGTCACCGACCCTTGCCAATACTAGGCCTCAGGCCCTTTGGTAACCGGCCGTGCCGAGATCATGATAGAGCCGTAATTGGGCTCTAACAATCCTTCTCTCCTCTGGCAAGTCATCGGTCCTCGATGACAAACTCTGGGTAAGACTTCTGCAACGCCTGTCGCGTCTCCCAGGTAGCATCTGACAACAGATGCCCTTTCCAAGTTACTAGATACTCTTGAAGGAGGCGATTACGCAAGCGTCGCTCCCTTCGATCTAGGACTCTTTCTGGCCCATAACCTGTGGTGTCTTTCTCCTCTATAAACACTAGACCTTCTACCAGGCTATCGCCATCGTGCAAACATTTCTTCAGTTTGCTAACATGGAATACTGGATGCACCTTGCATCCCACAGGTAGCTGTAGCTTATAAGCTACTTGGCTCACCTTCTTAATAATCAACCATGGTCCACAATACCTAGGAGATGACTTGGCGCACTTTCTTGTGCGTAGCACCTTCAACTTCGAAGGGACTAGTAAATACACCCAATCTCCATTCTCCAATTCCCGATAGGTACGGTTCTCACGGGTATAACTCTCTGCCCTAGCTACAGCCTTGGACAAGTTATCTCGTGCCATCTCTACTTCTGCTGCATCTGAGCCAAAAACTCTACAGCACTAGGTACCCTATGCGGAATCCCTACGATTGCAGGACTAAGTGGCCTGAAACCATAATTGAGCTCAAATGGACTCAATCCAGTGGACGCATGTCTCTTATCATTGTACGCGAACTCCAATAGCGGTGAATGCTTTACCCAGTCTGTTTACGTACTGCTAACATATGCCCTAAGCATATCTTCCAAGATCTGATCCCACCTGCTATATGGACCGATGAACTTAATCAAAGCTTTAAGGCTTTGAAGATGTTAGTGTCTACAGCCCCTATCTTACACATAGTGGACCCTAGCAGACCTTTCCTGGTGGAAACTAATGCTAGTGACTATGCGGTGGGTGCAGTTCTTTACCAGGATGGTAGACCTGTGGCTTTCGAAAGCAAAAAGTTGGACCCAACTCAAAGTAGATGTTCTACTTATGAGAAGGAACTTTTTGCTGTCATCCATGCGTTAAAGGTCTGGAGACATTATTTGTACGGATCTAAATTCATGGTTATGACAGATCATGAGTCTCTTAATTATATATGTGATGCCTCGGACCTTAGGGGTCGTAAGGCCCGTTGGTCAGAACTCATTCAGGAGTTCAAATTCAACATTAAGTACCGGCGAGGTACGTCGAATTGTGTCGCTGATGCTTTGAGCCGGATTGGAGACGTTAATCAGTTATGCTTTGCTAAATTCCAATCCGAGTTGTATCTTTCTCTGCGAGATCTTTGTCGGACCGATGAGTTTTTCGGTCATATTTGGCAAGAAGTCCTGGCAGGAAGCTCTATTTTGAGAAATAATCTTGGAAAGCAGGATTCCAAGAAATCTCGTCTTCAGATTAATGATTTAATCATGAATCATGATTCATTACCTGTATGGGCTCCCCAGTCTCTCTCAACTTCTTCACAAGCCGTAGGTTGGCATGCACATACACCAACCTCTCCAGCTGCGCAGTAGAAAGTCTGTTCCTCCTCTTCGTATGAATCAGAGAGAACACACTCCAATTTCTCTCACATGCAACTGCTGCGCAATCTTGTGAGAGGACGCAGATGGCAAGTTTCTGCAACTTGGGAACATCATTTCCATACTTCATCCACCATGAAACAGGGCGCAATTGCCCTTCCCTCGGCATGGCAGCTGCACGACCGAAATCGAGGCGCTCGGTCCTGAATATTCAACATTCATCACCATTCAAATTTCAAAATATATTAGTAAATACTAAATGCTTACAAGTTATTACTATTAAGTTTTAACTAGCAGCTAGCTTAAGCCTTAGACTTCAAAGTTCATACATATTACATATACATACTACTGTCTACATAGATGAATACATATTACATACCTGGGTCCTGAATACATATGACAATTTACTAATTACATAGTACATACCTGAATAAATTCAAGTCATCCATGAGTGCATCCCGATCCCTAGGATCAGGATAGATAGAGGAGACGTAAGAATGCCATCCTTGCCTGAGCTCTCGATCATGGAATTGATCCTCCGTCCTCCATAGTGGATGAAGCAAGCAAGCCATGGCATGCAGAGGTTGATGGAACCACTGCCATCTGCCTAGAAATAGGCCCCTTACTTCTTCCAGCCTGCAAACAATCAAGACTTAGGAGTGAAGTTTGAGGCTTGAGCATTCAAGTCTCAAAATTCAAGAACTATTAAGTTTTAACTAAATTCTAATCATGAATGTCAATGAACATTGAAGATTCAAGAATCAACTTTGAAACTTTTAACGTAGTTACTAGACTCTAGTAATATACCTGTCAGGAGCCATGGTGGTGCAACTCTGAAGCTGCTCTCCCAGCTTATCCATAAACTCATAAAGAAGGCCTAAGGTGGAACCCTCTCTATCAATAAGGCGAAGCACACTATAGATAGGCTGCATGGATATGACAATGGAGCTTGCATCATCCCAAAACGAAGTCCCCATCACGATCGCCTCAAATTTCCTGGCCTTGGCCTCTCGTGATCGGCCCCACTCTGCCCAATGGGGTGAAACCGCTATCATCCTCAAGCTTCCATGCACTTTTATGAGCCGCTCCAAAACAATGAGCATATAGGCAAACCTAGGATGAAAATCATGAAATAATTGGTCATAGCCTATAGGGTTTAGGGTTTAGGGTATACTATATAGCAAAGTTCAAATTCTATGAGCACTGAAACTTGAAGCTAAAACAAAATTGCAATTTTCAAATCAAAACATTGGAAACAGTTTGTCAGGTTGGAAGTTGGAAGTTGGAACTTGGTTACCTAGTGGGGGCAGGCCTCAAGAGATCCAAGGTGGAATAGGACTTGAAGATGCTCAAGACCCTCTGTCTCTTGGTGACAAATCTCACCAAGAATCGTGCCATGTCTACAACCTCCTTGACCCAGGGTAATCTCCCAATGTCTTCAACTAGGAGGTCAAGACAATGTGCAGCACATGGACTCCAGAAAATCCAAGGGTACTTCTCATTCACCATCTTCCCCATGGCAACACAATCGGACGCATTGTCCGTGACAACCTGCATTGGAATTCCGACAAAGGTCAAATCATAACTCATGAACAATGAACATTCACCATTGAGCATTCCAAATGCAAATGCAAATTGCAAATGTAAATGGCAAGTGCACACTGCAAATTGCAATGTTCAAAACAATAATCACAATTCACAAAATGTAAGTTGTAACTTGTAACTTACTAAGTTCTAACTTCAAAGCTGAGAGCTCAATGTCGAAAGTTTCAAAGTTGAAACTTGAAAGTGGCAAGTGGCAAGTGGCAAGTGGCAAGTGCACCTCCTAACAGCAATAGCAGCTGCATCCCTATGCGACTGTTGGAAGGCTGCCACAAAAACATCCCTGCCTCTCACATGTCCTCGACCCCGTCCCCTAACAGTGCTACCAATAGCACTATTGCCGGCCCCACCAACTGGCACTGCAGGAGTCTCTCCAGAAGAAGGTGGAATGGATGCTGCAGCGGAGCTAGTGCCGGCTACAGGTGTCGGCTGCGATGGGGAATCTCGGCGCTTTGCCGCACCTGTAACAATAACATTGGTGTTACAACTTACTAATTACGCAGCAGGCTTTAGGTAATAAATTGTAGTCAGTGAGAGAGCTCAGGGAACAGTCACTAATTACTCATTAGTAAATTGTAATCAAAGTTTAAAGTTATAGAATAAACTTTTAAGTTTTAGCTTTAGATCAAATTTCAAATTTTCAATCAATGTCATTAATCAAACAAGATTCAAGAATCACCTGTGCCTGAAGTAGTAGCAGGAGAGTCGTTCCCGATCCCGGCAATCCTCAGTGACTCTGGGGCCTGAGTGCAAACGACGATCTCAAAAAATACCTTGAGGAAGTTCCAGCTGGTACGCATTCCGATGGAGTTTCTTTACTATGCGGAATGGCCCTGCATAACGAGGTGATAACTTAGGACATTTTCCAGTCCTTAGTACGTTAGAATCTTTTGGAATTCTAAGATATACCCAAGCTCCCTCCTCATAGACCCTAGGTTGTCGCTTTTGATTGGCGTAAAACTGGGCTCTATCCTGAGCCGTTTTTACGTTTTCGCGAGCAACAAGCAACATTTCTTGCATATCATGCAGGAAATCTACTGCTGCTTTAACCTTGAGGCCTTTGAGGCCCACTGAAATGGGAGCCCTAGGCTGGAAACCATACATCAGAGAAAATGGACTAAAACCCGTCGCTGAGTGCTTTGCGCTATTATACGCAAACTCAATCATTGGAAGGTACCTTTCCCAATCTGACTGTCTTCTGGAAACATATGCCCGAAGCATATCTTCCATAGACTGGCTTGTCCTCTCTGTCTGACCATCCGATTCAAGATGATCTGATGACCCCAAACTTAGAGTGGTCTCTAATTTCTCAAAGACCACTTGCCAAAATTTGCCAGTGAACTTTGGATCTCGATCACTAACAATGTCATTCGGCAAACCAAACAACCTGAATAACTTTCCCACAAAAAGCTGCGCAAGTTCAGAAGCTTTGACAGTTTGCTTGGTTGGTATGAACTGCGCCATTTTAGTTAACCTGTCAACTATTACCCAAATGGCATTATTTTGCTTCCCCGTCCGAGGTAGCCTAACCACAAAGTCCATGGAAATGCTTTCCCACTTTCTTTCGGGAATTTCCAAGGGCATTAACAAACCAGCTACCTTAAGTCTTTCAGCTTCATTAACTTGGCATTGCGCACACTTGCGAACATATGTCTCCACTTGAATTTTTAAATTTGGCCAGTAAAAGTTTCTTTTTACTAAGTCAAGCGTCCTTTGAGCGCCAGGGTGCCCTGCACATGGGCTGTCATGACATTCATGCAGGATTTGGGCCCTTATATCATCATTTTCTAACACACAAACTTTTCCATTCCGGAAAAGTAACCCATTCCTAATGGAATAGTCTCTTTGTATCTTGTCCTGAGGAGAAATCTTGGAATCCTGCATTCCAAGCTCATCACTAGATCTAGAAGAACCTGCCAGGACGTCTAGCCAAATACGACCGAAGTACCTATCGGTCTTACACAAATCTCTTACAACTCAGATTGGATCTCAAAAAAGCTTAACTGATTAACCTCTCCAATCCGGCTTAAGGCATCCGCGACACTATTAGAGGTACCCTTTCGGTACTTAATGTCATAATGAAATTCTTGGATCATCTCTGACCATCTGGCCATACGACCCCTAAGGTCGACCGCATCGTTAATATACTTTAACGCTTGATGATCAGTAACTATAGTAAACTGGGAGCCATATAAATAATGTCTCCAAACTTTCAGGGCATTAATGACAGCAAAAAGTTCCTTGTCATAGGTGGAATACCGCCTTTGAGCAGGGTCCAACTTTTTGCTTTCAAAAGCTACCGGTCTACCATCCTGATATAGGACTGCGCCTATAGCATAGTCACTGGCATCCGTTTCAAGTACATACGGCTTGTTAGGATCCACTATGTGTAGAATAGGCGCTGTAGTTACACAGTATTTGAGGTTCTCAAAACTCTGATTCAACTTTTCAGTCCAAGTAACTGGAGGACTGAACTTACTGTGTCGGCTAACTCTTTTAGCCCCTCTGAGGACATTCGTCAAGGCCAATGCAATTAATGCATAGTTCAAGATAAATCTATGAAAAAACCCCGTAAAGCCCAAAAAGGACTTAACCTCCCGGATGGTTTTAGGGATAGGCCATTCACGTACTTGTCGGACTTTATTTGGGTCAATTTCCAACCCATGGTCCGAGATAATATGACCAAGGTATAACAACCTTTTCTGGAAGAACACACATTTGGACTCCTTGGCAAAAAGCTTCTCCTGTCTAAGTAACTTTAAGACAGTTCTGAGATGCTCCTCATGTTCCTCCAAGGTCTTACTATAGATGAGAATATCCTCTAAGTAGACTATTACGAACTTTCCCAGATATGGACGAAGAAGATCATTCATCATCTGCTGGAAGGTCGCTGGAGCATTTGTCAAGCCAAATGGTAAAACCAGAAACTCATAATGGCTGTACCTAGTTCTAAACCCGGTTTTTTCAATATCCTCAGTCTTTATGCGAATCTGATGATACCTTGATCTCAAATCGATTTTGGTGAAGTACTTTGCACCATGCAATCGATCAACCAGTTCATCCATTCGCGGCAAAGGATAACGGCTTTTAATCGTTAACTTATTCAACTTTTTAAAGTCCACACAAAGACGAGTACCTCCGTCTTTTTTATCAACAAGGAGCACAGGTGCCCCCCAGGGAGATTTACTAGGCCTAACATGGCCCATCTTTAGGTAATTTTGCAGTTGCCTATAAACCTCATCCTCTTCAATAGTACTCATCCTATATGGATACAGTGATATAGGAGAACTACCAGGAATCAGTTTAATACCATGGTCAACACCCCTAGAGGGGGGAAGACCCTCGGGAAGTTGCTCAGGAAATACATCGTTAAATTCTTGTCTAAGTTTCCTAAAAATTTCACCTTCCGACGAATTTTCTTGTTTTAGGTTATTAGACATTAATTCCATTTGGAGATTGTGAAATTGCAAACTACGTTCTTCATGGTAAGTAAAATCTTTTAACCAACATAAATAAGAACTGCAATCCACAATATCCATACATTTAACAGTTTCCAAAGCATAAAGCATATACGGAGTAGAAATATCATTTCCATTCAATTCTATGAGTGAGCCGTTATGTAAGAACGACAAACTGTGTGTTACATAGTTTTTCTTCATAGACTCGTTCCTCTCATAGAACCACTCTTTACCAAGTATAACATCTACCCTATCTAGATTCATAATATGAAAGTCTAATTTATCCTTATAGGCTTGAATCTCTATTGGTAGACGTGGGACTATCCGGTCCCAAACTTGGCTTTCTGCTCCAGTTGCCAGCTTCATTGTGTATCGGTGGTCACTTTGCCTTGTTTCCACCTTTAGCTTCTGCAACAAATTAGCGTTAATAAAATTATGTGTGGAACCATTGTCAAATAAAACAGTTACGGCTTGACCACCCACAACCCCCTTCATCCAAATGAGGTCATGAGGGCCAAAAACAGCCGTATTAAAACAACAATGCTCACACACAGAATTACCAGCAAAGGAAAGATCAACACTAGATATGCTAGAGTTACCTGGCGTCTTAAAAGATGCCCCTCTAGCTTTCTGTTTCTTTGGACATTCCTTCGCGACATGACCTGGTTCCATGCAATTAAAGCACAGATTGTCGCTTCTGGCTTTCATGAAGGTCTCCTGGTCCAAGGTAGATCTTTTCTTCGATTTCCCTGAACCTGAAGCCCCTTCCTTTGCCTTATCTTTCGATTTCTTTGGAAAGAAAGGCCTCTTACCCTTTACGTCGGGCAAAACACCAGTCTCAGGCTTAGCCATCGTACGAGTATCATCGTAGATTCTGGCAAAGCGAACAGCATCCTCGAGGGTAAGAGGCTGGTTCCTCCTTACCTCTAGCTGGTAGTCTCTTGGTAACCCCAGTATGAAATGCAACTTTACTAGCAAAGGATCTATTCTAGTTGCAAAACGAGAATAGACCTCTTGAAATTCTTGCAAATACTGATCCAGGGGCCGGTTCCCCATATGGATCGTTGCATACTGACGGTAAAATTCAAAATCATCAAGAATAGGAAGGAAGGCCGCCTTAAAGGCCTTACAGAAATCCTCCCAATTCCTAGGAACTTCAGGCTTACCCCTTATATCTTGCCACCAAGTAAATGCTTTACCTCGCAGGTACATGACGGCAAGATTGATCTTGTTGTCCTCGGATGAATCATGCATGGAAAAGTGCGAATTCCATCGATCCAGCTATTGCAAGACCGCCTCCGGGGTTCTATCCTTCTTTTCCCCAACAAAAACTTCAGGAGTAAACAAGGGTTGATGCACCAATTGCCTTAGTTGCGTCAATTCCTTGAGGTCCTGCTGATCCCGACTGTGCTTAGCTTACATATCCACAATCTGTTGTTGTAGACTGTTAATAGCCAGCATCAAAGCATCAGGGTCTAAGACAGAGGCAGATACAGTAGCCTCATGAACAGGGGACATAGGCTGAGTAGTAGGAGTAGGCTCCATTTTTTTCAGAGAAAAGAGAGGTGAATTAAGAAGAGAAGATAGAAGGAAATCAAAAGCTACTCAAGGAAGGTAGATACAGGGCTACTCTTGCTGTCTCTTCACAAACCAAATGGTATTGTCCATGGCTGCCAAGAGGAATAAGAGAGAGCAAAGAGAAGGATGCACCACCACCCCCACCTCATTTCTCATAAAATAGATGCATGGAAGAGGCATACCTCCCTCTTCACGCCATCCTATCAACTGCCAAGTGGCCTTGCCTTGCCGCCTAGCCTCCACCTCAGCCTTCTGGCCTTCTCCTAGCAATCTGCCAGGTGGCCTTGGGCACCCCCCCCCCCCCCTTTCACTTTTTCTTGCTTTTCTTCAGATGGTCCATCGCTGATATACAGGGACAGGTCTGGAGAAAACGCTTCTAGTAAGCAGGGAGGGCCCCGATTTCCCTGGTCAAGGATTAGAAAGAGGGCGGAATAGGAAAACGCTGCCTGTAGACACCTGTCCGGGCCCAAACAGTGCCACGTGGCAGTTTCCTACTCATTTCCTAGAGGAGCATCGCTGATCAGACAGCGATCAAAAGTTTTCACATTTTAACACGCTGAGGAGGGCCCATCGCAACAGATCTATACCGCAATCTGAGCGAAACAAAGGCATGAAGGACCGCCACCTGTCCTTTCCTGGACAGTGCCACGTGGCAGGGCTTCCATGGGCCCCCACAACTGTTTTTCCTAAACTTTTTTCCACCAAAATTTTGAAAAAACAGCGGGAAGAACCTTAGAAGATACATAAAAAATGCATTTTCATTTCATTTTGAAATCTATCAGAAGCACCAAAACTTACAAGAGAAGCTCTACGGATCAACGCACCTGCTTTCAGCATGCAGTGGCTCGGTGACATCACTCTATCCATTGGCTCTGAGCAGCCAGTTTCAAGGGTCATTTTGGCCCAAGGATGGCCAAAGGTGCCTTCTAGCCAAAGACAGGTTCTTCCAAAGCATGCTTGCAAAAATGAACTTGAACTTCAAACTGAAGTTTCTTAATGAAGAATTGCCCATTCTAAATGGCGGGTCCCTTTCAGCATTTCAAGCTGAAAATTTTTAATGAAATTGCCTTTCATTTCTTCATAGGCCCACTTCAAGCCCATCCCATGGCTTGGCCTCCATCCAACAGACTACATAGCTCTCCAAACTTTGAATCTGCATCGTTGATCTTCGATGGACCTCCATCCAACGATCTTGCGCATTTTTGTGCGTCGAACTCCACGCTTCCAGCCACTGGGCACTTTTAGCCGCTACTCCATCTTCTCCTCTGGTCGCGCGCGAGGTCACGTCCTCTTCTCTTCAAGCTCTCCACCTTCTTGCCAGCTATGGCTGCCGCCCAAAAAACCGACCCAGCTCTTTGCACCACCCACGGCCTCTTGGCTGCTGGGTCGCGCTGCCAGGGCGCCCCTCTGTAGTCTGTTACCGCCCCAAAAATTGTTCACCACAAGGAGAAAACAACGGTTTTGTATTCAAAAACCCTAGCAAAGCTTTTCCTTAGCTTCTGAGAAAGAGAACTAATTGCTCATAGCCTGCTCCATGGCCGACCCTACCCTCCTGGCAATCATATAGTGCTAGGTAACAATTTACAGTGTTCAAATCCGTCGAGTACGAAAAAAGATCCGTGGTTTTACATTTTTCCGAAACTCTGACCACCATAACTCATTCCCAGAATTGCTTCTTTCTCGCACCACTGTAAATGGATTGCAAAATCCACTCAACCATGAGTTACCACTACCTTGCAGCCCATTCTGATCCGCTCCGCTCCCAAATTGACGGAGTACTCAAAGACTTCTGGCCAACTTTCTGTCATAGCCACTTTCCGAAGCAATACACCGTTTTGAGCAATTTCTCCGTGAATTCTCCCCGGAATTCACCTACGACGATCGTTTTGATCTTCCCCGAAGCTCCGATCGAAGGAACTTTGTTGTCTCCTGCCATCCGGACTGCAGATACCGCGTATGGAGTCCTCTCCCCTAAGACGCTCTGAGTGCCGTTTTTCCTGGTGAAAGACGCTATCCCACAGCTCCACCGGATCGTGCATACCTGCAACACCCTGCCGTCCTGATACCATGTTAAAATCTTGTTAGGATCTAGTGCAGTATGCAAATCACATCAATCAATCACCATAGCCACTCCTCACAAGCTCTCAAAGATGGCACAGCAAAAGTTATTAGATTAAAAGAGAAAACTATACATATACCAAAAGCCCCAACATGCATGGGATCGACAAGTGCCAACACACTAAAAAAGGCACCTGTCTTGTCTGACTAATAGGCCTACTGACAACCCCAAGACATGCCCCTGAGTATAGCATAAATCGTTAAAAAATATATTGTATAGGCTAATTTTCCCTACGTGTGGCTACTCGGCTAACCCAAGTAGCCGCTTACGGGATCAGTGCCCGACTGATATGTCCATAGTGGATACGTCCCGAACACAACTAAATACAGCAAATCTAATTAACTGTACACTAATTATAGTATCACATTTAGAGCTTACATAAATGAATCAGATCAAAACTGATTTCTAGCACTATGGACCAATGCATCTGTTATGGAGCAATCAACAATGACAAACTCAATATACTCAATGGATATTTAGATGCAAGTTGGGCAGGAGATGTAGACACTCATAGATCCACATCTGGATTTACATTTTTCCTCAATGGTAGTCCGATTTCATGGAACAATCGCATGCAAACCTCAATAGCTCTGTCGTCTACAAAATCAAAGTATATCGCTGCCTTTCAAGCGACAAAGGAAGCAATATAGTTGCGAAACTTACTATCGGACGTTTGTCTGAAGCAGAATGCTCCGACAATTGTCTATTGTGATCATCAAAGTGCTATTGCTTTTTCAGTCATTCCAGGAGTAAGCACATTGAAATTAAGTATCACTACGTGAAAAGTAAAGTTTTCGACAAAGAGGTTAGCTTGAGATATTCCACACTCATCAACACCACAGGATGTATATCATGAGGTATATCCTATTTCTTGAAAGACAAAGTTTGTTCTAGATTGAGGATCAGCCACATCATCCCTGTGAATCACACAATGTAGAGCCACTCACCCAATATAAATTGGAGCTAAAAAATCCAAAACAGGGAACCCAGATTGTTCTCGTTGAGGTACATACTACACCTAATATTGTTAATAAGCCAGGCATTCCTATACCCCACTCTATCTTCTTATGCCTATCACTACATGGCATTTATGATACACATGGCTAGCTTTGAAAGTAGTTACTCTAGTGATCCTTCCAGCACTTTTGCAAGAGTTTATCACTCACTAAGACACTTCAGGCAGAGCAACAGTTAACCTTGATTCTATCGTTTTGGCTCAGCCACTGAGGGCATTTGACATTTTGAGTAGCCATGCTACTCCATTTTCTACTTTGGTAGTTGATGTAGATTGGGTTGGGACGTCATTGTTACAATCCTTGAGGCTATTTGACATTCACGAATCTTTCCTACACCTTGGGATGTTCATGTTGGTTGGTACAGAAATTCTTCTCTAGCACTCGTTTTCTTAGTGTGACAAAGCAGAAGAATTGGAGCAACTGCATGCCTAGCTAGTTAGATAGACCATGAATTTCCAAAAGTAGGAATAGGATCCACATATGCGTAAGAAATAGTGATAACGACAATTGAGTGTAAAACCCTTTAAATACCGCCATTGTCAATCTTATAAATACCCCAATGATATGAAACAACACTGCTCTAATTGGAAGTACTGAACAAGGCTCTGCTGTAAAAAGTGTTGGAACATTGGTATGCATAACAGCCTACAAGAACATGTATTTTGCATTGACAAAAACAATGAGCACATGCCTCTGCCAAGAGCGTATGATGCATAAAAGGAGTTGTATGATAAAATGGTCCTACAATGGCTGCCTCACCTTGGAGCTATGCCTTAGGTACATGCTGTGGCTGCTTTGAATAGACATTCACATCATCACAGGGATAAATTGGTGCATCTATGTTGTCTATGCAAGCCTATGATGAATGACTAGTAATAGTGCTCCTCCAAACTTGGAGGTACTACTCTTGTTGTAAGGGCCAATAGTGCCAAATAAAAGAGGAAGTATGAAGGTCATGGTTGAAGGCCAATAGAGAACTACGGTATTCATGTAGAAATGTTGCA
This sequence comes from Diphasiastrum complanatum, assembly GCA_029204225.1. Taxonomy (NCBI): domain Eukaryota; kingdom Viridiplantae; phylum Streptophyta; class Lycopodiopsida; order Lycopodiales; family Lycopodiaceae; genus Diphasiastrum; species Diphasiastrum complanatum. Next base: position 59,006,792 of record CM055098.1, read on the forward strand.
AAACATATGGACTTATTGTGGTGTCGAAGTGTCCTCCAATAAGTGGTGAGTTGGTAAGGAATCCCTTCCTCTCCTTGAGGTCAAGGGTTAGGCTATGCAAAATCCCTTCAAAAATTTTGCATACCTCCAAAAATATATAGACCCTCCAAAAATTTTGCATGCCTCCTCTAGAGGCCTAGTGTGCTCTTTGATTAGAAATAATCATTAGTCCAAATGTAGTTAGTGCCCTGTGAATAAGAATGTTGTTGCCTTATATGGAATAGAAAGGTGCTGGATTACAACTAAACAGTAACATAAAGGTCTATCAAGCTGTACATATGGCTTGGGAATGCCAAAGGGTCATAAGGATCATCGCTGGCAAGGAATCAAGTACAAATGATAATGCCTTTACAAATTGGAAGTGAGAAATGTGCAAAAAAAGGAGCTAACTAATGAAAAATGCTTTCGAAAAATCACACATGATCATGCTATCAAAGAAACATGCAGCCCTGCAACTTTTCATGAGATCACTACTTATGGAAATCAAAGCATGACAAAAGTAGATGTAAAAGTTGAAGAGACGAGAAGATAACAATAAGTTGTTCTACCAAATGAGAACAAGAATTCAGGCTTATGATACATACCTTGGACATGTTGTATTCAGTTATTTTGTCAAAAGAAGGCAATAAGTCAAAGCCAAGTCGCAAGCCAATGGAACTCAAACGCCTAGTTTCAATCTGAATAAAGCAAAGAATTTATGACTAGGTAAGGAGAATCAATTAGTTGCATCCAAAGATGTCAACTGCAATACCATGGTGGCCAAGGGACAAAGACAAAGTAGCACAGATTGCTCTCAAATGCTTCATCAAAATCAAAAAAAGGTGACTCCTTGGACACATTATGATGGTTGCACAAGATTACAATAGCTTTTTGCAAAACAAAAAAACGCAAATCATATATTGTAATTCATGTTCAAAATTCAAATTGACTAAACCAACTTTTGAGTATTGTTATAAAAATTCAAGTAAGATGCAGTGCAATTGTCAGATGGGCACTCTAGTTTTTAACAAAAGAATGAATAGTAGAAGAAGATGTGTTGTTTGAGAGAGCAACAGAAGTTTACTTCTTGTGAGAGCAACGAAAGTCTACGTCTTGAGAGAGGAATGTAAATCTATTGTCCTATTTAACGCACTTCATCAAAAGTCCTCACCTTCCAAAATTTACCACTTAGGTTCCATTCTGTTTGACAATAATAATCTAATTGAAAAATACCTTTCCATACACGTCCATGCATAGGGCAACACTAACTAATAGGAAACTTTGGCGAGTTTTTGCAAAGATCCCTAAATCAAACAAGTCACTTCAATGATGCAAGCCACAAAACAATATTTGAAATGATTACTTTACACCCATGATTTATCATCGACATTTTTAGGACATGAATTAATTATTGGGACCCCAAGATTAAGAGCATGTGAAATCCTCCTCTGACCACTTGTGCATAGATCCTACTTACTAAGTACAACAAAATCCACTAGAATCATGGACATAGAACTCTCCATCCAACCAAAGAACACATAATAGTCTTCAACCCCCCAACTAGACAACTGACACCGACATTAGTGACCAATCCACTAGGCAATGACCAGGGTGCAATGTTTTGAGGGCCGACTCGAATCGGCTGGACAAGTTCAAATTGGTTGATTCGAACCTCTAAAAAAACCATTTCAGTATCGTTACATTTTAAACTTCGCTGTTCCATTCTATGATCTATCCCCTTTTCACCCAGTAGACTGGTATCTGGTACAATATGCTAACATGAGTACATGAGCGGCAGCTGCTTGAATCTAAACAAATCAGATTATAAATAGAAGCATTCTGAATTTTCTATGCACATATACAGGGAATCAAAATAGCTTGGTACATACAACATATAGCCTACATTTACACAAGTATAGATTAAAACCATACAGTTATCCATATGTTGTTGTTACCAGATAACTGTATGTTTATTGCAATGATTAGAAAATTGATTCAAACCTTTTTTACCCTAAACCCTAAAACTGATTCGAAAACTTTTCCGATTTGAATCAGCCCGATTCGAACCGCGATTCGTTGTTCGAATCGGCGACTTGTGAAACATTGCCTGGGTGTTCCATACCACCATAGCGCACCTCATGGAAGAGATGCCTCACTCAATGTGGAAGATCCATTGATAGTTCTCATTAGTTCAAGCTGGAGCTCATTCAGATGTCTCATCCAATCCCTCAAGGCATATGCCAACCTAGTTAGGAGTGGCATAGTACTAGCAAAACTCTTAGCAGAGGCATCCATTAAATTAAAGGTATCGAAAGCACTAGAAATACCATTATTGATTACTTCATATGTTAAAGTTCCAATCTATTTTGTGATGACACATTCATACAAAGATGCTTAAAGCCAAAAAATCTTTGTTTTATGGACAATGCATTCACTAGATTCCATTTATAATCATAGCTGATTGTGTTGCAACTTTGTCTTAAAATTGAAGCATTCTCTTCATCAGATGTTAACACCTCCTCATGATTAAATAGGACATAATAGCCATCCCGTCAACATGCCCAGAATGCCAATTATCTGACAGATCACTTTCTAAGTAATAATCAGCTTATTCATTCGATTTGATTTCATCTTATGAAGTCTGCAGACAAATAACAGGGTAGATATTACAACACGATAGATAATATAACTAACACGTATCAACTTACCACTCCCTCTTCGACTTAATATCTTTCCTTTCAAAAAACGATTCATTCTTGTGATAGCTCTCAAAAATTTGCACTTACCAAAACCTAACAACCAGAACACACAAAAAACTAAAGAATGTAATTGTGTGAACACGTTTACAACCAAAATATGTGAGTCACCTACCTGTAAAGTTTTTCCCCTTGGAAGAGCCAAGTTGAGAGACGGATTTGGAGATTGAGGAGATGTTTCCAGTGTCGTCGTAGCAGCACGCAATGGCAGAATGCCTGAAAATTGGGCATTCAAAGCGGCCATTGTGAAATCCTCAAGCTGATGAGAAGAAGCAAGAAAATTAGGCCACCTGCAAGTTTTGGCATAAAAGTAATGTATTTTGTGATGAGGCTTAAATTATTCAAAAAGCATGAGTCCATAAGAAGAGTAAAAGCCCTCTCCTGCAATCTCAAGTTTTTGCATTATTTATGTGGAAGGCCTCATTGATGGCCTCGGTTTGAGGTCCCCGATGCCTTTATCTCAAGGGCACTTCAAAGTGGGGAAGGCCTGAGGTAGGGAGCCTTTCCCTACGTAAAGCACGTTGAGAAATTGCCAAAAATATTTTCCCCTTTAAAATGTAAACCCCTCATAAAAAAAATATGAACGTAAATCCCCTTAAAAATGTGAAACCCCACTTTTCATAAAATAGAAAAAGTGAAAGGGCTTTTTGGCTCCCCACAAATCCATTAAAAAAAAAAATTAAGATTTTTAAAGGCGGGAGCATATCTTTTTCTAACACTCCCTCGCTCTTTTTGGTCACATGGCAAAACTCACCCACCCATCTCCCTCGAGCACTTTACGCCTCTTGCCCAAACAACTTGCTCTTAACTATTAGCCATTAGGGAGCACACCTGCACTCCGCCCACCCCATATGTTCCCCCCTTCTCCAGTCAGTCCACCTTAAAAAATATCATTGATGAGCATACCCACACTAAGATTTATTACATGACTTTCTTATTTATTTTAAATTACCAAAGTTTTACCCATAAATCATGAACATAAAGTTTTACCCAAAGTTCTTTTCTCCGTCTAGCATCCATGCTTATGAAAGAACATATTTGTCAATCCCATCCTTGCAACGACTGTGGGAAATAGTAGAAGTTGAATATCTAAAACTAGACATTTTTTTATTTATTCAAATTGAAATGAAAATTTGATATGAATTTATCTTTTTTTCTTTTTTCCCAACTCTGTAGTTTTTTATTTTCCTTGTTGCACAAGTTTGCTTGATCAATTTGTCCCATCAACCACATAAATCACATACACACGCACATTTCATACACACAAATCCATACATACACACACACACACACACACACCATCAACCACATAAATCACAAACACCATCAAGCACAAATCATATACACAGATACACACGCACACTCATACACACAAATACACATCATTGGCCGCCCGCCATCGGCGGTCGGCGGGCACACTATGCTAGACTACCCACACGCATGCAGAGATATACGCACTCTCACGAATACACACATACATAAACACATGCACTCACGTACATACACACACATACATCGGCCAACGACCATCGACCACCCGTCAACGACCATCGGCTTTCCTCCTAAATCGGCCACCCGTCAACAACCATCGACTTTCCTCCTAAATCCGCCTATCAGCCGCCGTCCATTGCCCGTCAACGACGGGCACTCTTTACTAGTATATATATATATATATATATATATAACTATTTTGTGCGCATGTGGTGTGCATGTGTATGGGTGCACCCATGGATCCTCCTTTTCTCACTCATGCATACCACTTTCTTAACTAAAAATGATAGGGAGAGGGATGGATGTATGGGGGAAAGCGCATATTCCCATACATTTGCACATAATGTGCATTAAGGGTTGGGCCCCAAAAAGATTTCCCACCCTCTCCCTCCCACCCACTAAATTCAAATATCTTTCTCTAAATTCAAATATTTGAAGTTTGAAGTTAAGGTTTTATTTTCTTCACACACTTCAAGGTGCTTTAAACTTTAGCCAATAATCTTTATTACATGGCTTTCTTATATATTTTGAATTATCAAAGTTTTACCCATTAATCATGAACAAAAAAAATCTCTTGACTACCTTAAACTGCTTTTTTTTCTTCAATCCTCCAAATCCCTATCTTGGCCCCATTTCGAAAATGTTTATCCACGAGCCCAAACTCACTAGCTTTAACTCCTAAATCGGGAGCAAAAGAGAAAATGAAAGAGAAAAATAGGGGGGGGGGGGGGATTTTGAGCACACTTGTGTGCACACGCACGCACACACACACACATGTGTGTATGTGTGTGCACGCGCGCCCAGAGAACTAACAAGCTTTTATCCATGGGCCAAAAAATGCACAGTTAAAAAAAAAGAGGGGGATGGGGTGAGGGGAGCAAAAGAGAGAATAAAAAGAGAAAAATAAGGGGGGAGGGGGGATTTGGAACACACGTGCGTGCGTGTGCATACACCGTGTGTGTGTGTGTGTGTGTGTGTGTGTGTGTGTGTGTGAGCTTTTTCCCGACACATCGAATGCGTGTGCGCAAGCGCACGCATACATACATACATCTATATAGTATAAAACTATTTTAGAGAGAATTCAAAATTTTTCGATACCCAAAATCAGACGTCCACCCGTCGTACTTTGGCCACATACATACACACACATACATCGACCACCCGTCAACGACCATCGGCTTTCCTCCTAAACCATCATTGCTTGCCCATCAACGACGGCCACTCTTTACTAGTATATATATAAAACTATTTGTGCGCATGTCGTGCGCATATGTAACGGGGGGGCCAAACATCCTCCCCCCCTCACCCATGCATACACTTTTTTGAACTAAAAAGTGAGGAGGAGGATGCATGCATGGAAAAAGACATGCATGGCCCTCCTCTCCATGCAACCCATGCAAGCATGCTTCCTAGCCGCCTTCCCATTAATGAGTGACGACCACCTTACCTCTCTCTCTCTCTCTCTCTCTCTCTCTCTCTCTCTCTCTCTCTCTCTCTCTCTCTCTCTCTCTCTCTCTCTCTCTCTCTCTCTCTCTCTCTCTGGACTATTTGCAGGCCGCTCTCTTGCGGATTTGCAGACCGCTCTCTGTGCATCCCATGTGGATAGCTACTGTTTGTAGAACCTGGCTGTGGATCTCGATTGGCTGGCATAGCAACTATTTGCAAGCTGATGAATTGCCGAGACTCTAATTTTCTATGCAAATATACCACGGTTCAAGAGAGGGAGTTTGAATAGGGCTTTATAAGGCAGTGTAACGGAAAAAGATAAACTCACATTCTAACAAAGCTTCTTTCTAACACACAAGAAACGCACGACCGTATGTCTGAACTGCTTCAGTGGGGTAACATCTGACTCTAATCTAAGCAAGCATAAGGACTCAACAAAGATCAGAATTCAACAGTCGTGGAGCGCGACTGGGGCAAACTGAACGTGAGTACCTATGGAGCGCGACTGGCTGGCAAGCAAAACGTGAGTACCTCTCTCCCTCTATGTATCCATTGCACTTTGCTCCACCCCCCCCCCCCTCTCTCTCTCTCTAGCGCACTGGCCATGATAGCCTCTCTCTTTAGACACAGCAGCATCAGTTCACAATACAAAACGAGCCGGTATATTATCTTTTGATCACGCTTGTTGCATTCAATGCGCTGATGCCTTTGATACCAATCGTTCTGGGATGAGATGTAAACATTCATAGAGAGCATTGATTGGCTCTGTTGGAGTTAGATAGGTTCATGACGTTCTGATGAAGAACTGATTTCAGCCATCAATGGTCCTCTCTCTCGCTCCTTTGTCACTGCCATCTTCTTTTGATCACAAAGCTCTCTCTCTCTCTCTCTCTCTCTCTCTCTCTCTCTCTCTCTCTCTCTCTCTCTCTCTCTCTCTCTCTCTCTCTCTCTCTCTCAACTCACATTACCTTTGTCAGGCAGAACGTGAGTCTCTCTCTTCCTCTGTGTAATTAACAAAATAGAAAACGTGAGTATATATTAAGAGTCAGTTCCTTCAAAGCAGATTGTAATCCACACACCAGTTCACCAAGAGTACCTCTCTCCCTCTGTGTATCCATTGCACTCCTCTCTCTCTCTCTCTCTCTCTCTCTCTCTCTCTCTCTCTCTCTCTCTCTCTCTCTCTCTCTCTCTCTCTCTCTCTCTCTCTCTCTCTCTCTCTCTCTCTCTCTCTCTAGCGCACTGCCCACGACAGCCTCTCTCATGCCTTTGATACCAGTCATTCTAGGATCAGATGTAAACATCCATAGAGAGCATTCACTGGCTCCATTGAGTTAGATAGGTTCATGACGTTCTGATGAAGAACTGATTTCAGCCATCAATGGTCCTCTCTCTCGCTCCTTTGTCACTACCGTCTTCTTTTGATCACAAAATCTCTCTCTCTCTCTCTCTCTCTCTCTCTCTCTCTCTCTCTCTCTCTCTCTCTCTCTCTCTCTCTCTCTCTCTCTCTCTCTCTCTCTCTCTCTCTCTCTCTCTCTCTCTCTCTCATGGATGCTCCTTTGTTCAGTCTTGCCCTACTGTATTAAAACAAAAAACGTGGATAGACATTGACGTACCGCTACCTCAGATTTACAAGGTTTTTTTTTACTATACCCTTGCACATGATGGAACTTTTTCTACTTAGAAGGTTTTTCCACAAATATTTAAATTGGTTTGGTCCGTTTTAAATAATTTGGAGGGAAATAGAGTTTCTCACTCCCACTCTCTCCTTCCAGGTTACTACCCTTTTGGGCACTATAAGTACATGCTCCTCTCAACCATTTTTGCTTTACAATACCGATGAAGAACTCTGCTCCTTTGATACTCCCTGAAAGTGCACCCTACCTACATACGGATCAGCGATCTGACAGCTTACAATATGTATTTGCTTCTTTCTTAAATTATGTTTACATTTACTCTACTCTCCGGAGAAGGTTGTCGTGATAATGATCGGATTTGATATGCCATTCATCTTTCTAAACCTTGTTAAGGGTATGATAGGGCAAAAAGACATTGAAGTCTAGCGATGGACAACAATGACGTGTTTGGTTGCTTGAAACTGTCCACCCTGCCTCAAAGGGCAACGATGGATAGTTTCAAAGTTTGTGATAATTCTCTGAAATCGCAGGTGATAGTAATGATGTAAGCACAACTTTTTCATGCTTTTTACTTACTCGTTATTACTCAGTGAACTGCGATGGAGGGCTACCTCACTCCTACACATATTTCACACTCTTCTATGAGTAGGAATGAGCGTTGTTTAGCGATGGACAGATCGTTGTCCAGCAATGGACAGATCGTTGATAATTGCTCATATAAAGAAGATATATCAATATCGCTTTGTGCTTTCCAGCGATGGATTGCAAATGCATGGTAAACTCACTTTTAAACACCAAATCTACACTTACAGACCTTGATATTCCAGCGATGGACAAGAGGATGGTTTCCTCTTCAGTTGATAATACTACTTATACATGCATGGCTAACTGTCCAACGATGGACAATGAATTTGTAATATCTATTCATAGAATCTTTTACTTCTGTAGCCTCCTCCAACCAGCGATGGAAGGATGGACACATGCATGCATAACTCTTACTTATGTGCTCTTTTTCAGATATTCGTAGATTATGTGACCTCATAGTATGAAGCTAATGATATCTCAGGCTATAGCTTTCTCATACTGCTCCAGCTTCGTTAGAATATTACGTGGTTCTTTTCTGAACCAACTACTCCTTACTAAAAGGTATGCAAACAACTGGACCTCTGTGTTGTAAGTTAACTTACATAATCAAAAGATGTTGTGTAAAGCGTGTTTTGCATAACTTTTCAAGGCAATACGCTCACTTCACGGTTTCTTGGCCTTCTTATCTTCTAAAATAGTAAAAACTCAGTCAGGCTATAAAAATCTACTATGGCTGCCTCTCAAAAAGCTACGTCTACAACTATTCAGGTACACACTTTGATTTTATATTTACTCTTCACAACTACGGTAAGCATGATGGTTTTGGCTCCATAAAAACTATGATAGACATGCATTCTACATAAGTTTAGTCTTTCATTCCGCTTTTCTTTCCGTTTTTTTCAACTTCTCTTGTTCCAAAGTAAGTAACGACATAAGACCGCACTTAAATCAAACGAAAATACCTGGAAATAAGATTTGGTCACTAAAAGTAACAGTAAGGACTCCAATTTTATGATCTTAGATAGCATGGATATGCGTAAGAATCATAGTTTATACTTAGGGAGTAGAATGGCACGGATCTGCCCTACTACCCAGTATAAACACTAATAGTCTCTTACTCTATTTTAATGACATCTTTCCTATACAGTGTCCTTATACCGTGGATATTATATCATTCTGATATAACATTCATGGTAACACTTCATCTTTCCTCTATTAGTGTTACTTTAGACTTTTGGTGAGATACGACTGGAAAGCATGGATATGCTCAGGAGTATGAACAGCAGTGCGTGACATACCTTACGTCGTAAGGGTCACTTGGGTCAGTATAGCATGGATTTGCTCTGATATCAGCACACGTGTTCACACCAAGTCTTTTGGCTAAATAAAACTCCTAACGGTTTAAAACTTTTCATAATCCTCTTTGATTAGAATGAACTAATACAGACCAATTCACCGTAAGCTGATCAGTATGGCACTCGCCTTGATACAGTGATATAACGACTTGGTCTAACGTTAAAACACTGTATGTTTGGGAAGACTGGACTATGTTGTAAAATGCTATTCAAAGTTGTTAAGTAGTATAACTTCTTTTGGACATGAATAACAACTATCATTCGGCTATGACACCTGTCTTCCTCACTAAAGTAGCTTGAGCGGTTTTGTTTTGTGGGATGGTGGCAAGTATCAGCTGGATGTCTTGAAAGTGGTTATGTTTTATGGTGCTTTCTAGTACTGTATTTTACTTTTCAGCTATATTTTACCTTGTTGGATTATGAATAAAGACTTTAAAGAGCTTCAGTCTTGCTTTGTCAAGAGGAACTAAGTGATGTCTTGTAACTCTCTCTCTCTCACACACACAACTCACATTACCTCTGTCAAGTAGAACGTGAGTCTCTCTCTTCCTCTGTGTAATTAACAAAGAGTCAGTTCCTTCAAAGCAGATCGTAATCCACGCACCAGTTCACCAAGAGTAGAAAAAGTATGCTTAATGTAATCTAAAATTAGTCTGCCTAATGTAATCTCCATAGCAGCCAACATTGTTTCTTTCTTAGAAGCATGATGCAATCTCCAGAATGCAAACATTTCTTTCTTAGAAGCAAGCAACCAATACATGTATGTAGATCATCGATGCTCTTGCTTGCATTTAATCGATGCACATGGATGGTTGTTCCTATCGCAGGGAATTTGTGAAGTCCCAATAAAGCAAGGCCCCATCTCATTTACTGAAAATCTATGCCCTTAAAAAAGTGTTATCTTAATATCCTTGCCTTCTAAAAGAATTTACCTTGAAAAAGTTTTAAAAATCATTGACTTTCAAAAGTTTTGAATCATGTAACATATTCGCCATGCGAGATTCACCTGTACATCGACTTTCATGTCTTTATAGACTTTAGAGACAGAACCCATCTATAAAAAATGCTCTCTCTCTCTCTCTCTCTCTCTCTCTCTCTCTCTCTCTCTCTCTCTCTCTCTCTCTCTCTCTCTCTCTCTCTCTCTCTCTCTCTCTCTCTCTCTCTCTCTCTCTCTCTCTAGTTGGCCAGACCAGCACTCTCTCTCTGGCCTAATTTAATTGATGCATTACCCAATTTTATAACTAACTTCCCACAATAGCAAGTACTTTTATAGATAACATCAAAATATCATTGAATTCAAGGACGCTTATATTCAATAGTGTCTGGTTGTTCGTAGAGTAGAGCCAACAGGCAATTCAATGCTCCTATAAGCAATGAGATTGTTGTGCTTATGCCTATAAATGAGACCCCAAGTGAGAAAATGCGGGATATCGTATTGCACTCCATTCAAGATGGTTTGTAGCATATTACAGAGCATCATTCATCGTATGACCCATTGCATTTTGTTCTTCTCTTTCCTTACGGTACCGACGGGTGGTATCAAGGGATCCCCCATGTGCATGTGAGAGAGGATTCACATGATGATGATGATGATATTCATGGTGTACATTTTGACCCTCGTGAAGAGCATTTAGAGGGTGGACACAAAGTTGTCACTATTCGAGAGTTGTACAACTACCATTTTTAGGTTCGAACAGAGCATGTTTCACCTATACATTTGGGTGGAAGGCTACTACAAGAGTATATGTGTGACGTGGTAGCAAAAATGGTGCAGAACAACATGAACTATATCTATAACAATCGAGATAGATTTCGTAGAGAGATTTGTATCGTTGATGCTCTTGGAGCTCATTCGGCTAGCAACATAGGGCAATGGATAGTCCTTCCATCATCTTATATTGGTTCACCACGTCATATGCATCAACAATACCAAGATGCTATGGCTGTCGTTAGGGAGTTGGGTTCTCCTGATTTGTTTATCATGATGACAACAAACCCAAACTGGTTAGAAGTGATACGTGAGTTGAGATTTCAGCAGACACCCTCAGATAGGCCGGATTTGGTGTCAAGAGTTTTTAACTTGAAGCTCCAACATTTCATTCATTTGTTGAAGAAGGAAGGGATATTTGGGCGCAATATAGGAAGGCTTCATGTCGTTGAGTTCCAAAAGAAAGGATTGCCTCATGCCCACTTGTTGATTATATTAGAGGAGCGAAGCAAGCCCATCACTGTTGGAGATTATGATCGTATGGTGTGCACAGAGATACCTTTGAGGGAGGATGATCCGGAGTTGTATGAGATAGTGAGAACATGTATGATGCACGGGCCATGTGGAACATCTTTTCCAAATGCGCCGTGCATGAAGGATGGAAAGTGCTCGAAAAACTATCCAAGGAGTTTCATTCATGAAACATCGATAGTGAATGGGTATCTTTCGTATAGACGTAGGGACAATGGAGTGAAGGTCCGATCGCGTGGAGTAGATTTAGACAACAGGTGGATAGTACCGTATAACAGCTGGTTGACACTACATTTTCAGTGTCACATCAGCATATACGCAGTGTGAAGTATATGTACAAGTATGTGTACAAGGGACCAGATATGATTATGGCGGAGGCTATGGAGGTTGGTAATCAGATAGTAGGGTCAGTGAATGAGATAGAGCAATTCTTGAATGCTCGATATTTTTCTGCGAGTGAGGCTTGCTGGCGACTATTTGGGTTTTCTATGGGTGTTCATAAGCGAGTTGTGACCCGACTAGCAGTCCATCTTCCTGGACAAGAGTTCGTGTATTTTAGCAAGGGAGCCGACTTAGAAGAGGTCATAGATGGTCACTCAAGTACCACTTTGACAACTTTCTTTGAGCTGAATAGAAGTGGTGATTCATATGCCAAAGAGTTGTTGTACCAAGACTTGCCACAATTTTACATTTATAACAGGACAATGCGAAAGTGGATCAACACACAATCGATTCGAGCTATTGGTTGTATGTATTTTGTCCATCCGTCTGAAGGAGAGAGATTCTATTTACGAGTTCTTTTGGCTCACGTCAAAGGCGCAAAAAGCTTTGAGGACTTGCGCACAGTTGACGGCGATTGTTTTCATCGTTTAGAGATGCTTGCAAGCAAAGACTTCTTATAGATGACGTGATGGAGTGGAGTAATTGTCTACATGAGGCGATTTCATGGGGGACTCCATCGCAGCTTCGACTCATGTTCGTTGTACTTCTCTTGACATGTGCCCCTTCCGACCCATTAGACCTTTGGAAGAGTATAGAACCACATTTAGTAGAGGATTATGCGCACAAGTAAGGTCAACCAGTCACATGCGAGACCATTATTGTGAGCCAGATTATGATAGATAGGGCTCTTCTTGACGTGGAGACACACATGCAGGCATCTGGAAAGTCATTGGCAAATTTTGGCTTCACACTTCCTGATAGCGACATCGAGGTTTGTCCTTTGTTTCGCTAAGATATATTTATCAATGAGACCATTTTACAGGTTGAGGCCAACATCGAGAGATTGATTGTAGATCAGTGTATTGTTTTTGACCGTGTAGTACGTGACCATGTGGTATGAAGAGTGGGTGGAGTCTTTTTTGTAGATGGTTCAGGTGGTACGGGTAAGACATTCCTTTATAGTGTCATGTTGTCGTACGTGCGTGTGCAAGGGTGGATAGCATTGGCAGTTGCATCGTCAGGGATCGCTACCTTCTTAATGAAAGGTGGTAGGACTACGCACTCTAGATTTAAGATTCCTCTGACAGAACTGAATGAAAGCTCGACATGCAGCATCTTGAAGCAATCTTCGTTAGGTAAATTTTTGATGGCATGTCAACTCATTATTTGGGATGAGGCTCCAATGGTACATAAGTATGCTATTGAGTGCGTGGATCAGTCGCTATGAGATATATTGGGTATGGACACTCCATTTGGAGGAGTTCCTATTGTTTTTGGTGGTGATTTTTGTCAGGTTCTTCCAGTGGTACGAAGAGGCAATCGTGCTCAAATTGTGAGCGCTTTATTGAAGTGCTCATGTTTGTGGAAATATATGGAGGTGCATAAATTATCAATGAACATGCACGTAATGAGTGTAGAGGGTGCTGATAGAAATGAGCAGTCAAGGTTTGCAGAGTATTTGTTGAGCGTTGGAGATGTTCGTGAGTGCACATTCAGGCATCACAGTTTGGATTTGATTTCTTTGCCAGATGATATGTGCCTAAGGACGCGTGATATGCGTGAATTGATATCATTCACTTTTTCTGATATTACACGACGTTACATGGATGTTGACTTTTTGAGAAGTCGTGTAATATTAGCCCCATTGAATTCAGACGTGGACAAGGTCAATGCAAAAGTTTTAGAGGAGCTTATGGGGGATGGCTACACATTTTATAGTGTTGATAGCGTTGTTGAACAAGATGACTCTCATGTGTACCCAGTAGAGTTTCTAAACAGTCTGCAACCAAGTGGATGTCCTCCACATAGATTGGTGCTAAAGGTTGGCATGATAGTGATGTTGTTGTGGTCCATCGCATCGCACAAAGGATTGTGCAATGGTACGAGACTCATCGTTCGTACATTGGGTAGACAAGTCATAGATGCAGAGATAGTTATCGGTAGGAATATTGGGAGTAGAGTCCTCATTCCACGGATCCCTTTGGTGCCGAGCGCTTCAGACTTGCCGTTTGAATTGCGGCGTGTACAATTTTCTATTAGAGCGACATTCACCATGACAATAAACAAGGCGCAGGGGCAGACTATGGAGACTATTGGATTGTACTTACCACGCCCCATATTTAGTCATGGTCAGCTATATGTCGGCAGCCCCTCCCTTCATCCAGCATAGGGACCGCATTTCACCACATTTTCACGGCAAAGGACGGCCCATTGGACCGTTGTTGACCCCTCCCAAATGATCACAAAGGAGGTGTTTGCGGCTCCTCCCTTTCTCCCGCATAGGGACCGCATTTAGGCCATTTGTGGTCCTTTAGGCTCTCATGATGCTCTCTCTCTCTCTCTCTCTCTCTCTCTCTCTCTCTCTCTCTCTCTCTCTCTCTCTCTCTCTCTCTCTCTCTCTCTCTCTCTCTCTCTCTCTCTCTCTCTCTCTCTCTCTCTCTCTCTCTCTCTCTCTCTCTCTCGACTGTTACTTGGTGTAACTGGTATCTTGCGTTATGTGAAGCTCATTTTATTAAGAGACTGGCCAGGTTAGGTCTTAGAAAAGATATGAATGTTTTCTGTCACTCATTTAGATATATTAATGACATTTGCTTCATTGATAATCCCATTATTGATGCATTTATGGACAAAAATTAGATTAGAGTACCAGATAATCATTTCTGGATTTATCCTCTAGATTTTCTTGATATAAAAAAAAAGTCTTGTGAAGCAAACACCACCAATTTTTTGAACATTTCGATCCAGACACCGGTGCTTATCAGCTTGCAAAGTTTGATAAAAGAAGGGACTTACCTTTTCAATACTTACAGTACATACATTTGGCTTCCAATAGGCCAGTCTACAACTCGTACAAAGTAATTATCTCCCAAGTTATTTCTGCTATGTATTGCTACAACGATCAAGATACTTTTTTAAGAGAGGTAGCTATCTTACTTGACGCTTTTCAGAAAAATGGTTTTATGAGGGAAAAGCTTTGCCTTATCGTTAACAAACTACTTTTGACTAAAACTTTTCCAGGTTTGTCCTATGATCTACCACAATGTATTAAAAGTCTGAGGGTGGGCAGTTAGCTATCCCTTATGGGGCGCTAACTGCCCCCTAAGGGATTCACTGGCTGCGGGTCGGTTGGTGGGTTCTCTCTCTCTCTCTCTCTCTCTCTCTCTCTCTCTCTCTCTCTCTCTCTCTCTCTCTCTCTCTCTCTCTCTCTCTCTCTCTCTCTCTCTCTCTCTCTCTCTCTCTCTCTCTCTCATCGACTCTTCTTTATCAGAAACCACCACCCTTGATCATGCTAAACTTCTTTAAAAATCCAACTTTTCTTCATACTTTTCAAAAATATTTTCCCACCTTTTTTGGCTGGAAGGGAGCTTCCATGATACTTCCTATGAAACCGCTATATATAGCCTGTTTTCGAAGGAGTTTCTTCTACTATACGGTGAGAAGAAGGTTGGAAGAGATGGCGCCCTCCCTGGCTTGAGATTATCCGCGTTACCTATAAGGTATGTGGTTTCAGCTCATTTTATACGTGTGCATTCATCTCATGAATATGTATGATGATTATCAGTTGTTCTAGATGTTGAATGGGAATGTATGAACCCGCTGTCCAGCGATGGATCAATATGATTCATACAACTTATGTTTGGAAATACTTCATATACCTTCCGCTGTCCAGCGATGGACCAGCGATGAAGCACTCACTTCTGGAGTTCTTGTTGAAGGTAGACTTGTTGTTGTCCAGCGATGGACCTGCAACGATCTGTCATTAGCAAAAGAATCAAAAAATGTTGATATATATGGTAGGCTATCAAGTGATGGACCAGCGATGATCCAATATTACCTTCCACATACTTCAGAAGGCATCTTAATGATAGTTTTATATCATATGTGATAAGCTGAGACAGAAGCTTCATAATGGACAGCGATGAAGCACTTCCTAACTCATAAATGGTTGTTTGGTTTCAAGCTCCTTATCATGAATATGAATGGATGATATCTTAGTGTGATAACTACAGTTTACATTATACATTACTATCCTTCAATGGACAGCATGAATATGTGATTGTTTCTTAAGTAAATAAGGGTTTTGTACGTAATCCAGAAACAATGCTATGATGGTCTCATATTTTTATCAGAACATACAACTCAGTTGTTGGAACATTCGGTTTATGATTACTATACCTCATGCTTTAACCAGCTTCGTTATCATACTTGCGAGTGACTGCTCTTGCAAAGGGAATACTACTGTATATTAGCACTAACAAATGGAACTTGCACTCTCTGTAGCATCAAATATTACTACTAGCTTCATTTTCAGTTAGGTTCGACTCCGAACCATAAAGCTATAAGCGTCTGCACAGGTATGCACATTAAACCATTCGCTTCAGATTTGTATAAGCAATGAATGGTAGGCTCTACATAAAGTATTTACTTTCGGTTTTTTTGTTATAAAAAGACTGACAATAACGTTATAAACGACTTAATACTAAGAAGGCAAAGAGCACTCGAGGGGACTAAAACATGGCATCCTCACAAGATACCACTGCTACAATCATCCAGGTAAGAATTTTTTGAGCAATTTTCAGAATTTGCAAGCATCATATATGCTCGAAAGGTAAGGTGTCTCTTCATAAATGTATGCCATTCTAGGTGACTGTTAAAGACCCTAAGTATTTAAACTATTTGGTTTATACTCAGTTCGACTATATCACTTCATAAGTAATATAATTTTCGTTTAATAACATTCACGTTGTCCCGAAGTAAGGGTTCTCCTCATGTTATCTTGGACAACATGGATTTGTGTAAGATAAATGGTTCTTACATAAGGATTAGAATGGCACGGATATGTCTTGATACCTTGTAAAAACCAGGAGAACCTCATCAATAAAATGAAACCTATCTGATACAAGGATCCAAAAAATCACGGGGTGGATATGGGGCTACGATAAGCGAAAGTTTAACCGTAGTTACACTATTCAACCATGGCTTGTGATAATTTATTACCCATTCGGTTGTCATATCAGTGTATGGTGAGATACGACTAGAAAGCATGGATATGCTCTGGAGTATGGATAGTAGTGCGTGATGTTTCTTAAGTCACACGGGTTAGAATAGCATGGATTTGCTCTGACACCGGCACACGTGTTCACACCATGGCTGTTAGCGATAAGCAATATATAAGGTAATAACTTTTTATACTTGTACTATAAACAAATTAAATTGATACGGACCAATGCCCAAAAACTCATCAGCATGGCACTCGCCTTGATACGGTAACAAAGGGGCTTGACCTATCGCTACAAAATCATCTTTATGTTTGGGAAGACTGGACTATGTTTTAAAATGCTATTTATGCTGATGAGTAGTATAACTTCTTTTGGACATGGATAACAACTAACGCTCAGCTATGACACCTGTCTTCCCCACTGTACTAACTCGTGCGGTTTTGTGTTGTGGGATGGTGGCAAGTATCAGCTGGAAGTTTTGAGAGTGGTTATGCTATATGGTGCTTTACTGTATTGTATATTACTTTACAGCTTTATTGTACCTTGTTTTTTTATGAATAAAGGCTTCAAAGGGTTTGGTATTTCTTTGTCAAGAGGAACTATGTGAAATTGTGTATCTCTCTCTCTGCACCCTCGTGGTGTAACTCTGACTATTCCTTGCTAGTAGAGGATCAACCCAAAAGATAGGGACATCATACCAAGGTATCCAAAAAGCCTGAAAAGGTAGAACTGCATCAGCAACGGGAAGCCAATAAGGAAACTGAAAAAGAGATGGACACTACACATAATCATCAACCATATGTGCAAGGTGCCCCAAGAAAAGATAGCAGCATCGAAAGACCAGCACCAAAGAGTATGAACATAAGCAGGATAACAGGATCGCTGTAACAGCATGGAAAAGCAAGCGATATGCCAAGAAACATGGAGCATAAAGAGAACATCCAGACAAAGGATAGATAAAATGGAGAAATATGCACCAGCATGGTCAAAAGCCCAAGGTATCCATAAGGCCCACGAATGAGAAGTAGCAATGGCACACCGTACCCTCAAGGCCCATATCACAAGAAGAGCAGCATGCCAAAAGCTCTAGAAGGTCCAAGAAATCAATGCATCATCTAAAAAGACATGATGCATGAAAACAATAGCAACAAATCTAGAAATAGTAGAGGCCCCAACTGAAAACTTGTAGCCGAAAAACTCATCCAGAAAGACCTCATATGGACATACCAATCCATCATAGGATACACCAAAAACAGATGGAGAATCGGATGACCCATCGAAACTGGCTGCAAGTGTAATCCCAAAGTATACACCAGGCGAACAAGTGAGGAATAGAAGAAATGCACTGCAACAAAGAACATGATCTACAACATCATTAGCAAGCATCGGAGCAATATCCACATGTATCTGGGAATGAGTATCAAAGCACATATGAGCAACACTGAAGTATATGGCAGCAACATCTCCAAAAACTATCCAAGATAGGAGAAGGAACTCTCTCAAGGTACTCTGATGGTCTCGGAACACCAAAACAAAGTGGCAACTGAGCATCGGAGACCAAGTGATATGGAGCAACTCGAAATGATGGAGAACCTGAAGATCACTCGGACAAACAGTAGCTGGAACGGAGGCAATAACCCAAGCCATCAGGATATACCAAGCCTGACAATGAGCAACAATCCAAGGAATACATAGAGAGCCACATGCATAATCATAGAGAGATCGGCACCGTAGGCGATCAGTAATATGGAAAAACCAGCACCAATCAACAGGTCCAAATGAAAACCAAGCTATATGTAATAACCAGGAATGCCATATAGCCATAGCATCGGCATGGACTGCATGAAACCTATATGTAGAAATACAAGGAGACTGAAGGATCCTCGTATACTCATCTAGAAAGATCCCAGCATATAAATACCCTAGATAAGTAATAGTGACCATTTGGCAAATATCCGATGGAAAATGTGTAATGGTAAGGGCGAAAGGCTCATGAATCATGTCAAGAACCGTAGAAATATCATGAGGCAAATCACAAACCTCAAGCAGAGATCCATGGAATAAAGCGAAAGAAGATACAACCTAATCACAATAGCGAGTGAACTAGCAAACGTGGACTTGTGAAGAACCCCATAGAAATCAGCAGGAACATCGGCCATAACGGCCTCAAGAGATGGAGATATAGAGACCGAAGGAGAAGATACTGCACCAACCACCGAACCAAGAGGGCTATCTGAGGTAGTCGCAAAAGCAATAGTAGAAATACCACCAAGGTATACGGCCTTAATATCAATGAAACCAGGAATGACCACCGAATATGATATATGTGAATCAAGGCATACAGGCGCAAGGCACGTAGCAACAACCTGTAAATATGGAGCAGCATCAACCTGAGTAAGAGGACCCACGGTCAGTGAAAGTGAAGCAACAACTCATGTACTCTAAATGGAAAGAAGAGCTGCATCATGAGCCTTTGGCAGGCTACGCATAAACTGCTTCTCGGTAACCAACTGATAGTCACTCTGGGAATCAATACCAGAAAGTAAATGATGCTGACCAACATGTGTAAAAGACAGTGTCTACTGAGAAAGATCCACAACAATAGTACCAAGTGGATTTAAATATTGATCATCAAAATCAAAGGCAAGTTCTAGTAAGATTCAATTCATCTCTTATTGCTACAATTGGAGTCGAAAAAAATTGGACTCTCAAATTTATTAGAGCCGAGCTTGACATGCTACACAATAAAATTCAATTTCTCTTTCTCATATGCTATGTTTTAAAAAAATTGTTATGTCAATCGGATTTGGCTTGGCCAACATATTTATGCTAAAGAGCACAAAGGGCCAAATATTTAAAATTTTTACAAAAAAATTCAAATGAAAGACCTATAGGAACCCAACATGCATAATGTGAAATGTTATGATCCAAAACATACTTGATGGATCTTAAATCTTGGGCCAATTTGGAGAACACATCTAGAATTAGCTACAAGATAGAATTCATCAAATGCATGCTAGAATTGGATAAATCACTAAGATCTGATAATAAGCATAACACTAGAGACCAAGATATCTTGAGAAATATACATGAGATGGACATAGAATCAACAGAGATGAATTCTCCATAAAAAATGAGAATACCAAAGCCGACCGAGGATATTCAAGATCAACTTTGAAATCATAGATGGAGGTGCTTAGCCAGCAACATCAACTTCGAGTCGAAGATATTTGTTAGCCGGGATGTCAAAGATCAGTTTATTGACCTCAAGGGAAAAGGCAAAGCCCATATAGCCGACTCTTCAGTTTCATCTGATGTATTTGTCTGATAATTCAATGCTTAAATGTTTGGCTACGTAATCACTATAGTACTAATAATCTCAAAGTTAGTTACTATAAGATTGAACATGATTTCAATCACTATTGTTTTGTTTGAAATTGATAGGCGTAGTTATGCATAGAGAATGACAAAGGTAATTTATTCCACTGTGCACAATAAGTTTTAATTCTTGTCGTTTGAATTCTTTTTATTTGATTATTTTCAAACTATCTTCTACACACCTCTTTCCAAAAACATGTGCCATCATCAAGTTGCTTGGCTGATTTGTTCACTAAATCTTTATCTAAAGATTCATTTGTCAAGCTTAGATCTTCAATTGGAGTAATTCATAAAAGTACTGTTGTTTCCAAGGTTAGATTTGAGGAGGAGTTTGAAAAATTGCCAACATTGGCAAATCTAGCCATGTAGCATATTGTACATTTTTGTGTATAGTTGTTTTCACACATGTATGGCCAAAGTGCCACATGGAAATCCACTCCTAAAGTGGGTTAGCTCAAGTAAAAAGAGGTGGTTGTGTCTATTTGGTAGAGGTCCCTACTTTATAGGATCTAAACCTTGATTTGATATGAGATTTTGACCAACCATGCACCTACCAAGCATGACTCTAGGAAATAGACTAGGGTTTCAGTTTAGGGCAAAAAGAGTGAGTTAAATTTTTTATTACATGTTGGAAATTCACCTAACTTTACAAAGGAAGTGAGTTTTGATATGTATTCCAAGCTCCCATAGTGAGAAGATAGACTATTTTTGGAGCTCATTGGCAATCTCGAGTTTGTTCTCTCTATGTACATTGACTTTGTGAGCCAAATGAAACCAACACTTTGAGTACTTCAAACACTATTCTAAATCCGTACAACAGGCTGCTCTTCACATGTGTGGGCTCAGATTTGTGTCTACGATCTTTGTTTTTAATTATCAATGCTTGTTGTGTGTCAAATTGCCAATCTAGATCAAGATTTGTTGACTAGTATTTTGATGCATTGTTAAGTAAGTACATAATCACTCTTGTGGATTTTCTAAGATCCATTTATAGTCCAAAAAGTATTGTACTTTCACATAATGGACAAGCAAAAGATTCTAATAACATTCTTTGCAACATTATGACCAAAATAGTGGAAGCAAGTCGTTTTGATTGAAAACATAAACTCCATGCAGCATTATGGGCATTTAGAATAGCTTACAAAGCTAGTACGAATCAGACACCATTTCAACTTGTCTATGGACAGGGTGCAGTGATGCCGATCGAGTTTTGAATTCCATCATTACGCACAGCAGCTATGGAACGCTCGGATGATTCTAAATCTTTACAACTATGTCATGAGGCTTTGCATAAACTTTGTGAAACCAGATTGATGGCAGTTCATGCCTTAGCAGCAGAAAAAGCTCATCGCAAGGCATGGCATGATCGTCATTTTTACACAAGAAAGATTTGAAAGAAGGAGATCTAGCTCTGATGTACAAAACGAAGTTGACTAGAGGAAAGTTGAAGTTTACAAGAGAGGACCATACCGGGTCAAAGAGATATTATCCTATGGAGCAGTGATCTTAGAACACTTGATGGACGGAAATTTAATACCGTTATTAATGATAGCCAATTATGCAGGTTTTTACAACTTGATCCCCCCACCTGATCTCATATTTGATTTTTTTTGATTTTATTGTTTTACAATTTCTTTGTTTGAGTATTTCTTTAAAAAAAGTAGTTAGAAAAACAGAAACAAAAACAAAACAAATGATGAGCAAAAGTCAGAAAAGTCATCAGATCATGAAAAAGAGGAAGAAAAGTATTTTTAAAAACAAATTTGATGAGAAAATGACTTAAAAAATTCACTTTTTGAGTCCGATCTTGAACAAACAGTCATATGAATCTTCGCTGAGTTGCCAGTTGATAGATCAACTCAGATTCACCTATATTGAGTTGTGGTTTGCATTGGAAGGACTTGTTTTTAAGCTAGTGTTCACAGATTCCCGCTGAATCTATGAACATGATTCTTTTTCGTTCTTCTTTGTTACTTCCGTTGGTTACAATTCTTTACGTTTTAATCTTCTTGTTAGAACGGTTTCCCAGACATAAGCATTTCTCAGATTACAACGTGTATTCCTAGCCTGTCAGTGGGGAGAAATGGTTACGTTACTGAACTACATGCATTTACAAGCCATGCAACCAGTACTAGCTCAGTATAGATCAACGTTCTGAATCAGAGAGCAAATCTACAATCTATCTACCAAACTATCTTAGGAAAACAGGGAATAATGCAATGGTAAGATTAAGCTACTCAACAAGAAACAAGAAAACTAGCTTCCTAACAGCATTCTAGTAGTCCAAGGATCAAGAAACACCCATTTCTTGATGCTTGAAATACCCAAGAACAATCAAGGACATGATTGTTAGAGAGTATGCAAATCAGATCCACAATCTCAGCCTCTATAGTTTACCTGCATGCTGAAACTACAAAATCAAGAAACAAGAAAGTTAATCCACATTTACATTCCACAAGCAAGGGAGTAAGCAAGAGATCTAATTAATCCACAAACACAAAGGAAATCAAGACATGCTCATAGAAATTTCACTCAAGAAGATTGCCATGAACAAGGAGCTTCACACTCGTCAAGAACTTGTGGAAGATCTTTATTCACTCAAGAGAAATTGACAATACAACCAAAGCTCCCTCACTAGAGAGGGGGGCCCTTAAATAAGCAAGAGGGCTACCCATGTGGAGCCCAAGTGGCCATTTCACCAACTTAGAGATTGCATGTGGAAATTGCCCTTCCACTAGAGGTCACCATCAAAAGGTGGCTCACTCTAAATTATTTAAGGGGGTCTACATTATTTGCAATGCCTAGAAACCTTACTAGCTCCTACATGGTCGTTCCTTCTTTGGGATACATCATGTAGGCTCTCATAGATAATAACTGTCATCCTAGATAGTAATCCTCGGCTCTCATGCTCGGCTCTTAGCTTCTTCTGCTCTCCTCCTTCTCCTCGGTCATGGGTGAGAGATACTCTGTGTCTTCAGCTTGGCTCGACATCTGGGGATTCTCTGGAATCCGCTAACAGCTAGCGAGAGAGATATGCCACTTTGGGAACCTTCTCTGAGTATCTTGCACTTATTATGAATCTTCCTCGACCTGACAAATAGATTTAGCACCAAAATTAGATTAGGTACAAATTCTTAGATCCTGAAAATTTGCATTAATTACAGTACCTAGGCGAAGAATGCACCTAGACGAGTGTTGAACTCTTGCCAGTTCTTCAGAACCTTCGCTGAGCTGCACCATTGGCCGGAAACCTTCACTGAGATTTTTAGAAACTATTTTCATATTACTGAACATGCTTGCAAATTTTTGTCCAAAATTGATCAGCCAAACTAGTACTTTGTCTAATAGACCCTCCAAATTAGCCTATAAATGGCCTTATTTTGAAGTCATTTCTCACGTGCTAGCAAAGCTCTTGCAAAATTTTCTCACGACCAAACTTTTTGAAACTTTCATACAACCTTCCGATCTACTTTCCAGCCTTTCAATCTCAGTTTCTACATACTTTCTACCTACCATCATGTCGTCTACCGAGTCAGACCTTCTGCTTCACCCCGTTCTCTCATTCTGCGTGATGTTCCTAGCACAAGCAAGGTGGTTGAGTGGATGAACCTCGCCAAGCCCTTGCTCAAGGCGATGAGAATCCACGAGAAAGTCTTTTCCAATAAAAATGGTATGGAGTTTATTAATATGGCATTTGGAACTTGGAACGAAGGTGTTTGGCCCTCGACTTGTCCCATCCCATAAACATTCCAAGTTAGTCATTAAGCCTTTCGTAAGTATCCAAATCAACCTGTACCATACTAACGATGGCTATTTGGTTGAAGCCATTCGTGATCCCACCCTCTATGCTACAGCTCAGCTTCTGAACAACTTCATGATGGTTGGGAACCTCAAGAAGGAAAGGATCTATTCCCAGATCTTTCATCGCTTGGTTGAATCTAAGTACGAGTTAGATAAGGAGACTGTGCAGCCCTGTGACTGGTTTAAGACAAGTTTTGGAGAGCTTAAGAGAGCCATTAAGAATAATATCAAATAGCAGTCACTATTGGCTCTCTTTTGTCTTTCTTGGCTGTCTCGTATCTAAAAAATAAAGTTCATGGGTTTCATGCTGATTCTGTGCTAGCCATCTACGAAGTAGCACCTGCCAAATCGTCTTGCCAAGCATCCACATCCTAGAGTCGACAAAGAGTACATAGCGAGATTGCCTCCCACGTTTTGATGTCGTACTTAGCCACCAACGCCAGCTGAGCCATCACTCCCCGCCGCTACTTGCATTGAGCTTCCAATTCTCCCATCCTCTGCTACTACCCTCGCTTCTGCTTCCACACACGTGCCCTCTGTAACTATTGGATCCACAATCCAAGTTGCAGCATCACAGCCCGCCTCACATCCACACTCTACCGCCATGTCTCCATCCAACACAACACTTCATAGAACTTTTTGATGATTTCGATCTCCTAGAGACATATGAACATTTTGTGATGCCTCAAAGCCCTCGGTCCATTTAATCCCAACTCCCTTGGAATGGGATTAGATCAGTTACATGATTCTTTCCAACCCATGGATTCCACACCAATGGACACCCAACAACAACCACCAGCATTACTAGCTTTCCAGGCACCGGACCCCATCCAAATATTTTCTGCAGGCATCAGACACCATTCGAATATTTTCTGCAGTCAAATCTCCCAAGCAATTTGATGCACAGGTCTGAGAAGGATTTGAAGGTTAGGATATTTTTGGAGAAGAACATCCACAACTGAATCTTCAAGGAAAATCAGGCCAACTTGTGAGATTTGTTGTTGTTGCCACCACATTACTGATAGTACCTTTGGAATTTGGTGATGTCCTAGGAATCCATACACACCTAGGGCAAATGATCCAGAATATGCTTGAAGGAAAAACAACTATGGAAAAGAGGATTGTTGATCTGGGATCAGTAAACACACTAATCAGTTGGAACGTAATCCAAATCAATAAAGAGCTGAAGATAGCCAAACCACATGAAGAGAGAGTAGAAGCCGAGCTCAAAAACATCAAACTACATGGCGACGCTCTCGAGAGGTATGTTGGAGATCTTGAAAATGCTCTTATAAACGTGCAGGACCAAGTTGATCAAGTCATCCAGGATGCCAAACAGCAAGTTCTCCTCTTGCAAGGCCAATTGGATATGGCCCAACTTGAGAAGGAAAGGATAATAGGAGAATTGGATGCCACAGCTACCGAGTGGGACAACCTCCTCTACGTGCAAGTACTAGAGTATCCCGTCTCTCAAGAAGAAATGAATTATTTGTTCAGGAAGGTCAAGACCTATTGCCAATCCTTGTCAGACTTCCAAAACATGTTTGATTTATTTAAAGACAGAGCATCCTCAGAATTGGCAAGGGCAAAAGGGATAATTGAAGTTCTATAGTCTACGCCTCAGATTCAAGTGCCAGACAACCCTCCTTTCTTACCACCACCGCAAGATCAAGGTCAAGATGAAGTGGGGACAACACAAATGGCAGAAGAAGAAGAAACGGAAATAGGGCCATTTACCTCAATAGCTGTTCTACTATTTTGAAGACCCATCATCATCAAGAAGGAGATATAGAAATTCCTACATCAACATCCATACGAATCCTCAAGGGGTGGCTGGGTAATAAAGTTCAAGAAATCTGAAATAGAACTGGCAAGGAACTGGATAAGCTACCCGCATTGGGTGAGAACCACCATGGCGACGAATTGTATTTGAAAAAACTCTTGATTCTATTCGGAGTTATGTTGCGAGCCCGCGCCAGCTCAGGGTGGATCCATATTACGTTTCTATGATGAGGCGTTAAAAGTGGAAGGATCTCGGTGTACCAATGGATAAAATCACTTTCCATACACTCAATTAGCCATTCAATTGGAGTATTGTAGTTGATTTCCAACGGGCGCTCCAGGCTTACTCTCGCAAGTATATGTTCTCACCAGATCCGACGCTATTTTCACAAAAGATTTGGCTATGTTGGCGTCAGTTCAAACATGGTGGGGCGATTGTATTCCAGATCCGAAAAAGTTCAGGATAAATTGTTCATAGCCAAATTGTACTATCGTGTCGCGATGATGGGTGGTTCATGAGATAATAAGTTCATTTCTTGGACAACTTCAAATTGGCTATCTGGCATGAATATGTGCTTTTTTCCGCACAATATCGACTTCAATACAGCGTGCTTGGAGTTTATGGAAAAAGTCCAGTACCGTTTAATAAAGGTTCAAACCAAAGTCCAAATAAATCTCACACGGGTGTTGTGGGACCGCCACCAGTTTTGGTGGGAGATACTGTTGGAGGGTTTGCAGATTTCAAGGCAATCCCGTTAATAAAAGGCTTTTGCGGGAATTAAATGTTGCAGGGCCTATTAGTGAAGTTAACAAATAATAAGGGCTCCTCCCAAAATTTGAATTTCAAATAAATAAGGGAGGTAGAGTTTGGCCAGTAGGACTTGAGGTCAAAGCCCTAAAATCCAATATATAGCATGGTGGATTGTAGTTCATTTCTAACATTCAAATGAACCGTGCATGTACATGTTCATATTCAGTTCAATACAAGCAGATTGAGTCTCTTATGAATTGGAGTCGAATGTCCTTGCTCTCTATCATTCTTGATATGACTCTCATGCTTTGTTGGTGTATCATTTTATTGGATTTGCTAATTGTTGGGATTGAATTTTGTTATATTTTTTAAGAGAGAGAGAGAGAGAGAGAGAGAGAGAGAGAGAGAGAGAGAGAGAGAGAGAGAGAGAGAGAGAGAGAGAGAGAGAGAGAGAGAGAGAGAGAGAGAGAGAGAGAGAGAGAGAGAGCAAGCTGGATCTAATTTGGAAGAGTAGTGTCAATTGCTAGTGTTAGTGGATCTAGTAATCTTCGTGCTAAATCGAAGGATCATTTGCACAAGCTAGAATCTAAATTATGTTATCACTCTCATGGGAACGAATCTCCACGTGACAACTAGTTAGTTCTCTTCATTTTTGCCCCATGGTCCACCCCTAGTGCACTGCTTCTGTGCTCTCTCTCAAAGCTACTTCCCTTGCCCGCCCTTCTTCGTTGCCTTCCCCTCCTTCGTTTGCCTGCCCTCCCCACGCTGCTCCTACCCTCTCCTGATCTGCTCTTGCCCAGTCCCTTCACATCTGCCTCTCGCCCTACCCTCACTCGTGTTTCCTACCCATGTGCCTTGATGCCTTGCTCTAGTCCATGGCTTCCTGCCCATCAACGAGCTGACCCGTTCACCAAACTTGCCTACATCTGCCTGTTTCTGCCTTACTGCCTAGATCTGCCTTGTTCTTTTATTAGCTTTTGTTTTCTTTTTGTTGTTCCTTTTTCATTTTGCATTGCCAACATCTACTTTTCTTTTCGTATTTCCATTTGTTAAAGATCCATTTTTGTGCATTTCCAATTTTACGTTAGTCTGAAAAAAAAAAAATTTACGTTTCCATTTTTTTTTTAAAGATTCGTTTACGTTTTTTTTTTTTTTTTTTCATTTACGTAATTACGTTTTCATTTTCCATTTTTTATTTTTGATTACATTATCTGTTTACGGTTTTGTTTTTTTTGACAATCCTTTTTTTGTTTTAAAAAAAAAAGTTTTTTTAAGTTATTTTTAGTGACTTTGTTTTTTTTTCCCTCTTACTTGATTCTCATTTACCTTTTTCTACAGACTGTTGAAAAAGTAATGTATTTCTGCAAACTTGTTCTAAATGCAAGTATTCTAGAAGTCCGCAGGAAGAATCATGAAATAGAAATCAGTTATTCACCCAGGAGGAAACTGTGGGCTTAATTTCCAACACCCATTGCCATAGACCTTCGCCCTTCAATATGAGTGAAGTCTTTAATTTCCAGCCTCTGAAGATACTCCCTCTGAAACACATGATTAACATCCCACAAGATCTCATCATTGCCTGATTTCAACCTTTCACTATAGTTAGTGAAAACAATGTCACCATCATAAACCAAAAGATAGATTTCTACAATTCTATCCAACATGACGTAGAGTAGATGAAGTTGAGTATCAAACCTAATCAAACCAGCCCATTTGAGTTCAAACCAAACCTCAATGAGCTCACAAATGAGATCTTCCTTGTCTTGAAGAAATTGCCACTTGAGTTGCTCCATGTAGTCTTCTTCATCCAACCTTTTGCCATCTTGATCATGCATGAACACTCCACCACAATCATAGCATCCTTTGAGTTGATGAAGAGATGTAAGATCCATGCCTTTGATCTTCCCAAGAGTCACTCTTCCTTTGCCCTTTCCTTCACAAGACTCCCTCTTAATGATCACACCACAAAAGTTAGCAATCTCCCTCTTGATAGTTGCATCATAAGAAATGGAAGAATCTTGAACACTAGAAGCCATGAAAAGAATACATAATAGTACCTTCAACAAAAGAATGATTGAAGTACTTTTTTTTTGTCAAACCTGGACTTCTAATCAATGATATAGGTAATGATAATGAACCCTCACTATCATTCACAAAAGCATCATTCAAAGTCATCCTACTTTGAACACTTCACATTCATCTCTCCCTTTTGACTTGAGATCTTCCTCACCAAGTCTCATGATAAAACCTTTTGATCTACTTTCATTATGAATACATGTGACACCACTTGTTGCACAAATGACTTTCTTGGACTTATCACATAAAGATGCAAAAGAAACTTTTTCTTCAAACATGCTCAAAGCACCATCTCTTTCCAAATGAGTAAATAAGTCATTAGCAACAACCATTTCCAAAGAAGAGTTTTCATCAAACCCATTGATGAAGTTAGCTCTCTTCTTACCTTTTTCATTTTTGCACTTGCCATGTAGTTCCATTGAAGAGCCACCAAGACTTGGAAATCTATGAGTAGAAGAGTTCAAACATGATACTAATTTAGCACCACATGACTCCATTTGATATGTTTTGGTAGGCAAATGATATAGAAAACTGTTTTCTAATCTAATAGATGGACTGTAGAATAGGGTGCTCTAGCATAGACGATGTGGTCTATTTGTTACGGTTTTCGCTTTTTAGTATAGATTGTTCAAACTCAAGCTTAAGCTTTCCATGTTTCACTTTTCGCATAGTTCTGTAGGAAATCTAAGCTAGAAATCCCAGAATTAACATTCACTTAATGTAATTTGAGTTTACGTACTTTATTCAAGACAATAATAGTTGTTAGAAATCAGAACATTCAGACATGACAAAAAACGACTGTCATAGAATGAGCAGTTAAGTCTATGTGTTGCTCTTTGTTGATGGCCGGTCCTAGCAGTAGACTGCAGAGACATAATTTTATAGCTAGAAGCAAAGGCAAAGGAAGCTTGGTTTAGATTTCATGGATTTCTGAAATCATAAGCTTACCAGAAAACCCCTCCTTGCTCTGCAATGCTCATTAGTAATGATATTCAATTTGGCTGGATTAAGCTTTTGAATGGAACGTGTCAGATGATGATGTCTGGCTGCCTTTGTAATGGTGTTCAATTCGGCTTTTGAATGGAATGTGTCAGATGATGAACTCTGGAAGCTACCGAGTCTGAAGCACAAGAGAGGGGGGCGATGGAGCAGCAGGGTAGAGAGACGGGGGGCGCGATGGAGGAGCAGGTAGGAGGGAAAGATGGAGAGCGAGAGAGATGGAGAGGGGCGTGATGGAGCAGCAGGGTGAGAGAGATGGAGCAGGAGGAGCGATGGAGGCAGGCAGGAGAGGAGGTGGAGGAGAGAGAGAGAGTGTGTGAAATTTGAATTTAGAGGGAGGGAAGGAGTGGGGGAGGATGCATACATGCATGGGGAGGAGGATGTATACATGGGGCATACTCCTCCCCATGCATGCATGTAAAAAACTTTAGCACATTTTTTTTTAAAAGCACAGGGGTAGGAGGATGCACCCGTGCAACCATACATGCATCCTCCTATCCCATACATAGGCACATATGTGACACACATATCTCTCTATATATATAGATATAAACATGTTAAGAAAGAGACAGCCAACCTGTCGCGGCGGGTGGGCTGTCTCTTTCTAACCTTTTTATATATCTTTATATATATATACATATATATATAGACATATTAAGAAAGAGTCAGCCCACCCGCCGCGGCAGCTCCCCTGTTTTTTTTTTTAGTAGAAAATTAGAAAGGAGAGACTAGAAAACTAGAAAAAAATTTGACTTACCATATTGTAAGAGTAATAAAACGTGAAAAAATTTGCAATTCACTTTGAGATAAAAAGACATAAAAATTTAAAAAAGACAATGTAAATAAGCATTATTGGGGAGGGCTTATTTATGTTTTTTTTTTTTCCATAGTCAAATTTCATAAGTGCTTATGGGACAAATGCCATGCCACGTGTCAAGAAGACATAAGAACTCCATAATGATGGATAATTGAGATGAAAAGTATTTTTTGGAGATCCATTTTAGTAAAATGGAAATTCGTGCCCCAAAATTTGGAAAAATCAACTAGTTGAAGAGTCTACATATAGCTTGAAAAGTGTTGATGTTGCACCAAATGCTTATGAGATTATTTGGTGCTTCAACTGTGCTCTCCTTTCTCCTCATCCCTTCCATGAACTTGATAATACAAAAGTAGAAAAAAAAATATGAAGTGCTAAAAAAACAAAAAAAATCAAAATATTGTAAATAGAATCAAAATAGTGTCAGAAAATTCCAAAAAAATCAAAACAATAATTTTAGTTAAGAAATCTAAAAAAAAACAAAAAATAAGCATAAAAAAAATGAATCCTAAAAAATCAAAATAGTATCAAAGAATCCCAAAAAAATTAAAACGATAATTTTATGTTAAACATCCCAAAAAAACAAAAAATAAGCATAAAAAAATAAAAAAATCATAAAAAAATAAAAAATAAGCATAAAAAATAAAAAATCTTACAAAATCAAAACAGTGTAAAAAAAGTCCAAATAAATCAAAACAATAATGTTATGTCAAAAATTCCAAAAATAACCAAACAATAACCGTAAAAAAAAACGGTGTCAAAAAATTCCACAGAAATTAAAACAATAATTTTATGTGAAAAATCCCAGAAATAAGCATAAAAAAATAAAAATCTAAAAAAATCAAGTGTAAAAAATCCCCAAAAAAACAAAACATTGTACCAAAAAAAAATTGAAAAACTAAAAAAAGTAACAACAAAAAACAACTCCAAAAATAGTTAAAAAATGTAATTTTTAAAAAAAAAAATTGAAAAGAAGATGAGTACTCTTAAAAAATCGTAAATAATAATAAAAATTCTTAAAAAAGAGAAAAAAAGAGAAGTATTATTGAAAATGGGGCTAAATCTTAAAAAAACCGTAATACAAACTTAAAACCTCTAAGAAACTTAAAAACCCTAAAAAAAAATCTAGCAAGTCTTAAAAGAATTTAACCTTAATAAAAAAATAAAAAAAAGAGACATAAAATTTAATAAATATATATAATCTTTTACAACGTAGATGTAAAAAACAAAAAAATTAAATATTAAAAAAAAACATAAAAAATTAAAAATTGAATTGTAAGCTAGTAAAAAACCTTAAATAAATACAAAAATAACGACAAGAAAAAAACACAAAAACATACAAAAAAAGCCAAGGGCCAGGGACTAAGGGCTAAGGGCTAAGGGCTAAGGGCCAAGGGCTAGGTTTAAGGGCCAAAGGACTAAGGATTAAGGGATAAGGACCGAGGGCCAAGGGCTAATGGTTAAGGGCCAAGTGCTAAGGCTAAAGGCCTAGGGGCTAGGGCATAGGGGCAAGGGCCAAGGGCAAGGGCCAAGGGCTAAAAGTTAAGGGCGAAGTGCTAAGGCTAAGGGCCAAGGGTTAAGGGCCAAAAGTTAAGGACAAAGTGCTAAGGCTAAGGGCCGAGGGTTAAGGGCCTAGCGGCAAGGGCCAAGTGCCAATGACCAACGACTATGGGCTAAGGGCTGCGGGCTAAGGGCCACTGGCTAAGGGCCAAGAGCTAAGGGCTAAGATTTCATAATTTTGCTACAATCTCGTAGTTTTGCTAATTATACTTTTATTACAGTTTTATAATTTTGCTAATTAGCATTGCAAATCCTAACATAAAGTGTACTTATATATTTTTTTTCAGGGTCACTACTGTAACATGGATTGCTCAAGAGAAGATGTTCCAGTTGTACTGATAAAAGTGTGGTCCTAATTTCAAAGGTGTTTAAAATGGATTGTCCTTTGCCATACCCTCATGGTGATTTTGATCGCCTAGGAAACATTTACAACTATATTTCCATCGATGTCATTGCAAAAAAAAATCTTGTGAGATAATGCAGATATTGTCAATATGAATGAACTCATTCTTGCCAACTCTCTATCAGCAGTGGTCAAGATAGAGCTAAACAATACACAGCCCTTATTAAGGGAATACCCTTGGTGCCAACAATTAAAACTTATTCCCGATCCCCGAACGTTGTAGACGCTCCATTTTAAAACAAAAAAAAATCAAACGTCTTACAATTCGAATTTAAACCGTCTCTCTCATCTCTCTCTCTCACTCTCTCTCTCTCTCTCACACACACACACACACACACACACACACACACACATTCATTGTTGTCATAGCATATCGATCGCCAGTGGTGCTCGATTCCAGCGTATTAAATTGAGTTGATTGCAAACTTAGACTTGTTGCTTGAGCTTGTGAGCTCAGAATGGATAAAGCTGCTGATGAAAGTGTTCCTAGTGCACAGGATTTGGCTGGTAATAATGCAGCAGGCACGATGGCTCAGGGCGGATCCATTCTGCATGATCAGCGATTATCCGCAGTACTTGAAACGGAGCCTCAACCTTTTGAGAAAACTCATGCTGTGCAAGCTGAAGGCATTCAATTCAATTCTAGGAATGAGCTGGAGCATTCAATGCAGGAGATACCTTTTGAGAACAGTCGTCCTACGCCAGCTGAAGACATTGTGATCGATTCTAGGAATGAGGTGGTGTTTTTACTGGAGATAACGAGCGAAACGATGAGCGGTCTGGTAGATCAGCTGTTGGAAACTCTGGTGGAAGTGCAAAATCTGAGAGATCAGATAGTTTATGTCATTAATGAAGCAAACGCTGCAGATGATGTACGTAATCAGATGAATAGCGAGAGGAGTGACGATGCCCAGCAGCATATTAACGAGCAGAATGACTCCCAGCTTGGATCGCCAGGCACTCAGGAGCTTCATGAGGGAGAAGTGATCGACGCGGGGGAAATTCATGGAGATACGGAGGATGAAGCGTCCATACTTGAGGAATTGTATGAAATGTGTCAACGAGATCTTGCAAATGCATCTAATCAGAACATGGGTGGGAGCCAAAACGAGGAAGGAGAGGTTAGCGAAGCCGCGGGTTTTTTGCAAAGTCAGATGAATAGCGAGAGGAATAATAATGCCAAGCAGAATGAATTACAACTTAGGCCGCCACTTACTGAGACGGAAATGATCGACGCGTATTTGGAGGGAAAACTACGACCCTGAAGCATTTGCAGGATAGCCGAGACTGAGCTATATATATCAGTTCGCATAGGATCAGGGTATCCTTATAATGAACAACATGGTCGGAGATCTAAAGTTGCTACGAGTTAGTGTTTGAATCCACAATGAGAAAATGATGAGACAAATCATACATATCTTGCAGTAAGGACAAGCTAATACTGCTGCAGGGCTTTGAAAGGTAATAAAAAAGTGAACTATGGTTTTTTACGAAAAGATTCAAGTAGACTGCAGTTTAGGAGAATATTTGCCTACCGTGAATTCAGATGCTAGAAATAGAAAGTGTAGTCGAAGAATAAAATTCAGGACACCACTACTAGAGGTAGAATACGGACTACATGCTGCTTAATATCGAGCAATTAATACTAGAACTGAGACTGAAATTAATAGTTACTTAGACATTAATAATACTTAGCATTGCAGACTGAAATTACTGAGACATTTGATCAATTGTCAGAGACATTTTTTGTTATTGAATATAAAAAGCACACTAAAACAAGCATGTTCGTAGTCAACTGTCAGTTTTCCATGTAAGTAACAACAACAAAGTCCAATAGTGTTTGGCTGTTTACAATAGGTCAGTATTAAATGGAATAAATATTTCCTAAAACAAGCCCGTGTCAATCCGGTGATCCGTTCTCTGTTTTGTGACAGATTATCCAATAGTAGGAACATTTTTCGTACTTGGAAATAGTGAACATTGAAAATTTGATCATTGATTAGTGTGTGATGAATTAAGCTGTTGCTTTGTAACGCCTTCCATCTAAGAAACTAGACGCCACGAATAGGAACTCTATTGGAAAGCAGTTGTGTAATCAACTAGGTATAGATAGCTGCCAGCCTGCCACAATCAAATACCATTCCATCTAGATCTTAACTCTCAAGGAAATTAGACTCAGTAAAAAGTGCGAGAGATATGATAGTTGGATCAGAATGTAGTAAAAGCCTTTTGAAGCACTAGTTACAGCAAGGGCACATTTGATTGCGATGCAATCATCCAAGTTTTAGTAGGCGTACTCAGACATAATGACAAAAGTATATGTCGATGGTACAATTGGTTTAGTTTTACACTTTTGAGCTCTCATGAATTCTGAAGACCATAAAATAGTTCACCTTGCACGTCCACCATGCACGCACCACTTTAAAAAGCAGCCAATTTTTGAGGTTGTTTAATAAAAGTATCCCCCTTTTCTTTTTCTCGAGGCAAGTTCAGGCTTCAGGTTGAACAGCATGAGAAGGAGATATTTAGATTCATATTAGCACTTCTGCGTAATTTTTGTTATTCTCAGTTACAGCCGACTGAACATGAGATTTGTATCTGGATTCTGAATTCAGTAGCTGGCCATTTAGAGGCCACTTTAGCGAGAGCATATTCAGTTAGAGTTACCAACTCAATAAGCAATATTTACAGATAATTAGGAGGTTCTTTGGCATGAGAATGATTGAATCACATAGGCTTCAGCTACTGTCTCTCACGACTCACAAGCCTTGCAGGTTTGCTCCTAATTACAGGACAGTGTCAGTGTACATTGTTCTACTGCTCCATGCTAGTACGATAAACTATCACTTGATGTGTGTTTTCGAGCTATTCATTAATTTTGAAGCAATTTGTTTGATTTCAATGTCTTTCTAACAGGTGGATAGTATTGATTTTATTTTTACCCTCTAACCCCTTTTGTATAATCACATACTTTCGGGCATCAAGTGGTATAGTATTTTTTTTAAAAAAAGATTTTCTGATTCCACAGGGCGCGTGTCAAATAGACAGCTGAAATGTATGATGTCACTCGTAGTTAGATCCATAAAGTAAGAAAATCCACCTTCCTTCCATTATATACCAGCAAGCTACTAAAGCTAGAGTCTATCAAGCTATAATCCCTCTCATCTAGAGGTACCATGCTTAAGATTGATGATATGTATGGTCCACGACATTAATTTTCTCCATTACCTCGCTATTGGCCTAACATGTTGTTGATGATCTAATGATCAAGGGCTTACCTTCTCTATTCTTGTGAATTAGACTTTATGCACAAAATCTAGCTCCACAAGGGCTTGAATGTTGGCCTTGTCTCCCAATCCATGTCGGGTTGTCCCAATTGCGCAATCCTTGACTTTGCGGGTATCTCATTGTTGTCTAATTCCGGATCATGATTCTTCAACTAAACTTCCTCCAATCTTCTTTGGATCTGTTAGGACCATGTAACCAGAGCCAAACCCTACCAAAACTAGTAGAGGCAGGAAAGCATAGTACAAGGCGAGACGATGTAAATGGCATGCGTAGGCAAAGGGTCTAATATTGGTCCATACCTTAGCATTAAGGCCTAACTTCAACATAGGATCCCACATTGGATGAGGTCCTAAGTTAGGTATTGACATGCAAAGCAGCACCTAGGTGTCCCATGAACTTGTAGTGGTGTTAGACTAAGTGCACATGGCATAGTGCATCCCAGGAGCTTACACTAGGCTAGGTCTTATAAAGCTAGCTCCAAGTGCAAGCTTTACTCCTGGTGCCAATCACGCTAGCATCATTCTTGGTGCCACTATAATAAAGAATTGACGGATTCGTACATTTCTTCACATCCAATTTTAAAAGTTAGATCCATTTACTTTACCAAACCAATTATAGAAAGCAAATCCATCACACGTCGGTCCAAAAGTTGACCAGTGGTGGGAATGTGACATCTAACAAGGTCAATTGGCATTGTTACGATGCCACTATTGGAACTACCTTAACTGATTTGATGACGACATCCATGATCTGCTTAGTAAGTATAGTACTCAAGATAATGGAGACACACACACACACACACACACACACACACACACACACACACACACAAAAGAAAGAAAGATTCCTTTCAATTCAAGAGATCTATTGCATTCAGTTGTTGTGTCTATTTCAATGATATTCGAGTCAACTCATATTTGAATCGAAAAATGTTCTACCAATATTTGAGTTGACGAATATTCAATTGATGCTTGAATATTATTTGACACTACAAGAAAGTGAAAGCTTTTCAATGCTATTTTGGATTGTTATTAAAAAAATATAGTCCAAAAAATGGGCGCAAGGGTGGTAAGCGGAGTGAGATTTTCATCCGTTGATTGACGACGGTATATATCTCAATATTACTTTGGGTTTAATCCTTGTAATTAGCACCTTTTTTCAATGAGCATTTTGAGGTATATGCCATCACTAAGAAAACCTTCAAATAACCTTGGTATACTACAAAATTGATTCTGATTAGATTTTCATGAATAAGGAGGTCATATATACAAATGAAAAACCAAAATGTGATAATATAGTACATAAAAATATCATGATCAAATGTACTCATCGTCACACATAATGTATTTTTGCATCATGCCAATTAATAGAATAAATAAGTAGAGCAATTCATATAATAAGCACTATAGTAAGTTGCAAACAATAATAATATGTATAATTTATTCATCATATATTATTGTCGATACCATTTGTTACAATGTGATCATGCAACAAATCAATTAAACTAAACCAACCTATCTCTAACTTTACCCTTGACTTCAATTAAATTAAACTTTGATTGATGACATGTGCATGCCAATAGCCATATTGCTAAAACTATTAGTTAAACTGTAGGAGGTTAATTACATATAGCTTAAATGAAAATTGCATCCCCTTGCAAAATTCTCTATTACTTGTATTTTTTTTGTGGCTTATTCAAGGGCATCGTGTAGCCACTCAAGTGTTAGGTCCTTGGAAAGAAGAGAAAGGTCATGTGAATATGGTTGTCTTCTATGCCCTCTCCTAAATGTGGCTTGAGTAGTTGTTCTATGAGCTTTGGCTTCTTTGTATCTCAAAATCCACTTCTGCGTTTCGTTACCATTAAGAATGAAAAACTCTTTTTCTTGGAGGTCTCACTCGTTCTCCTTATTACTCTAGGTCCTTGAAAAATGTCCCAACAATACACAGATCGTCCTTACTATCCCAAAGACACAGAATAGAATTATCCCTATGAGTCTGTGATATAGATCATGGATTCATGCACTAGTCACCCCTTCCACCATGTTGCCCTCAGGCCTTACTCTTTGCCTTATGAAGCCTTTTAGTGTTTTTATGAATTGCTCTAAAAAAAAACATCCATCAACTATGGATAGTTTCTGTATGTAGTGAAAAGATGTCAATGAGAAATTAATTATTATATCATAACAAAATAATGCTAATAGACTACAACTAAAAACTGAGTAAATAGATTATGACTAGGTGGAATTGTCGACTTCGTGAAAGTAGCTGAAGTACCTTCAACAACCATCTCAACCAAATGCACAATGAGATGCATCTAGATAGTGAGGTCTCTTCCCTTCTAGACAATATCCATGGGGCCTTTTGAAGGACGCTTCTATTGCCAATCGTTCATGGCCATAAGTCTGTCATCCTCTCCATTTCTTATAAGGCATCTTGTGTAGCTTTTATTTTAAACCTTTGGCACCAATCAAGTGCTCCCAAATGATATTTCCTAAACTCTGGAGAATGTGCATTGAATTCAATAGATGATTGATGATCAATGAATTTTTCCAATAAGGAAGTAAAGGAAATATGGACAACTTTTTCATACTAGGAGGGAGGCGTTGTGGATCTTGATGGGATCTCCAAATTTGAAACCGATCACTTACCTTTAAAGAAAAAAACATACAAGTTCTAATTTGATAAGCAAGGTTATAAAAGATCTCACTACAACATAATTAGTTAATGTAATCACAAAACACATTGGACAATAATCATTAATTATGAATTATCTTCATCACATGGGGTCTTCGACCAAACAATCCATCTCGTAGAATGTGATGATTACTTGAAGGTCAATGAGCGTGACTCTTGTATACCATCTTTCTCAGATGTTGTGAGTGACGTGCTTGTAAATATTTGCTAAAGAAGAGACATGCATTGTAGCCACTAGTTTGGATCCTTGCAAAGCATGTCACTTACATGTGAGTGTAACATTAATGTATGAAGAAACAAAATTTAGCAATGTGGGATGTATATATTCACGTATATTGAAATTACACACACACACACACACACACACACACACACACACACACACACACACACACACACACACAATATATATATATATATATATATATCTATATATATCTATATCTATATATATATATATATATATATATATATATATATATATATATATATATATATATTACTAGAGCAATCTACATACCCAAGAACGTTGTGCATAGTCCACATCAAAATCTCCTTCACCGTGAAGTCTCTTTGTCTACATGGTCTTACAATATTATCGATCACTTGAATATCTTGCCTCAAGATCTTAAGGTCTTCTATCAAGAGAGCCATATATACATCCATATTTTTTTTCCGTGTACTTCTTTGGAATAAAAAAAACAAGCATGAGGTGCCCCTTTTATATACTTATGTTATAATTAATCAAGACAACATGCTAAGTAGACCATGATCCGTAGTGCAATCTGAATAGATTCACACCGTCCTTCACCAATCTTAGATGTAGATATTGAATCTCATCCCTAAACTAATGCCATTCACATCTAAAAGCTTTCATGCTAGACAATAAGTAGGAATTCTCATAGTATTATGTTGGGAGATTCCCTACCAATATCACAATCAGCCGAAGGAATATTTCTGGTGCCGGTTGATCCAAGATCTAGAGTAACTAAACTTCTAAGTTATAAACCCAACCATGGCATCTTGTTGTGTAAGACCATGAGTTGAGGACAAACTAGTTAGTTACTTGAGAGTTAGTTGGATGGGACAAGAGAAAGGGATTTTTGGGTAGAGGAGTTGGTGAGTGGAGGAGAGTGAGTTGACGATAGAGGAGTTGAGGAGGAGCAATGTGTAGAGAACGATTAGTCTAGAGATCAATCAATGGATCAGAATCGGGGGCAATCTAGAGAAGGATAGCCAACTTGATCACCACACATATCAATGGATCTGTACAACTGGAAACATTAGATGGGATCCCATTAGACACTTTGGTCAATGGGACTCGATTGCGCAAATTCTATACACCATGAAATCGTGATTTCTTTGTGTATATATGTATATATTCTTCAGGAAATAGGTAATATGTTTCTTGGTTTTACGTTAGCAACTCACATCCATGCTTTTCAAAGAAGTATATCCTCATACCCTCTTCTTTGCAACAAATATTTTCCCACACACACACATCCTATCTATCCATTGCACAACATTCTTTGATGTCTACTTTTTTTGTCTCAATGAGGTATTCCTCTTATTCCAATACGCACCTAGTGTACTTACAAGTTCGTTCTATTTTTTCACACACCAATCTGTTTGATGTTAACCTAACTATTCTATTCTAAATTCACCTTTAATACTTGTCAAGTAATTTTCTAAATTTCAGTAGTTTGATTTGATCATTAGAGTAATATATTGTTTTTCTTTGATTGGGGAGAACACACACAACTCCAACACCCTCCTACATTTTTTTTTTGCTCATTTACACTTCGCATGTGTGAAGTCCAGGTGGTTGGGTGACATGACAATCATCTTGCTAACCCACTCTCCCTCTGTACACTGTGCTTTATAGTGACCAATTTGGTGCATAGTAGCTCAAGATATCGTCGTAGAAAATTTTGCTATTTTGTGAGTAAAATTTGCCAAAACTGCAAGTTGTTTTGATGCTTGCCACAACCTTCTGAGAGAGGGAGAGACAAGGGGTCCTTGTGCTTCAAGAATCACGAATAATCTCAAAACATACTTCAACAAGTTCTTGTGAAAGATTTCAAATAATTCAAGATCCAATCCATGTCCCCGATCTTTGGTTACAATAAGGAGCAAACCAACAATCCTGCCAATGTAGAAAAATCAGCATCTACATAACAAATGAGATGCAAACTCTAAGAGATACTGATCAAACATGAACCAAAACATAAATTATGGTCTCTTTCCATGCAATTATAGTACTCTACTGTATTTCACACATGTGGAACCAAAAATAGCAATAAATGATCATTCTACACATAGAATTGCAAGATAACATCAAGAGAGTGCACCAATGAGTAGTAGAACCCAAAGAGAACCATGTATAATGATGAAATGAGAGAGAGAAGAGAGAATATGTGTCTCTCCATGAGTTATATCCTTTTATAGAGTGTCCAAACCCTATTTGGCCACTTGGCTTTCCCTCCAAAATGTAAACCCTACTATTTTTGGGTCTAGATTCAATGTACCCAAAGTTCAAATTCGAATCTCTCTCAAACTTGACTACCAATTTTTCCACAATTTCAAAAAGTGTTTATTGAATGTATTTTAAACTAATATAACTTCAAAAAGTTTATCTGTAAGTCTAAAATAAGTTTTGGCCTCATATTGACAATTAAACTAGACTAAATTTGTTGAAATCTCTCACACTCGCTCTTCAACTAGTTTTGGCATAGTTTTAACCATACTACTTTGATCCAACTTTATAATGATCTCCATCCTAAGTATAGATCTCCTTTCTAAGGTTCTA
This sequence comes from Diphasiastrum complanatum, assembly GCA_029204225.1. Taxonomy (NCBI): domain Eukaryota; kingdom Viridiplantae; phylum Streptophyta; class Lycopodiopsida; order Lycopodiales; family Lycopodiaceae; genus Diphasiastrum; species Diphasiastrum complanatum. The sequence continues at coordinate 59,048,115 of CM055098.1, forward strand.
AAGTATCTTTCATAAGTATTGATATAGAGAATAGTGTCCAAATTGGATGCTTCACTATTTCTTACATCAATTTTACACATCAAGATATAACTAGAACATGAAGAACCAAATAGAATGTGAATAAAATGTTTTCTCCATGTTTCAAACTTTGAACTCTCTGGAAAATTACAGCAACCAGACCATAAATGTGAGTGATGACCATTTGCTTGCTTGTCTCCACCATAAAACTCCATGAATGAGCCTCCATCTCCATCTTGCCACAAGAAACCATCAAACCTTGGAAATCCGTGAGTACATCAATGATGCAAATCTAGCACCACATGACTCCATAAACCAAGTAGGTTGCACTAGTCCATCTCACAAACTAGAGATCCAATCAATATAAAGTTTTGACAAAATCACAAAAAATTGAATATCTCAAATTCTACATGCAATTTCTAGAAACTTGATATATCATCTTGTAGCTCCAATGAGACCTTCCTAATGCACCAAAAATTGGCTAGTTCCAATAAAAAAAGTGTGAAATCAGAAGTGATCAAGTATATAAACCTATATTGAGTTTTGACCTACAAAAGATCAATTCTACACATGCAAAAATGCTAATTTTTGAGTAGAGATCAATCTAGCATGCTCTAGCATTGGTAACTCCTCCAAATCCTTGTCAAAGATGGCTGATCCTTTAATAACCTGAAAAAAAAATAGCTTTGATACCATGTGAAGGATCTCAGGTCATTCAAGATCCAATCCATGTCCCTGATCTTTGGATACAATAAGGAGCAAACATCTACATACAAAATGAGATGCAAACTCTAAGAGATACTGATCAAACAACTGGATGATGATCATATCAACACACTTAGATTTAACTCTTACCAAAGTTATCATTATGTTACTATAGGACGATAATTGAAGAAGTTAAGATGCTTCGTCGATTTCATTATCTCATGGTCTATATGTCAACAAAGGCTCAAAATGATAGAAGCAGAAAAGCTCTAGTCTGCATCAAATCATAAACCGACTCAAAGTCAAGAACAATGATCAAATCCATAGTCGAAGAAGAAGATGTTTTGTAAGTATTGCAAGCACACTAATCATGAGATCCAAGATTGCAGGGTTCTCAAAGTGAGAAATGCCAATAAGCAACTAGATCAATAGGTGAATGTAGTCATCACACCTCCCGACATCGACATGGATGAAGGAGAATTTCTAGATTCTGGAGCTACTCAACATATGACCAATCATTCTGAACATTTTCAATCCTATACACGTTATAGTACAAAGAAGTGTGGGTCGAGAAATGGAAATTATCAGCTCTGATACCACATCTGTTGACATTTTGGATTGATGTCAACCGATGAAACAAAAATTCTTATTAACAGGATCATGGATTACTTAGAGAATGGAGTTTATGAGCTGTTCTTTTGTGTTGAATCAGATTATTAGTGTAGGAGTCTTAGACTATCGTGAAAGAGAGATTGCAAGAAACGATTAGGCGTCTAAGACAGCCATGCAATCTTCCTAATATTGATAATCTGATATGAAGAGAATGTAGAATTAATTTAGGCGTCAAGATTTGCTATCTGTCTCCAAGATGGCAGATCTTGGCATTCAAGTTTTATTCGACGGCAACACATGCCGCATGATCGAGAAAATGACAAAGGCCAAGATAATCAGCAAATCTGATAGCATATTAAATGCATCAGAAAATGAAGATCAGCTATGGCATAAGAGAATGTATCATCTGAACATGCGGAGCCTGTACGACATGAGCAGAAAAGACATAGTCACAGGTCTCAAGATTTCAAGGTCCGAAACTGAGTTCTGCGAAGCCTGTCAGAAAGGCAAGCAGCCAATGTTATAAGGATGATGTAAAAACCTTAATAGCATAGATAAAGTCCATGATCAAAAAATTCATTAATGTTTGCATAGTTTAAAACATTAGTCTTGGAAATTGTTCTATCAAGAATTACAATTGGATGTAGAAGATGAAAATTATTGGTTGATAACAACTAAAATGTGTATGTAGAGATGTGTTGTGCTCACACATGTAAAAAAAAAATGCAATAATTAACGTATGATACGTATGATATCATTTATAGTGATTCAAATGAAGGGGAAAAATTGAAAATAATAAAAAACACATCCTTTGAAAACAAAATTTGACCTAAATGTTATGATCATCCCAAAGATCAACCAATTCTATAAAAAAATTGTTGCACCAAAACAACTGATTTTTAATCCAATTAAATATCATCATAAGATTCAAGCTCATCAGCCAATAGATCTTGCAACTCATCTCCACTTAGATGGACTCCATCATCACTAAAATATTCAGCCCCAACTACTTCATTGTCTTCACTGAAATAATCAATACTATCTTCTTCATTTGCAACGTCCTCCAATTCATTTGTAGAATCTTCAATATCTAACATGCTTGAAGATATAGTTTCTATATTCTCGTTAGATCCTACATTGAAGGAGTCCAAATCCTCCATCTCGTCCTCAACATATGCAGATTCAAATATGTGCCTTGAATGTGGCTTAATTTAGATTGGGCTCTATGTCCCCAATTGCCAGAATTTTAGTGGGTTTATTTTCTATCCTATCCTCAACCCAAGATCCAAGCACACAAGCATCAAGGAGATGAAGGTAGTCCTCCTTTGAAATATTGGACATATAAGAAACATCAAGAGAGTTTGCACTCTCACTTGGATCCAATTTGTAGATGCCTTCAAATCTTGATCCATATGCAAGGATCTCACCATCCTTCTTGATCACACAATTGTCAATATTGAAATAGACATCAAAGCCACTATCAAGAAGTTGGCCACCACTTCAGATGTTCTTTGTAAGCTTTGGGACAAAAAGAACATTGTTGAGAAAGAGATCTTTGGAAGATGCAAGCTTCAAGGGAATAATCCCTACTCCTTCAATATTGCACTCATGCTTACTTGCAATGTATATGGTCTTCTTGACTCCATCATAAGGCATAATAGATGAAAAAGAGTGCTTGGAGCCACACATATGTGAAGATGCTCCACTATCAATATACCATGAGTCATCCTTGTTGAAGGTGGAAGAGGAGAAGCTTGATGCCATAAGAGAGCCTTCTCCATCACTTGCAATATAGTATTCTTTCTCATTGGTGATGTTGGCTTGATTGAGTTGATTCTTCTTCTTGAAGCAATTGGTGGCTTAATGGCCTTTCTTGCCACAATAAAAGCACTTGATCTTCTTCTTCTTGAGATTTGAAGTAGAAGCATGAGACGTATCCTCCTCTCCATCTTGGTCTTTAGCTTTGTCATTAGAGAAGTGATGGTGTTGCTTCTTACTCCTCTCTTTGCGCTTGGCAAATAGAACTTTGCCATCATCATAATTGAGTGATAGCCTGTCCATCCTCAAGAGTTTGTACTCTTGTCTTGATTCTTCATAAATAAGCACACTTTGAAGGGCCTCCAAACTTGGTAGCTCCTCTTTAATGGCATAGGATTGGACAAGGTTGTCATATTCATCTCTCAAGCCATTGAGAATGACTTGGACTAGCTCACTTTGATTGATTGAGTCACCAATACATGCAAGCTCCCTATGAATATCCTTGACTCTCAAAGCATAATTAGATGCACTCTAATCACTCTTTTGACTACTTTGGAAGATTTGATTACCAAGCTCTCATAAACTATGATGAATCACATCAAATCCTTTCACAAGTTTGTTCTTCATATATACATTTACTGATTAAAAAATTTGAGACCTTCATTTTGAAAAACTTATATGTAAGATATGATGTGTCAAACATGTGGGGGTACTAATGAAACTTCAATATTTTCATATATGGGACTACATTATTGTGAATTTTACATTCAAATTTTTTCATGTTTGCCTATATGATTATAGAAACATGCCTACAAAAATAATTGAATTTTGAGGTCTATAGTGATAGATACGTGCATCCAAAGTTACCCATTTAAGTGTTGATAAGAATCACCAAAACTGGAAGTATCATATTTGACTATATAACACCATGATTTTAACAATATTATTTTGGGTTGTCTACTTTAAAAAGTATTATATGACCATAGAAACATGTCTCTCAATTTTTTTTCAATTTGAAGTTATGTAGAGATATGTGCATCTAAAGTTACCCATGTCAAGTGCTGAAAAGTGTTGAAAGTTATTGAAAGGTGCTAAAGAGTTGCAACTCTTTTGGAGGTGATTTTTACAACCCTTTAATGATTACAGCCAGATGACTACGATCTACTACCTAAGAAAAAATCTGAAGTGTTTGACTCTTTTAAGAAGTTCGTGGCATTTGCAGAGAGACACACCTCAAAGAAGATTCAGATCATCAGATCTGACAATGGAGGTGAGTACAAGAACAAAGAATTTTCAAAATTCTGCCAAGAACAGGGGATAGAGCATCAGTTCACTCTTGCATACACACCAGAATATAATGGTGTCGTAGAAAGAAGAAACAAGAAGCTAGTCAAAGGAGCCAGATGCATGATGGCACAGGCTCGATTGCCAAGTCAATTTTGGGCTGAGGCAATGGCTGCAGCAGTACACCTGCAGAATAGATCAACAATGACAATGCTGAAAAATAAGACACCGTACGAATTGTGGACAAGTAGAAAGCCTGATCCATCATACGTACGTGTGTTTGGATGTGCAGCATACAAGCACATTCCGAAAGAAAAAAGAAACAAGCTCAATGATAAATCAGAGCAAACAATCATGGTCGGGTACTCGAACAGATCACAAGTGTACAGACTCTACAATCAAGAGGCCATGAGATCTTCGCACTGCTGCCAATTCAAGAGAGAGATCAAGGACGGGTCAACAAGACAAAGAAGACCTCCAGATCAATACGTTGACAATATTCAGTGGAGCGAAGACACGTAAATCGAGTACTACAGCTTCACTGAAGAGCCAACAACATATCAAGAAGTTGTCCAGACTCCAGAGGGAGAATTCTAGAAGCAGGCAATGTCAGAGGTGATTGAGTCAATGAGGTGAAACGAGGCATGGGCACTAGAGCCACTGCCAGAAAATAGAAAGATCGTCGACTGCAAGTGGGTGTACAAAAGAAAAATGAAATCAGATGGCACTGTTGGTCGTTACAAAGCACGGCTTGTCGCGAAGGGCTACACACAAAGATATGGTGTTGATTAGTTCGACACATATTCGTTGATGGTCAAGATGACAAGCATACGACTACTCCTTGCATACGCTACACAACACAATCTGGAAATTCACCAGATTGATGTGAAGACAGCCTTTCTCCATGGAGATCTAGATGAAGAAATCTTCATGAAGCATCCTAAAGGATTTGAAGACCCCAACAATCGACAATATGTCTATCGGTTGCAAAGATGCATTTATGGTCTAAAGAAGACATCACGAGCTTGGTACAAGAAGCTCGACGGTCTTCTGAAGTCTCTAGACTTCAATCCTACACAACCAGACTGTAATGTCTACATAAAAAAGAATAGGAAAAGACTTTGTGATACTGAGTATGTTCGTGGATGATTCCCTTATGATAGGTAACTCCTTGATGCTAATCGAGGACATGAAGAGTTAGATTTCTGAGAATTATGAAATTACAAATCTAGGAGAAGCAACAAAATGCCTCGGGTTGGAGATCAGAAGAGATCAAATAAAAGACGAAATGCACTTGAGTCAGTCAGAATATGCCAGAAAAGTGTTGAAGCAGTATCAGATGATGGACTGCTAAGAAAAGGCCACACCAATGATAGCTGGAGCCAAGCTGACAAAGCAGGATTGCCAAAAAACAGAAGAAGAAAAACAGAAGATAGAAGGTATACCCTACCAAAACCTAATTGGTAGTCTGATGTACCTTACAATTTGTACCAAACCCAATCTAGCTTTCTCTGTTTATGCTTTAAGCCAATTCTCTTCCAATCTTGGCATGGCACATTGGCAAATGGCAAAACGAATCCTACAATATCTGAAGGGTACCCAAAATATGGGATTAATCTACAGAGTAGAAAATGAAAGAAAAGGATTCGAGTTGCACCACTACAGTAATGCAAGCTGGGCGAGCTGCAAAGATGATAGCAGGTCTGTAACTAGAGGATGTTCAATAGCGTGCGGAACAGCAATCATTTGGATATGCAAAAAGCAAACCTTGGTAGCTCAATCCTCTTGCGAAGTTGAATATGTCACAGCTTTAAAGGTGGCGAACGAGGTAGTTTGGTTGCGGATGATGCTGGAGGCAATTGGGATACCACAAGGAGGACCATGCACAATGATGATGGATTCTCATAGTGCCATTTATTTGTCCCAGGATCATGTCTTCCATTCAAAGACAAAACACATACCTCTAAAGTACCATCACATTCAAGATTTGATCTCGAAAGGAGAGCTCCAAGTCCAGTACATAAAGTCTAAAGACATGATTGCAGATCTGCTCACAAAGCCGCTCGACAAGCCACTCTTCGCAAAGCAAAGAAAGGCAATTGGATTAAACGTGCAAAGTTGCAAGGTTCAAGAGGGAGTGTCAAAAATTGTGAACTCTTGCAACTTTGCCGCGACATGAAGCGAAGGTCAAATGGGAACAATTCACGAAAGTCAACGTACCTTGAAAACTCTAAGACACGAACAAAGCGAAACTCGAAGGTCGAATGATTCGCGAAAGTCAAACATGCCTCCAGGACCAAAAGACATGACACAACACGACACGAAAAGAAAACGAACGAAAATCTTTCACGCTGCCAGCTGGCAGCTCAACGAATGTGGAGCTTTGAACTTCACACTCAGCTGAAACAATTAGCAATAACAGAGAGTAACTAACTAGTCGATTAGCGTTAACTACTCTAGTAATTCTTTGTTTAGCTATCTTGTAAACTCACATTGGAGATATAAACAATGTCTCTGGATTGACAAAACAGAGAGGATACAATAGAGAAGAGTGAGTTGTGCATGAAAGTCTGCCAACGAGCAGAACAAAGCGAAAAAGAGCAGAGTGTCAGGCCGCCAACAAGCGAGACACTGATCATCTCACTCTAAAAAATCAAAACTGATAATATAGTTGCTCTCTCTTGTGCATCTCCTTGTCTTGCGCTGTCTTGATTGCTAGAATGTTTTCTGTTTTGTGATTTGTAGTCGCGTGTCTAGGATCCTACAAGCTTCTGCATAAAGAAATTCAAAAGAAACGAAATCGTTCGCAATACAAAACACCCATTCGCGACACCCACCGCACCCACACGCCTACAAGGCATGGCTGTAGTACAGTGAAGTGGAACTGTATGGGCGGAGGGGCAACTGCAGGCAGTCCCACCTCCATGTTGTCTTTCCGAACGGATGAGGGGAGTAAAATTTTACCCTCTCTTCTCACCAAGATTTACATGAAGGTATAGAATTTTTAAATTACATGGAGATACTTGAAGACTATTCCATAAAGAATGGCCTTCTTTTCTGTAAGGGAAAGGTTTGCGTGTCAGATATGGAGGACTTGCGGTCCTAAATTCTGCAGCAGTGTCACGACAACCCTTGTGCTAGTCACCAAAACATATAGAGGACACTTGTCAGGTAGAACTTCTTCTGGCATGTCAAGGCATATGTTTAAGGTTGTGAACAATGCCAACATAATAAAACAAAAAGAATCAAAGTTGCGGGTCTTTTACATCCTTTGGATTTTTTCCCACAAGAAATGGAAAGTATTTCAATGGAGTTTGTGATCGAACTCCCTAAAACCTAGAAGGGTCATGATGCAATTTGGGTGGTGGTTTACAGGCTAACCAAATAGTCACAATTTATACCAACTAAATCAATTGTCAAGGCATTTGAACTAGCCAAGCTTTTCATTGAAAAGTTGTTCAGATTGTATGGCTTGCCGAATAATATTGTCAGTAACCATGACTCCAAATTCATTGTCAAGTGCTGGCAGTCAGTTTTTGATAAACTTAAAACAACCCTTAGTCTTAGTTCTTTAGATCACCTGGAATCTAATGGTGGTTGAGTTCATACACAATAGTGCAAAGCATTCTGCCATCTGGTTTAGTCCTTTTATGCTGATGTACACGATGCAGTGGATTTCTTGCAAGATATGCAAGAAATTCTACAAGTGGCACAAAGAAAGCATTAAAACCGCTCAAGATAGAGCTTAGTTTTATGCTAACCACAATCTCTCATCTCAAAAATTTGAAGTTGGAACTTAGGTGTATCTTAAAATCCCTAAAGATTCTAAGGTATTGTGGATGGAAAAATGTCATAAGCTATCTCCATGATATAGCAACCCATAAAAGGTTGTAAAGAAAATCAATCGGGTTGCTTAACAGCTAGATCTTTCAATTGGAGTTGGGGTTTATCCTATTTTTTACGTAAGTTGTTTGAAAGAGAAACTTAGTCGAAAGGATTCTCTAATTCCATAAAGTGAACTGGTTGAATTGGAGGATCTGACTACCTTTGTACCAATGGTGCAAGAGAAGGTTGTTGATGTTTGTCGACACCAACTGATAAATAATTTGGTTTCTGAATTTTGGGTACATTAGAAAGGCAAGAGGGAAGACTACTTAAGACTGAACTTCCTTGGTTCGTACTCATAAGGCCATGTAATGGAATACATGAGATGATGGTCTATTTTTATGGGACAAATATGGAGCTATACGTCAATTTGGTGCCTCCTCCATCGCTATCATCTACCTCTTATGAATATTTTTTGCTTTATTTTCATTGAAGCTTTATGTTAAGGAAGGCCCCAGCACCCTCGCGAAAGGCAGGGCTTTCCCCTACACAAAAAATGTCAAAAGAGAACCCATTAACCTCAAATTTTGATGTAGTAATACCGTTGGATAAGGACATGCTCCCATGTTATATCCACAACGCAAATTTCAGAAATAAAGTAGCCATCGTGCCACGTCTACTAAACGCCATTATCCATTATCCAATACTCATGCATTCAAACCGTTCAGCTTCAATATACAAAATTTATTATTATTTTCTATTGCACCTACGCGTGAACACGGAAACCTCACCCTCACCGTCACTTGTGGAAGGATAAGCTTCAGCCTTGGCGATCAAACATTCATCGCTTCCATGCATATAAATCACCACAAATTGCAATCAACTGTTGTTCTGTTCTATTTCCCGTGTAATCTTAAGACTCTAGACTGGAAATTGCTTCCGTTCTGATTTATTTGTATCAATTCAGCAAGTCTTCGTAATTCCTGTTGTTGCTTTTGTGCCTTTTGATTGCCTCTTGTTTCTAGGAAAATAGCATTTCTGTTGCTTTTGCGGCGTTGGGTGGTTCGGCTTTTCGGGAAATATTTCTCACGGCGAACGATCGTAGGTTTTTTTATTTCGTTCAGGGTTTGGTTCTGCTATTTGTTTTTGAGTTTAGCCACAAGTTCTTCTAAATTTTCTTATGACAGATTCAGTCTATTATTGGTTCCTTTCCGCTTCAACTTTATAAATTACATTCCATAGACTGGAATCAAATCTGGATATTTTGTCCGTATCCGTCTTTGCTAGGAGGCCTTGCAGAAATTTGTTCAAGGGATCGATCGTGTATTATCCTGTTGTTTTCAGAATCTTATTGAACCTCCCTAATCCATTACACAAATCAGTTTGCTTTGTTGGCGGCACATTTTTGTGTTTACATTTTGACGTTCCCAAATGGCACGAGCAGTTTCATTACAACTACCAGGTCTTAGACAAAGTTGCCGTATAAGCCCTTTGTATCAAGAGAAACTGTTGCCAAGTAGTTATTCATCTTCAGATCGTTACAAGCAAGGGGCTTTGATGGTTAAGGCTTACGTGGGGCGTAATGCAGGAGATCACTTTGCTACCCTGGGTGTCCACCCTGGAACTTCAAAGCAGGATATCAAGAGAGCGTATCGCCGGCTGGCTCTTCAGGTACAGATCTACTCTCACGATTTACCTTATTACCTTCTGTGATGTAGCTTTGGTAGGACTTCTATCGGATGACGAAACTTCATTTGAAAAGTGGCTTGGTATCGTTGTCATATCTAACGCAATTTTTTTGGATCGATTTTGCAGTACCATCCTGATGTGTGCAAAGGGGATTATTGTGCCCCTAAGTTCAAGCAGATTCAAATGGCCTACGAGGTATAGACAGTCTTGTAATATGTTTCTCAATTTTCGCCCAATTTTCACGTTAAATATTCAATCCTTGAGAACTTCACAGGGAACTTACATTAAAAATGAAATCAATGTTTGCAGGGGGCTTTGATGAGCACAGCAGCTTCGCAATCTGGAAGTTACATGGATGATTCCTCTTATGAATGCACTTCGGTCGTTTCGGAAGGTCTGATGGGCATCAATGATGACTCATGGGAAGATTGGGAGGAGTGGATGGGCTGGGAAGGCGCTGGGACACGCGATTATACTTCTCACATCAGCATTCACCTGTGAACCCCTTATGAAGCTGCCACCGCGAGGTTGTAACAAGTGCAGGCATTTGCATAGCATGCGTAGCAGATAGTAGCTTCAACATGCAGCACTCATTGATCTGGAATGCTTTTGGACTTCCTGGGCGTCCGCTCTGGCGCCCACATGGCATTTTTGTTTAGATGCTGGATAACAGTCATGATATCGTACTGCTTTATCATAAACAGGGGTTGCTTGTCCCTCTGGGAAGTCCAAACAAAAGCGCAAATGTACATAAAATGGGAGAGATACTGGCTTGCCCATCAATCATCAAAGGAATTTGTAAGGAATTTTACAAAGGGGCTGATACACATGCAGTAGTAAATGCTGCAAGCTCCTTACCATCAAGTGTAAATATGATATGCAGAGCGAAGCTGATTCGGTGATGATTATATAAAATAGAAAGCATTGTGCATTTTCTGGAACGAATCAATCTCTATGGAGATCGAATCAGTGATTGAAACACTCAGGTGGATAAATACATATAGCACATGCTACAAAGACAGTGTGCAAAATTACATATAAATATAAGCTGCAACAAAAGCATAGATTTTTTCTCATTGATTCAATCTTTTATTTGATCCTCCTAAGCACACTCCATAATGGTTTGGAGTCCCATTGTGAGGAAATAACGACAAGTACTTTTGTAGGGCTGTGGTAGAGGTGAGTTGAGATGAGAGAAGATCTGCTATATGTTTACCATGGGCCAACAACTCTGTGCCTCATGAAAATTTTCAAAGAATTAAAAAAGAATCATTTTCAAGAATGTGTTAATGATTCCTTTCCTTAGGGCTTCTTATTTTAAAAACTCTAGCCATGAGGCTTATGTGTTTTCAAGATTCCATCCATCACTAAGGTTAAGTATTTTCAAAATTTCATCCATGAAAACTTTTGATTTTTAGCGGTGAATATTACAGCCAATCAAATTTGTAGAAAATGAGATTCTATTATTATGCCCTACGTCATGGTGGTCCCCAAACTCAATCTAGATCGTCAGTTCACATAAGATTTGAGTAGACACACATTAAGAATTTCATTTGTTGTTCATTTAGGCTTAAATAAATATATAGATGCAAATCTTCTCCAAGTGACTTGATAAGATGCTTTACTTTCCAATTTTTTGGAATATTTTTTGGCTTCCAAAAGCTTAGGTGGTATTAAATGGCTCCCATTCTCCTCCATGAGATGAACAAGTATGGTCCTTTTAGACTAAAAATGAGCTCTTTCAATAATCAACATTATTCTTGCTCCATCAAATGAACATTTAACTGTGGGACCAAAAAGGGCTTTTTCATTAGTCATGATTTATAATGAAGACTAAGTTTATCAATAAACGTTTGACAATGGTTCATATGATATGACCCAACGGTCTCAATTAAATCACACTATATAACCCAAGATTCAACTCACTCATTAACCTTATTCTAGCTCTACTTCTTTAACCACTTATAATAACAATGCGACATTCTAACTACAGCTCAAATTTAAATTTTAAACCCATGCAAAACTTAAGATTTGAAAACTTCAAACCACACTTTATAACTTGGTTTTCAAGTGGGGGTGATTGTGCTAGGAGTGGGTGGCCCGTGCAAAAGGTGCTAGCTTGGTTAAGAGCACATTGTCTTGATGATGACGCTGTGTTAGCTTGTGTGGAGCACTACATTGCTCTGTTGTCTCGGACAAGGTGACACAATGCCTAGTCATATATTTAATATTTGGTCTTTATAGTTTTAAAACTCAATTTTAACAAATCCAAATTCCATGTTTGCAAAAAGTAGTATTCACAATTTTATGATCAAATTTGCAAATTCAATAATCAATATTCATTACAATGCAATACTAGCTAGTAGCTAGTAGCATAGATGAAATTCATGTTTGGTATTAACACAAATAATGATTTATTACTTACAAAAGTCATTATTCACAATCTCAATATCAAAAAAAGTTGTTAATCGATATTCATGACTTCACCACTCAAAAGAATTGATGATCCCAATATTCATGATAAAAAAGTCATAATTTGATACCAATAATTTCATGATTCAATATTCAAAAAAGTAGTTTAAAATAATAATTTTTTATAATTTCAATATATATATAATTTAGAATCATTTTTCACGATTCATTATTGATTGTATTAATGTAGTGTTCAAAGGACTAATGATCATTATTCAACATATTCACAAACGATTGAATTTAGAGTATTCACGATCCCTATTAGAATATTCATACTTGGTATTTAGAGTTTTAATTTCGGTATTCATAATCAAGATGCAAGTATATAAATCAAAGTCATGATGTTGTAATGAATGAGGAACAAAAGGATACAACAATCCTGATGACCATAAATCTAAATTCTACAATTTTTCTTCCTTGTGAGGTATCATATCAGAAGGAGATAGCTTTCCATCTTTTGAATTCATTGTCCTAAGTTGGCCATACTCTAGAGGAAGATCTACATAAAGATGATAAAACTTAGCCATTGGTAAATCAAATACTAATTAAGAGTGCATTGACAACAATAGCTATTTTTTTTAAAAAAAAAGCCTTCTATTGATGAGCGAGATGATAATGTGTGAATCTTACTAATCGATCTGTTTCATACAAGTAATTACCTAATTGATCTAAGAAATTATATATTCTCTTCTTTTCTTGTGTTTTTACTATGTTATATTTGCGCAAATACTCAAAATATCTTTTGTTCAGTTACTATTGGCTGATATATATATATATATATGTATATATATATATATATACATACATACATACATACATACATACATACACTAATGGGTATGCCCGTCGTTGACGATCTGGGTGACGGCCGATGATTTGGATGGTGGCCGATGGTTTAGGGATGTATGTGTGTGTATGTACGTGAGTGCATGTGTTTATGTATGTACATGAGTGTAAGTGAGTGCATGTGTTTATGTATGTACTGTGTGTATTTGTGAGAGTGCATATGTTAAAAATTCATAATTCTAGCTTGACTAGTTTTGGTCATATGACTTGTAAATAGTTAGATGGTCATGATGTGGCTTGTCACACGTGCCAAATAGCATAGGATTCCATTCATAAGGATGTTCTCAAGTAGACCTAAGTGTTAGAACCTTTGGAATGAGTCCAAATTATGCTTAGATACAAGGGAGAAAAAATAGGAGCTATTTTTGGTAATTTTTGCATTGTTGAGGGATCTCCAAGATTCCAACCCTAACTTGGTAGGGATGAAAGATCCACCAAAATTAGCATTAGGGATAGGTTTAGGGCTACTCATACCTGCCCAAAACCGTGATGGATCATGTATATATAGGTGATGATATCTCACCAAAATCAATCAAGCAATTTCATGTTTTTTCTCTCATAATGGTGCAATTGCTCTCTATGTTCATAATTGTTTGAGTACTTGTGATTACTAATGATTATAGGATTGAATGTAGGTCTGGTGTACAGTACTCAGACTGTGGGAGGCCGTACTTTCACACGTGTGAAGCCTTCTTCAAGGATTTGGGCCATTTAGTGAGGTTCAAGCATAGATTTTTGATGGATTTTGATGGTTCAACTTGTGCTAATCTTATGAAATCATAATCTATTGTTTCCCTCATCATTTCAAGTGTTTTAGGATCCTTATTTGCTGTAATTTTTACATGGTATCAGAGCCTAAAGGCTGAAATGAGCTAAATCCTTGGTTTTCATTCAATTTGATCACAATTTTTGATCTAAATCTTGTGTAGATTGGATCTTAGCATCTAGTATTGATTCTAGAACTCAAAGTGAGTCAAATACATTGGAGAATTGGTGTTGTGTGACTTCATTTGCAGGTGTTTAGGTGTCTAAAACCAGAGGCAAAGTTGAATTCAATTCACATTACCAAGATAGCAAGTTTTGCTTGCTCCAAGCATTGATTTCTAAGCGAGTTTTGGAGGTGATTTCATAGAGGAGGCTTTCTAGCATTCAAGGAGAGGGAAGATCAGAGTTTTGGGGACTCTTCAAGGCTGTTCTAAGGTGTATTAGGCACCTCCTAAAGTGATTTAGGTTCAGTCCAACCATTGCTTGACTTATGCACCAAATTAGATCAATTTTTCATCAATTTTGATCATTTTTTGCTTGTGATTGGATAGTAGATTGTGTTGCATCCTCATTAAGTTCCATTTAGATCTTTTACAAGTGATTTTGGAAGTATATTAGGTTGCTGAAATTCACTCTTGATCAGATCATTTGGAAGCTTTAATGTTCTTTATAGAAAGAGGGGCAATTCTACTAGTATTGTCTACTTCAATCAAGCAAGTGCATTGTTTCTAGTATTCTATGATTTGATTTTGTTAGAGATCATTCTTAGATCTTTATAGGAAGTCTATTACTGATCTTTTCAGGTCCCTAAGAAGTGGGATAAGGTAGACCTTCAATAAAATCAATAGAAGTAACCTTCATTTGTGTCAAGTCCTTGATTAGGAGACTAGATGGCATCTATAAATGCATATCTTTTGGATACTAATGAAAGGCTCAACAAAACTAACTATTCCATATGGAAAGTTAGAATGGAATCTATCATGATCATGCAAGATCTGATGGAAATTGTAAATGGTAAGGAGGGTGAACCTATTCATCCTCAAGAAAAAGCCAAATACATCAAGAGGTGCAATGTTGCACTACATTGCATAAAAATGAATGTTGCAAATGAACTCTTAAGAGAGGTAGGAGATTGCACTTCAGCTCAAGATACTTGGGAGACTTTGCAAAAGGTCTATGAATCCAAGAACCAAACTAGAATGTTAGCTTTGAAGAATCAAATCTATAGAAGCTATCAAAAGAAAGGAGAGAGTGCACATACTTTTGTCCTAAGAGTAAAAGAATTGAACAAAGAGCTAGCCTTTATAGGTGAACCTATCAAGGATGAAGAGCTTGTTCAACTCATATTGAATGGACTAAGCTTTGAATTTGACAATTTGGTTCAGGGATATGCAATTATGGGTAAGCTACCCATACTTGAAGAACTCCAAGGCACGCTCATGGCCGAGGAATCAAGAAGGAGCCAAATGCAAGAGAGGATGGATAGGCTTTCCATCCAAGGTGGAGATGACCAAGCTCTCTTCACCAAAGGCAAAGGCAAGTCCAAAGGCAAAGGATCAACATTCAAGAAGTCTACAAAGCTTGAGGATCAAGAAGGACCCCCAAAGGCATCTCCATCAACCACCAAAGTCAAGAAGGACAAATCAAAGGTGAAGTGCTACTATTGTAGCAAGATGGGGCATTATGCCTCGGAATGCTTCAAGAGGAAGCAAGATCAAAGCCAAGCCAACATGAGCAAAGAGGAGGAGGAGGAGAGTTCACATGAGGACTCTCTCATGATGTCCATATTTTCTTCAACAAGCTTCAAAGGAGAAGATCCTTGGTGGATTGACTCGGGTGCTAGTTCACACATGACTAGTAAAAGGGAGTTTTTTTCTTCTCTCTTATCTTATGATGGACCTATAAAGTCTATCTATAAAGCAAATGATGAAGCTTGTAAGATTGAAGGAGTTGGTAGCATTCCCCTTTGATTAGGATCTTCCAAAAAGATCAACATAGAAGGTGTTTTGTACATTCCTACAATAACAAAGAATCTACTAAGTGTTGGCCAAATGGTAGACAATGGTTTCAATGTTGACTTTGCTTCAAATGAATGTTTCATCAAGAAGAAGGGTAAGATAGTGGCTAAGGGCACTAGACTTGGCAAACTTTATAAGCTGGATGCATTTGTGGATACTAATGTTGTCATGTTGGCCGAGAAGAGCAAGATATCTACCTTTACTTTATGGCACAAAAGACTTGGACATGTCAACTCGGGTTCCATGGAGGCTATGATCAAGGAGGAGTATGCTTTAGGCCTACCAAGGTCTATTGGGAAGGAAGACAAGGTTTGTGAAGCTTGTGCCTTATCCAAGGCACATAAGAAGGTGTTTCCTAACTCCATCACAAAGTCATCTCATCCTCTTGAACTCATACACTCGGATGTGCACATTGCTAGCACCAAATCTAATGGAGGTTCATCCATGTTTTTAACCTTCATTGATGACTACTCAAGACATTGTTGGGTGTTCTTACTTTCCTTCAAGTCTCAAGTATTTGATACTTTTGTAAAGTTCAAGTTGTTTGTGGAAAAGCATCATAATCATAGCATCAAGATTCTTAGAAGTGACAATGGTGGAGAATTCATCTCCAATGAGTTCAAGGCCTTTTGTGAGGAGGAAGGGATCAAGAAAGAGACTTCTTGTCCTTACACTCCTCAACAAAATGGAGTTGCTGAAAGAAGGAATAGAACATTATGTGAATGTTCTAAGGCTTTAAGATTAGATGCTTGTTTGCCCAAATCCTTTTGGGGTGAGTCTCTTGTATGTGCAAACTACTTGATGAATAGGGTGTCTTGCAAAGCAATTGAAGGCAAAACTCCATATGAGATGTTGTATGGAAAGAAACCCAATCTTAATCACTTGAAAGTTTTTGGGTGTATATGTTATGTGCATGTGCCATTGGAAACAAGAACCAAGGAGGATCCATCTTCCACAAGAGGGATCATGCTTGGATATGCAAGCTCAAGCAAGGGCTACAAAGTCTGTCTCCCATCCTTGAACAAATTTGTTGTTTCAAGGGATGTCATCTTTGATGAACATCATATGCATATGCTTGAAGAAGGCTCAAGTGCTCCAACAATCAAGAAGAAGATGGCCGAGGAGCAAGATCTTGGTTTTGAGGAGGAGCTCATGGAGGAGCAAGCACCAAACCCACCTATCACACCAAGGAGATCTTCAAGGGCAAAAGTGGAGCCATCAAGGCTCACATATCAAGGCAAAGGACAGCAAGTTGAGGGTATATCATCCACTTCTTATGCTTTATCTAGTTTTGAAGAACCGTCTAATGTTGAAGATGCATTGAACTCCAAAGAATGGTATAAAGCTATGTTGGATGAGTATGATGCCTTGATTGAGAATGAAACTTGGTTGCTTGTTGAGAGACCTCAAAGGAATGTAATAGGATGCAAGTGGGTCTTCAAGCTTAAGT
This sequence comes from Diphasiastrum complanatum, assembly GCA_029204225.1. Taxonomy (NCBI): domain Eukaryota; kingdom Viridiplantae; phylum Streptophyta; class Lycopodiopsida; order Lycopodiales; family Lycopodiaceae; genus Diphasiastrum; species Diphasiastrum complanatum. The sequence continues at coordinate 59,065,557 of CM055098.1, forward strand.
TGAATGCAAATGGGAGTGTTAACAAACATAAAGCAAGATTAGTTGCAAAAGGTTATGCTCAAGAGAGAGGGATAGACTATGAGGAAACTTTTGCACCCGTGGCCAAGATGGTCACAATAAGACTAATCATTGCACTTGCATCACATTTTGGATGGATTCTATGTCAAATGGATGTCTCTAATGCTTTCTTGAATGGTTTTTTGGAAGAGGATATCTATATGGAGCAGCCACAAGGGTTCATCAAGCATGGAATGGAGAACAAAGTATGCCATCTCCAAAGAAGCATCTATGGCTTGAAGCAAGCCTCGAGATCTTGGAATTCAAGACTACATTGCTATCTTATTTCACTTTCTTTTGTTCAAAGTGAATATGATCCCACTCTTTACATTAAGTTTGATGATGTTGGTATTGTACTTTTACTCATTTATGTAGATGACATCATCATTAGTGGAAATAGTGTTGATGGTATTGAAAAAATCAAGATAGATCTATCCTTAGAGTTCAAGATGGTAGATCTAGGGTGTCTTCACTTCATCTTAGGCATAGAAGTACTTAGAGGGTATGATTTTATCTTTATAAGTCAAGTAAACTATGCTCAAAGTCTTTTGAAGAAGTTTAAGATGGAAGTATGCAAAAGTGTTGACACACCAATGGAGCAAGATGTAAAAGTGCCAAATGAAGATGATGAAAGATCCTTCATGGACATCACTTTGTTTAGGCAACTTATAGGTTCCTTAATGTGGATCACTATAACTAGACCAGATCTTAGCTTTAGTGTATGTAGGTTGAGCCAATCCATGCAAAAGCCATTGAATATCCATTGGAAAAAGGCTAAGAGGATTCTAAGATACATCTCGGGTACATTGGATTTTGGGATTCTATATAGAGGAGATGTGATTAACCTTCATGCATTTAGTGATTCAGATTTTGCAGGGGACAAGAGGGATAGGAAATCAACAAGTGCCTATTCAACTTTCATAGGAGAAGGTGTGGTTTCATGGCTTTCAAAAAAGCAAGAAACTATATCTCTATCTTCAACCGAGGCCGAGTACAAAGCTTTGACAACCACTACAAAGGAGGTACTTTGGATCAAGAGATTATTGGTGGAACTAAAGATCATGGATTCAGAGGAGGCACCAATCATCTACAATGACAATATATCAGCCCAACACCTTGCATCTAACCCAATCTTCCATGCAAGATCTAAGCACATTGAGATATGCCATCACTTTGTGAGAGAAATGGTGCAAGCCAAGGAGATTGCTTTGGAGCATGTTCCAAGCAATGAATGTGTAGCTGATCTACTTACTAAACCACTTCAAAAGACACCTTTTATGAAGTTCAGATCATCACTTGGAGTGATTAGTAAAGCAATGATTGAACCAAGCTAGATAGTGAGGAGGAGTGTTAAAAATTCACAATTCTAGCTTGACTAGTTTTGGTCATATGACTTGTAAATAGTTAGATGGTCATGATGTGGCTTGTCACACGTGCCAAATAGCATAGGATTCCATTCATAAGGATGTTCTCAAGTAGACCTAAGTGTTAGAACCTTTGGAATGAGTCCAAATTATGCTTAGATACAAGGGAGAAAAAATAGGAGCTATTTTTGGTAATTTTTGCATTGTTGAGGGATCTCCAAGATTCCAACCCTAACTTGGTAGGGATGAAAGATCCACCAAAATTAGCATTAGGGATAGGTTTAGGGCTACTCATACCTGCCCAAAACCGTGATGGATCATGTATATATAGGTGATGATATCTCACCAAAATCAATCAAGCAATTTCATGTTTTTTCTCTCATAATGGTGCAATTGCTCTCTATGTTCATAATTGTTTGAGTACTTGTGATTACTAATGATTATAGGATTGAATGTAGGTCTGGTGTACAGTACTCAGACTGTGGGAGGCCGTACTTTCACACGTGTGAAGCCTTCTTCAAGGATTTGGGCCATTTAGTGAGGTTCAAGCATAGATTTTTGATGGATTTTGATGGTTCAACTTGTGCTAATCTTATGAAATCATAATCTATTGTTTCCCTCATCATTTCAAGTGTTTTAGGATCCTTATTTGCTGTAATTTTTACAGCATATATCTGTGCATGTGTGTCAATAGTCTAGCATAGTGTGTCCGCCGATGGCGGGCGGCCGATGATGTGTGTGTGTGTATGGATTTGTGTGTGTGTGTGTGTGCGTGTGTACTTGTGTGTGTGGATTGTGTGTATGATTTGTGTCTGATGGTGTGTGTGATTTATGTGGCCGATGGTGTGTGTGTGTGTGTGTGTGTGTGTGTGTGTGCGCGCGTGTGGATTTGTGTGTGTGTATATGAGTGTGCATGTGCATGCATTGATTTCTCAAAAACTCGATATCTTTACAATTTCTTGGACTGATTTTAGGGTTCTTGGCTTGAACGCACGTTTCTCTATGCATACTGAACTACTTGGAGCCCGGTTTGTTGATGCGGGTTCGTCTCGACAATGTGTATATGTATGTGTATGTGTTGTGCATGCATGTGTATGTGTTGTGCATGCATGTGGTGTGTGTGCACATGTGTATGTGTTGTACATGCATGTGGTGTGTGTGCACGTGTGTATGTGTTGTACATGCATGTGGTGTGTGTGCACGCGTGTATGTGTATGTGTGTGTATGTGTTGTGTGTGCGAGTGTGTGTATGTGTTCTGTGTGTGTGTGTGTGTGTGTGTGTGTGTGTGTGTGTGTGTGTGTGTGTGTGTGTGTGTGTGTGTGTGTGTGTGTGTGTGTGTGCGTGTGTTTGGGTTGCGATTTGACCTCAGCAAAGCCCAAGCTAATCACCTAAGCAACCCCTGGCTTGATCAGCCCAGCATTTGTTGAGCTCGAAAGTGTGTGTGTGTGTGTGCTTTAATCAATAATTAATCATCAGAATAAGACTTTGGGCATTAGGCACTAGGGTTAGGCTTTAGGCATTCGGCATAAGACATTAGGCTTTAGGCATTAGGCATTAGGGTTAGGCTTTATACATCAATCATTAGGGTTAGGCTTTAGGCATTAGGCATTAGATATTGGGCTTTGAGCTTTAGGCCTTAGGCCTTAGGCATTAGGCATTAGACATTGGGCATTGGGCTTTAGGTTTTAGGCTTAGGTTGTGTGTGTGTGTGTGTGTGTGTGTGTGTGTGTTAGGCTTTAGACATTAATCATTAAGGTCAGGCATAAGACATTAGGCTTTAGGAATTAGGCATTAGGGTAGGTTGTACACATTAATCATTAGGCTCTCTTCGGGATTTTGCGAAAAAGCCGACAATGATCTTAAAAAGCCGACATTGTCCTTAAAAATGCGATGATGCCCTTGACAAGACAACAGTGTTTGTAAAACAATTTGACTTCTTCAACATACTTGGCTCTCAATCTTCGTTCATCTCGTCTTCTCAGAGACCTCCTCGATCTAATGTGAGAGGTGCTCTTGGGTAGCTTTGGCCGAGTATGGAAATCGTCAGAATCAGCCAATATCATCCCACCGCTAATGTGTTGTAGAACCCATTGCAACTCATATTGAATGATGTCGCTCCGCTTTGCATTGTCATCTTTGATTGTCACTTGGAAAAGCATAGATCCTCGTTCGCTTGCATAAAACCAAGTGCTTATTGTTGTCGGTCTTTATCGAAAAACTGCTTTCCGCAATCTGCCACAATGTATCAGAATGTCTTATTGCTGCAAGTGGTTGACATTCTCAAAATTGGAGAGCTCCCAACAGCTTCACAATTTGCTTGCTTGAGTGCATCCCGCGTATTTTTTTTTTATCACTTGTATCTGCCATTGATGGTTTCATCTTGGGTTTCTTGGCAAGTACTAACTTTTGAGAGGTCTGTATCCTCCATTTGCTTCTAGGCATTTCCGCAAATCTTCTCTTACTTGAAGTTCCAATCTTGTCGATGCTCTTTCCTGATAGGTTGCACAAATCTTGGTTATCAATATTCAAGGGAATGGACTCATTGACAAGTTAGTAGTAGAAATAGATTGGACGGATAGTTGATGACGGTAGGAAAACATAATGAAGGCTTAGTGGAAGGTTGAAGGGACTAATAGTTCTACAGTTGCAGCCTTGAATCCTTGCAATGTCAATCTTTGACCACCACTTGCTGGGTGAGGAGCTTGCTTTATTCTGCAGGTTTACGGTTGTCTTCATCTTTCTTTCTGCAGGTCTTTCTTTCTATGATTTGGATCTCTTCAGGCTTCATAGGAGAGGATTCAACTATCATTGCTCCAGAGAGTTTTTTTTTTATCAAGATTGATCTGACTTGTTTGTTGCTTAAGTTTCGTCCAATTTCCTCCTCAGCTTCTTGGATCTTTCTCTCTATTTCTTTTAGCTGCTTCACCTGCTTTCTTAGATCTTCTTTTCTGGCTGACCAACCAATGTAGGTAGTACACAACAACACATGCCGTAATTGCGACGTGTTTTGCGATGTGAATCCCGAGCTTAATTTTTACATGTCGCTATAAGGTCGTCGGAATCCGACAACATTAAAACGCGTCGCAATCTGACATGCATAAAGTGTCGGATTTTGATGAAAATAATCCCGATGACGGAAAAACGTGATGACATGGACGTCGCAATGTGATGTCTGACGTGGACGTCGTATTTCGACATCCGACGTGGACGTTGCAAATGAATTGATGTGGTCGTTGCATTGCGACGTCTTGGAACCCAATCCAATTCCGACGCCTGTAAACACATAATGATGCTAAAATCTCCTCGACGGATGTCCGACGCCCATCCGACGTCCATCCCACATATAGTTAGACGTCAAATTTCGACGTCCCAGACAGTTGTCAGAGTCCGACGTCTGTTAACAGAATGCTCAAAAAAAATGTCCGACGTGTGTCCGACGTCTATCCGACGTGTTAGGACGTTGGAATTCGACGTCCCAAATTAGGTAAAAAAAATAAAAAATGCATAAAAAACAACGCCGCATTTTTATCGGGATGTTCTTGGAGTAGAGTTCTTGGAGAAGCGATGTTCGTGAATTGTTTTTAAAACAATATTTTTGAGTTGCATTCGACATTTGGATCAAAGAACAAACTAAGCATGAGGTACTTTTCAATCATAAACTACTTTTCATTTTATATTTTATTGCATTACTTCATGTCCATTATGAATGACAATAATTTATTGCATTGCTTTGTGCAGATCATAAATTTCATTTAGATTTTTATATATGATATTGATTGTTGTTTTGAAATCCGACATTGCACATGGTTTTAATTTCTTAGTTAGTTATTACGTCAATCCACATCTCTAAAATTGACATTGCAATTTTTGAAAAAAAAAACATTGCACATATAAAAGCAATGGCAATATAGCACGATCATTTGCAATAATAATATGTTTCAATGTAAAATGCTAAACATGTTCACAAAAACACACACACACACTCACTCACTCACTCACTCTCTCTCTCTCTCTCTCTCTCTCTCTCTCTCTCTCTCTCTCTCTCTCTCTCTCTCTCTCTCTCTCTCTCTCTCTCTCTCTCTCTCTCTCTCTCTCTCTCTCTCTCTCTCTCTCTCTCTCTCTCATTCTTAGTCCAAAATAAATATAAATCTAGCAATCTATTACTACCATAGACTATGTATTTAGCTATAATCTTAAATTTTAAATCAATGCAAAATGTTAAACACACACACACATCTTTTTTTTCTCTTTTTTTTTTTTTTTTATCTCTCTCTCTCTCACACACACACACATTATAAATTTAACAATCTATTACTACCCAACACTATCTATATCTATTTGTCTATTAACCTAAACTATAGATCAATGCAAATTTCGAAACACATACACATCCTCTCAAACACATACACATCCTCTCATACACTATCTTAAATAATTCTAACAATCTATTATAAACAATATTTTTAATTTTCTATCAAACACTATTTATTTATCTATCACTCTTAAATACCCTAAATTAATGCATAATACAAAACACACACACACACATACACACACACATATATATATGTACGCACACACATTCTCTCTCTCTTTATACATATCTCTCTCTCTCACACACATCTTAAAATTTAAATCAATGCAAAATGTTGAACACACACACACACACACACACACACACACACACACAATCTATTTATCTACTACCACACACACACTCTCTCTCTCTCTCTCTCTCTCTCTCTCTCTCTCTCTCTCTCTCTCTCTCTCTCTCTCTCTCTCTCTCTCTCTCTCTCTCTCTCTCTCTCTCTCTTTATTATCTTAAATTCAAAATGCAAGACACAATACATACACACTTCTTCCCTCTTCTCTCTCTCTCTCTCTCTCTCTCTCTCTCTCTCTCTCTCTCTCTCTCTCTCTCTCTCTCTCTCTCTCTCTCTCTCTCTCTCTCTCTCTCTCTCTCTCTCTCTCTCTCTCTCTCTCTCTCTCTCTCTCTCAGTCCAAAATAAATATAAATCTAACAATCTATTACCACCATAGATTATGTATTTATCTATAATCTTAAATTCTACATCAATGCAAAATGTTAAAAACTATCTTAAATAATTCTATCAATCTATTATAAACATTATCACAATCTATTATAACACACAAACACTCTCTCTCTCTCTCTCTCTCTCTCTCTCTCTCTCTCTCTCTCTCTCTCTCTCTCTCTCTCTCTCTCTCTCTCTCTCTCTCTCTCTCTCTCTCTCTCTCTCTCTCTCTCTCTCTCTCTCTCTCTCTCTCTCTTAAAACTTTATTTTTTAAAAAGATTTCAACCATGCATCTACACTTCACCTCTTCTCTCTCTTTCTCTCTCACATATTACAAATCTAATAATCTTAAATCTACTATTCTAAATAATACTAATAATCTATCACAAGACCATTTTAAACCATTTTAAATCAATGCAAAATTTAAACTCTCTCTCTCTCTCTCTCTCTCTCTCTCTCTCTCTCTCTCTCTCTCTCTCTCTCTCTCTCTCTCTCTCTCTCTCTCTCTCTCTCTCTCTCTCTCTCTCATAAAACAAACAAACAAACACCAACCTCAAACAAACAAACAAAAAGCAAATAAACAAAAATCAAGCACCAATCTCAAACAATGATCTTCAAGCACTGATCTTGAAGCACCCTTAAGCACTCAAGCCCTCAAGCCCTCAGGTTTAACTGTTGGCTGCTATGGTGCTCATGTGGTGTTCTCGTGAGGATCCTATTGTGATTCATAACTGACGTGTCTGATAGGTAGTACCTTGTTGGGTTGTTTTGGGCAGTCTTTGAAACTGTGTTTTTGGACATAGTCGGGACACTCGGCATGGTACTTGGTCTTGACTAGACATGGTCATGGAAAATAGTTGGACCATAGCGTCGTTGGATGTTTCGCTGTAAACATCACACGCATTCTCAAAGATTTGCAAAAATTGTTGAGGGCCCAAACTATCGTCAAACTTGGGTAGATCCAGCTTGGGAGTTCACTTTTTGATATGAGCGTTGTGGGCAGCAAAAGTGCCATTAAGGTGGGTTCTGGCCTGTGAGGGGTCAGCACCATAAAAATGGGCTCGAGCTCGTGAAGACTCGGCTCTATCAGGTTCTCAGATCTCGAATGGGTTTGTGGATAGCTCGTGTATTTGGGACCTCATTCGAGGGTATCAATTGAGTCTAACTGCTCAGTGGAAGGTGACACCATGTCGGGCTGATAATCTGTTGTGGTATTGAGATCAGGATGGTGTTCCATTGTGTACTATCGTGTATTTTGTGGTTTGTATGGGATTCTGGTGTTTTGGTTTGTTTTTTTTTTTTTGAGATCTAAGACTCGGTCGAGATGGTGTTTCAATCGAAATTGCAATCAAAGATCTCGGTCGAAAATTATGTGATATGGCGTGGATCCGACCCGGTCAAGATGGTGTTGAATTGATCCGATTGAGATGGTGATAAAAAAACTTCGATCGAGATTTGAAGAAGTGGCTTCGGTCGAGATTTGAAGAAGGGCTTCGGTCGAGATTTGAAAGAGGGCTTCAGTCAATATTTGAAGAAGTGGCTTCGGTCGAGATTTGGAGGAGGGCTTCGGTCAACATTTGAAGGAGTGGCTTTTGTCAAGATTAGAAAGAGGGCTTCATTCGAGATTTGGAGGGCTTCGGTCAAGATCTGAAGAAGTGGCTTCAGTCGAGATTTGAAGGAGGGCTTTGGTCGAGATTTGAAGGAGGGCTTCGGTCGAGATTTGAAGGAGGGCTTCGGTCGAGATTTGAAGAAGTGGCTTCGGTCGAGATTTGAAGGAAGGCTTCGGTCGAGATTTGAAGGAGTGGCGTCGGTCGAGATTTGAAAGATGGCATCGGGCGAGATTTGAAAGATGGCGTCGGTCGAGATTTGAAGGGTGGCGTCGGTCGAGATTTAAAAAATGACGTCAGTCAAGATTTGAAGGGTGGCTTTGGTCGAGATGTGAAAGATGACGTCGGTCGAGAATTGAAGGGTGGAGTCGGTTGAGATTTGAAAGATGGCTTCGGTCGAGATGGCATGGAGACCTTGCGGTTAAGATTTGGAAGAAAAAATAAGGAGCTCATCTGTTGAGCTAGTAATAGAGGGGCACGACTGAGAAGTTAACGGATCTGGAAATGTCTCATGTTTCTTGTATGAATCCGATCAAAGGAAGTGTTACAGCATGGATCGTTAAGAATGTGAGTTGTGTAAGTGGCAACGGGCCAAATGTTTACTGATTTCCTGCTCTAGAGAATCAGTTGGCTGGCTCTTTGCTCCTTCTTAGTTTCGGAAACAGCTTGCCTATTATCAGGCTTCTTGGGCACTTTTTTGGTTTATAGCTTTCTTGTTTCAATGCCCAGAATCAGGCAGAAGGGACAAATGTACGTTACAGTTTATGTCCTACTTGTCAAAGGACACCAAGGAAGGTCACTCTTGGACTAATGCACATGCATAAACAGCCACTCATACATGCCAAAACGTTCAATTATAAAAACAGTGTGTAGAGAGCCGTTGAATAAACAATGATATCCTACTTACTTGCTGCAAAAACAAACTGGATCATAATCCTAGCAATCTAAACTAAGCTACCATACATTCCATGAAACAAGAAACAAGAATTAAAGACTAAACGACATTTTGTTAGTCCAAGGATCAGGAAACACTCATTTCTTTATTCTTGGACAGGCCAAGAATATCAAGCACTAGAATGTCAAGAATCTGCAAGATCTACACCAAACCCTCAATTAAGCTTCTTCCTGAAATCATGTAGAATTTGTGCATAAGCGATACATCCAAAAACTCGTAAGTTCGATAGAAAAGGTTTGGAGCCTGTCCAAACTTCGTATGGTGTTTTTCCTGAGAGAAGCAGCACAGTCGTCAGCAACAATCATCGAAGACCAAACTCTTCTGCAGATATTGTAGATATTTCAAAAGATCAAACCATGACATTAAGGATTGCCGCACCTCAAGCACAATAAAGCGAGGAAGAAGATGCAGCAGCACCAAGACGGAGGTTCTGACTCTGTCAAAAATTTCCAAGAGAATGACAAGGCGCTGATGGTATAAGACCAACCAAGTAGAGATGCCTATCAATGGTATCTTGATTCAGGTGCTTCACAACACATGGCAACATGTAAGAACCTTTTTTCTACTCTCACAGCAACAGATTCAAAGTACATTTTCTTTGGCGACTCAAGTTCACACAAAGCTGAAGGCATTGTCCAACTCCAGTTCCCTAACGGCATCACTAGACAGTTAGATGGTGTACTTTACGTACCCAAGTTAACAAAGAACTTATCATCTATTAGCAAGATCACTGATCAAGGCTATAGAGCTTTGTTTACTGCTAGTCGATGTACTATTATTGATGGAATTTCCAATGAAATTCTCTCTGCACACAGAGAAGGAAATTTATACATTTTGAGTCACGATTATGCACTTTCTATGAGTAGTACAGATGCTCATGTTTGGCATCAAAGACTAGGTCACTTAAACATGCGTTCAAGATAGGGAAACAAGCTAGAACTAAATTTCCAAGAGGACAAGCCAGGAGAGCGAAGTCCATTTTGTCACTGATTCATTGTGACCTTTGTGGTCCCATGAGTGTACCTTCCTTGGGTCAAGCACTATATTTTACTACATTCATTGATGACTACTCCCGATTTACCATAGTCATATTCATAAAGAACAAGTCAAAACCATTCAGTTGCTTCAAAGAACTCAAGCAATATGCTGAGAATCAGACTGGTCAGAGAATCAAGGCCCTACCATCTGATTCAGGGGGAGAGTACTTATCAAATGAAATGGCAGACTACCTTTCATCATGTGGCATGCACCATCAACCAGCTACATTCCACAGCAGACTGGCGTAGCTAAGCGAAAGAACCACACATTACTGGAAGCTGCATGATCCATGACTGTCATCGCTCAATTACCCCAGAACTTTTGGGCAGAAGCAATTTCTACAACTTGCTATCTACAAAATTATTCAACACTAAGGCAGTCGATTCCAAGACACCATTTGAAGCTTAATGATGGCTACAAACCAAGTCTGAAACACCTACATGTAATTGGATGTCTCTGCTATGCTTAGTTACCGTCTGATTTGAGAACGAAATTACCCAATAAGCTATAAGTATATCTTTATCGGCTATTCAACATCACACAAGGCATATCGTATCTATGATGTTGATACATGTCAGATCTCAGTTAGTTGTGATGTTGTCTTTCTTGAAAACAAGTTTCATGATTTTAAGCAGAAGTAGCCAATGCAGGAGTCTGTCACAACAGATCCATTCTCCATCGATAGGCATCAACCTACGAAATTTCAAATTCAGTGTCCCAACAACTCCATTTACCATCGATGGGCCTAGACCCACAACTGTTCAACCACAAGCTGAAGTTATCCCAACCATTCACCCAAGAGAAACATCCACCCAAGCACCTGCAGTTCAAAGGTCTACAAGACAACGACAACAACCTAATCGTTTTGTCCCTCAGGCGTTTATCAGCCATGATGAACTTGCCACTATTGCAGAAGCACTATCAATGCCCAATGAAGACGAATGGGAAGCTGCCATGGATGTTGAGTACCATTCCTTGATGAAGAACAAGACCTAGAGTCTTGTCAATCCTCCTGAAGGTATAAAATCTATTGACTCTAAATGGATCTTCAAGCTAAAGCTTAAGCTAGATGAATCAATATCCAAATGGAAAGCTCGTTTAGTGGTTAAAGGTTTTGAGCAAGTCTATGGAATAGATTACACTAACACCTTCAGTACAGTGGTAAGGCATCAATCTATTCTCACCTTGCTGGTTATAGCTACTGCACAAGATCTGGACATTTACCAGATGGACGTCCAGACAACATTCCTTCATGGATATATACAAGAAGACATATTCCTTTATCAACCAGAATGTTACATCCTTCAAGACAAGGATCATTTGGTATGCACATTGCATAAGGCATAATATGGTCTTAAGTAAGTTCCCAGGGCCTGTTATGAAAGAATCAATCACTTCTTGTTGCAGCCTAATTTCACTTCTTGCTCCGCAAACTCTAATGTATATCTCAAACGTAAAGGTTCAAGCTATGTTGTAATAGCATTATACGTTGATGAATCCTTAATTATCAGAAGGATCGCTATAAGCCAAGAATCCTATTTAATCAATGTACTTTGCAAATATGGCATGGAGGACTGCAAGCCCATAGACACACCTATGGATCTAGGATCTAAGCTGTCCAAAGATATGTGCCCCGAAACTCAAGAAGATCAGCAAGAAAGGTGCAGGTATCCTTATTAGTCCATCATAGGATTTATAATGTATTCTATGATCTGCACACGACTAAATCTAACATATGCAGTAAGCACACTATCTCAATACATGCCCAATCCAGGCTTACAGCACTGGAAAGCTCTGCAAAGAGTACTGAAGTGCATTCAAGCTACGAAGCACTATGCTTTGAGCTATAATGGCAATACAGAAGCTGCACCCACACTGACCACCTATTTAGATTCCGATTGGGCAGAAGACGTGGATACCAGAAAATCCACATCGGGTTATATTTGTTTCCTTGCAGGAGGACCCATTTTATGGAACAGCAGAAAGCAGAAATGCATTTTGTTGTCCTCTACACAATCCAAATATGTTGCAGCTACATCAGCAGTCAAGGAGATAATTTGGCTAAGGAGGCTACTACAGGATCTGCAATTCCCACATATCGGTCTAACAATACTCTAGTGCGACAATCAGATCTGCATAGTTCTATCTTTGAACCCACGAACTCATAATAGAACTAAGCAAACAGAAGTTCAATTCCATTTTCTTAGCGAGAAAGTTCAGAATAAAGATGTACTACCAAGTTACTGTCATACAGATAGTATGTTGGCTGATATTTTGACAAAGCCATTGTCTAGAGATAAACATTCTACTTTAGTAGATATGATAAGTCTCATTGTCTTAAGGGGGAGTATTGGAATTTAATCTAACTCCTACTCATCCCAACGACCCTTCTTCCTTCTCTGATTTTTACTCTCTCAAATGAAACCTGTAGAAAATGAACTATTTTTCAACAGTCTACATATATGAACTAATTGTCGCTATAGTCTGCATTTTTACTTAAGTTTTTCAACAGGCGAAAAACTTGACACCCGACACTGTTGCTTCTTTTTACCTTCCTAAGAAACTAAGTGTTTAGCGACACTTATGTAAGTTGTTTTTGGGCCATTTAGGCACTTTCAGAAAGGCGACACTTTTTGAGAAAAATGCAATATTGCATTGCAGTTTCTGACAGGCGACAATTAGGGCAAAACACGACACTGCATTTTTACATATAGTTTCTGACAGGCGACAAAAAGGCGAAAAACCCGACGCTGCAGTTTTACATGGGATATTACACATGTGACACTCTACCGAAATACAAAGTATTCCAAGTACAGACTGACTATGTCTTCATGCTCCAATAACAAATGTTCTAATTAGTTAATTAACCAACTGTTAAGCAATCTTGTGAATGTAAAGCTAGATTAATCAAGATCTTCCAGTTGCTATAAATGTAAATGAGCGATTGAAGATATTATAAGTCATCATATATCAAAGGATGATCTGACAGAGATAAAACCGACCAGAACGGGTCTTTCAGTGGCTGACTCCTCAGAGTTAGTGATTATATATATATATATATATATTCAGACCTTTGGCAATTGTTTTGAGTCTATAATAGGATCACACGCTTATCAATGCAATGGTATTGTGATCTGATCGTTGTGTTTACAACATTATTATACAGATTCGCTATTGTTCTACACCATCGCATTCTTGTTGAATGATAATAACTCTCACTCCTCTTACACAAACATTATTATAAGAGAAATGTATGGCTATGACACTTTGTCTTTAGTGGCCCTCTATATATTGCAATTAGCACATTGACTGAATGCATAGCCAATTTAACCAAAGGCTACAAATATATGATTAGATCGAGATTGTTAATTGATTGATCAACTTAGAGTAATCTTGCGTTTAGTACATTCAAATAACTTCAATTTTATGCTCCCTGTGGCTACTCATAATTCAATTAATGCCAAGCTTACGAGCTTTAAATAACTCATCAAAATTGACCAAGATCGCGTTTAGTGCATTTGGATTGCTTGAATTCAATCCCCTATCACACAATATATTCTCAAATTTGATGTCACTCGTGATCACTTAATTTTGGCATTATCATTTCAGATTGTTCATTTAATACTAGAGTCGTCACAAAATGAGCACAAAAGTGTGCATAAGCACTTATTCAAAAAAATCATATCTCAAAAACTATGATAAATCACATCAAATCCTTTCACATATGTGTTTTTCATATATATATTAACCGATTAAAAATTCTAAGACCTTCATTTTGAGCAACTTAAATGTAAGATATGAAGTGTCAAACATGTGGGGGTACTGATGAAACTTCGATATTTTCATATATGGGAGTACATTGTTGTGAGTATTACATTCAATTTTTAGTCTGTCAACTCTTAAAAATCTTATATGATTAAAGAAACATGCTTATTAAAAAAAATTTGAATTTGAAGATCTATAGAGATAGATACATGCATTCAAAGTTACCCTTTTAAGTGTTGATAAAAATCACCAAAATTGAAAATAGCATATATGAGTGTATAATACCATGATTTTAACAATATTTTTTTGGTTTGTCTACTTTAAAAGTATTATATGACCATAGAAACATGTCTCTCAATTTTTTTTTTTCAATTTGAACTTATGTAGAAATAGATATGTGCATCTAAAATTACCCATGAAAAGTATTGGAAATTATTGAAAGGTGCAAATTTTCAGCTCTTTCGGAAGTGCTTTTTACAGCTCTTTCTTTGGCTATCTACTTTCAAAAATACTTTATGACCATAGAAACATGTCTTAAAAAAAAATTAAATTTGGAGTCCTATAGAAATATATATGTGCACCTAAAGTTGCCCATGTGAAGCGTTGAAAAGTACTGAAAATTGAAGGCTTTTGGAGGGCAAATTGCCATCAATTAAGAGAAAAAAAATTAAGTCTTCCAATAACACAATGAAGAGTTAAGTGTGGTTCCACATACAATTGAAAGATTGAAATTTCAATCATTTGATGGCGTGTTATGTCTCATCAAGTGACCAAGGATTTTGGTGGATCACATGAAAGAAAAAGAGGAATTTCCATTGGTAAGAATTAATTTTTTATTGATTTTTGTGCTTTAGAATTACTAAATCTAAAAGGTGTTTAATCTAATGCTTGTATTTTTTGAATTTTGTAGAGAGGATCCACATCAAGTGCACCAAGCAGAGAGGCCAATGATGAAGACATTCCATTGGATCAAGGGGAGGAAGAGGAAGAGGAAGATGAAGATGAAGAAGCAAATTCCATTGAAGATGATTATCTATTTAGTTTATTATGTAATGTGATAAATAAATTGGGACTTTTGGTACCCCATTTTCGAATTTATGTACTCTTTCTTTATCACGAATATAAAAGACTTTTGTAATTTTGTACATGATTGTCTTTGTATCAATCTTGTATATGATTGTCTTTGATACCAAACAATTAATGAATCAAACAGACAATGATTTATTTATGTGCATATTGAAACATACCTCATTGTCTCCTTTGTTGATTGACAATACTTGTGATTGATCTTCTTTTGATGGCCTATCAACATCAACACCAACACCAACATGAAATAGTTAGTAAGTTAAGTAATGTATTAAAATAAAAAACAAATGTAACATTCTCTATCATACACTCTTTTACATACAATTTTAAAAAACATCAACTCACATTAGTTACAATATGCACATTAGTGACAATATGTTTTTGATAATCAATCTAAATCTAATAGATCCAACATATATTTAGTTTCAAAAACTAAATCTTAAATACATCTATGAATTACAATCCTAAATGCACATAACTTTAAAACATTTACAATCCATAAGAAAATTGTAATAACAATTACAAATATAACATTTTCTATCATACACTCTTTTACATACAATCTAAAAAAATATCAACTCACATTTTAATCTCTCTCTCTCTCTCTCTCTCTCTCTCTCTCTCTCTCTCTCTCTCTCTCTCTCTCTCTCTCTCTCTCTCTCTCTCTCTCTCTCTCTCTCTCTCTCTCTCTCTCTCTCTCTCTCTCTCCTTCTACTTTTCAATCTCATTCACTCTCCACTTCCTCTCATTCACTCTCCACTTCCTCTCATTCATTCTCACGTTCAATCTCATAAGTTATGGAAGATGTCTGATGACCTTCCATAAGCCTATGAAGGCTCTTGAACTCCTCTAGGCCTCTCTCTTTCTCATTGATGTGCATGGAACTCCATAGTGTATTGGAGAGAACTAAATGCCATCTATATAAGAGGAGTAGTGCGCCCATTGGGAGGGAGAGAGATCTCTTTTGCTTACCTTGCTTATGCTCTAGTGTGGCTACTAGTGTGTAGAGTAATTCTTGTGTGTAGTATGCTAAGGGTTTAGATCTTGCTTATGGCATAAGTAGGGTTTGGATCTTGAGTAAACTATGGTTTGTTGTGATATGCTTGTGATCTGTTTATGGTTAGCAAGGGGGTGCTAGATAGGTCTTGCTTGGAGCTTGGATCTAGCTATGGTTGGGTGATAAATACTTGAGGCCAGCTTGTTATCTTCCTTTGTGTTTAAGAGTAGGGACACAGGTGGAGGAGAGTCCTTACTTGCAGGTGGACTTAGCTTGGAGTTGGAGAAGCATCTTGGAGCTTGCAGGTTGCTTGGAGGATATTTGGAGGCTCTACCTTGGACTTGGAGGACTTTCTCCTTTAGGTCAACCATGGGTGGATGCGACTACTATTACAACCAAAGCTGCATTCACCTTGCCAAAAATCCAGTTCTACATGCTCGAACCAAAATAAAATGTAAAATGTGTAAAGTGTAAAATGTGCAAAGTGTAAAATGTGTTTTTTTCTTTTGGAGAGGAAAATTGTAAGCTTCTTATAAACATCCTTGAAGGACACTTATATCCATAAGCAAGTATGTAGCCTCATGAAGTTCAAGATCACTTGTAATTACAAGATTAGGAAAATCATGCTTACTTTTGATGGGTTGTGGACTAGTCATTTTAGCATGATAAATCTTGGTAATAGTAGCAAGTACATGTTTTGTGATCTTGATCAATGTGATTTTCACAAGACATGGAGACATCAGATTTCCTTCAAAGAGAAGCATCAAGATCAAGGAGGAGCAAGTTTCAAGTTCATGCATCTTCACTCAACATGGAAGAAATCAAGTGCAAAGGTGCAAGGAAGAATCAAGATTCTTCAATTCATCTTGGAGGAGATCAAGATCAAAGAAGCTCTATCTTGGATATGGTGATAGATCATTTCATCATCTTTAGGGGCTCATTAGTCATCTTCTAAACCTGAATATGATTCATTTCTGATGTAAAGATCAGGTCTTAGAATTGTAGATAGATACATTATTGTTTCCAAGTCTAGATTTGAGGAGGAGTGTGAAAAATAGCCTAATTTGGCAAATCTAGCCATGTAGAACTTTGTAAATATTGTGTATAATTGGGTTCCACACTTGGAAGGCCAAGATGCCACGTGGCAACCCACTCCTAATGTAGGTTAGGTCAAGTCAAGAGAGTTGGTCATGTCTATTTGGTGGTCATCCCTACTTTATAGGACCTACACCTAAGTTTAAGGTGAAAATTTGACCAACTAGCTACCTACCAAGCATGACTCTAGGATCTAGGCTAGGGTTTCATTTTAGGGCAAGAAAAGTGAGTTAACTTCCTTATTACATGCTGGAAATCCACCTAATTTCAAGAAGGAAGTCGAATTTGCTATGTATTCCAAGCTCCCATAGTGAGAAGATAGAATATTTTTGGAGCTCATTGGCAATCTCAAGCTAGTTCACTATGTACATTGAGTTTTTGTGATCCAAATGAAATCAAATCAATTTCTACTTCTTTCTCAGCTTGAAGGCCGTACTACAGCCTATAGTACACACGTGTGGGCTCGTATTTCAATGTTGATCAATGCTTTTGATTGTTAATGCTTGTTGTTTGTCAAAATGCCAATCTAGATCAATCTTTTTGTGTGTTAAGCAAGCATCCAATCACTCTTGTGGATCTTTTGTAGATCCATTTATGGTCCTAAAGTACAGTACTTTCACATTAGGTACATTACAACATGAAAGAGAACCACATGCAAATGCACCAGCCAACCTTGTCATTATCATTCATGATAATCCCAAGACAGTCCCATGAGCAGTAGCCCCTCTATCTGTACAATTAGTGTGCAATGTTGCCAATAAAAGTAAGAGTGAGTAGTTGTGAGTATTCTCAACCATTACAAGCAGTCACTACACCAAATCAACTAAGCCTATAGAATATCCCAACAAGATAGAAATTTTGAATCTAGTTCATACATGACAATATATTAAGAAAATTATATTATTTTGGTAAATGTTGATGTTTTGGAATTTGAAATGGCAATAATTCATTTTTCAAAGACAAAAGAAGAACCATTGATATCTATCAAGTTCAAAAGGAGAGATGCCAATTTCATGGTTTTGTTTTTATATAATTCTGAAGTGCAATCTAATGTACAATGTATTGATTCACAACATCTATAAACATGCATTTTGATGCTAGCTCACCATAAAGAGTTCTTAGGTTGTCAAATTTTTGGTGATTCTCATACACTTTGGAAATCAAGGATTTTATTACTTTGGAAAACCATTTAATGTATAGAGCTTTTGAGATATATCTTGGATGTTACACACTTTTGGACATTTAGATCTAAGTGTTTTTTTTGCTTAACTTCAAATAAGGCAATTAAAATAAGCAAAGCTAATCTAATTTTCAAATTGGTTGATCCCAGTGTTATTTCTATATGTATGCATATAAATTAATAAAATTTATTAGTATGACTTATCTTAAATTTTGAAGAAAATAAGCTAAAATTATTTGTTGACATTAAACTCCTCCATTTAGTATCATCAACAATTTTTTGTACTTATAAGTATAAAGGCTTGCTCTAGAGAGAATGTTTTTTGATGATTATATTGCATTAAAAATATCATGATGGAGGTGAACACCAAAAATTATGACATCTCTTGATGTATTGTTTGTATGCACTATTAAGTAGAAAGGCCTCTTGTAGAGTAAACCTCAAAAAAATCATTTTGGCGCCGAACACCCAAGGTGATGATTTGTGATATTATTTTGCTGTTTTGTAAATGCAACACAATAAAAAAGAAGTGGCTTTCATGGTACAACCCTTTGAAAAGCCATAGCAAATGGCACAAATTATAATCAAATTACCTCCATAGTATGTATCTCATGGAGAACATTCTGGCCCTTTGTGGGCGTTCACAGTGCACACGAAGGTCTTGTTTTTATTTGGAATTCCCGTGCATCAAAACAATATAAAAAAATATACTGGAAAACAAATTCAAATAAGGCATGTTAGCAACTCAGAAGATTGACTTCTGTCTTGAAAAACAAAGCATTTAAGTCCAAATGAACAACAAATTGAAGCTGCGAAAGAAAAAATGAATAGAATAAATTGTATTCAGAACGATTAATTAAGAAGGATTAAGTGTTGTTGTTTGTTGCAGCTACATGTGCATGTAGTTCTGCACGTTTGCTTTTTGTGAAATGTGCTATATGTATTCGCCTTTATTAGCGATAGATTTATATATACGAGTAAATT
Source organism: Diphasiastrum complanatum (assembly GCA_029204225.1). Classification (NCBI taxonomy): domain Eukaryota; kingdom Viridiplantae; phylum Streptophyta; class Lycopodiopsida; order Lycopodiales; family Lycopodiaceae; genus Diphasiastrum; species Diphasiastrum complanatum. The sequence continues at coordinate 59,084,719 of CM055098.1, forward strand.
TTCATAATGCTTTCTATTCTCGATGATAATCACAAGATCGGCTTCGTGTGCATATCATATCATCTACACTTGATGATCATATAGAAAGCATTCAGCAGTTCCTACTACAATATTACATCATTTCCCAATTCATATTCCTATATTGATTGACGAGACAATAGCTATTCGTTGTCCTCTCTCAAAACATGGACGGGGCATGGCAACATTGTCTGAGGACAGAATACTTGTAGATACATTGAGAGAAGCTGATTGAATGTTGAAGCGGGTGTAGTCAATCTACCATGTGCTGGGCATGGTTTGCAATCGTCTGCCTTGCTGCAATTTCCTAGCTGCACCTTCACCTTCAAAGGGGGATCAAATGGAAACGTTGATGTGTGAGGTATAATCGCGTGTTCCAGCGCCTTCCCAGCCCATCCACTCCTCCCAATCTTCCCATGAGTCATCATTGACGCCCATTAGACCTTCAGAAACAACCGAAGCGCATTCATCCGACGAATCATACATTGCGCTTCCACATTGAGAAGCTGCTGTGATCAACATAGCCCCCTGCAAACGTCGATTTGATTTTTATTGTTGGCTGTTAATATTAAAGCTCTAAATATTGGATTTTAAGCGTGAGGATTGGGCGGCGAAAATACAAGCATATATTACAAGTCTGTACCTCGTAGGCCATTTGAATCTGCTTGAACTTCGGCGCACAATGGTCCCCTTTGCACACATCAGGATGGTACTGCAAAATCGATCGAAGAATTTTCGTTAGATCTGTCAACAAAACCAAGCTTCCCTCCTACTGAAGTTTCACGATTCTGACTGCTTACAACTCCTAGCGAAACGAAACTCTATCACAGATGCATTAAGGTAAAACGTGTGAGTGGATCTGTACCCGAAGGGCCAGCCGGCGATATGCGCTCTTTATGTCCTGCTTTGAAGTTCCAGGGTTGACACCAAGGGTAGCAAAGTGATCTCCTGCGTTACGCCCAATGTAAGCCTTAGCCATCACAGTCCCTTGCTTGAAACGATCTGAAGCTGGATAACTACTTGGCGACAATTTCTCTTGATACAAAGGGCTTTTGCGCCAATTTTCTTTAAGTCCCGGTATCTGCATAGGAATTGCTCGTGCCATTCGGGAACGTCAAAACAAGAACACCAAAAATGTGCCTCCAAGAAAGCAAATAGATTCGGGTGATAAATTAGAGAGGTTCACTGAAGAGTATAAAAATAAGTAAACGATCGATCTTCTGAATCCGATGCACAAAAGTTCTGAAATGAAGAACTACGATTAATCTTTTGAATCTGGTGAACAAATTTCTAAATCGAGGAACTAAACGGTCGATCTTCCGAATCTGACGCACAAACTTCTTCAAGACCTGCTTAACGAAAGATAAAAATTCGGGATGTCAAGTCAATCTATGAAATGTTTATAAGGTCTGAACGGATGGGAACCAAGAATAGAACCAAATTTGTCAATACAAATTTTTGAAGATCTGATAGCCAAACCGAAAAATCAAAAGCTTCATGAAGCAGGTCGTGATATCATGAATTAACCACTTGCAGGGAAGATCATAATCACACAGCAACCATAAATGACCTGCAATCTTTCGCTCTTAGCATGAGGCAACCAGAATCTGCAATAGCAACAAACTTCGGAAATCGATACAAATCAAACAAATCAGGACTGACAACGCTGGCTGACCCGAAGCGATTTGGAGTACAGAGTGACACAGAATGGATATATGATAAGAAGAAGAGAAAAGCAGTTGATGTGTATGCATCGAAGCGATGGATGGGCAGCTGATTGCGTAGGCTGAAGCTTATCCTTGCAAAATTCACGCCCACGTTTCCCTTTCACACGTAGTTAGCTGCAAACAGAAAACCATAAATTAATAGTTAAAAAAACGATATGGGTCCACTGAAAGGTTAATTTCTAGGGAAGCTAGGATTTACATTCGCATATTCGTAAGCTCCAAAAGCTAGATACTTGGAATGAATAGATATGGCGTGGAGGATGGTTGCTGCCGCGTTTGTGTGATGTGGATGGAGTGTTGTTGGATGGTGTCGTTATCCAAGACACCTCTAAGAATCTCATTTGTCCCCGTGATCCCAAACTCCCATGGGGACCCATCCACCACAAACATTTAGAAGCTTGGTAGTGAATTATCACCTTTCATGCCACATAATGAATGTCAACGGAGAAAAAATGTTGAATGCAACAAACATATAGGTGTTTTTTGTACCATGGGCCTCCATAGGCCCTCTAAAGAGGATTCTCAACAAAACCCTAGTTTCTTGTCACAATTTGGTGAGAACTTTGTGGGGATTCACCTTGGAATTTTGAAAAAAACAATAGAAGATCAAGATCACAAGGACTTGCTCTTGGCCATTCATCAATTTGGTTAGTCTCGAGTGTTTGTGTTCCCAATTAACCTTTGGAGGTTTCTACCTTTCAAATACAAATATTGTTTTCAAGAGAAACATATTTTGCATAGGTAGTCACAATGATGCAAACATCCAAGAGTGTCATATGGTGAAACCAACATCTCTCCACCACACTATGACATCCCCAAGCTTGGATCAAAGGGGGTAGCCATTGTCAGTGCAAAAGACGTTGGTTCCCTTTTCTTAAGGTGGTACATGCTATTTTGTGGATAGAAGAAACTAGGCTCATATAATTCATCTCTTTCGTAAATGGAAACAACATGATAATACATTTATAGTAATAGTAGGTTGCAATCATGGGACATGGCTTGTTATTTCTAGAATCATAAATTATTTCTCCCTGCGTACTTCTTTTTTAAAAACACAATGGAGGTGTGCACATGTGCTGAATGGCACTTATTGACATTGCTCCATTATGAAAAGGGAGATATCGACTACACAGTTTACAATTTGCCACATGTAACAAAGTCACTCGTCCTCACTAGAACTACCGCACAGAAGGTGCGATTGTGAAGATCTAAAACTAATCGATGTTGCCCTTTGTTGGTTGTTGTGTTGTACAAGAATAGCAGGGTCCCGTGGTACTCGATCTAGCTAAGTCATGCTCCTAACTGGACATGGCCCACAACACTACTATAATGTGGTGGGTATATATTTGAGAACTGTTATTGCCCCTGACTTTCTTACATTGATGGGGTTTGACTTATCATTTCCAAAAACAATTTCTTGATACTCTTCATATGGATCTACTTCCATACAAGCTCTGATTAGGGATAGATCCTTGTGTAAATACTTTGGTAATGGATCTCGGGTTCATGGGTTCCATAATTTATAAGTGATGGAGGTGGCATTTTTGAGGCTCCATGCTAGATCAATCATGAACTTTGAGACCTCTAGCTAACTCCATCAACATATTGTCGTATCCTAAAGTTGAATCTATCTCCACTTTCTAGTTATAGTATGCAAATCGCAAGAGGTCTATCACATGAATCTTGGGCCGAATGACATCACCTTGATTGAGCATTGGAATTGGATGATTCAAGATGCTAATGGTGCCAATGTGTTATTGATGTAAAGATAGACAATGACTCCCACTCTTTATCCTTCATTACCTACTTCTTCTGCTAGATTTCCTATTTGTAGGACTTTTGGTTGTGGTGTCTAGGAATACTATTTCAAAGGATGCCCACCTACTTATCATAGGGCAATATCATTGAGGATTAGTTACATAGGGCATGTCCCTAACTTGCCCATCTATGAAATAACTCATCTAATATATGTTCTTAATAGATCCTTGAATTCTCATAATGATGTTTTTGTTTTAATAGTCTAAGATGGTTTGGGATGGGATTAGTACCAAAATGTTTTAAACCATGCCTAGTTATAGGTTACACACATTACACCAAATTTATAGGTATTGTCCTTGAGGATATCTCTAACCACTTTGAGGTCAACCCTTACTATTTCAGGTAGGAGCCATTGTGTGTTGGCCTTTTGACCGCAGTTCACATTTCCTTTTCGCATATCCCATTGTCACCTCACACATCCCCATTGCCACTTGCCATAGAGTTGACAATATGCTATAAAAACGATCAATTTAATCACCACAACACACCATCAAGTGCTTCAAGACAAGACAAGACATAATTGCTCTCCCACAACTATATATTCACAACCATCCATTGTACAAAGAAAAGTTGCTTAAGACCTCAACATGGGCTTGTAAAAGAATCGGCTCGATAGTTCTAGAGTTAAGCACAACGTGTTACCGTCAAACTTAGAAAGTAGCTATAAAAAAACTTACACGATGATGCTAATTTAACTCTCTCCCTCAATAATCAACGCCTCACTAGATCTAAAAGTGTCAAATTTGTCTTAACTTAGAGCTTTTGTAAATACATCAGCAAGTTGCAACACTGTAGAACAATTTGTAATACTAATATCTTCAAATTATAGCTTTTCACGCACAAAGTGATACTTTACTTCAATGTGTTTGGTTCTTGCATGAGAGACTGGATTTTTAGCCAACTATATCCTGCTTTGGCTATCACAGAAGCTAATAGTTCAATCTAGCAATCTACGCAGCCAATCAACTTCTCGAGTAGTAGAACTTAGCGCTTTATATTCAACTTTTGTCGATGAAAGCAAAATGGTGTAATGCTTCTTACTAGACCATGAAAAATAGCCATTTCCAAAGTTGAAAGCATACCCTATAGTTGACTTTCTATCATCTACACTGCTAGCCCAATCTCGAGCCTCGTCTTCATGTGCATCAAACTGTGGAGCTTCTTCTTCGTCTTCTTCTTCCATGATTGAGGAAGTCTCTTGATGCTATCATCACCTACATGGTCTTTGTCCTCAACCCTATGAAACTCATCAAAGATGACATATTTACTAATGTGAATCTTGTTCATCACATGATCAAAACACTTGTACGCCTTTGTCCTCTCATCATAGCTGGCAAAGATGCACTTGATTGCTTTGGCATCAAGCTTGCTTCGCTCCTCCTTTGACACGTGTACATAAGCCTTACACCTAAAGACTCGAAACTTGTTGATTTAAGGCTTCATTCCCATAAGAGCTTCTTCGGGAGTCACATTTGGAACCGCAACTGTGGGACTTCTGATTTGCAAGAACGTTGTCGCATTGCATGCTTTTGACCAGAAAGAATTTTTGTAAGCCCATTTGCTTTATCATGGAGCGTGCACTCTCCATGATGGTTCTATTCTTCCTTTTTGCTACAACATTACTATGTGGCATGTGTGATTGAGTGAATTGTCTTTTGATGCCATGTTCCTTGCAAAAGTCTTCAAAATCATCTGATTTGAGCTCGTTCCCTCTATCTGATATTAGCACTTTGATTTGTGCATCCAGTTAGTTCTCCACTAAAGCCTTGAATTCCTTGAAGTGAGCAAAAGCGTCGAATTTATTCTTCAAGAAATAAATCCATGTCCTCCTGGAGTAATCAACTATGAAGGTCATAAATAATAGGCTCCCCCCCATCGACATGGTCTTCATTGGGCCGCACAAGTCACTGTGAATGAGTTCAAGTGGTTTCTTGGCTCTTGTAGCTCCACCTTTCTTGAATGTCTCCCTATGATGCTTCCCCATAACACATCCTTCACATATGGAGTGAATGATAACATTTGCCCTTCTTCTTCTTTTTCGGCTTTGATGATGACTCTCCCTCATCCTCATCATCCTTGGCCTTCTTTAGAATCATCTTCCAACCTTTTTGCTTGTTCTTGGCGAGCAATGCTTGATCCTTTTTGTCGTGTTATACTTATCTTAATTGTAAGGATATGTAGTATAAAAGATTGTCGTTCCCCAAAAGAGACTACTTATTATTGTGATTTTAGATGTTCTTAACTCATTTATTGTTCTTGGATTAAAAGTTGTTTGTCAACAGACATTTAAAAGTATCGGCGACCAGTATCACCAATTAAGATGTGGTTTCAAACATACAAAAGCAAAAGATATTGATGCTGACTAATCTCATATTGAACATGTTGCATTATTGATTAGTGTATCCGACTTATCAGCCAGACCGATCTATCAGTTTGTGCACCTAATAAAGTTTGTCAGAAAAGCGAGGTATGTTGCATCAAATAAAGCAAGCCAGAGAAACATACAAATGTCTCAACACAATCCAAATGTAGCCCGACAATCTGTCCTCAACAACAGAAAGCGCTCATTCAAAAGAACAACTGACTACTGAGCTGAACTGCATGGGTATCCATATGCAAATTTCAGAGTATTGATTCACAAAAACACAGAGCAAGCTTTAGGATGTTCGATGGCTGAATTGAAGCGTAAGTGGGTTACTTAATAAGTAACAAACTTCGCATGGTCTTTATGAGCTCTTTTTTCTTTGATGCAACAAACAACATTCTCATAGTGAACATGATAATCAGATTTCCATTCGGCATATAGCTCCCACAGCTCTGGAAGCATCAATACCTTGCAATAGGTTCTCTCTGTCGAACCTTGCAAAATTTGACTCTTCCTTTGGACGGTACAGGTCAAATTGACAGTGTCTTATTCGTCTTCTTGGACTTGGTCACACAAGTTCATTTGGCCTTCTAGGTATCAGCAGGAGCGGCCTCTGCTTCAAGCTCCTTCTCATAGATGGCATCTTTAATCTGGGTCTGCAGCGACTCGAGTTCTCTCTTCAGTCTGTCATTCTCATCAACTGCATTGCAAAACTCCTCATGGACTTCCACACCCGAGTAGCTCAAAACTTTGGAACTATCGAGGTTACCTGAATCTGCCTACTTTCCCTTGTGATAGGTCAGAACCTCTACCATCAGGCTATCAATATTCTTCAAGGCATGGGTGTGTTTCTCGTGTGAAGTCACACCAGAATACCCAACATCAGATAATTCTTTCAAGTCAATGAGCTCCTCCTCAAATTTGTTCTTTTCCTCGTACAGAGATTGAAGGAGTTCACTCTTGAAGGTGTTCTACAGTGTTGATTACACATGTTTCCATTTGGCTGCATCAACCTTGATTGTGCTCCCATCTGAACAACACTATAGTGTCATGCCGAACGCCTATCCTTGCCAAAATTTTTGGAGTCGAGCTATAGCTGCAGATCTTCTACCTTCTTCTGGTAGAAGTCTACCTTATTGTGAAGAGCAATGCGCTCTAAAACAAATGAAGCAGTTTGCTTATGTGCAGTAGATAACTCATCCTTACTCTTGTCCAATTCGGACCGAAGAGATAAAGAATAGTCATTTGACTTCCTCAATGTGACCAAAGCGTCCTCCACATCTTGACTCATCCCTGCATCTCCTGTGATGTCGACAATCTCAATAGTAGTAAGATCCACTTGCTATGGAGCTGCAAGTGCGGTCTTTCTCTTTTCCAACAGCGCCAATTCCCCTGACATCAAAATGTTATAGTGCACGAAAAGTGGAAAATGTGAGCTGCATATGCTGCAAACTTGCAATGCTTCATTGACCTGTGGAAGGCCTTAAAAGCGATGGCAGCAAAATTTATCTGCTCTCTCTTGATTGCCGAGAGCAGATATCCAATGTTTGTGACTGCAATTTTTGCATCTGTGCTCATTGCAAAGAGGACTTGGTTGCAATTTTTGTATAAATTCCTCAAAGCCGAGTCTCTGATCATAGAAATTTTATATCCTTTGCTCGACATATAAAAGTTTATGTGAAAAAAATTACCTTCATCAATATCCTCCCTGGATAAAGCTGGAGGTACTGATCCTTCACTTGGTAAGTGGAGCGCGACAACAAAGGTTGCGTCCTCGGACCTGTGATGAAACTACAACATCTGTGATGTCAATCATCTCCTGAATGAACTCGTTGCGAGCTTCAATCAGGACTGTGGATGGATTGACTATTAAGGTATAGCCAAGACCGCATTGATCAGCTAGCATTTGAAATTCTCAAGGTTCAACTTCTTGCGCACTTTCCAATTGACATTAGCCGGTAGAACACACAGAGTAGAAGCCATTATTTTAAATTGGAAAAGTTGCAGCTTGATTGATCGCAACAGATGATAGCGCACGATGAGCAAGGAAGCAAGCATGAAACTTGAAAAGTTGATCGCAAACGCTGATGAGATAAATGAAAAATGACGAGGAACTTGGAGTAAGTAGCAAAAATGGTGAAAAAATCAGTAATAAAGGTGGCGCATGGTTTTATGTTACACGTGTAAATAGAGAAGACGTTCGCCATCATGTAATAATTAAAATTCCGATGTCTAATTAGAGAAATAATTATAGTATGAATAGGCTAGCTATTTGGTACCATGGAATATTCTCCTAAAACCGAACAATCGGATTTAACTTATCCGATCTGTCGGTCAACACAATGAACGAACAATCAAGATGTAACAAACATACAATGAATGAGTGAATATTAAAATAGAATTAAATAAATAATTAAAAATATCTAAACGTAATATTTCTTTACGCGAGAACCATTTACCCTCGTTGGCTGCAAATTTCCTTGTAGATCTACCAGCTGGAGGGACCCATTGTCAAAGATTTCAATAACTTTATACCGACCCATCCAATGAGTATGTAACTTTTCTGGAAACTTGATATGACGGTTACCATATAGAGGAGAGCAAAGTCTCCCTCGTGCAAAACAACCTTCTTTATCATAGTGTCAAAGACCTTCTTTCGGCTCAACTAAATCTTTGTCATATCGATCAACGCTTGTTTACGATTCTCCTCCAGCTTTGCGATTGCTAAGAATCTCTCGTCTAAGCTCGATTGCTCGTAAGTAAAATTGGGAAGGGGCCCCACTCATGCTACTATAAGTAGAAGCTCTTTCTTTGTAAAAAACATTCTTAACGTATGAGAAGCAAATGCTGTCATTCAGGGTCCTCAACTATTGTATGTTGTCACTATGCTAATTAATCTTGCTTTTTTGTGTTTCTAGCTCAATTCCCTTTTTTTAGTGAGATTATTCTAGCTACCATAAAATGTAGAGATGCTTAATCTTGTGTAGTTAATGAGCTGATTACTATTTGGTGGTTATTTTGTTGGTGTGGGGTGGTGAATTAGTGGATAGTGGACGTGTGGATAATGTTAGATAGGCGTTGTCATATGACATGAAAATGCTCAGATACCATATATAGAAGCTCTTGAAAAGGTAGGATAATGGATTTCAAAGTATTAGCTGCTGGTCAATATCACGGAAGTTTTAGTTCATCAGCATGCTTATCTTCACAAAGAGCTCAACATTCAGGATTTGAATCCAAAGCATAGCAGAAAATGCAATTGTAAGTATACGATTAATATGTACATATTCGTTTAAATTTCTTTGCTATTAGAATTTTCTTTATATTAAAGTTTCCTACCAATCTACCAATCTACACAAGATTAGTACACCTTACATCAATTTTTCATCAATAAATCTAACAAGAACAATCAACAAAGATCAAAACTATGGCTTAATGGTTTCACACATGTGAAAACCTATCCCTGTATGGCCTTCCAACAACAAATGAAGTACACTAAGACTAGAATGCAATAGAATCATAAAATCACAAGACAAATGATGAAATTACTCAGGATGTGCTCCAAAACCAAGATTTGGCTTGCTTGTTGATTATGGAGGCTCTATATATACACAAGAGGTAGCTCAAGTTGTTGCTGACTTAGTTTCAACTCCTTTACAATCTTTCATGCCAAACTTTTCTAAGATGGATCTAGCATGCTTAGATTGACATATGAAAGTAATATCATTACTTCTAGTGACTTCTATTCCAAGTATAACCTTTAGAAGTCCTAGATCTACCATCTTAAATTTAGTAGACAAGGAAATTTTTACATCTCTAATGCCATCAAGATCATTTCCTGTGAGAATTATACAGGTTTTGTCCTACACTATCCATTTTGCAAGCAAACTGTCCTTTTTGCCAAGTACAGTCCTACCTTGCTCATCTGTATTCTGCATCATGTCTCGTGACTGTGCTGAATCTTCTAATCCGACTCCTCCACGAATAGAATGAAGAATTCAATGTATCGATGCACCAAAGTATGATGGCGAATCTGACCCAGTCCGATTTCTCCAAGACTTTGATAATGCATGCCATTTTTATGGAGATACCTCTGAAACTGAAAAGCTTCGCCTATTTCCCATGGTACTCTATGACACCGCCAAGGAGTGGTACTTGAATCTCGAAGCTCCTGATCTTGCTTCTGGGACCACCCTCAAGGACGCTCATCAAGCGTTTCAAACCATCTAAACTGACTCAGAACCCGTTCATTCAAATTACTCATATCAAGATGCGTCGCGAAGAGTCTGTTCAAAACTACATTGAGCATTTTAAATGTCTCAAAGTAGAATATCATTGAACGAATGGCCATAAAACTATTTTTAGTTGGATTGCCTAAAAACATCCGCCGTGAACTCGAACCAGTTGAACTTTATGATCAGCTTAAAGTTGTGATAACCGATGCTATCCGTGAAGAAGACGAAGGTTCTGACGATGACTTTGACCATCGTGAAAAGAAATCTAAGAATCCGGACTGTCCTAATCACTCGAAGTCTGATAATATTGCTCAGTCTTCTGAACTTCTACATCAAATGGAAACCTGGCAAAAAGCTCAACAATCTCATATGGATAAACTCACTGCCGATTTCCAAACCGCCATAAAACAGATTGTTGAGAAATCCTTTCTAGCAAGGGAAAATGTCTGGTGTCCAATCTGCTCACAACATCGCACTGCTAATGAATGCCCTCAACGGTGAAATCATTTCCCAACAGCCACCAGACCCACCATTTATCGAGCTTACCGCCCTTACCCGCCACAACAACCTGTGCCACGACCAGGGGTTTACCAACCACGACCACCTGTACCAAATCAATACCCATCCCCACGTCAACAGTTTGTTGTTAACCAACCTGCCCCACAAAACGATGTCCATTATCTTGATCCGAATACCATCGATCTGGCCACCTACTATGTGGAAGACAATACTCAACCACAATACTCTACTGAAACAGTTGTTTATTATACCTATGATTCTAATGCTCAACCGGTGGATCCCAATGCCCAAGCTTACAATCCAAACCAAGCTGCCTTTGCCGCACATCAACTACCCGCAATACGAGGATGCTTTATCTGTGCAGGTAAACATCCTAGTATTCGCTGCCTAGATAAACTCCGCTTTCCTCCAGCTTGTGAAGACTGCGGTATTGAACATCACGTGAAGGACTGCCCATCCCGATCTAAGCCAGCCACTCCTGTCTGTTCAGTGCAAGTAGAAACCTTTACGAAACACATCCTGCTTGGGTCTTGACTTGGGCACAAACCCAACGCCAAGCCCCTACACTTGCACCCAGCAAAACTCACCCACAGGTTGTTCCTCCAAGTGATGATTTAACCCCGATAGTTTACCCTCACCCATCTAAATAAATTGGGCTGCATCATGAGTATCGCCAGCAAATCTGCAATGCCGACCAACGATCTTCCTCTTCCCATAAAGTACCTCACAAGCTCTTTGAAAGCAAAACCCTTGAAGGTACCAAAGCTTGGGGATATTTACTACAAGCCAATGTCACTCTTCCCTTCCATGTACTCTAGAAGCATGCTGGCCAGTGGAAACAACAAATCCAATCTAATACCACCACCACTATTGATGAGTTGTCTGAAATGCCCTTCAGCGAACGAGGCAACATCAAAATCCAAGCTACCCATCATCAATCCCGTGAAGTTTTAGCAGTACACGATGGAGGTTTCAGGGTTAATATCATTTTCACGTCCCTCATGATGGAATGGAATCTGAGAGACAAGCTAGCCAAACCTACTTGTCAGCTTCGGATGGCTAATCAAAGTTTGGTCCAACCTACCGGTTTCCTTCCGCACGTGCTAATCAAACTAGGAGGTCTCAAGTTTTCTGTTGATCTTGTAGTATTTGATATTCCCAATAATGCCTATTCTTATGAATTACTACTTGGTCATCCGTGGCTCACCAATGCACGAGTCGTTCATGACTGGAGCAAAGGCTGAGTCACTTTTGAAAATCGTGACAGTTCTATCACCATTGACTCAACGGGTAAACTCAAACCTGCACACATCCATGACGAGGGATCCTCAACCACCACCAACTCAATATTTGAGCCATACTAGTCCAGCCACGAAAAAGGTCATTATGTTAAATCTACTGATATCATAAACTGGAGTCACAATCTAGCTACCATTGATTGTGTGAATGCCGATTACTATGCTCAGCATCAGGATAATTGTACCTCTCCACACCCGATTGATCACGACCAATTACCTGATCTGGATACACCCATCAACCAATATCAATTTTATTGATATCCTTCCGCACCATGATGAGCTGCTAAATGTTGCATGGCTACCTACTAATGAATCAGACGATTTATTCATTGATGATGAGAACGTCTTACGAATTCATAATTGCCCAAAAGATATGGACATTTTTGATATTCAGATCCTCAACTATATGGAAGCACTTCTCCGAAGACCTATTCGCAACATGCTTCCAAGGTAGAATCCGTTGCCAAGGTTGCAATTGAAAAACTTGAGACAAAATTCTACCGTCCCAAATGCCCACACTATCCATGGGATCTCTGTGAGGAGGAGACTATCTTTCAAATTGATGACGAGATCCTCCATGACATACCAACTGTCTCTCCACCACCAAAACCTCAACCACATGGTCATACTATGTAAGAGAAAATGAAAAAACCACTTCAAATTCAACCGTCGGGTGACCTCACCATTGTTCGGGAAGTTCTTGAGATTGCCTCTAGCCCTATACCAGTCCTCAAAAAAGCACCATCTCGGCAAGATAAAGGCAAGGCCCCCCTCAAATCTCCATCCCATGATGTTCATGCATACTTTAAGGACTATACGATCGAGGATGTCACAATCAAATTACCCCAAGCTCAACGTGAGCCCACTGGTAATTCACCCTATGAAGGCCCTGCACAAACCATAACCCTTTCCTTGAGTGAGCCAAATGAAACCAACAAATATCTTGTCCACGTCGGATCTCATCTCAATCGCGAACAATGAAGACGGTTTGAAAAGCTCCTGCGAAAATATCGACATATCTTTGCCTGGACCTATAAAGACATGAAAGGCGTCTCACTCCAAGTAGCTGTGCATCGTATCTTGCTTAAACCGGGTGCGAGGCCCACTGCGAGTTGTCCATACAGATGCAATCTCATCTATAAGGCCAAGATCAAAGAGGAATTACAATGCCTCTTAGATGCGGGATTTATCTATGAAATTGAGTATACTGAGTGGGTCTCCCCAATTGTCATCGTCCCCAAGAAAAATGGAAAACTTCGGATCTGTGTCGATTTCAAGAAACTTAACGCCGTCACTGATCGCGATCATTTTCCATTACCTTTCGGAGAATCCATCTTAGAAAATCTAGCAGGAGATGAGGCTTACTCCTTCTTAGATGGCTTTAGCGGATATAATATGATCCAAATCATTGAAGAGGATCAACACAAAACCGCCTTTGCCACATAATAGGGAACCTTCTGCTGGAAAGTCATGCCTTTTGGTCTCGGCAATGCTCCTAGCACCTTCAAACGTGTTATGCAAGCGGCCTTTTCTCAACAGATGGGCGATACCTTAGAAGTTTACTTGGACGATCTAGGAGCACATTCTGCAGAAATACGTCATCTGTTTGTGCTCAAATTTTTTTTTATCCAATGTCAACACTTCGGTATCTCTCTTAATCCTGAAAAAAGCCAGATTTGGGTAACCCATGGTATTGTGTTAGGACATATTATCTCACAAAATGGCATTGCCACTGACCCTGAAAAGATCCTCATCATTCAAAACCTACCGGAACCACGTACGATACGTGAAGTTTACTCCTTCCTTGGCCATGCCAACTACTATCGGTGCTTTATTTTCAATTTCGCTAACAAAGCACGCTTAATCTACAAAGTAGTTGTAGTTCCCAAATGGACGGATGAACAACGCGTCGTCTTTAATCAACTCAAAGAAGCCCTTACCAATGCACCCATCCTCCGGGCTCCTGATTATTCTAAAGAATTCCATGTGCATACCGATGCATCCAAGTATGCCATTGGAGCAGTGCTCACCCAACCAGAGAATTCAAAAAGGACTACCCAATTCGTTTTCTTAGTCGACAATTGATACCTGTCGAAGTCAATTATACCACTACCGAACGCGAAGCCTTGACAATGGTATATGCGGTTCAAAAGTTTCGCCATTATCTTCTAGGAAAAGTCTTTGCGTTCTTCACTGATCATCAAGCACTGTTGCATCTCATCAACAAGACCTGCACCACCGACCGTATTACTAGATGGATCCTATTATTGAGAGAATTTGAGTTTAGGATCGTGGTTCATAAGGGAGTTCAACATTTTTTAGTAGACCATCAATCCTTTTCCAAGTTGACTCTACACCTGTATGGGCTAAGGAAATTATCGAATATTTAACTTCAGGGCAGATGGATCCTTCCTTCTCTAAACCTGAACGTGCGTTGGTTCTCAAAACTAAACCTTATATGTTAATTGCAGGACAACTCTACAAGCAAGGGATAGATGGAATTATCCGACGATGTCTTACTGAAGGAGAAATACCCTCTGTAATTTCCCTCACTCATGAAGGTATTGGTGCCGGCCATTTCTCTTCTGAAACAACTGCTAAGAAAATCCTCTTAGCCAGTTTTTGGTGGCCAACACTCTTCAAGGATACACACAATTACACTTAAGCTTGTGATGTCTGCCAACGCACAAAACGCTTTCAAAAAACAGATTACATGCCTTTACACCCCGTAACCACTGATCAAGCTTTCCAGAAATGGGAAATTGATTATGTCGGACCTATTAGTCCTGCTGCTTGACACACACAATCTTGTTACATCATAGTAGCTACGGACTACTGCACCAAATGGGCCGAAGCAAGAGCTGTTCGCAATGTTGACGGTCGTTCTACCGCCAAATTTCTCTATGAACAGGTTATAATTCAGTTCGGATGTCCTCTAGAGCTTATCAGTGATAGAGGTACACATTTCCTTAACTCTGTCATAGCATAACTTCTTTCCAAATTTTTTGTGGTACATTGCAAAAGTTCCCCATACTATCCATGCTGCAATGGCCAGGCAGAATCCACCAATAAAATCCTATGTGGAATTCTCACCAAAACTGTCGAATCCAGCCGATCTAATTGGGAACTCAAACTCCATGCTGCTCTCTAGGCTTATCGCACCACCCCAAAGTGAGCTACAGGCTTAACCCCTTTCCAGCTCACATATGGCCAAGAAGCCGTTATGCTTGTGGAATTCCATATCCCCTCCCTTCAAGTAGCCTATAACCTTGAGCTCGATACTCCTCAGAATCTAGCAAATAGGTTATTCCATCTGGAGCAACTCTGTGAAACACGACGGATCATGACTGTCATCGTTTGTGGACTTGTTGAGCATGGCTGAGTCAATGACTTCGGTTGAGTCGGTTGCTGCCTGCGCAGAAATCTCATGTATTTTACCAGGTAATGGCTCACAAGCTAAAATCACCAACTCAGAGTTTTGTCGGCAGTAGACAGCGGTCGAGTAGACGACGACGCGTCGTCACGCGCCTGCGGGCCGCATGTGGATTCCCATCCCAACCGCCTAGCCACCCGCCATCATTTCTCTTTGACCCCAAAAGGGCTGGTATCAGGGGACAAGGGTACATTTTCTACAATGAGCTTATACGTGGATGGTGTTATAGTCTCCATTTGCTTATGAGACAAATGCACTCTTTTTGGTGCCTTTACGGATGCAGCCCATTGTGTGTAGCTTGCATTCTCCAACACCCCCACTCAAGCGAGCACAGGGCGAAGGAAACCCCCACATGCTCGCAGGACCAAAACCATGGCTCTGATACCAACTCAGAGTTTTGTCGGCAGTGAAGAGCAGTCCAGTAGACGATGTGGTGCGTCATCACGTGCGCGCCTGTGGGCCGCGTGCGGGATCCCATCCCCACCGCCTAGCCACCTACCATCATTCCTCTTTGATCCCAAAAGGGCTGGTACCAGGGGACAAGGGTACATTTTCTACAATGAGCTTATATGTGGATGCTGTTATAGTTTTTATTTTATTATGGGATGAATGCACTCTTTTTGGTGCCTTTATGGACGCAGCCCATTGTGTGTAGCTTGCATCCTCCAACAATTTACTCATGAGAAATAGATCTCGTTTGTAGTTGAGTTAAAGATCCAAACAATCATAGTCCAAGACTATCCACAACTACTTGTAGACTTCTTATGAGAAATCTAGTATGTGTCCAAAGGTAAAACTATCCAGTTGAAATAGAGGAGCTCTCGAGTGATTGTTTTGAATGATCTGAAACTAGAGGAGTTTTGGGGGTTTTGAGCTATGAGATATTCATGAATTTGGAAAGTAGTGTTATTGATTAAATTAAAAGTTCACTAATTGTTACCAGGTACCATTTTGTTATGGATTGGATCAGAGGAATAAAGCTTTAATCTTAATCTTATGTCAAAAGATGTCTGTATAAGTTAGCCTAATGTTGGTTTGTACACTAACATCTGAAGTAGGCTGATTGGTTGAAGAAATTTTGTTAGTAAAAGTTAGATGGCTGGAAAACTTGTAATGTGGAATTGTTCACTTCAGAGATTTCCCAGTCAGCTGAGTTGCAAGATTCTCAGTGAATTTTGTGAGTAACATATGTGGATTATGGACATCTACCAGTTTATAGCCTACGTTTATGTATAGGAACATAGTTGGATGTGTTTCTTATGTACATCATCGTAATCTTGTGGATCCGCTATGTGTTTCCTATGTACTGAGTTTATATCGTATACTTAAACTAGTAAGTGTGCATAGACATAAGAACAATTAATGGCCGGAACAATTACTTGCAGGTTAATGATTCTTTCTTTGGAAAGAATAATTCATTAACTTATTGATGGTTTGGATGAGGATCTAAATGTGGTATTGTTTCAGAATATATAAATTCATACCTAGACATTTAAGATTTCTGAATCATTTACAATTGACTTAAGTAATTGGATTACTCTTGTTTAGAAGTTAATTGGTTGAATGAGCAGTGTGAAGAGAATTCATCAGGAACTATTTATTTTGATCTATATTGCTCATAAGACACATGATTTGTGAGTCATCAAGATTGTGTATGCATAGAATACAGAAGATTCTTGATATAGAATATTTCTGGAAGGAGAAATACTTTAAGTTATTGACTGTATCCGAGTGGGCTCATATTGGATCTTAAAGTCTAACTAATATCAAGGATAACCACTGAATTCAATAGGAATTCAGTAGAACTTTGTAATCTCTAGTTGTTCTTCTTGGTAATTTTATGAAGTTTATATTGTCAAAGACGGATGTTTAACGGTCTTTTATTATTTGGTTGATTGTAGAATTTGGAACTCATAATCAAGTTAAGAATTTGGTTGGAAGAATATTCTTGGAATCCAGTAATTTTCCTTGTGGAAAATATTTCAGAATGTTTCTTATATTTCTTGAGTGGTATGTTATCCATATACTCCAGTATCTTTCAATGATGAAGTATGGTTTTGAAATTCTGTAAATTACGATTGACGAATCATAAGATTCTAAATGTTTATGATTGACAAATCATAAATTGATACTTAAAGGTCACTAGAAGATTATTAGAAAATGTGAGGATTCTTAAGATAATGAATCAATTGGGAAGTCAAGGATGTAGATCCATTATTTGAACTCTAAAGTTGTTTACTCTTGCAAAAAATTGAGATTGTGTGGTCTCACAAACATTTTCATGGAGGTAATTTGTTACTCTTGAGGAATTTGCTTACGTTAGTGGATGAAATTCTACTACAGATTGTAGTCAAGGAATGCTTGTGTATTGTTTTTCAGCCTAAAATCTCTGGTTAGTTAGGAGCAATTAAGTTTTCAAGATTGAATGGTTGCTATTTTTTGACATATGATGCTAGGGATAGAGCACTTAACTCAAGAGAGTATCTGGGGTACTCAGAGCTGAGTTGAAGTTATTTTTATCTTGATGGATCTCCTAAGAGATTTTGGAAGGATGAATTGTTGTACCTTAGTTTCTAAAAAAATTCTAAGTGTACTGGTACCAAAAAGCATTTATGATAGGTCTACAAGTAATCGTGGATAGTCTTGGACTATAATTGTTTGGATCTTTAACTTTTGAATTTGATTTCCAAAGTAAGGTGAGAACTCACACATAGATTCATGTAAATTGAAGTTATATGAAGGTGATGTTACTAGAATGGAGAGAATCAGGCCCAATTGGACCATTTATCTCTTAGTGTATATCTAAAGGTCAATATAGTACTTCAGTGTAGAAATAGATAATTTGGGAATTATTTCATCTCTAAGTACTTATTTGATATTGAAGTCAAACTTTCAAGGTAAAAGTGAAAGTTAAAAAAATTGATTTGTTAGCTTTTGAACTTGATCTTCATGAGTACCTTGGAATCTGAAAGAGTACTTTGAATCAGAGACAAACAAATGAGGAATCTTTCTATCTCTGGAATACAATGGAGTTCACAAAGGAACTCTGATTCATGCTTCCACTAATTGTCTCTAATTACATTCATTCATGTACGTATCTCACTTCTCTCAATAGTGTGTTGCTGTTATGTATATATACATGCGTCAGTTATAACAACTGCGTGAGAAAGCGGCATGAAGTAGTGCAGTTACTACAAAGTACTGAAATGAACTGTGATTACATCAGACAGGGCAGAGGAAGAGATCCATTTTAAATAGTGATAGTCCACAATCGTCTAAGGTGTCGGATAAGTCAGGTCGACTAGTTCGCCCTTGAGAAGATGTCGATGGAGTCGATGTCAGGATGTCGAGTCGGTAAAGTCGGTGTTGTCGAAGTCAATCTTGCTTTTGCTTCAAGTCGATGTATTGCAACAACCGTTCGATTTATGCGAGTTAGACTGCATGCCTTTGTAGAGAGAGAATATTTACAGAATATACTCGGACTCAGGAAATGAATATAAGTGAGTAGGAGTGAAAATTAACTTCAACACAAAGACCACAAGAAAATGGGTGAACAAAAATGAGCTGGATGTCAGCAATCTGGTGAGTAAAAGTGCGAGTATTCGGTTTAATTTGTCGAGATGTCCTTTGAAAAATCTAAGCATGTACTTGGTATGGCAACATGCTTGAGTAAAAATAATGAGCGAAAAAAAGTTATTCAAATCGATGAGTAATAGGACCGTGAGTAAAAACATTTTAACTTGTCGTTTGGTGGGGTTGTAGATCAAGACCTATTCTACTCACCGGTGGTTTGGTGAGTAAAATTTTGCATTGAACATGAGAAAAATGGGAAGGGCAAGTAAAAAGCCTACATTAAAAAAAAAAACAAGATAAAAACCACTTCCAAACAAATTTAGCATCGTCTCTCTGACAATGACGACAAAATAATATTGTCCTATTTTTTCGCTACTTCCATAGGGTCATGAATGAGGGTTACGAAGGGTTTTGGATCTACAATTGGTGAGTGTCGTATGTAGTATGATTTTGGATCCAATGAGGGGAGGGGGTAAAACTATCTAGAAATGGAGATCTAGGCATCAACCTTATTACAAGATCAAATCGTGGAATGGTGCAAGAGAATGAAAGATGATACAATACAAAAGAAATGGCCCCCTCTTATAGATTTTAGAGGTGAGCCGAATTTGGTTATTTATATGTTGTTTGAAGTCCGCTACTTGTTGAATTTCTTTTGATGGTAGAGATCTCAATAGATAAAAGTTTTGGAGCTCCCATTGCTTATCTTCCGTCGATGCTCTCCATAGTCCTAGGGTTGCGATTCTGCATTTGAATATTCCTGTATGATTGACAACAACTAGAAACTCATTAGAAGGTTGTGTGAGAATCTAATAACAATGAGGGAGATGTGCTTAGGCATAAATTAAGCATAACGAAACAAAATTTCTAATTGCTTTTGTATATCCCCCAACGTAGACACTAAATGAGCCTTCTTTTGGAGAGCTCTAAAAGATTCAGTTCCCACGTTGGCCAAAAAGTAGTGGGGGACTTCAACATGATTGAACAATCCAATGATTGTGAGGATATGGCAAGGCAATGGGGGGCACTGACATTCACCATTGGGCCAAGTTGAAAAATCCAAAAGGACATGGCCGATGCACTGGTCCTCAATGATGAACCAAGCCCATGGAGCATGACATGGGACAATAGGCATCAAGTTGATATGTGTGCTACTATGCACGTCTCAATCAATTATAAGTAATTGAACGGGGCAGGTGGTTCACACATCCATCAAAGGTCCAAGTCCACTACAACCAAGATCTCTCAAATAGCATCCAGTCTTTTGCAAGTGGAAAACTGATTTAAGCTTAATTGTCCTTGCGATGAGACCAACACATAAGAGAACAATTTACAACTTTTTGGAATGGAATTCCAAGAAATGACTTAGCCAAAGAGTTTTGGGATCTAGCAACCAAAGAGGCCTCTCATTCAAGTCAAGGAAGAGCATAGGTGCTAGATTAGCATGTATCTTGAGCACCTAAATTTAGCTCAGTCCACAACTAGTTATTGAGCGAAATCCCAAAGGTGCCATCAACGAGCACAAAGAATGGGACAAACATACAATCAAGAGTCTAAACACAATCAACGTGAGTGACATTGGGATTAATCTAATGAGATGAACCAACCACCCAAGGTAAATTGAACCATGTCTCTTCGAGAGTATCTTGCCTTCTAGGGACTGTATCACTTGTTTCATGATGAAGCTTGCACATTGCATCAACAACAAGGTTAAGTAGTTACATTGTTTGGAAGTAAATCTTTTTATCCATCAAGCATTATTTCTACAATTAATGGTGCCCTCCTTGCTATTTAATGGTCATGGTCCAATGATGTTGTACCTATGGGTACGCATAAAGCCCTCGTTAGGTAGTGAAGTCCGGTTCAGCACAATGTCCATAATGCCCAAGCAACTTGCTTGGGCATGGTGTTATGGCTAGGAAAGGGCACTACAAAGAACATGCAACATATTGCTCGAGCAATTGTTTGGAGTAGGCGTTATGACCTAAGCAGAGTGATCCAAATTTTCTTAGGCATTTTGATCGAGTAAACCACTCGAGTGAGAGGCATAAAACCCCCCTCCCCAAGGACGTCAATTGACGGTTTTACTTAAGGAGTGCACCCAATGCAAAGAACTTAGAAGGCACATGTAATGGGCCAATTTGAGTGATCAGATTTCCAAGCAAGAGACCAGGAAATCCGCATGAAGTTTCTGGTTGCATTCCGGAGAAGACACACTAGACAACTTTTTTACACTTGGCAAGGCACCGTCTCCTTACACCTTTTGCAACCAAAAATGAATTATAAACGGCCTTTAAAGGAAGCGACTTCGGCATCCACGTATGCATCGGGATAATAACTTCTCCCAAATTTCCAACCACAACAGAGTCCTCTCTTCTCTCGCTTGCTTGCTACCAATTTAGCAAAGCTTCGGTAGCATCGCTCATGTAGGTTTGGAGGTCGAGATACGCAGAGAAACAGGGAAGCAGAGAGTGATTGAAAGACACGGAGACATTGATTGTTGCATAATTTGAGAGGATCGACAAAATCGGAGTGGTGTGGCGATGGCAGGGAGCAGCATCTTTGATCTAGAAAGGCAGTATGCTTTCTATGGGGCTTACCACAAGAACAGGGTGAATGTTTTCATTCACGTTCTGTTCGTGTGGCCAATTTTCTTCGCATTTGCGATGATGGCAGCATACACGAAGCCGTTGGTCCCTTTGCCACTCCCTGCCAATGTTTTGCCTTTTGGTCAGTACATGGTCCTGAATTGGAGCTTCGTCATGGTGGCAATCTATGCGTTTTACTATATCAGTCTTGACCCAAAGGCCGGCTCTCTGGCAGCTGCATTGTGCCTCGCATGCTGGGTTGGATGCAATGCCCTTGCACAGCTTCTTGGATTTTCTCTTGGATGGAAGGTCCTTTATTTCTGATGACTCTGTTCTTAAAGCTCTTAGTTGCTGGGAATTATCTTTTGCATTTTTGATTTCATGAGGCTTAAAAGTCAGATTCTGGTTTGATCCTTTCTCACAACAGTTTATTATCTTGCAAAAAAGATGCACGTTCTCACTATCTGGATTGGTTTTACCCCGATCAGACGATCATGCTCAGCTTGAAATTTACACTGTCTGATAACGCTGTTATATCTGTTTGCTTTCATGATATAAACAAGTAATCTGTACCCTTGATGATCTCAGGTTATCCTTGTTGCGCAAGTGGTTTCTTGGACCGGCCAATTTCTTGGACATGCTATTTTTGAGGTAAAGGTTTCAATTGTCCATTGGAGGTAGTTTGTCATTTTGCAAGCTGATACTAAGAGAGACAGAGAACTCAAGGAAATAATTCGAAGGAATTATTAGTAGAGAGATGAAAAAGAAGTTGTGCGAATGTTTTTTTTAACAAAAATTAGTACATGAAACTAAATGTGTCCACCCAATTATTCAATATTCTGTGGGAGCATAATAAGGTCTCGGAGAATACAAAAGACAACTTACACTAGTAAATGATATAGGTTTGTGGATGAGACATAGGTTATCTAGCTGATCAAATGTATTACATCTGAAATGGTCATGCTCACACTTGGAATGGGAACATGTAATTAACTATATAGGGTGGGGATAGCGGATTTGTTGGTTGCAATGGCATGTCGGCTAACAGATCCTGTTATCAATTGCTTTTGTCCATTCTGCACCCAATGCAAGCAGTTCATGTCCTACTCGTAACAAAGTGACATTAAGTTAAGAAACATACTTGTGTCTGCCCAACATGGGCTTCGTTGGTGGTACTATTCTTCATCCTTGCATTGGCTTCAGATTATTTTAGGATTGTGGAAACACTTCAGGTGAGTGTAACTAGAAGTAGGAAGGTTGCCACTAGTGCCACATCACTCTTATCAATTGAATTACCTGCTAAGAACTGGCTGGCACCAATAATGCAGATATTATTGCACTTACCACTCACATCACTTTAAACCATAGCTGCCGGGGAATGGGAATGTTAAATCCTTGTGGTCAAAATAGGGGCATAGTCAGAAACCTTGAATGTTTTCTCAAAATAACCACCTGACTTTATTTTCTAGATGATATTTACACTCTTTTGCACTCGCAAAAAGAATGTGCAAATTCAAGAAATTAGCAAACTAATTCTAGAAATAAAAGAGAGGCAGAGTGCGCCCTTGGTTTTGTTGTTGGCTGTCTCCTTTAAACACAATAATCAGTGTTTATCTTTCAAAAATCCAAGAATACGAAGGTTGTTGCAAAATTTCAAACTTTGGCTTCAAACTAACTACCAAGTTCTGACGGTCTCTGACCCCTGTCTCCCTTTATAACTAGTTCTAGTGCCATTCCGTGCCTCGCGTCACTCCTAAAACACAATATTGTTCTGTTGCTGCATGTTTTTGGACTTGGATTAATTTTGGGGCTTTAAGGCCAAGCAATTCTGTTTAGTTCTTGGGAATGAGCTTCGTGAGCTCTCTAGACCGAGCCTCAGGTTTTGGAGCTAGGTCTTGACTATGATGGCTAAGTGACTGGCTCACCACTGTACGCTGTCCATATGCAAGCAATCCAGTCCTATTCTTATATATACCGCTGCAGGTGACATGGTCATGTCACTGATTCCAAATGAACCTGCATCTGCAGTCATGTTATTGGGGAAAAATTACTGAATATTGGTAGTGCTGGTGATTCTATTCTAAATTCCTTGCACTGGCTACAGATCATTTTGGATCATGGATTCTGGAATCACGTGTGCCACATTACACTTGCCAGTAGAAATACCTGCGAAAGAGCTAGGTGGCACTAATAATGCAGATATTGTTCCACTAACCACTCACGTCCTATTACCTCCCTTTAACACACAACAACAGAACACCTCAATCTGTCCTGTACTATTTGTAATATTTCAAAGTATGTGATGATAAGTATGTCAGAACACTTCAATTTAGAACGAGACTACTTTATGCATGATCTGCGTGGCTAGTCATCTTATTTACTTTGATATCAGGTACCACCATGTGCAGCTACAGTCACTGATCTCATATTACTCTTTAATTTCCCTTCACCACGAGTCTCTCATTCTGTAGTGCGGAAGCATGTGGAAACAATGCTTTATTTTTCGTGAAACCCTCCTTTTATGATTTCTGCAAATGAGCTCCACACTGGGCTCATGACATTCATAAGGATCTGATCTACCGTTGCTCTTACCCAGGTCTAAATGCTGTGGGTCTCCCCTTCAGCTGAACAAGCTCTCCTCACCATTTTGGATGATCTGCAAATTGGGGCCCAACATTTCATTTCCAAATTTTTCTGGCAACCATAAGCCTCCTTCCATTGATTATCTGCAGAAAACTCGTGAGTAAAACAGGAGTGAGCAATAGCAGGTTTAATTGGAGGATCCTTCCAATTCTACTCTTCAAATAAAGTTTGTGTAGATCTCTCAGCACTTGGAAAGATAGGTATGGTGTAGTACTAGAAATATCGAAAATTTTGATTCATATGAAATTGTGATTTTTTCATTAACTTTCCAACTGTAGGGTAGTTTCAAATATTACCTTCGATATGTCATATAGCTTTGCTCTTTAGTGCTAGCCTTTGTCATGACTGAGTTTGCCCTTCAATTCCAGAGAAGTGATAGAAACTCTGGTTGTTCAACAATTGTATGAAACCTAATGCGGACATATATTTGTGCATGTGACCTATACCTACTTTAGAGTGCTGACGATGTGAGCAGGGATGACGTAGCACTTGGTCCATGTGATAGTTTCCCATTCCGGTAAGGTAAGCATTCCAGAACGTCGTTTTGAAACGAGCCTTGAAAAACAGAAAATTCAGTACGTAATTGGTTTTTAGCTGATAGTTTCTAGCCGGTATCTTGGCTGGTTGTAGTAGCAAAATGATTGCCGAGTAAGGGCACCAATGGATGAGGGTAATTTTTTTTTTATATTGCTGATTGTTTCTGCTTCAAATGCATATCAACCTAGTTCTGCAGTTGGGAGCACATTTTTATGGTTAAGATGCATTTTTGGGGGCACAGGATCAGGCACATTGTCAGTCAACAACAGAACTTGATGAGACCTTTAATATGAATCCTGACATGGAGAGTACCTATTTCCTAGAAAATTTCGAATGCAGACCCAACACAACCATAGATCAAAACAAAGACTAATCTTGAGAAAAAAAACATTGGAAATTTTTTGAAACTCAGGTATTTTGTTTTAGATTTTGAAACTTGTTCCGCCCAGTACATTCCAAAACGTACTGTACAGAATGTATAATATGTTCCGACCCGCGTTTTGGTCAGAATAGGTTTCTGAGGTCCATGCTATGCATGGGGAAGTTGATGGTCTAAGACTTTGCTGTTGGACTCCATAGGGTTAAAGATTACACATCTCCTTGGTTATGCTGGGCATTGTCCTAGAAATAACATTTATATATGACATCTTCATAGGCTTAAAGATTACCCATCTCCTTGGTCTCTTGGGCATTGTCCTAGACAGAAGATCAATATATGACATATAGCGTAAAGATTTTAGACTTTCAAAGAAAGACAAAAGGGCCTTTGACAGCCTTTGCAACTCTAGAAGTGTGTGTGTGTGTGTGTGTGTGTGTGTGAGAGAGAGAGAGAGAGAGAGAGAGAGAGAGAGAGAGAGAGAGAGAGAGAGAGAGAGAGAAAGAGAGAGATATGATTGATTTCCACTTCTGATTTAAGTCGAAGCATTCCACTTAGCAGATCAAAGATTTTGAGTAGTCTATTCTCTTTTTCCTTGATATGCAAGTCCATTCCGTTGTCTGCAGAAACGGGCTCCTGCACTTTTTGACAATCTTGCTCAAGCTTTTCTAATGGCACCATACTTCGTTCTTCTCGAGGTCTGATCTCCTTGAAATTGATGTATATATGTAGGTCGAATACTGTTTGCTGTTATGGTTCAGTGGTTTGCAAGAGGGTTTGAGTTTTTTGAATCATTAATACTTGCATACTTTGGTTGTTGAGTTAAATATTTAAACTAATCTATTTGCAGCCTTATGTTTGAGAAGATAACTCAGCTCTGATTCTTTCCATCATCTGACAATAGCCAATTACAGTTGTGTGTAGAGATAATCGAGTTCAAATTTGATGGCGTTTGTTCAAATTTTGTGCAGGTACTCCAATCTGGATGTAGATATGAACCCTATCCTGGATTCAATAAGAATGTAAAATCGAAAATCAATGCCAACCTTACAGAAATGAAAGCACAGAAAAGAAGAAGAAAGGCATCATAGTTGAGTGATTGTTCTCCTAATGTACCGAGTCCCGACTGAAATTATCATGTCAGAATTCTTGTCAGTTGGTTTTGACTAGAGTCTCTCATGAAGTTGGCTGTTCAGTTATTCTCATCCTAAAAATTCTATTAATGAGAAACTGTGCACTTGAGAGTCTAGGCTCATCTATGAGAAAGGTCAAAGAGTCTTATTTCTAGGTGAATGGTTGCATAATGGCTTCATGTATTTGAAATGAATATGGAGGTAATAGCTATACAGAATTTGTTTTTTCCTGCATATTTTGTGATCCTTTTAGCAATTTGATGTTGTGAACCAGCTTAGGTTTAAAATTTGTGGTAAAGTGTTTCGTAAGACAAACAGCCAAAGTATACTCTGAACTGGTTTTCGTTGCTGTAGTATTTTCACAGTAAAGGTTGTTCACAGTTCAGAACTTGATTGCCATTCTGGCCATATTTACTGCAAGGAGTGCTAGTGCTGATAGTAATGAAAGAAAGTCTCTGAGCTTTTTGAGTTTTCTTCTTTGTGCTAACAAGTTTTAGAAATTAAGTTTATAGGCTTCTCTTTCATAGTTAAAAGAGATAAGGCTGATTTCGTTCCTAGTGAAGGGACAAACTTCTTTAGTGCTAGCTGGCAAAGGATAACTACATGTGAGATGGCTTTCACCACACCAGGTTTTTCCGCTAATCCAAATATGTACAATCATTATAGCTGGATTAGGGGAGCAACCTGGGGTCATGTGAGCCATTCACCATCAACAAGATTTTTAGCTTAAATAAAGTACTTAGCAGATAGTGTTGGTGCTGGAAACTTTGTCTATTGTGATTTGTCAGTTCTTCAAAAGTATTATTCATAATAAAAATGGCAGATTTGCACGCATCCTCTCAAATGTGTATTCTTGCCAGAGCGTGCTTCATGTCATGGAAGATGTCACACACAGTTGGCCATTCCAGAATTTATGCCAAACTATTTGCTAGAGATGGGATTTTGATGTAAGCTAAAGTGTCACTTTTTTTAATTGATAGATTGGTTTCATATTAGAGTTTTGTTGAAGGAATGGTTGGAGCATATTTTGAAGCATATCTAGATTTATAAAACTAGTATGGTTTCATTTTGCCGAGATCAATGAGGGACACCTAATTATAATCATCTATAGGCAGCATGTACCCCAATGTTACTTTGATAAGAAGCTACCTTCTGTTATTTTTTAGTTAAATAACGATGATGCTAGAGAAATAATGAAGTCTAATAATTGACAAAGCTGTGACAATAATGTTAAAGAAATGATGAAGTCTAATGATTGATAAAGCTGTCAACCCCAGATTTTGTTTCATCCTGTTAACAGATCTATTTTGGTGAAATTAAGCTCATGTCATTTTTTGGGACTGATTGAAAGAGATCTGATACATTGCAAATTTGCATATAATTTTTTAGCTGTTAAAGCTGATTATGCTGCACAAATAAAGTTGGAAGCTATTGCCACGAGAGCATTTGAATTTTGTAGTTATTGGATATCTATTGATTGCAAGAGTTCTCTTATAATATGACGACTCTATTTAAATGGTGCATGGTGCTTTTGAATGAGTGGTGCAACTTACAAAATCTCCATATTTTTACCAATTTGGCCTGTGTGTGTTTTCAACAATTGAATTACGTTCTTGTAGGAGGCTACTAAAAAAGGATACATAGAAATATACATAGCAAAGTTCTGTTAGTGTCATAGCTAGCTTTGATTTTTAAATAACTAAGAACCTGAGGTTTCAGTTAAATTTACCTAGCAAGAGTGTTGAAGGGTTAAATCCATGTCCAACTTGTATTCCAATTTTAGGATTTCCTTTCTTTAAGTAACAATCACGTATTACAAGTAACAAAATCTAGCAGACCCGGATACATTCTTCTAAACCTCGATGGCTGCCAAACCCATAAAGAAGCAATCAAACTCTTGGTTCCACAACCAGCTTGGCACCATCAACTCTTTTTGCAAAGAAAAACCTCCATGGCATGATATCTCGACGCACCAGTCTATGTGCACATCAATCTTTATTATTATCCAATAGGTCATCGAGAGCCATTTGCTGACACAAAGGTGAAAAACAAAATTTATTGGCCCAAGCCAGCAACCCAGCAGACGACATGATCACAAATTGTCATGTATTCTACCAACAACATCATGGCAACCCCGATCGTGATGTTCGATATTTTGCGGACAACTGCTGGTGGCATCTTTGGTAGAATTACAAGGTTATTAGGATCGGGGACTCCCATCAATTGCCATCGATATCAATCAGCCCTTCAAGACTAATTTAGCCGACCACATCAATGTAGTGAGATTTTATTACAAGGTAGCTCTCACTTCGGTGCCCCATGTTGATATGGTCGAGTTATGGAAAACACATGGCTTTCTTCAGGGTATGCTACATAACTATGTCCCAAGGCCCTTCCTTAACAAATTACGCTGGCAAATGATGGAAGGGATATAAGTTGGATTGTTTCGCCAATATCTCTGCATTTGATCTCGAGATCATGTCTTTTACGTACCTACATAAAACTAATACAAAGTGAGTTACAATTAGAATAGAGATTGTATTAAAAAGTTTTGATTGAAACTATTCATAAAGGATCGAGTGTTTATAGTTACTTACGAGTTTACCATTGAAAGTACATCATCTTGTAGGAGCGATAGTTCCCGCCTGATGTAATTTAGACTTCAATCTTCTTCCACCTCAACACACGTCAAAATGACATCATTGTATATAATTTCAATATTATTTTGTTTTGAATGTCTACTGGCTTCCAAGTCTTGATCGAGTGACACCCATTTACCTTTATTCTTTTTCCATCTTTGATAATGGAAGCATAAGCTCAGCATTTGTTTTTCAATTTGATAACGAAAGCACATGGAAGACATTTTAATTTTGGATTCTATTTCTCCATCTGATCTTTTGTCCCAACCTTCATTCATAAGTTCTGATAATAAACTATCTGATAAATTTTTGCATACAAACATCGTTGGGGTTTTGTGTACATGGACACTTGAAAAGAAATCCGCAAATATATTCAAGAAAAAAAACCAACTCAATCTGACTGTTTTTTATTTCGTGCTCATTTTTAATGAATTTTTTACATCATTATATATCTTGCAACAAAATGATTCTGAAACTATAGCATCTGGTGCAATCCATTCATCACTTTCAAAACTAGGTAATGGAATTGAGGCTATTTGTCCAAAATTTTCTTTTGTATCAAGAATGTACATTGATTTATAAAAAAAGATCCCACTATTTACTAGATCTTTTGCAGTTCTACCTCGATATTGCAGCTGTCTAGTTGTGAATAACATCTAACACACCTGCTAAAGACCCACTGGGCTCCCATTCATTTATGTTGGATGGATATTAATCTGCAAGAGAAAAATGATCAGATTGGCAAGTTTACTATTAGATATTTGTGAATGAAAAAAATCTAAGTATAAAAAATATCAATATTCATAGTTGTTGTTTTTGTGATCCTGACGGTTGAATCCTTGCAGATTTATCTCTGAATGCATATATACATGTTGGACTAGAATTTCAGAAATAGATTTTCCTCCTGATGATGTTCTGAAATCCAAAATTCTAGCCTTCCAATAAGATCGAAATGATAGTTTTGACCTTTTGCTTTTTCAAAATGCTCCTCTTGATGATGGATGCATCAAAACCCAAGAGTTTTTTGAATATTTTCTTGGCACCCATAATCCATTATCATCTTTCTCGTTGAATGGAAGCACAGAGTCGTTTGAGGAGCACGACTTGCTTGATGGCACCATTCGTAATGTGTGCACGCAAAAATCCGAAACACTAAACTATGAATCTGAAATGTGTTGGCATAAATTTAAAACATTGATCTATTTGGCACCACAAACTAACTCTGGTTAACCCTGTTAACCATGATTTGACAATGCATGTACATTAATGGTACATCGATTTTCTCATCTCAACTATCTGTCATATTCATTTTCAATATTTTTGGGTCTCTTCGGGCAGTGATGAGCTGGAAGGGTAGGCTTCATCAACCAATAGCATTTCCACATATTGCCCGACAAAACAACAATATATTTTAAAAGTTTTTATTTTATTTATATTTGAAAAATTCTACGTTACGTAGAACCCTGACTTCAAGGTTTCAATTGGTCCACATGACAATAAAAATAAGACAAAAAATAAAAAAGCATCTTTTTCAAAGGCCCTCTTCGGGCTCTAAGTTTATCTAATGCTTGCGATTGCTTGCAACAAAAAAAAAAAACCTCTTTTTCAAAGGCCCTCTTCGGGCTCTAAGTTTCTCTAATGCTTGTGATTCCTTGCAATTCTGTGTAAAATGATCTATATTTGTTATTTTTGGATCCACATGTGTGAAATACAGTAGCTAGCTGGTTTTGTATGGACAGCAACAATACTTTATCATTTGATTGATGTTTAATCAAGTTTTATTAGAGTTTGCATCTTATTTTGTATGTAGATGCTGATTTTCTACATTAGTGACATTGGTAGGATATCTTCTTTTGTAACCCAAGATCTTTTTGTGGATTGGATCATTAATGATCTAAAATCCTGGAGCAATGTAGTGTCTAATATTTTTCCAACTTCATTCATAATGCTATCAGTAACTAAAGCCTTAATCTTTTTCATTTTGTTATTGTTTAACATTGATTTCATAGACTTAGAAGTCAAGATAGAGCCTAGTGAGTTTCCAATTGAAATCTCATCGGCCAAATGGTCTTCAACAACCAATGCTGATCTGCATTGCAAACATAATGTTCATGAAAATGTCAGTAGAAATTTTTACACTCATAGTCTTCACAGTAGTATAATAAGCAAATCATCAGAAAGTTGAAATGAATATATAATAAAACCAGTGATTATGGATGAATCAAAAAGTTCAAGCAATATCTAATACCAAATAAGCTATAACTTACTTGAATGCACGGATTCGTCTTTTTCTATGACCTCCTTTGGATGATAGATCACATATATCCTTGGCTACCAGTATTTTCCTCTTGTTGCTTCGAACCTTTCTGTTGAGCACATCCATATCTTTAACAAGAGACAAATATGAGATACGCATGGATTGAAATGCAGTTTTTATCTCATCATTATTAGTTGCATAATGATGCAAAGAAGATTTCAACCTTGCGATCTCCTTCTTGAGCATCTCATTTTCATCCAAACAAGTTTTCAACTTTGTAGATTTTTGTTCGCACTCCTTTGATATTTTCCTTGATTTCCCTTCCAAATAATGTATTCTTTGCATTGAATGTACATTCCCATAGAGCATCAAATTTTCACAGTAACCCAAAAGTCCATTTTTGCCATGTTCTTGATGACCATAAATCTACATGTTTTAGCTTTTCCTCTCTGTATTGGATCATATCAGAAGTTGTCAATTTGTTTTGCTTTGAATTTTTTGTCCTGAGCGGAGCATATTCTGGTGACAGATCCACATGAAGATGATAAAGCTTTGTCATCAGTACAATAGTATAGTACCATACAACACAATGACAATAACAAAGTTGGAAATGGCGCTAACCCTACTGAAGATAGAGATGGCGCTAAACACTTGTTTGACCCTAGAGATAGAGGTGGCGTAGACTTTGTTTCAAAGATGTCACTCCCAAATCAAATTTTTGAGTTTTCCCAACTTTTGGAAGGGAATATCTCATCATTTTGAAAATTATATTTTAACTACGGCTAGGCACTAGTGAAGTTTGATGTGACTAGACTAAGGTGCATTCATTTACATGAAAAGTAGTGCAGATAGATGCATAAAGAAGTTAGAAAATGATATTATAACTACTTTATAGTTAATTTTCTCTATCCTACATGGCATTTCTTATAGGGCCCTCTTTGGGCCCATATTTTCTCTAATGTATAGTGTACCAATAAATAGTAGAACCCAAGAGAACCATGTATAAGCATGATATGAGATAAAAAAGAGAGAAGATGTGTCTCTCCACGAGTTTCCTCCTTTTATAATAGATCCAAACCCCATTTGGCCACTTAATTTTCCCTCCAAAATGCTAACCCTACTATCTTTGGGTCTAGATTCAAAGTACCCAACATTCAAATTTGAATCTACTCAAACTCGCATTCTAACTTTTCCACACTTTCAACAAGTGTTTCTTCAAATAAAATTTAGAATAATGAACTTTGAAAAGTCAATCTCTAAGTCTAAAACAAAGTTGGCCTCAATATGCCAAATATGGCAATATAACAAATATGATCAAACTAGTTGAATCTTTTACACTCCCTGTTTAACTAGTTCTAGCATGGACTTTGATAACACTCCAAATGATATCCTATGCTTCATGAACAAGTCCCTTTCCAATGCTTTGGTGAAGATATCAAGTACACATTCCCTTGAGGACACATGTTGAAGCTCCACCTCCTTTGCAATGACTTGCTCCCTCACAAATTGTTGTTGCACCTCAACATGCCTGCTCCTAGCATAGTTTTGACCATAGGACTTTGATCCATCATGAGAATGATCTTATTACTAAGAATAGATCTCCTTTAGATGATCATGTAATGCTGAAAATAAAAACAACGATAATTGATATAGAGAATAGTGTCCACTTGGGATGCTTCACTATTTCTTACATCAATTTCACATGTCAAGAGATAACTAGTACATGAAGAATCAAATAGAATGTAAATGAAATGATTCCACCATGCTTCCAATTCTGAACTCTCTGGAGAAATACAACAAACAAACAATAAATGTGAGTGATCAACATTTGCTTGCATGTCTCCTCCTCCTTTGTCCTTTGTTGCCATGTATCCACCATGACACTCCATTAATGAGCTTCCATCTCCATCTTGCCACAAGAAACCATCAAGCCTTGGAAATCCATGAGTAAATGAGTTCATCCATGATACTAAAGCAGCACCACATGACTCCATAAACCAAG
Organism: Diphasiastrum complanatum; assembly: GCA_029204225.1. NCBI lineage: Eukaryota > Viridiplantae > Streptophyta > Lycopodiopsida > Lycopodiales > Lycopodiaceae > Diphasiastrum > Diphasiastrum complanatum. The sequence goes on from CM055098.1 coordinate 59,117,880, forward strand.
CAAGTTCTGCTAGTCCATCTTCAAGATCTACTTGACACAAGAAAATGAACATGAATTCACCAAAAATTGATAATCTCCAAAACATTGGCACTAAGTAGCTCAACACTTGAGAACTTAGCCATGGATGAGTGATATAATGAACCTCCAATAGCTTCATTTCCATCAGCAAAACCAGCCAAGAATGCTGGTACAAATCCAACATCAAAACAATGCTCACCGATGTAGCTAGTTTTACCATATCTTGACAATCTGCACACATCCACATGAAATTGCTCAAACATGAGATAGAACAAGTAAAGTAGACTTGAACAACAATTACTTGATGATCCTTTGACCTTAATTAAGTCTTCAATAAGCTACAAAAATAGATCCATAACATCTTTGCCAATTACCTCTCCTTTGATGCTCTTGACTAGCTCCAAATTGCCAACTTCCCTTTTGACTAGTTGAAGCCCTTTGAGATCAACCTCTTGATCATCAACTTGACCATCAAAATCATTGAACAAATTTTATTTTCTAGATCCATTAATTGCCTTTACAGCAAGATAACATCCATCCACTTGCATAGCACCATCAACACAAGAAGATCCTCCAAAAGATGTTTCATTCTCCATAAGAGCTTGATACTCAAGATCCATTGCTTGGATCCACTCCTCTTCTTTCCTTGCTTCATCTACACTTGTAGGTATATCAAAAGAGGTTAGGAAAGCAACATAACTTATTGAAACTACCTGCTTACCCATTGCAACATATGTGAGCCTTGAAGGTACTTGTCTTTCCCTTGATGTTCTCCTTGGCTTTTGACTTGATGAAGGTCCATCATCATCACCATCCGGACGTAGTGGGGGTTGATCTGCAATGTCCGTGGACTAGACATGTATGCCCTAATGGCCAATGGAGATCATTTGAAGATTTGTTGCTGCCATGCAGGTTGTGGTGCCAGAGCCAGGAGAGATGTAATCTCGTTCCCTTTTACTTCCTTGGCTATAAATGTGCTTTGCCACCCCGCTGCATGAGGATTCGTAAGGATATTGGACAAGGAATTCATCAATTTTGTCCTCCACATTTTTGGGTTTGCAGAACGCTCGGCTCGCCGATCTTGAGCGAGAGCCCTGGGAGGTCGAGGCTTGTTGCTCCTCCATTAATATAGGGGTGCTCTATTCTAGCCCTTGCCCTTGATCTACTCCTTGGTTTTGTACAAATGTCAGCCCCGTTGCATCTGATCCTTGATCTTGGCATGTTTCTACCTGTGTAGCTTCAAGATGGGATGATAGTGGAACTACCATGAGGGCCGGTGTTGCTTGTTGCTAATTCAACCACCTGGTCATCCAAGGTAGAATTGGCTATTAGTTCTTGGAGCAATGTGCCCAAGTGCTGATAGGTTGCGATTATGTCCTGAGGAGCAGTCGGTGTTGAAACGCTAGCTGGGCTTGGCTGAGGTGTGGCCTTTGGTGCATTGTCATCCTCGTCATCCTCCTCCTCTATTAGAATCTCCTATGTCGCCACCTCCTCTAGTGCGGTAGGCTCAGCACACAGAGGCGAGTCTATAAACTACGTTGTTTGCAATGCGTCACCAGCTACATTGTTTTGCATCATTTTGATGATGGAGTTGTACTAGCATTCTTGGCTGGTTTTGTTGATGGAAATGAAGCCAAAGGAGGCTCATTATATCAATCATTCATGATCAAGTCATCAAGGGTTGATAATATCTTATGGCAAGATGGAGATGGAGGCTCATTCATGGATTTTCATGGGGGATACATATCAAGGAAGGACAAAGATGGAGGATACATGCAAGCAATGATTGATTACTTACATTTTTTGTTTGGTTGCTGTTATTTTTCAGACTCGGAGTTCAAAGTTGGAAGCATGGAGGAATCATTACATTTACATTCTATTTGGTTCTTCATGTTCAAGTTACATCTTAATGTGTAAAGTAGATGTAAGAAATAGTGAGGCATCCAATGTGGACACTATTATCTATATCAATTATGCAATCTACTATGAAACCATAGAAAGGAGGTCTATACTTAGGATGGAGATCATTTTTAAGTGGATCAAAGTAGTCTGGTTAAATCTATCTTAAAACTATTTGAAGAGGGATTGTGAAAAATTGTCAACTAGTTTGTTGCTTTATTGGCATTTTTGGAGGCCAAAATGAAATATCAACTTAGAGATAGTTTCAAATTTGTCAATAAAGGCCTAAATATTTTTTTTACTATTTTTGACAAGTAGATAAGTGGATGAGTTCGGATTTAGACCCATTATAATTGGCTAATTTTGGTACATTGCATCTAGACTAGAATTTCTAAGTTTCTGATGAAGAATCTAGAAGTTTCCAAATTAGGTCACTTTTGATATCTTGAGTTTTCTATGTGTAGAATGTTGATTTTATGGTTGATCTAGCTTCCACACGTGTGAAGTACAATATTTTGAATTAGTAGTCATTCAAACAGTTTTGATTGTTCACTACTGTACGGAAAGGGACGATACTAAGTCATATTCAAGTGTTTATGATCAAATCATTATGTATTTCTAAGTTCTAGCATGGATAAAGTAGTGATTTCTATCTTCTAGCTATTTTTGGATGTGCAACCAAATTTGGCTAAAGATCATTGATGAACTAAAGTTTTTATCTCTGATTTTTCATAGATGGACAATTAAGTCTTGCAGAAATGGGAAAGGAATTTCGAAGGTAATTTTGAATTTTGTGACCGTTAAAGTTCTGCCTTAATGTTTCTAATGAACAAAACTTTCTAACAATATTGCAAAATTTTAGGTAGTTGTCAATGAGCTATTGATTATATGATTTATGTTTTCATGTAGGATGTAGACCTCCTTTCATAAATGTCAATTTTCCTAGTACCCGAGTCTACGCTCAAGTTCAACTCAAATTTTGAGCACCAATACGTTATGTAAATATATACACACAGTCTCTCTCTATGACAACTTTGCAGTCTTACTCTCTGAAGTCGAACGTCTGTGCATCAACCAACTGGAGCAAAATCAGGATCAATGACGAACTCTTCAAGTTCGAAATATTCGACAACATCCTATTCGATCACCTATAACTCAAAATCTTCGAGTTCGAGATCCACGTCATCCACACTGCCCTGTCCAAATGTAGACTTCGTCACAGTGCACTTTAGCACTTTTTAGTAACGTCACTGTTTCATGCTCGTTGCCTACGCAGTCATTATAACTGTTCCATGTATATATTCATAATGGCAACTCACGTAAATGATGATGAGACAATCTGTGATAAACACATGCAAGTGGAGAAGAGTGAATCAAAGTTCCTACGTGAACTCCATTGTGTCTTAATTATCTGATTTCATAGGATAAAAGTTCTGAGTGTAAGCCATTCAAGAAACCGAGATAGTTATTTAATTTGTAACTAGCTAAGTAAGATCACTACACACAGTGCGCCATTACTATGAACCATTCTTGGGCACAAGATTGTGATCTGATCGTTGTATTCACAACTGCTTAATTCAGATTCTCTATTTTCTTATGTGTATTGCACTACGAATGCTTTCTGATCTTCTTTCTTTCTTTATTGACACTCACTCAATTCAGAATGTCTAATCTCAAAGGAAGCATGGCTGTCTCAGATGCCTAATTATTTGCTCCCCTCATAGTTGTCATTGACACCTACCAAGACATTCCTCTATTCGATCTAAGTCAACAGAGTGGTATTGGGAAGTCAAGTGGCAAAGATACTTTGGATCTAGTTTTTCAAGTTATTGAAGACTCAAATAAGGTCAAGGGAGCAACAAGAAAGTAATTTTCAAGTTTACTTTACTTGTTCTATCTCATGTTTGAGCAATTTCATGTGCAAATTGTCAAGATATGGTAAAACTAGCTACATTGTTTTGCATCATTTTGCTGATGGAGTTGTACTAGCATTCTTGGCTAGTTTTGCTGATGGAAATGAAGCCAAAGGAGGCTGATTATATCAATCATTCATGATCAAGTCATCAAGGGTTGATAATATCTTATGGCAAGATGGAGATGGAGGCTCATTCATGGATTTTCATGGGGGATACATATCAAGGAAGGACAAAGATGGAGGATACATGCAAGCAATGATTGATTACTCACATTTTTTGTTTGGTTGCTGTTATTTTTCAGACTCGGAGTTCAAAGTTGGAAGCATGGAGGAATCATTACATTTACATTCTATTTGGTTCTTCATGTTCAAGTTACATCTTAATGTGTAAAGTAGATGTAAGAAATAGTGAGGCATCCAATGTGGACACTATTATCTATATCAATTATGCAATCTACTATGAAACCATAGAAAGGAGGTCTATACTTAGGATGGAGATCATTTTTAAGTGGATCAAAGTAGTCTGGTTAAATCTATCTTAAAACTATTTGAAGAGGGATTGTGAAAAATTGTCAACTAGTTTGTTGCTTTATTGGCATTTTTGGAGGCCAAAATGAAATATCAACTTAGAGATAGTTTCAAATTTGTCAATAAAGGCCTAAATATTTTTTTTACTATTTTTGGCAAGTAGATAAGTGGATGAGTTCGGATTTAGACCCATTATAATTGGCTGATTTTGGTACATTGCATCTAGACTAGAATTTCTAAGTTTCTGATGAAGAATCTAGAAGTTTTCAAATTAGGTCACTTTTGATATCTTGAGTTTTCTATGTGTAGAATGTTGATTTTATGGTTGATCTAGCTTCCACACGTGTGAAGTACAATATTTTGAATTAGTAGTCATTCAAACACTTTTGATTGTTCACTACTGTACGGAAAGGGACGATACTAAGTCATATTCAAGTGTTTATGATCAAATCATTATGTATTTCTAAGTTCTAGCATGGATAAAGTAGTGATTTCTATCTTCTAGCTATTTTTGGATGTGCAACCAAATTTGGCTAAAGATCATTGATGAACTAAAGTTTTTATCTCTGATTTTTCATAGATGGACAATTAAGTCTTGCAGAAATGGGAAAGGAATTTCGAAGGTAATTTTGAATTTTGTGACCGTTAAAGTTTTGCCTTAATGTTTCTAATGAACAAAACTTTCTAACAACATTGCAAAATTTTAGGTAGTTGTCAATGAGCTATTGATTATATGATTTATGTTTTCATGTAGGATGTAGACCTCCTTTCATAAATGTCAATTTTCCTAGTACCCGAGTCTACGCTCCTTTTTACTCGTAATGTAATATACCTATATCGATTCACATCCACCTCTTGTTTTTCCTTATTTGGATTAGGAATGTCTAGCATCAAAATTAGAAAATTAATCACAACCATGCTTTGGTGTAACCACAATAACACGCCTTATACAATATTTATTAAATTTGTCATCTATTGTATTTAGTGAAAAATGTGATAAAATTTCAATAGTTTTTTTGCGACGTTCAAAAAAGTAAAGTTCTTTTATCTTTATCCTCTTCTTCTATTTACTATAGAAAGGAGGTTAAATTGGAATTTTTAAAATAAAAAAATCATCATAACATCAAAAGATAGCCATACATCACTAACTTTATTTTGTTCATACAATCGATAGTCTCTTAATCCAATAATAGGATGCAACATTCTGATAAGCTCAAATAGAGATAGTGCAATACCACCCATCTAGTCCTAGGATACCATCAAAATAAATTAGAATGTTTTTAGTATCACTAGCACCAACTGCCTCACAAACATTCCTTATCGGATCTGTAGGGCTAAAAATTCAAAATGAACTACTTGGGATCATTTATAACATGAACTTTGTCCTTCCCTTCTTGATTTTCTTCTTCAAATTTGACCTTAAGCTTGATGTATTTTGACCATGTCTCACTAGAACGTTAACACTTTTGTCATACAGTCGTATTTATATACAATTTTTTTTTTCTTACATAAATGTTATAAAGAGAAGATAGAGATATACACATCAACTAGACAAATCTTTGTACGATGATTGCCAGCTCCTAAATGTAGTTCAAACAAATAGTGGGAAAGAATCAAATTCAATAAAATATGGAATGAAATAAAATATTTTTGCAAATCAACCATATAAAGATGAAAACGTTTAAAGTTTTTAGTGGATGTGGGGCTTTGCTTGCTAGAAATTAGCTCAAAGATTTGATTTATTTGTCCTTACTATGTAAAATTAGAGTAACCACTTGTATACATGTGTAAATACACAATCACAAGGATTATGTGTAGGGAGATCGTCATGTTGAGGTTCTCAATCTGCCCTTGCATAATGCCATGTTGCAAGTATTTTTTAAAAAGTCTTAAAAAAAGTGGACCTTCCCATAGAATTTTTCATGTGAAGACCCAAATGATTCAATGTCACATAGCAAGCGGACGTTGAAAGCTCCATTTGCAATGCGACATTCAATCATCAAATGTCCACATGGGCATAATCTTTAGTGCTAGGTTGACGTCAAACTTGCATTGTTTGTTCACATGAGAGTTTGGTGAAGGGTTTTAGTCTTTGACAAGCACAAGTATATTCTAATAAATAAAGTGATTCCAAAAGACAAAAGTAAACACAAGCACTGTGGCATTGCAAGAAACCAAGACATCTAAAAAGGATGGTCACACAATTGTTGAAGAATAAGCTTACCACACAAGCCTTGTTCAAGCCTCTTACAAGTTTAGCTTCACCATCACTCGACACTAAGAAAGTATTATGGAATGAGTCGGGCATATGACATTCCACTCGGTAAAGAGTCACAGGCGAGGCCTGGAAGCCAGGCAAAATGTCATTTGTCGGGCTCATTCCATTGCGTAATGCATAGTTGCTAGTTTTTCACATGACCAAGTAGAATCTGCATTTGAAAAACATAGCAGTCGTGAGCAATGATATCGGACATGTGGCATAACGCCATTGGTTGAGAACACTCAGATTATGAGCCATAGCACAGGATACAACCAGATTTAGATCTTGACCATCTATCTCTCTCCTGCTATGTTAGGTATCGTTTATCCGACGGTGGCAGCAAGATTCGTCGCCCCGCAGCTCATCTTGCTACAAGCAGTAGCCCACCTCTTCATGAACGATACCTAGTCCATAATCAATGTTTTCGAAGCTAAGCTTTTTTCATGGGACCATTATGAAGCAGAATTTGCATCTCGAAAACTTAATCAATGTTGAAAATAGTGGGTCGCCCATTTTGCTTTTTAAGCAGTCTAAAAATATGCGGCAACTATGCATTACCTTAGTTGGATAGCCTAAGGGTACATTATTAGGTGAAGTGTCACCTTTTCAACTTTGGAGACAAACATGCCACCTTCTCTTCTCTCAATGAATTGAGACGTCCTTTTGCTTTTGGAAGAGGGCCATGGGGTTTTACTTTTTTGCTCCATTAGCCCCTCCATTGGCCACGTTTAAGCTTCTCCCAGGAGCTTAGTTACAAAATCACATTCTTAGCTAGCCAACGTTAGATCCCCTGGAAAGCATTCGGATAGTGCCACGTTTCAACGATGATTTAAAGAAATGTCTCCAAGTGGCGTGTTTTACACGTGGCTGGCATCGAAGTGGGTGAGCGTAATGCCCGGCCCGGTCGCTACTTCTTATTGCGTTCAATTCTTGAAGAGCAGTTAAATATTGCCACGTGCTAACGATCGATCGATTTAAGATTTCCACGTGGCTAGCATCCAAGTGGGCGGGCCTAGACGATTCCGTCCCTTTAAGCTCCACACAAATGGCTGCTACTGCCCATGGCTCTTGAACGTTCTTCCTTTGCATTCCTCCTTCGCCTCGCCCATCCAGCGATGGCTAATCTGATGCCTGCATCGCTATTTGGAAATGGTCTGGGACTGATTCTGCTATTCGTAGCGATATCTACAATGACTTTCGATCTTTATCTCCAAAGCAGCAGGCCTAATTGCAGTTGCAATGATCAGGGAAATGCAGCTTTGCTAGGAACTAATAAGGTTGGAAGACTGACTCTTCAGGATATTCTGCCCAGGGATCAAGATGCAGGCAGAGAGTTTAGAGGTTATGGCTGCGCTGCTCATGTTTATGTGGAGTTAGGAGCTTACCGTGTTGGAAACAGGTCGTTTGCCGTTGTGGGTTTGGCTTCCAAACCTCTGCATACGTTTGGCAGCCCAAGCTTTGGATGTTCTTGGATAGCTATCAATGCGCAGAATTCTTCGGTGGAAGGCCGTGCAAGTGTCTACTACACAGACTACCATTATGGCAGGGTGTACAAGGTAGTTTCTGTGATATGTGCCTTCGAAGTAGATATAGGAACTGATGGCAATGGTGGTCAGTTGATTCTAGATGCTTTTGTGGGCGACACATTTGGAACTAAGGAGCGCATTGTAGCTCTCACTGAGAAGCCAGGTGATTACAAATGGAGCAATTTTGCTCCCCCATATCGCTACGAGTTCTTGTATTGTGGATCTCCGCTCTATGGAGATATTAATCCCAAAAGAATTAGAGAATGGCTGGCTTATCACGGCCTTGTCTTTGGTCCGCGCTCTCACTTTGTCTTCTACGACGCTGGAGGAATTAACGATGCAGTAAGAGAAGTGTTGAATCCTTGGATCAAGCTAGGTCGGGTTACGGTTGAAAACGTAAGGCAACAGAGCCAGTATGACGGCTACTACTATAATCAGTTTCTGATTGTTGCCGACTGCTTGCATCGAACAAGATTTTTAGCAAATTGGACATTTTTCTTCGATATTGATGAATACATATACTTCGAGCCTCCCAAGACGATCCACGACGTATTTGCTCGATACTCTGATAGTGCGCAAGTATTATTCACGCAATATAGGATTTCTGACAAGTTCTGTGCAATCGAAAACAATTCTGCCTCAAGGTTAAACCACAATTGCTTGATTTACACTTTGTAGATACTAGAAACTTCTTGATTTTGTTGAGCAGAGAAATTAATCCAGTTTGGGCAAATTTTGTTAGAATTGTGAATTGATATTAAACTTGCTGTTGATGGCATTTAATTTACAGTAAATGGGCAATGGAGAAGCTAGCTTATCACATCGTCACAAGTCAAAACGTCGACGTTAAGATGGCACTAAATCCAAGAAAAGTAACAAGCGCTGGTGTACATTGGGCAATAGCGTATGATGGACCCGATGACAGATGCGATGCTTCTGTGGGTAGATACTATCACTATCACAACACTGTGACCACCAAGGGCGAGGTGTGTAGGGAATTTTTAGACCACAAGCAAAGGTGGAATATCTCCGATGGTGAAGACACCTTGATCTACGATGGCTCAATGATACCATTTGCAGAGAAGGCGAAACAGTTAGAGCAAGAGTTGTTTACTGCTACTGATCCAGCAGCACTGCTAGAAACATAACTTGAATCCGAGGTCTTCTGGATCTGGAATGTTGACACCTGCCTCATGTTAGATTAACAGCAAGCAAACAGGATCAGTGGTCGAAATGCAATCAGTGTCAAGTTGCGCAGAGCAGTTTTCATTGCAACTGGTTTATCGCTCAGCTCAGCAGGTTGCATCAGTCAGTGCATCACTAAATTCCTTGTTAGTGAGTTATTGGATTGCGGTGCAGCAACAAGTCAAGACTAAAGGCTGCTCTCACTGTATAGCACATCGTAAGTCAATTATTGAGCCACAGCATCTCATCTGTAACTACATGATTGTTACATTTGTGTTGATATTGACATCCCCATGTTTCAGGCTTCAGCTTTGTGAATTCAATTCCGTTGGTGTAAAGCATAGGTGCAGGATTCAGTTTGTCCACACGATCCAAACTAGGTATATGCTACCCTTTCTTCTAGGCTCTGGAATAATTCCAAGTAAACAGTTTTGTTATGGAACATCATTCAAAATAAGAACATGGTTGTTTGTCATCTGCTATTGTACTAGTCTTAGCAAGAGATTTGTGGTATCTTACATACTGAGCTCTGTACAGCCATGTATGTATCTAGTGCAACATGATGAAGATGCAACCATGTGTGATATTCATTGCAAAGACACTCTTGCCCAAGGATCTCAAATTGGTTAGCATAATAAAGAGAGAATCACACACACACACACACACACACACACACACACATAATATGCATAGATATGGCATGGGTACAACTTCTTACTTGAGATATGTTGGAAGTTCTCTCAATTTCAGCATGATATGTTTAGATTTTTTGATGTCTTCAATATTGGCAACATGTACTCAAATGAGTCTATCTAACTAGGTTGGCTAAGTTGGTTAGCTTGGCATCCAAAGTTTTTTCACTCCCAGGTTCAAGCTCCCCTTGGCCCAACAAGATGCATGTTTTCACTTTGGAATTGGGGATTTTTATAGTGAGCATTTTTTGCTATGAAATTGGTCTAATTGTGCTAGCACAAGGTCTTTTATTGTATGTAGCTGGCCACAAGCGATAAAGTGTAATACTCTTACATGAATTCAATTTAACAAAACTTTCCGTATGTTCAATGTATAGGTTTAGAATGTATGGTTAATTCATATGTTTAATGCATATGATTACATCATCGCTATTTATAAACATATGTATTAATTATAGGAGATAGATGCTCATGTTTATTTTAGACAATGTAGAAAACAAAATCTAGGGCTTTTCCAAGTCGTGGCACGATATGGCACGATATGGCACGATTTTTTTTCCCTCGTTAAAAAAAGCATATGAACATAACTTGGTGATAGAAATTCATCTAGTGGTTTAAGCATTGTATTAAAGACATGTTATACCATATTATGCAAAAATAGGTTGCACGGTTTACATAAAATATTACAACACATTATAAATTTGTAATAATTCAAAACTAGAATTTTATGCGAATCTACATTAGGGCCTAAGGTCTTTCCAAGGCTTTGTAGATTATATTAACTTGTACAAGTAATAAAGGCTTATATTATTGCCCAAGTCATAAGTCTTTATACTATTGTACTAGGGCCTCACATAAGATTCATAAGTTTGTATAAGGCCTGAAGGTTGTACTATAGGCACTGGAAAAGTACACATCGAAGCATAGCGTACATGAACAATATTATAATGTCTATCAGCACAAGTGTTAAGTACATCAAATTTTATATTCAGTTGCACCCTTTTCAATTGACCTAGTTAACTCATTCTCATAAAGAGTTTTCATCAACTTATCTCTTCTCTCTATTGTTGTGATGGTAGGTTTATACATCACTTTTTTGTTTTTTTAAAGTAAGGGCCATTTTTTGTTGCATATAATAGCCTAAATTCAAATTAGAGGAAGAACTTGTCTAGCATTGCTCTTCACATAACATGTATGTCCAATGACATATGTTTGAGGCAATCTAAAAATCCAAGATGCATCTCAAGAGGGCTTTATAGTCTAGAAGCATCTTCTCACTATTGGGACTAGATATGTTACTAAGACAAAGATTAGAACCTTCTAGAAACCACCCCATATAGCAAGCAAGGGTCGCAAGTCCTTGTCTTGTGACCTTCAAGATCCCAATAGTTGAAAAAGCAAAATAGGATTTTTTGGTACAGACTACATGAAAAAATTCTCAAATATGTAACCATGCGTAGAAACTAAGACTAGCAGATTGTAGCAAACCATGTAGCATTTAACTAAACATGCATTTAGCATCTAGCATGTAGCTAACAAACATAACTTTTTCAACTCGCACTTGATTTTTTTTAGAGCATGGTTCTTTGTAGTGTCTACTTCAAGTCTATCAAGCTATAAATATGAGTCATTTAGTTGGTAATGGTCAAAAGTAGAATCATCAAGTGTTGTACATTTCATTTGCTTTATACCAATCTCACGTAACAATTGTCGTAGCCAAACCGCTTTTTGAGTTGCTGAGCTCAACACTTAATTATATTCAACTTTAGTGGTCGAAAGAGATATAGTGTTGTGCTTTTTACTAAACCACAAAAAATGGCCATTGCCAAAATTGAGAGCTAGTGATAATATATCATCTACATTACTAGCCTAATCAGCATCAATGTACCTTTGTAATCTAGGTAAATCATGTTGTCTTCTATAAATCAAATCAAAATTGGGTGTGTCTTTCATATATGTCAAGATATTTTTTGTAGCCTTCCAATGATCCAAAGTAGGTGGTGACATAAATTGGTTAATCGGACTCACAACATAACAGATATTAAGATGTGTGGTGGTAGCCTCCCAACTAGTTGACAAACTAAGGCAGCGTCAACTAGACCACTGTCATCAAAGCGAGTTAATTTCTTACCAACTCCACATGGTGTTACAATCAGACAGGTGAAACCTCTTCAACATTATAAACATAGTTGCTTTGAAAAAGCCTAAAGTCACATGCATTCTGCCATATCTCTACTCCTAAGCAGTAGTGCATAAGATCAAGATTTCTCATCTCAAACTGCTTACTTAGATTAGCCTTTACGAATGAGATCTTCGTCATTTCCATTAATAATGATGTCATCAACATACAATACAACCAAAGCAATGCTAAACATGCCTTGTAAATTACAATTTAGTCGTTTGCATTGAAGAAACTGAAGGTTTCTAACCATCAAAGCTTTTATATTTTTCCTTGTGTTTTTTGAACTGCTACAATTTTGAACTAAGTTTTGCACAGTCTGCATATTTGAATTGTTTTTCACACAGTTCGCACTTTTTGCATTTCCCGCAAAACTTGACACATCGCCAAAATATGACTTAGAACATATTTCAAGGGACCTTCGAGTTTCTCACAATTTCTAAAATATGCAACACTTCGTCTAAAATGACTTAGAGCAAGTTTTTCATTGACCTTCGCATTTTTCCAAAGGGCAGAAAACCGAACCATACCACAAACTCAACAAATGTGGTTCACTATTGTTTCAGTCAACGATTGCGGTTCACTATGATCTCTCCTCCAGAAAGGGGATGAACCGCTCGAGCACCGTACCAACGCCCGTTGCGGTAGCCTGCCAAGCCCTCACGCTCCGAAGGATGTTCACAACCGTAGAGGCACCACAAGGAAACAATTGCGGGCACAGATCGATTCTATCCGAGAATTTTGACTTCGAGACTGTTTATTGTCCAGTTTCCATCAGTGGTATCAGAGCATTAAGGTTCTCAAAAGCCAAGTTACTCAAATGATGGCTTCCATCAACAACATCCATTCTACGATTTGCACAGTTCTAGAGGCAAACGGGTCAAATTTCTTGGCCTGGAAAGTAAAGACTTCTCTCATCTCGAGAGGAGAAGCGTTACGGTCTTGGATGGACGACACCGAGGAGATGTCTGCCAGCACAGGCAAAGAACTTCGAGAGTGGAAACAAAAGAATGACAAAGCTATAGCTGTCATATCTTCTTCCATTGAAGATAGCATCACCCTTGATCTTGCTACTATCTCTAATGCAAGAGAGATGTGAGATGCTCTCATGACAAGGTTTCAAACCAAGTCACGCAATCAAATTATGCATCTGGAAGATCAGCTTACCTATCTAATATGGGATGGCAAGGATCTCACAAGTTTCATAAAAAAGATGAAGAACCTGTTCCTGTCACTACACAATGCGAGAGCAGAGCACACAGTCTTACAAGAGAAGTAGCTCACGTACCTGCTACGCTCCCTACCAAGATCATTCCAAATGACCCGGACTCTACTGGCGAAAGATCTTGATATGACCTTCGACAAAGTTGTCATTGACATAAATAAGAGATGGAGGCTCGAGAGCACTTTGACAAAAAATACGAGTCAGATCAGGCTCTCTATAGTAGTAGAGATAAGCTGAAGAAGAAGCCTCAACCTAAGAGGGAGTCATCAGAACCTGCAGAGAGAGAGAGATCAAGAAGGAAGATTGAAAGGCATGATAAAAAACCAACAACAAGTCGGTGAGAAGAAAAGTTGCGTCAGATGCAAACGTGACGACCACATTGTGGATAAATGTTGGCTGAATCCGAAGATCGAGTGTGTACATTGTCATAAGAAAAGTCATGTTGCAATGGATTGTTATCAGAATCCAAGGAACAATAAGACATAAAAAAAGAAGGAGACTCACTCCAACAGCTCATCATACGTAGAGGAGACAAAATCCTCACAGATGGGTGAAGAACAAGTCAATCGAAATCCATCCGCCTACTTGTGTACGGATGTTTGTGCTACATCTTAGGCCAATGTTCAAGACGTTGTTCTTGACTCGGGTTCTAATTCACATTTTGTGACAACAAGACACATGATAGCTGACTTTCGACAAACAGACTCCTCCAGATACATCATTCTGGGAGATGGATCGTGACACGAAGTGAGGAGAATTGGAGTGCTATGGATGAACACCAACAGTAGGGACAGAAGGCTAGACGACGTCCTATACGTGTCTACATTGTAAAAGGATCTACTATTTGTTGCAAGGATAGCAGATGCAGACGTGCATGTGGCATTCACGGATGAAACATGCAATGTGGTTGATGCCAACACCAGTACCCTCATCATGCAAGGTAGACGGAAAGGCAACTTGTGTCATCTGAAGGTACACCTACCTATAGAGCAAGCTCATCAAATCCATGAGCCCATGGATGTTCTATGGCATAGGAGACTATTTCATATGAACACGTTGGTGATGTATAAAGCTAGCCAACATGGCGTATTCACAGGTGGTAGCATCAAAGATGCAACCAGTCAAACATCCTGCTATGTGTGCCACAAAGACAAGATTTCTCGTACACCCTTTACAAAGGACTACTTCAGACGCGACATAGCTCCTACAATTGATACACTTGGACATCTGCGGACTCTTTGATGTGGTTTCTATAGGAGGCTCAAGATACAATATCACCTTCATCAATGATTTCAGTAAGTTTGTTATCGTCTACTTCATCCACAACAAATCATAAGCTTTTGATAAATTTACAGAATATGTAAATTGGACTGAGAAGTGGACAAAAAAGAAAGTCAAGCAGATATGAACAGACAGAGGTGGAGAATATATCTCCAACCGATTTGTTGATTTTTGTAGCAATCGTGGAATCCTTCACAATAAGACTGCAGCCTACACACCACAACACAATGGTGTCGCTGAGAGAAAGAATAGGACTCTCATGGAATCAGCAAGATGCATGATGGCCTACTCAAAGGCATCAAGATCTTTATGGGCTGAAGTAGTAGCTACAGCCGCGTACCTGTAGAACAGGACAGACAAATCGGGTGTTCCTCACACTACCCCATATGAGGTGTGGTGGGAAAACAAGCTGAATCTGGCTCATATACATATCTTCGGATGTGTAGCATATGCACATACCAGACAAGAAGAGAAAGAAGTTGGATGAAAAAGTGGAGCAAGGTTTCTTGGTAGGCTACGATGTGAATTCTTCATACTATAGAATCTACATGTCTCGGACCAATGAAGTGAAAACTGTGAGAGACATCAAATTTGACGAAGCTCAAACGATGGCTGATGGTGATCTAGTCGGCTACGAGATTCTGAACAAGTAGTACTACGACCTGCCCACACCGATAGAGGGAGCAGACCTTGAACATCCAGATCAAGATGTTCAAACCGTGAACGAACTGAGTGACAATTCAGATGACGAGCCACAAGACATGCAGCCTATACCTAGAACACCTACAATGGCACAATGGTTCTGCTATCAATAGGAAGGAAAAAGGAAAAGCAGTTGCAGATCCTACACCATTTCCAAAGATATTCTACAAGGGAGCGAAGATAGTCTATCAGGTATATACCCAACAGTTCAACTTCTACTCAAGAAGAATTCTGTGGATTCGGAGGTGAGCTACAAACCTATCAAGAAGCTATTGAATGTCTAGAAAAGGAAAAATGGATACATGCCATGGAAGATGAGATGGACTCCATGAAGAATTACAAAGTCTGGACTCTTGAACCAGTGCCACAGATAGGAAGACTATCAAATATAAGTGGATCTACAAATACAAATATGGAACAGACGACAATGTATCTAGATACAAAGACATGCTAGTTGCAAAAGGTTTTTTTGTAGAAGTATGGTGTTGACTACGCCGAAACGTTTTCTCTTGCAGTCAAGCATACCTCTAGTTAGAATTAAAGTAGAATCACTGTGTTATTGTACTCTGGGTCCTATCAGTGGATAAGGATCAGTTGGCCTCACCACGAGGCAAGTCGACGGGACACACGTCCCGCCAACGGCAACCTGGGTCATGCATGGGTTGCCTGAGTGAACAACTATATGTACAGTGTAATTTCATTTTGAGAAATACAGTTGCTATGTGAGCTTGCTGTGGAGAGTGTTTTCTGTCTGTGTTACTACGTAGCATGATCTGTGTTCCTGTGCAAAGCAAATTCTAAGTTGGTATCAGAGCCATACAGGGAGTGTACACAGTACAACATCGCCGTTGAAGAGAGCTTCGGGAGAATTGTCTTCTGAGAGGTCGGGGTTTACGGCGGATTGAAGATGGAAAGAGAAGCACTGGTGCACGGTTTCTAGGTTATAGAGGCTTGCTAAGCTCAGAGGGATTATTAGCCTGTGCATAGCATCAGACATGAAAAAATTTGGTGAAAAATTGACAATTTTGAAGCCAGCTGAAAATTGAAACCAGGTTTGGGGTTACAGTTTTTATACATAACTGGTGATTTCTTCGCTGTTTGTGCACCGTTTTGGATGCCGTAAGGACAGGAATGAAGATAATCACATTGTCAATCAGCCATGGAGAGATCCTAAGGTTTATGTCAGAGATTTAACTCCAAACAGTTAATCTAGCAGATTTGCGGTAAAAGGTGAAAAAAATGACTTTGTCAAGTTGAGCTAAAATCACCGTTTCTCCACGGAATTTCTTGAGTGAACACTCTACAGACTTGGAATCAGTAGGCCGACCCTGCTCCAGGCCTCAGATTGTACTCAAATTGATCCACAGGCGAGTTAGAACAAACAAAAATGAGTGTGGGGAGGCGCGGCCGCAGACAGAGAGGTCGCGGACTGTTCGCGCATGGAGCCAAGGTGAGAGCATAGTGTTTCGAAGTGGACAGTGTCTACAAGACTCTCCATTGGTGCACAGAAGTGCTCAGATCCGTTGGATAGAGGAGTTACAAGATCGACGGCTCAGATTGTGCTACCCAGAAGGGATATCCACAGTTGGATCAGATTCAACCATTGGATGGAGTCTGAAGGGTTGTTGAAGAGGGCCCTAAAGAAGTGAAGTGCATTTTAGACTTCAACTTCATTAAAAATTTTCATACTGAAATTGGAGTTGGGTCCCTTCACAAGTGAAGAGTGAAGTTTCTTCAAGGTGAAGAAACAGTTCAAAAACTAGAAAAGTCCCTATTTTTGGGTCCTTTGCCCGTTTTGACCCAAACGAAAGGCTATAACCTCTAAACGAAGGGCAATCAGACTGTACATGAAAGTACAATATAACAAAATAGAGTGATTGTAGCGGAGAATGTGTTCAGAGTATGCCAGAAGTGATTTCACCATTGGGAGTTGACGAGTGAGTGCATTTCGGAAGGCGACGCCGATTTGGCTTTCAAATTGGTGGAACAGCGGTGAGTGGCCTGGTAAGGGAAAAAGTGCAGGTCATTATTTTCAACTTTTGACATCACTGTTGGCCTCGACATACTGTTCTTAGCCTACGGCACAAGTTTCAAGCAGTTTTGCGATGACAAACATGGGAGAGTCCATTTTGAGTGAAAGTAGCAAATTGGACGAGATTTCTAACTATGTAGTGTGCAAATTCAAAATGAAAAACATACTGATGGAGAAAGATGTGTGGGAAGTCATCACAGGTGATGAGAGAAGGCTTCCAAATGAAGCAGATATCAAAGTGTTCGACAAAAAGATAAGGAAAGCTTTGACCTTCATTAACTTGTCAGTGATGGATCACATCATTACCCACATTTGTGATGCTGTTACACCCAGACAGGCATGGGATGTGCTAAAGGAGCAGTTCGAGACGTCAAATCCATCAAGAATCATGTTTCTGAAGTCAAAGTTGAATAGTGCCCGCATGGAGCATGGAGAGCACATTCAGACGTACATGACCAAAATCAAGACAATGAGAGATGAACTGCATTCTAATGGTGAGAGCATACATGATGTGGAGCTGGTGCACAATGCATTGTGCGACATTGCAGAGCCCTATCAAATGTTTGTGAGCGGAATAGCATCAAGAGAAAGATTGCCAACCTTTGACGAGCTCACAGGAATCTTGATGCAGGAAGAGCAACGACGAGAAATGGTGAAAGATAGACATCAAAATATTGACGATCAGGCATTTGCGACACACAAAAAACAAGGCAAGGGCAAGGGCAAGAAGAAGTCTAAGTAGCAATTTGCCAAGTCTCAGGAGGACGAGGGATCTTCCAGTAAAACTAAGAAGAAAGGCAAGTGCTTCCATTGTGGTAAAAAGGGTCATTGGAAGAGTGAATGTCGCAAATTCTTGGCGGAACAAGGCAAAGGGAAACCAAAACAAGCAGGTAACCTTGTCGATGAGGGTGAGATTGAAGACTCTAATATCTTCATATTTGCATTGTCATCTAATCAAGATGATCAGGCATGGTATATTGACTCACGGTAGCCACAAGACACATGACAGGTAACAAGAATGGGTTCAGTAGTTTGAAGGTGTTGGATAATGGAACATCTGTTTCACAAGCAAATGGTGAGGTGTGCAAGATCAAGGGGATAGGCACCGTTTCAATCCAACTACCTGATGGCAAAAGCAGGATCATCAAGGAGGTACTTTACGTACCAGGTTTGAAGAAAAATCTACTTTCTATTGGAGTCATTAATGATCAAAAGTTGAAAGTAGAATTTTTCCATGATCGTTGCTTTGTGAAGGATGTGAACCAAAAGTTCAAAGTTATTGCGGATGGAGTAAGAGAGCCCAATACAAAATTGTACAGGTTGAATGCTACAATTAAGGGGCAACACGGACTTGTATTGTCCATTCCATCGCAAACTGAGTTGTGGCAGAAGAGGCTTGGTCACTTGAACTTGGGAAGCCTCAGTTTGATGAGAAAATTGGAGATGGTAACAGGATTGCCTACCATAGAAGATCACTTGAAATCGATGTGCGAATCCTGTGTATATGGGAAGCAGCATCGAGAGAAGTTCAATAAAGGGGGTGTTGCAAGAGCAAAAAACATCCTGGATTTAATCCACACAGATTTATGCGGACCTATGAGGACCATGTCCTTAGGTAAAGCCTTCTATTTCATGACCTTTATTGATGATATGTCACGTAAGACGTGGATCTACTTCTTGAAGAAGAAATCAAATGCATTTGATAACCTCAAGAGCTTCAAAGCATTGGTTGAAAATCAGACAAGTAGGAAGATCAAAGTCCTAAGATCAGATAGTGGAGGTGAGTACAAGTCTAATGACTTCAATGATCTTTGTGATCAATGTGGGATTAAAAGACAATTTACGCAAGCTCATACTCCTGCTCTCAATGGTGTAGCTGAGCGCAAGAATCGTACGATTGTGGAAAGTGCCAGATCTATGCTAGCTGAGATGAAACTACCAAAAGATTTTTGGTCAGAAGCATGTAGCACGACAGTCTATCTTCAAAATAGAAGTTCTACCATTGCCACACCAAAGATAACACTTGAGGAAGCATTCACGAAGAAGAAGCCAAAGGTGAACCACTTGCGAATCTTTGGATGTAAGGCCTTTGTACACATTCCTAAGGAAGAGAGACGTAAACTTGATATAAAAGCTATCAAGTGCATATTCCTAGGATATGATGATAGTGTGAAGGGCTATAGATGTTTTGATCCAGTGGAAAACAAAATCCATATAAGTCGTGATGTTATCTTTGATGAATCCAAGATGTATGAAGACGAGGATGCTGAGAAGATAGACACATCCACTGTGAAAGATGGTATAGTGAGGATACCACCTGATGATGATCCATTCATTGACCTTCCGAGTGATGAACATGAGGATACATCTCAAGATACTACTACTCAACCTCAAGAGACAGGTTGGAGAGGTAGGGACAAACCTTTTGGTGCAAGAAGGATTGAAGTTGCAGGTGACAAACGCAAGGAGAAGGATTTACCGTGGGATACATTTTCACCAGGAAGCCGATCACCTGACAGGAAGCTCCCTAAGTGGTTTGAAGATTGTTGGAGAGCCGCGACATAGATGACTTTCCAGGATCATCTAACCAGGGAGAGCTACGAAGATCAACAAGAGAGAAGACTCAACCTGAAAGGTATGAAGCAAATTATGCTCTCTTATCCAGCATTATAACAAAGCAAAGAACCTTCGACTTATGGTGAAGCGAAGGATGATGACATTTGGGTCAAGGCCATGGGAGAGGAGATGGAGTCAATTGCTAAGCATAGCACATGGGACTTAGTAGAACCACCAGTTGGCAAGAAACCCATTGGTTGCAAATGGGTATACAGGACTAAGTACCATGCAGATGGAAGTATAGCAAAGCACAAGGCAAGATTGGTGATCAAAGGGTACGCACAAAATAAAGGCATCAACTATGAGGAGAACTTTGCGCCGATTTGTAAGTGGAATACTCTACGTCTACTTGTTGCTATAGCTTTACATTTTGGTTGGACTTTGCATCAGATGGATGTGAAATCTGCTTTTCTAAATGGTGAGTTAGAAGAGGAAGTGTTCAAGGATCAACCTGAAGGCTTTGTAGCGAAGGGACATGAAAATAAAGTATGTCGCTTGAAGAAAGCGCTTTATGGTCTTAAACAAGCACCACGTGCATGGTATAGCAAGATTGATGCCTACTTTCGTTCAAAGGAGATGGTGAGAACACATTCTGATCCAAATCTATATGTCTTATGCTTTGATGGTATGGTTGCTTTGATTGCTCTTTATGTTGATGACTTGATTATTACGAGAAATAATCAAGTGATGATAGACATGATCAAGAGAGACCTCATGGAACAATTTGAGATGACAGACTCAGTTTGATACATTACTGCCTTGGAGTAGAAGTGTGGCAAAAAGGACATGAAGTGGGTTTAACACAGGTGAAGTATGTCAAAGAGTTGCTGCACAGGTTTAGGTTGCAGGATTGCAAACCAGTAAACACTCCTATTGAACCAGGTAAAAAGCTTTTTAAGCTTGATGAGTCACAGTCATTTGATGCTACACTGTATAGACAATTAGTAGGGAGCTTGATTTACCTTACCACGACTAGACCAGATCTATGCTATGCTGTTGGCATTGTAAGTCAGCTTATGGCAGCACTTACGAAAACGCATTGGAAGGCAACTAAACGCATTTTGCATTATGTGAAAGGCACTTCAGAGTATGGCTTGATTTACAGGAAACATGATGGTTTACCTGAGTTGTGTGGCTATGTGGATGCGGATTGGGGAGGTGACTATGATGATCGTAGATCCACCACAGGGTATGTATTCCAGTTTTGTGGTAGTTGCTTTTCCTGGTCTAGTAAGAAGCAAAGTACAATTGCTCTTTCCACCATAGAAGCAGAGTGTAAGGCAATGTGTAGTGCAGCACAGGAAGCTATATGGTTGAGACAAATCTTGGAAGAAATTGGCATGAAGCAGAAAAATCCCACGACTTTACATAGCGACAGTCAGAGTGGCATTCAGCCAGCAAAGAATCCAGTGTTCCATGCGAGAACTAAACACATTGAAATCAGTATCACTTTATATGTGAGAGGCTGCTGAGTCATGAAATTCATGTTGTTCATTGTAGCACAGAAGAACAACTAGCTGATATTTTCACTAAGCCACTTACTAGAAAAAAGTTTGATAAGTTTAGATCAAATCTTTTTGTACTTAAAGTTTGTCGAATTTAAAGCTATGTATATGACTGTATAAAAAGTAGACTCTACTTTAAGGGAGAGAGTTAGAATTAAAGTAGAATCACTGTGTTACTGTACTGTGGGTCCTATCAGTGGATAAGGATCAGTTGGCCTCGCCACGAGGCAAGTCGACGGGACACGCGTCCCGCCAATGGCAACCTGTGTCATGCATGAGTTGCCTGAGTGAACAACTATATGTACAGTGTAATTTCATTTTGAGAAATATAGTTTCTATGTGAGCTTGCTGTGGAGAGTGTTTTCTGTCCGTGTTACTGCGTAGCATGATCTGTGTTTCTGTGCAAAGCAAATTCTAAGTCCTCTATATGCATATTGTTCGCGTATGCAGCAGCCTACAATCTGAAGATATATATTGTAGATGAAAAGACAACATTCCTACATGGAGATCTCAATGAAAAGTCTACATGGACCAGCCACTAGGTTTTACGTGTAATTCATTTGTTTTCTATGCCTGCAGAATGCACAAGAGCATCTACAGACTAAAACAGTCTACTAGGTAGTGGTACAAGAAGAAGGATCATGCACTCAGATCCTTAGGCTTCTAGCCTTTAATGGATGACTACAATGTCTATGTGAAAGTCATAAATGGTGAAATTATTATCATTGGTGTCTATGTCGTTGACACACTGATTCTATCAAAGAGCAACACACTGATTGCATAGGTGAATAAGGATATTTCAAGGCACTTTGAAATATCAGACCTAGGAGAAGCAAAATGCTACCTAGGCTTGCAGATTGACAGAGATATTGAAGGTGGTAGATTGTATCTACACCAATCAAGATACATTCAGAAAATCCTTGATGATTTTCAAATGACATATTGCAAGAGAGTGAAAACTTCAATGGTTCTTGGCACAGTGCTGACGAACGAAGACTATTCCAGAGATGATGCAGAGTGGGAAGCAATGCTGCAAAAGCCTTACAGTAGACTTATTGGTTTATTGACGTACTTGGCAGACAACACATGGTTGGACATTACTTACACAATGTTCAAATTGAGCCAATTCAACATTAATCCAGGACCTACACACTAGAAAAATGCCAAAAAGGTCTTGTAGTACCTGCAGCAGACAAAAGACTATGGTCTTTGTTTTTCTTGTGATGCAGGATTTCTAGTGAAGTCCTACAGTAATGCTAGGTGGGCGTCAATGAGAGACCATTCCAAGAGCATTTCAAGAGGTTGTACCATCGTAGCAGATCCAACTGTTTTTTGGGTCAGCAAGAAACAGACAATAACTACCCAATTTTTTTGTGAGGCAGAGTATGTTGCTACAGCCAAGATGGCTAATGAGCTGACATGGCTCAAACAGTTTCTAGATATTAGATCTTGTGTAGACATTGCATACATGAGAGATCCAAGTATCGATTGATAAGGACATTCTCTCATTTGCTCAAGTTTCTTGCTTTGTTTGAGGACATTGGTCTTTTGGTAGTCGTAGGCCCGCCGGGTCCATTGGTAAATGAGCTTCTTTGCAATTAATCAAATTATATTTGATAAGGGTATTATGAAGATACCTTAAAGTTGTTGAGTGATGTAAATTAGTTGTCTCACTCTGTCCCTATGGATATGAATTTCTAGAAAATAGTGAGCTTCACCCAGATCAATCATGTGAAACTCAAAAGACAACATTTAGCATCCTTTACTTGATCAACACTGCTACTGATGAAAAGTAATGTGTCATCAACATATAAAGTAATAACTATAAAGGAATGATGCATTGACTTGAAATAAACATTTGAATCAACAATGCTTGGTTTGTAGCCGTGATAGATGAGAAATGTGTTGATCCTCTGAAACCAAGCTCTTGTTGGTTGTTTCAAGCCATAAAGCTCCTTATGGAATTTGCATACATGATTTTTCTTACCGTCGAGAACATATCCCTAGAGTTACACCATGTAGATGTCTTCTTCAATGAATCCATCCAGATAATATGTTTGTACATCGAATTGATGTACTTCAAGGTCGGCTGCAACAACATACAACATGCGCGTTTGAATCGACGAATGCTTTGACTATTGGACTGAAAGTCTCGTTGTAGTCGACATTCAGAATCTGAGAAAATCATCATGCCACTAGTCGGGCCTTCCTTCGATCGATGCTCCTGTCAGTTTTGTACTTGATCTTAAAGACTCATTTGCAATTGATGAGGTTGTTGTTGGCAAGTAAGTCGACTAATGACCATGTATGGTTCTTGAGCAAAGATGCATACTCTCTGTCCATCACCTCTCTTCAAAGATCTGAGTCTGATTGGCTAAGTGTCTCTTCGACTATAGTCGATTCTTGGTAGGTGGATTCATGAATGTACCTCTTGGGTTGTGTGCGCACTCTAGTTCGTGGAGGTGGTGTCAGCAGCTAATGATCTGATCCTTGCTTTTGTTGCTCATGAGTAGCAACAACATCTTCTTCAGACTCATTGTCGAATATTTATTTGACTATCGACATGTCTGAATTGGAGGCTTGAATTGTTGCGTTGATGGCAAGAGTTGTAGAAGGCTCACATGGAACTTTCCCCATTTATTTTAAGTATTCAGGATAGGACATCACCTCCAATAGACACAGGGGCTGGAAGGGTTGCTTCTCCATATCCAAATGATCTGATTGAGAATTTTTGACTATGTTATTGAAAACATTCAACAAAATTTTATTTTTAAAGAAATCTCTTTTATTCGGAAGATTATTGTATTTATGTAAAAAATGTTTATTTCTTAGATTGTTTTAATTACCTTTTTGTTAAATGATTTTATTGTTAAATAGTATTTGTTACTAATTAATCATATCTTTTTGAATTCTAGATTTGTTTAGTTTATTTGATTGTTAAAATACAAATATCAAATTACAAACATGTTATTAATTTATGTTAAAGTGGTTTAATTGATTTTTTAATTTAAAAAATAGTTTTTGAAATTTTACAATCACTTACTTAATTTAACAACTATTTTTCATAATAACAAATTGCACCCAAATGATATTTTTATTGTTTGAGTCATTTTAGTGTAAGATATTAAAAATATTTTGCAATACTTTGTCCAGATTTTAAATATTTGCAAAATATACAATCTTGCAAAATAATTAATTTATTTCTAGATTTAGGATTAAAAAACTACTTGAATTTTAAAAAATTGTAAGTTCCTTGAAAAAAATTGGGTCTTGCACCATTTCTCATTTCATAAGATTTCGTGTCTGTATAGATTCACAAGATATGACTCATCTTGTAAACCAAACCACCTTTAATTTTCAACAAATGGAATTGAACCATAACCTAAATTCGAATTTTGCTATCTATGCATATTAACTCATTTGCGAAGTTTACTCAAGGACATGCACAAACAAGATCTATTTAGCACAACCTAATTGAAAGCATAAATCTATTGTCAAATATCATATATGTATGCAAGTCTTTTTTTTTTCTTTTTATTGCAACATGAAAAGCTGATTATCAAATGCCAAAGATGTGAAATCTTGATGTAATGGGATGGGCCAATATGATAATATTTAAAGCAAAAGAGTATGCACAACATCTAGATCTATAAGTGATGTGTATTCAGTAACGTAGAAAGACTTTTGTAGTAGATGAACTTAGAAAATAAAGAAGCCAAAGAATATTGTTGCAAAATAAAATCAAACTCAACAAAGTTTCACTCACATTAGATAGTGCTAGCACTCAAATTTAGGAGAACTCATTTCTTATTATTTTTCTTATTCTATTCATGCAAATAATACAAAGCATAGTGTTGAACCTATAGAGAATGAGGATACATGTTAGTTGGCTTGTAATAAGAATAACATTTATTATTGGGTCCAAAATTTGACAAATAAGATCATGTGTGGCCTTAGTGAGATACGACATATCTCCTTTCTCAAGTGAGCAATCTCCTTGCAAACACAATTTGATGAATAAATTTGAGATATCAACATCACTTTTCCTACTTTGCTTTTGTCTGAATAAGAAGTGGCAACATAATGTGCCCCTTTTTTGTACTCAACCAAAGTGGAATATCATAATTTACCAAGTATATAAATTAATGAGTGAATGGGCAAATCAACAAGTACAAAGCACGATTAATTGTGAGAGAATTCGAGCAGCATGACAGTATTGACTTTGAGAAAACCTTTGCGCCCATAGCTAAGATGAGTACGATATGTTCTATTATTAATATCTCTGCTTTCTCTGGTTGGAAAATCTAGCAAATGGACATTAAATCTGCCTTTCCTAATGGAGTGTTGGATGAGGTAGTGTACTTGAGCCAAGAAGAGAATAGGTAGTGTGCAAGCTCAACAAAGCAATATATGGACTTAAGCAAGCCCACATGCATGGTACACTTGCAATCAATGAAACTTCAAATGAAGGAGAATCGTAAAGAGTACTGAGGATCTTAATATCTACATTCTATAGCAGGTTCTGATATTGTGTTCATTGTGTTATGTGTTGATGATTTTATCATAACTGGAAGAAAGCAAATTTTTATAGGCTATATCAAGTCAAATTTATCCAATGCTTTTGACATGAGTGACTTAGGATTAATGCTATGCCTCATGAAGAATGACTAGAAGGTCCAACTTCAAATGTAGGTGGCCTAGAAGGTCTAGCTTTTGATATTGGTGGCCTGGAGACCACCATGAATGTGCTAGGAGCTACAATAGTGCAAGGATTTGTGTCTATTCTAGAATCATCACTACTGATGGCCATCAATACTATAGATATCTATGAGATGATGAATATCCCTATCTAGAAAATGTGTATGCATTAATGCTAGGTTTGCACATGCATCTGAATTGATAATGCCAAGAAAATGTATTTTGACATAAGTTTTGATGATAGAGTATGTTTGCCTGTAGTGCAAGTACTGCCACCTACACGTTCTAAAATCAATGTATGGGTGTACAAATATGTGATTAAGGACATTAACTGATTGTAGATAACAAAATATAGACAATGTTGAACAAGAGCGCTTTCATTTAAAGGAAATCGGATGACATGAAGATTAAATCAAATACATAATATGAAACTTGTAAAGCAATGGATATGGACCTCTTAAACCTGTAATAGGCCATGGAGACCTCAAATCGATTCAATATATAAAACTCAATAGCTTCTACTATCTAGCTATGGCAACAAACAAAGCACCTTGCCAATGGATTCACCTCTCAACAAACAAGTTTCAGTAAAGTTTCCAACTCTCTCAATATAAAATATGTATTAATGAGCCTCTTACAGTACAATGTAGAGAGCTCACATATTGCCCTGGTAGACTAATAGATTGATGATCCCTCCATTCATCTTACCTAATCAATGTGTAATGTCGATCAAGGTGAATATTAACTAGACAATCTTAACTAGTTTTAAGGGTCTAACTTCCATGTCATTTCTAACCAATGAGAAAGAAGAAACAAAGGATATCTTTTCCTCCCTAAACTTCCACTTTCAAATAATAAGGTGGGAAGGACCATTTTGAGCAACTTGAATTTGGCCTATGACATTAGGCCTCAAATAGCTAATTTAGGATTTATTATTCCTCACAATGGGCCTATCCAACCCTCTAGCAACTCTACCTCCACCCAATGCCCCTGAACCTGTACATGCATATTAACTACAAAAGAAATGAGTGCCAACCATTGACAAAAGGAACCAAATGGATCCTATTACAATGTGAGTTAAAGCGAAAGTAAACTATTAACTGGGAGAGGAAAATCGAAAAATCGAAAAATAGCAATAAAATTTAAAAAAAAAAAAGTACCACCACACCTACAAGAGGCACTTAGGATAGCAAACTTTGATTAAAGAAAAAAAAAT
The DNA here is from genome assembly GCA_029204225.1 of Diphasiastrum complanatum. Lineage (NCBI taxonomy): Eukaryota > Viridiplantae > Streptophyta > Lycopodiopsida > Lycopodiales > Lycopodiaceae > Diphasiastrum > Diphasiastrum complanatum. The sequence goes on from CM055098.1 coordinate 59,145,357, forward strand.
TAGTTACAAAAAAAATAGCAACAAAGAGTGTTTTTTAAGCTACGTTTTGATTTCTTTTGTGGGCCTTGGCTTCATTTTGCATAAGAATATCAACAATTGAGCATGGAATATCTTTGCAAGGGGTTCTATGAGCAAGGGATGATAGCAATAAAATGTCGTGGCCAATGCAAAAACAAACAAGATGCGAAACAATAAAAAAGTAGTGAGAGCAAAAGATAGCAACAATCAAACCTGTTGGGAAAAAAAAAAAAAGTGTACTGAAGAGGACAAAAAAGTGTACAAAACAAGATCTCGATTGTGCGGTGGGCACTTGCAAGTTGCCGAGCACATTGTCGTTGAGCAAGAGGGGTCGTTGTTGGGCAACATATTGTTGCTAAGCAGGGAAAAAGACACAATAGCTAGGAATCCACATTGCACACTCCGTACGATGGGATTTGGATTGCATGAATGATGTACATATATCCAAAATGATAATGGCGGCCATGACCCCGAGTAAGATGCAAAGTTCAAACAAAAAAAAAAATTGGTGCAAGAATAGGGCTTGGCCCCCTAAATAATAGAATGGGTCTCAGTTGTAGCTCGGATAGTTTTGTAGTCTAGAACCACATAGTTTCAAAATGATGATTTTGGAAACATGAGGGTCTGAAATGGCTTGGCCCGTCCACCCCCCCATAATGCCAAGTGCTTAGCATTTCTCAATATTTTAGAGGCACCTCCAAAAGCATATTTTCCATATAAATTTAAAACTAAAATTCTTTGAAAGCCTTCTTATCACAGTTCTCAAGTGGATGTCAACCAATAAACACGTGACATATAGCACATGAAAATCTCAATGGAATGTGCATGTGGCTAAATAGCCAATGACAACTTGGCATATTCACATATACCACCATTAAGTGTCCATATGCACATTCCATAAAGTTACAAAAATTCAAAAAGAAAAAAAAAAAAATCTTAATAAATTTTCTCACAAGATGCGGAAAAAAGAAAAAAATATTTCACAAGTGAGGCCCAACCTTGCGGCCTTCCACCTTTGGGGACTCGGCGCTTGGGCTCTCGTCTTGGGCATTCCCCTCCCAAGGACCAAAGACCCTCACCCCCAACACAAATAAAAAGGTGGTGATTTTGAAAAGGTGGCCCCTCATTGGGGACACCATAGTTGTGACTAGAGACCATGAAGTCAAGCCAAAGTCATGCCAAGAAAAGGGGTGATAATGGGAAAGGGCTTGACATTCTATTGACTCCAAGTTTGCAAGCTTTTGTGGTACAGGGAACTGCCTCACCTCTCCACTCAGAAGTCCTTTGCTTCAGCAATTTTACTACGGCATTACTAAACAATAATTTAGAGCACGATCGTTTGGACGATGCTTCTTACCCATAGAGGATTGCAAATCAACAGAGATACGATATAATTTGTGATTTTAAGCTAGAATTTGAGCAAGAGCATCACTGGCTCCACCACTATCTGCCTCCTTTCTGCCTGGGAAGTGAGCTGCAGCGGTACGCAAAGCAGCGATAGAATAGTGTGGAAGATCGGTCAAGATTTCGCACTATGGTTGCTTTAACTTATAATCTACACAGTGTTCAGCTGGTCCACATCTTCTAATGCTTACAATGACAGTATATATAGCAGCACATCCTCCTGCTGTATATGAGACGTTTCCAGCTCCTGGTTTGCTTATTCGATTAAATGGAGTGAGTGGATTACTTGTGGAATCGTCGTTTTCCTTCTCTTATAACTGGAGAGTTCAGTTAGAATGCTTTCCCATCATTTGTAGTAGTCGTCTTATATTATTAGCAGGACCGAATTGGGTATTACAAACGCTACTGCAGCATTCTGGGCGTAGACCCTGGCTCCAACTTGGACTGTGCAAATCAAAGATCATTCTGAAAAGGAATCATTCACTGCGGAATTTTAATGTTTAAGCTGGCAGCATATCACTTCAGTTCTGAGCGTCAAAGCTACAATAAATACTGTACTTGTCTCAGAACAGAAAAAGTTAAAATATATCCATGTTCTAGTATAGTCCAAGTGAAAACTGCTCAAGTAATGCAAGCATTATATGACACTTATACAAACCTTACATCCTTCTATACGATATTTCGACAGCTGCTCTAGTGATTCAAGCATGATATGACACTTCCACGAACATTACATCGTGAACATTATAAGTGTGACATGATCTTTTCATGGTCTGGGTTTGATTGAATCTATGTAATTTTCTTTGTTTTTGCAAAGGGGAGGTGGACTGCTGGGGGGGTGGGGTGGGGTGTGGGTTTGTGTTGGTCCAGCGTTGGGGAAGCCCCTTCCCCCACTGGACATTAAATTTTGGATTTTCATATACTTTGACAGATTGTAGCAACCTTTCACAGTGGAAAGATTGTATAGAAATAACATTTAGGTATTTGGTTACCTTGCAAGACTTGCAACGATGCTACAATATGGAATTCTGGACATGGAAGTTGGAGTGATTCCCTCACCTAATGAGACCTTTTCTGCCTGTTTTTAAGGCTGCTTGAAAAGCAGAATGGACATTCACCTCCTTACGTTGATTTCGTTTATCCAAAGCTCCTTCTGTTTGATAATGGTGGCGTGAAATAAGGCCACGGTACCCATTACTCAATAGAAGCAACATGCAAAAAGTGAGGGACTAACAAACTCCATAAGATTTAACTTCAATATATTAATCAATAAAGGTCATTAGAAAAGGATGGCATTCCATATCCCGCCTTTTTGTAGCCCAAAATGTGTTATGATCCACTTCTCACATTTTTATGGGTTTTGTGAAAAGTACAGTACTAAGGATCATAAATGGATCTTTGAATGATCCACAAGGTGATTGTATGCTTGTTAAACAATCTATCAGAAACTAGTCATCAGAAAACAAGATCTAGTTTAGCAGCTTGATAGGAAACAAGTAGAGACAATCAAAGCATTGATCAATTAGTATAATCCAACTCCACACGTGTGGAAATAAGGCTGTAGTACAGCCTGTAGACAGTGTTTACAAAGTGCCAAAGCTGAGTTTCATTGGAAAAATAGAGTAATCACCATACAATGAGAGGAAACTCGAGTTTCTCCTTGAGGCTCCAAAAAGTTTCTATCTTCTCACTATGGAGAATGGGAATACATAGTAAAACACACTTCCTTTGCAAAGTTAGGTGAAAATCCAGCATGTAATAAGGAAGTAGACTCCGCTTTCTTGCCCTAATGTGAAAACCCTAGCCTAGATCCAAGAGTCATGCTTGGTAGGTGCATGGTAGGTACAAATCTCTAGATCCTACAAAGTAGGAATCACTACCAAATAGACACAACCACTCCTCTTGACTCGTGGTAACCTACTTTAGGTGTGTATGTACAAGTGACACTTTGGCCATTGAAGTAACCAACAAACAATATTGACAAAATGTACAATATTCTACATGGCTAGATTTGCCAATGTAGGCAATTTTTCACACTCCTCCTCAAATCTAGCCTTGGAGATCACAATGCTTTTATCAATAACTCCAATTGAAGATCTAAGCTTGACAAATGAATCTTTAGGTAAAGGTTTAGTAAACAAATCAGCCAAGCAACTTGATGATGGCACGTGTTGGAGCTTGATCTCTTTAGCTTACACTTTTTCCCTCACGAAATGATGAGCAATTTCGATGTGTTTGCTCCTTGCATGGAATGTAGGATTAGTTGCAAGTGATTGGGCTGATTGGTTGTCACAATAGATGATAGGGATCTCCTCCTCCATGACATGAAGCTCCACCAATAGCCTTTTGAGCCACAAGACCTCCTTGCATGTTGATGTCAAGGCCTTGTATTCGGATTCTGTGGAAGATAGGGAGATGGTATCTTGCTTTTTGGAAAGCCATGATACTACTCCATCACATAGAAAGGTGGCAAAGGCACTTGTTGATCTTCTATCCACTTTGTCACCTGCAAAATCTGAGTCACTATAGGCTCTTAAGCCAAGATTAGTTCCTCTATACAAAATACCAAAATTCTTAGTGAATGAAATGTATCTAAGAATTCTTTTGGCCATCTTCCAATGTGAAACTAGAGGACTTTGCATGAATTGGCTTAAGTTTCCAACACTATAACTAGGATCAGGTCTAGTTATAGTTAAATAGATCAAGGAGCCAATAAGCCTTCTATATAATGTGATGTCCTCAAAGGATGCTTCATCACAACCAATAGATGCTTTTATATGTTGCTCCATTGGTGTCTCAATGCCTTTACAATTCTTCATTCCAAATCTATCTAGGATGGATGTAGCATATTTAGATTGACAAATGAAGCTAAAATCACATCCTCTAATAACCTCTATTCCAAGAATGAAGCTCAATAGGCCAAGATCTACCATCTTAAACTCTTTTGCTAAAGCAATTTTTACATCTCTAATTCCATCTAGATCATTACCACTCAAGATAATGTCATCTACATACAAAACAAGAATAATGATCATGCCATCATGAAAACTTATATACAATGATGGATCATAGGCACTCATTACAAAATTGATGGAAATGAGAAAAGAGTTAAGCCTAGAGTACCATGCTCTAGGTGCTTGCTTGAGCCCATAAAGGCTCTTCTTCAAAAAACACACCTTTCCTTCATGCTTTGCCTTGATGAAGCCCTCGGGTTGCCTCATGTAGATCTCTTCCTCCAAATAACCATTGAGGAATGCATTTGTGAAGTCAAGTTGGAATAGCTCCCAATTGAAGGTTGTAGCAAGACTAATGATCAACCTGATAGTAACAAGCTTAGCCACAGGAGCAAAAGTCTCATCATAGTCAATGCCTTTGGTTTGTAAAAAACCTTTGGCAACAAGCCTAGCTTTATGCTTGCTTATTGATCCATCTTGATTATACTTCAATCTAAACACCCACTTGCAATCAAGAGGTTTCTTCCCTTGAGGAAGATCCACAAGATCCCAAGTATGATTCTCAATAAGAGCATCATACTCTACTTGCATAGCATCCATCCAAATTTTAGACTTACAAGCATCTTCATAGCATGTTGGCTCATCTAACATTGAAGTAAGAAAGGTGTAAGATGTGAAAGATGATGAGCCTTCCCTTTGATCACCTTGACCATCATAGGTGAGCCTCAATGGCTCGGATCTTGCCCTTGTAGATCTTCTTGGAGTTCTTGGAGTTCTTGGAGGGGTGGATCCTCAAGTTCTTCTTCACTTGGAAGCTCCTCCTCCATCCTAGCATGATCCTTGGCATCAAGATGATTAGTAGCATTATCATCCAAATCACAAGCATGTCCCTCATCAAAAATAACATCCCTACTCACTATCACCTTGCTTGTGATGGGATTGAAGACTCTGTAACCTTTGCTATTCTCACCATATCCCACAAAGATGCCTTTGATGGATGTTGCATCATCCTTCCTTCTCTTATCCAAGGATTGGTGTACATAGCAAGTGGATCCAAAAACTTTGAGATCTTTGAGATTGGGCTTCTCTCCAAATAGAGCTTCAAATGGTGTGATTCCTCCAATGGCTTGGTTTGGCAATCTATTGCACAAATAGTTAGCACAAGTTATTGCTTCATCCCAAAATGGTTTGGGTAGAGAAGCATCTAGCCTTAAGGCCTTAGCACGCTCACAAAGAGATCTATTTCTTCTCTCACTCACTCCATTTTGTTGAGGGGTGTATGGACATGACAACTTCCTCTTTATGCCATTATAACTACAAAAGTCAATCAACTTATTGGAGATATATTCACCTTATCACTCCTTAATACCTTAATCTTGGTACTAAGTTGATTTTCTACCAAAGTCTTGAACTTTACAAAAGAATCAAACGCCATTGATTTGCTAGACAAGAGGTACATCCAACAAAATCTAGAATAGTCATCAATGAAGATTACATAGTACTTGGCACCACCATTAGACTCATGTGAAAAACTATGAACATCCGAATGGATGAGTTCAAGAGGAGAGTTTGATCTTGATGTAGATCTTGATAAGGGTAGTTTGTGAGCCTTTGAGAGGCTGCATGCTTCACATCTCTTCCCACACTTTGACAAATGCTTGGGGAGTCCAACTGCAAGCTCCTTTGTAGCCATAGATTCCATGGCTTTGTAGTTGGGGTGGCCCAACCTTTTGTGCCACAGTTCCACCTTTGATAGCTCCACCTTTGCCAAGTTAAACTCTCCACTGCAATATTAGCGTCAAGCTTAAACAATCTACCTTGCTTAAAGCCTTTGGCTATACATTCATCATTTCTAAGGATGGAACAAACTCCATGCTTAAATTGTACATCTAGGCCATTATCCATTAACTGGCCAACACTAAGCAAACTCTTGGTTAACTTAGGAGCATAAAGAACATTATCTAGATTCATTCTTTTGGATGATCCCACATACAAGGGAATTGTTCCTATTCTACTTATCTTACATTCTTGACTACTTGCAGTATAGATTGATCTATGTAAGTCATTGTAAGAAAGTAAGGTGGAGAATATGTCCTTTTGATATGTCATGTGGGAACTTGCCCCACTATCTATCCACCAAGAATCATTGGTGTTGCTCTTGGATGATGGTGGTTTGTTGGAAACCATCAAGGATGACTCTTCATCCTCCTCTTCCTCCTGATGTGCAATGTTGCTTTGTTTGCTCTCTTGTGCCTTCTTCTTCTTGAGACATTCTGATGCAAAATGTCCTTTCTTGGACTTGGACTTGTCTTTGATCTTGCCCTTTGAGCTTGAAGCCTCATCCTCCTCCTTGGTCTCCTTGAAGTGCTTCTTCTTGCCATTGGTCTTCTTCTTGCTTTTGAATGAGAAATTAGCTTTCTCATCACCATCCTACAGAGAAATAGCATTCATTCTTGCATTGGTATGCAACATCCTACACTCTTCAGCTACTAATACACTGTGTAGCTTTTCTATAGTAGGCAAAGTGTCTTGGATTGCAAAGCTTTGGACCAAATTTGTAAAGCCACTCCCTAGACCGTTTAGGACAATCTAAACAAGCTCACTATCTTGAATCTTCTCTCCAATGGAAGCTAACTCCCTATTAAGAGACTTGATTCTTAGCACATAATCTTGTGCACTCTCATCACTCCTCTTCATGCTTTGTAGAATCTGATTCCTAAGAATGAGAACCCTCGAAGTGTTACTAGACTCATAGATGGATTTTAAAGATTCCCAAGCCTCTTTAGCACTCTTACATGAAGATACTTCCCTTAAAAGATCATTGCTTACATTCATCTTAATACAGTGAAGTGCAAGCCTAGACCTCTTCTTGTATCTCACTAATTCCTGTGCACCTAGAGGTTCATCTTCATCATCTATTAGAAACTCATAAAGATCATGGAGCACCATTAGTGACTCCATCCTCACTTTCCAAATAGCATAATGGGTAGAATTTAACCTCTCACTAGCTTCTAGAAGGTAGGCTCCCACTGATCCCATCTTACTAGCAAGATTCTACACACAAGATATAGATTTGTTTGTACCTGAAACTCACAAAGGTTTCTAACTTGCAGTGTTTCACTCAAATGTTGACTTCTAATCCAACAAATGGATTTGTAATCACAGTTCTATCACTCCCTCACAAGCTGGAATGAAGATAAGATGAGATGAAAACTACACTCAAGCAAATCTTGCCAATCTTGGCTATTCTTGGACAAAAAACTGACTCTCTCTCTCTCATTCACTTTGATGTACTTTCAAGACCTGGTTTCCACTTTAAGAAGGTCTGAAATCAGCCTAGATTAATTACTTTTCATGAAACAAATTCAAAACTAATCAATGGCAAGTGATTTTGGTAGCTTATTCTAGGATTTGCACCAAAAATCACATCAAACTGACACCAGATGAATTTTCTATGATCCAATGAGTATGGGTTATTAAATGCTGGTTCAGAGATGCCCACACGTGTGAACAGTACGGATTTTGATCTTGAAAAAGTTTGGGATCAAATCCCCTCACCAAAACCTACTAAAACTGGATTAGATTCAAACACAAATCAATGGCCTTGTACTTGGCTCTGATACCATGTGAAAAGTACAGTACTAAGGACCATAAATGGATCTTTGAATGATCCACAAGGTGATTGTATGCTTGTTAAACAATCTATCAGAAACTAGTCATCAGAAAACAAGATCTAGTTTAGCAGCTTGATAGGAAACAAGTAGAGACAATCAAAGCATTGATCAATTAGTATAATCCAACTCCACACGTGTGGAAATAAGGCTCTAGTACGGCCTGTAGACAGTGTTTACAAAGTGCCAAAGCTGGGTTTCATTGGAAAAATAGAGTAATCACCATACAATGAGAGGAAACTCGAGTTTCTCCTTGAGGCTCCAAAAAGTTTCTATCTTCTCACTATGGAGAATGGGAATACATAGTAAAACACACTTCCTTTGCAAAGTTAGGTGAAAATCCAGCATGTAATAAGGAAGTAGACTCCGCTTTCTTGCCCTAATGTGAAAACCCTAGCCTAGATCCAAGAGTCATGCTTGGTAGGTGCATGGTAGGTACAAATCTCATCATAAATCATGGTCTAGATCCTACAAAGTAGGAATCACTACCAAATAGACACAACCACTCCTCTTGACTCGTGGTAACCTACTTTAGGTGTGTATGTACAAGTGGCACTTTGGCCATTGAAGTAACCAACAAACAATATTGACAAAATGTACAATATTCTACATGGCTAGATTTGCCAATGTAGGCAATTTTTCACAGTTTTTATCTCAGAGACTTGAAAACGGGATTGATGAATCATGGGTGAAAGACTTCATTTAAAAAAACCATTAAAAATTGTTGATCAAAATGGTTATGCCATTTTTCCTTCAACACTTCAAAAGAGATGTTTTGTCTGCGGAGCTCACTTTCAGAGTGAATGTGGACTTTGATATGAATTTGTAGCTAAATGTATCAGAAGGCATTGCTATAAAGATTGCGCTAGCCAAACCAAGAAGACAGTTCTAGCACGTAGGGTATCTGATGAGCCGTTGCATGTTGTCACACCTGCGCAACATCGGGCCTTAGATGAGAACAAGGACCCAACACAACCACACCTTCCTCCTAATACTTCCATGATTCCACAATCTTACCCTGAATCCATAGGTGTCGGATGGAAGCATCAGACAGATTTTTGGTAGGTCGTCGGATGCAAGCACCAGAGAAAGTTTTTTTGTGCAGTTCGTCAGATGGAATCGTCGAACCCAAAATTTGAAAACTCAAAAAATTGAGAGAGCTCGAAAATCTCAATTTTTTTTTCAAAAAATGAAATTTCGGTGGGTGGAACTGTCGGACTAATTTTGCTTAGGTCAAAATTTTAGAAACTCGAAAAATAGGAAGGATGCAGAAACTCAAAAAAAGAGAAATGATCTCAAAACTTGAAAAAAAAAATACTGATCTGAGAGGGGAAGTAAATGCAGGTGTCTGAATTTTTTTTTTGTGGCTTTTTGTGTTTTTTGTTTTGTTTTTTGACGGTCGTCGGATGGAGTGTTCAAATGATATCGTCGGACCGATTTTTGTTAGAAATTGTTGTTGGATGCACGACAGATCGAAAGTGAGAGAGAATCGAAAAAATATGAGAAACTTGAAAAATTATAAGTGTATCAAAAAATTCGAAAAATGTGAAAAAATGTTGGATGGAATTTTGTGAAGAAAACTTGAAAATTTCAAAACTCGGAAATCGGAAAATCGGCGGATGCAAATATTGGTGGATGCAAAATTATTGCAGGTTCGCGGATGCAAAAAATTGCACAAAAAAAATGGAAAAACGATAGACAAAAAACTTATAAAATTCGAAAAAATCGGAGAATTGGAAAAATCGGAAAATTGAGAAATCAAAAAATTGAAAAATCGAAAAATCAAAAAAATCTCGAAGTTGTCAAAAACTCGAATTTTTTTGACTAGCGGTGCTAGCGACGGTGGATTTTCGAAAGATTTGGAGTGAGATTGCACCAATCTGAATGATTAGTTGGGGCGTCTGAAGCAATCTCGAGCTAACAACAAGAGTATGGAAGGTATGCTTGGGAAAATGATGAAAGCAAGACAACAAGCAATCAATCAAAGTAGAACTCAAAACATACTGCGTCGGATGGAAACTTGAGACTCGAAAATCAGATTTAAACGTCAGACACAACCTTCTGTTCCTCCTCCCTCCAAAAAAAAATTTGAGAACCGGTGGAGACCGGTGGGGCGGTGGTGTTCAGAGACAATTTGAGATTCACTACTGTTGGCAAAAAGAAATGAAGACAAGGACGGATGCAGACCAGCATAACTATTTAGTCTTCTTACTAAGAATAGATCTCCTTTAAATGATCATGTAATGCTGAAAATAAAAACAACGATAATTGATATAGAGAATAGTGTCCACTTGGGATGCTTCACTATTTCTTACATCAATTTTACATGCCAAGAGATAACTAGTACATGAAGAATCAAATAGAATGTAAATGAAATGATTCCACCATGCTTCCAACTCTGAACTTTCTGGAGAAATACAACAAACAAACAAAAATGTGAGTGATCAACATTTGCTTGCATGTCTCCTCCTCCTTTGTCCTTTGTTGCCATGTATCCACCATGACACTCCATTAATGAGCTTCCATCTCCATCTTGCCACAAGAAACCATCAAGCCTTGGAAATCCATGAGTAAATGAGTTCATCCATGATACTAAAGCAGCACCACATGACTCCATAAACCAAGTAAGTTTTGCTAGTCCATCTTCAAGATCTACTTGACACAAGAAAATAACCATGAATTCACCAAAAATTGATAATCTACAAAACATTGGCAATAAGTAGCTCAACACTTGAGAACTTAGCCATGGATGAGTGATATAATGAACCTCCAATAGCTTCATTTCCATCAACAAAACCAGCCAAGAATGCTAGTACAAATCCAACATCAAAACAATGCTCACCAATGTAACTAGTTTTACCATATCTTGACAATTTGCACACATCCACATGAAATTGCTCAAACACCAATTACCTCTCCTTTGATGCTCTTGACTAGCTCCAAATTGCCAACTTCCCTTTTGACTAGTTGAAGCCCTTTGAGATTAACCTCTTGATCATCAACTTGACCATCAAAGTCATTGAACAAATTTTATTTTCTAGATCCATTAATTACCTTTACAACAAGATAACATCCATCCACTTGCATAGCATCATCAACACAAGAACATCCTCCAAAAAGATGTTTCATTCTCCATAAGAGCTTGATACTCAAGATCCATTGCTTGGATCCACTCCTCTTCTTTCCTTGCTTCATCTACACTTGCAGGTATATCAAAAGAGGTTAGGAAAGCAGCATAATTTATTGAAACTACCTGCTTACCCATTGCATCATATGTGAGCTTTGAAGGTACTTGTCTTTCCCTTGATGTTCTCCTTGGCTTTTGACTTGATGAAGGTCCATCATCACCATCCGGACGTAGTGGGAGTTGATCTGCAATGTCCGTGGACTAGACATGTACGCCCTAATGGCTGATGGAGATCATTTGAATATTTGTTGCTGCCATGCAGGTTGTGGTGCCAGAGCCAGGAGAGATGTAATCTCGTTCCCTTTTACTTCCTTGGCTATAAATGTGCTTTGCCACCCCGCCACGTGAGGATTCGTAAGGATATTGGACAAGGAATTCATCAATTTTGTCCTCCACGCTTTTGGGTTTGCGGAACGCTCAACTCGCCGATATTGAGCGAGAGCCCTAAGAGGTCAAGGCTTGTTGCTCCTCCATTGATATAGGGGTGCTCTACTCTAGCCCTTGCCCTTGATATGCTCCTTGGTTTTGTATAAATGTTGGCCCCGTTGCATCTGATCCTTGATCTTGGCATGTTTCTGCCTGTGTAGCTTCAAGATGGGATGGTAGTGGAACTACCATGGGGGCCAGTGTTGCTTGTTGCTAATTCAACCACCTGGTCGTCCAAGGTAGATTTGGCTGCTAGTTCTTGGAGAAATGTGCCCAAGTGCTGATAGGTTGCGATTACGTCCTGAGGAGCAGTCGGTGTTGAAACGCTAGCTAGGCCTGGCTGAGGTGTGGCCTTTGGTGCATTGTCATCCTCGTCATCCTCCTCCTCTATTAGAATCTCCTATGTTGCCACATCCTCTAGTGCGGTAGGCTCAGCACACAGAGGCGAGTCTATAAACTACGTTGTTTGGAATGTGTCATCATCCAATGGTTTATCCGACTCAACATTCTGGATGGATGGAGCAATGGGGGAAGTGGACGGAAGAACAAAAGTGTGGATGGGAGGGGGGATGGACTGTTCAAAGGAAGGGACGATGTTAGGCATGGAAAACTGTAGAGTGGTGTTGAGGATAGAGGGAGAGTTGGGCGATGTGAAACTAATGATATTCATGAAGGCGAGGGTTCCGGGAGACAACTGAGAGTCTTGTAGGTTGATGGAGATGGGGGGAGTGGATACAAAAGAGTCAAGCAAGGTGGGGAGAATGGAAGAAGCAATGGTGATGGAAGGGGTGGCGAGAACGGTTGTGGACAAAGGAGGAATAGGGAAAATAGATGCAAGAGGAGATAGGGAAGTAGTGGAAGAAGTGGTAGGAGTGTTGGTATGGTGGTGGGTGTTGTTGGATGGAAGATCGGAGGTGGCACCCACGCGCATACATTTGGTGGATGGTGAATCAGTAGGAAGGGTGGGAGATCTACGATTGGTGCATGATATGGTTGTGGTGAGGACCATGGAGCGATGGAATCGTCGAACCTTCTATTCAAGGAGGGTGACTGTCAAGGTGGACAAAGGGGCCCAACAACAAATTTCTAGCATGCATTGGGCTTGATGGCCCTCTTTAGCTCAGAAATGATAAAGTTGTGCAAATCATAAGGCACAAACTTATTGGTTAGAAAGTCCTTGTGGGATTCCACAAATTTGTGTAGGAGGAGGGAGGGGATGCGATCCTTTTGCAAACTTTCAATAGCTAGGAAGTTGCTCAAGAGATGTGGACGATTGCTTGGAAAATTAGATTGGTGATGGTCTCAATCAAATGCCCATCATTCGTATGAATTAGGGGCATTGAGGAGTCCAAAAAGGGAGAAATGACTTTAGAAGCTTGGCGGTGAGAGGGCTTTGGCCTATCACCGGAGATGACTTTGATGGTAGCCAGAGAGGCTGAGTTTGCATGCACACGGTGCATGGTATTGTCGTATTGCACATAGAATCTGGACTTTGCAGCATCCCAAGTCCCGAAGGCCTGGACGACAAATTTGAGATTCATGGTGCAGGTGAAAAGCGTTGGGTCAATTCCCATTGCTTCCAAGAGAGGTTGGGCAGCTTGGATCTAGGGGGAAATCTAGGTATCAGTAGGCAGGTTGTAGATATGAGTGGTAGTAGGAACAATGCAACGAGCGATCTATATGTTGTCAATCTCATCTGAGAGGCTGAATGGCTAATTGTCAGGGTTGGTGGAGAATGCCATGTTGATGAGTGGTGGTCTGGTCAGGTTTGGTGGAGAAAGAGATTTACGATTCCAAGGAGCTCAATGGTGAAGTTTCATATCTGATCATTCTATTGGATCTGCAAGTTTTCCAATGCTTTAGTGAAGGTGTCAGTAGACATTGTAGAGGTAGATGTAGAGCTAAATTCTTCTATCTTCCTCTTTCTCTTATCAAAACGGTGTCTTTTGGATCTATCGGTAGAGTTATTTGAGCTACTTCCTGAGATCTCATCTACCTCTAGTATGACATCCACACTTGCTGGGGTACATTGACCCTTTAACTTCTTGACCTTTCAATATAGTTTGTAACAGACTTGCGGCTCTTAATGTGCACTCATCCGAGTTGTAAGAGGGTATCTTTCATAAATTATCTACTGGTCTTGAAATGCAAGATGAATACCCTTTGTAACATGGCCCAATTTTCTTATTTAGCATTCTCTAGGCTGACATACCAATCACTGGCAGAATTAGTGAGGCATAAGTTGAAATACTTCATCATCGATTGGTTGTCATTCATTCCGCAAGTTTTTGAAAGCTTCTACGTACATATGGAGAAATCTGTTAGGGTCACCTTGATCGTTAAACTTGTGAAAAAGACATATCTTTCTATGTTGACTTTGGGGGCTATGCTCACTTTATTCCATTGCACATAATTGAGGTGTGTGAATTGAGCACATGGCCTTGTAGAATATGTGGAGTTTGTGTTAGGTAGATTTAGTTGTGTTAGCATGCAAAATATTTGGTGACATGCAAAGTTAGGTAGAATGATCTACACATGTCTAGTTCATCTAGGAAAGTGATATGCAATCCATGCAACATCATGCATGTAGTTTGAGATGTGGATCTATGATAGTAGAGCCAACTAAGAGATGTGGATCAACCACTAATCACATGAAAATCCACCTTAGAACTCGACTCTCATCATGTAAGGTTTTTTGGCTAGTTTTCAGTGTTGTAATTTTTTATGAGCATTAAGGTTTTCTCTCTCTACACGAGATCTATTGATTGTACACTCTCTCTCTACCCAAGAGCAAGGGTTTTTCCTCATATTAAACACTTAGAAACATTTTTGATCATTAGCTCTCATAGTGAGTACTTAGTTTTTTAAGTCTATGATATGATTTTGTGCTCTTGTCTTGAATTGTCAAGTAAGATTGTTGTTTGATCATTCATGTGCAATCACAACACCTCACAAGATCCTTCAAAGGTGTGTTGGAAAGTTCACATGTGCTAAAACTTTACATGGTATCAGAGCGTTGTTGAGGTAGTGTGCATTCATCATAGCTTGCTCAGTTCTTGAGAGTAATCGCTTGAAAGAACTCAGATTTGGGAGAGGAATACAAACTTGATTGCAATCAAACAACTTTTGGATCATAGGTGAATCAAATCGAGCATGATTTGCTTCAAATGAGCTTGTATGGACTAGAGGTTCCACATGTGTGAGATCAGTCTTCCTCATTTCGATGGGGCAAGGGAGTGCGAAGAACACGAATGGAGAAGAGAGCAGGAATATTGCAGAACAACTCTCCCATTACAATTAGGTGCTAGATGCAAAAACAGTCTAATAGAAAGCTTATGCTAAGTATAATCCAAGCTTTAAGTGTTCTGATTGCCCAACAGGATCTTAAAAATTAGTTCATACCCACAAAAGTGAGAGTGCAGTCCAAGAAGAGATTAGAAATGGTTTGTGTGTGTGATATTATTGGAAATCAGATTCAATATGAAGTTTTGTTCTGAAATAGATGGAAGAGCAATATGATATCGCGAGATCCTTAGGCGTCGAAGACAACCATCATCTGATAAGAAGCAAAGGAGTCATAGGCGTCCGTGTTCTGATCAGAGTGAGTAAACAAGCATGATCAAACAACGATAAAGTGCATTCAATCACAACAAACATTCATAAATAGATGTTGCTGTTATATTACACTGAAGCACAATAAAATAGCAATTACAACCAAAATGGCGGCGTAATTGGGAGGCTCAAATCATACATCTCATGGACCGAGCATCACATAGAGTGTGCCTGGATGATCCATTTATAGATTGCATCCATGTATTATAATAAATGTTTGTCATCTAATTAGGAAATATGTTGTACTTGGAAGTATTGGCTTGAGATGACAACTGTACATTGTGTACACTGACAGGTTGTAGGGAATGTTGACGTTGACGAGGACACTGCAAATTCTCTCACTTCGCATTCTACGGGAAGTTCCTAGAACGTCTTGGCTCAAGCTCTTGCAAACAATCCAGTATTTCATGCAAGAAGCAAACACATTGAGGTAGCACACCACTTTGTAAGAGAGAAAGTGATTGGGAGAGAGATCTTGTTGGAGCATGTTGAATCATCATTTTGTATTGCAGATCTACTCACAAAACCAATGCTCAAGAATGTCAAGATGAGATCAAATCTTGGCTTAATCTCAAAGTCCATGGTGACTAGATAGATATATATTAAGGAGGAGTGTGAAAAAAGGTAAAATATATCTTTCTATGTTGAATTTGGGGGCTATGCTCACTTTATTCCATTGTACATTATTAATGTATGTGAATTGAGCACATGACCTTGTAGAATAGGTCGAGTTTGTGTTAGTTAGATTTAGTTGTGCTAGCATGCCAAGATTAGATCTAAACTTTACAAAACCACCCTTGAGAAATGGTTTGGTGAGGAGATCGGCAATACAAGATGATGATCCAATATGCTCCAAGCTGATTTCTCCTCCAATGACTTTTTTCGTTATAGAGTGGTGTGCAATCTCAATATGTTTGCTTCTTGCATGGAAAATAGGATTGTTGGCAAGAGCTCGGGCCAAGATGTTGTGACACTTGATGATAGGTAGATCTCCATCCTTGAGCACCATAAGTAATCTTTTGATTCACAATGCCTCTTTTGTAGTGGTTCTAAGAGCCTTATACTAGGCCTCACATGATGACAAAGATATGGTTTCCTGTTTCTTGGATAACTAAGACACAAGAATGCCTCCAATAAAGATAGTGAATGCACTAGTGGACTTTCTATCCACCTTGTCCCTTGCAAAATCCGATTCCGAGTAGGCAACCATTGGTAGATCTTCGATTTTGTAAAATAATCCATAATCAAGTATGGAAGATACATATTTCAAGATCCTTTTGGCCGATTTCCAATGACAAATAACCGGATATTGCATGAATTGACTCAATTTATGCACACTAAAGCTCAAATCGGGCCTAGTAATTGTCAACTAAAGGGTGATGTCCTCAAAGGATCTTTCATCCCCTTTACAACATGCTCCATGGGAGTATCAATGATCTTACAATTTTCCATATGAAATTTCTTAAGCATAGAGAGAGCTTATCTAGATTGACTAATAAATGCATGATCTTTAAGAAAGATCTACTTCTAGGCCTAAGATGTAGTGACACTCACCTAGATCTTGCATTTTGAATTCACTACCTAAAGCACTCTTTGTCTCATCAACAAGTTTTATGCAATTTCCACAAAGATGATATCATCTACATATATGATGAGAATAACAAGATTGTTATTTACAAACTTTATATACAAAAGATGGATCATAGGCACTTAGATTGAATCCAAGTGATAAGAGATATGAACCGAGCCTTGCATACAAAGACCTTGGGACTTGAGCCCATAAAGGCTTTTGAATAAGAGGCATACTTTGGATTCATCACCATCTTTGATAAAGCCCTCAGGTTGCTCCATATAGATCTCTTCCTCAAGGTAGCCATTGAGGAAGGCATTAGAGACATCAAGTTGGAACATCATCCACTTGAAATAACATGCAATAGAGATGATCATTCTTATAGTGACCACCTTGGCCACGAGTGCAAAGGTGTCTTCATACTAAAAGACCATGGATTTGTCCCTACCTCTCCAACCTGTCTCTTGAGGTTGAGTAGTAGTATCTTGAGATGTATCCTCTTTTTCATCACTTGGAAGGTTAATGAATGGATCATCATCAGGTGGTATCCTCAATATACCATCTTTCCCACTGGATGTATCTATCTTCTCAGCATCCTCGTCTTCATACATGTTGGATTCATCAAAGATAACATCACGACTTACATGGATTTTGTTTTCCACTTGATCAAAACATCTATAGCCTTTCACACGATCATCATATCCTAGGAATATGCACTTGATAGCTTTTACATCAAGTTTACGTCTCTCTTCCTTAGGAATGTGTACAAAGGCCTTACATCCAAAGATTCGCAAGTGGTTCACCTTTGGCTTCTTCTTCGTGAATGCTTTCTCAGGTGTTATCTTTGGTATGGCAATGGTAGAACTTCTATTTTGAAGATAGACTTCCGTACCGCATGCTTCCGACCATAAATCTTTTGGTAGTTTCATCTCAGCTAGCATAGATCTGGCACTTTCCACAATTGTACGATTCTTACACCATTGAGAGCAACAGTATGAGCTTGCGTAAATTGTCTTTTAATCCCACATTGATCACAAAGATCATTGAACTCATTAGACTTGTACTCATCTCCACTATATGATCTTAGGACTTTGATCTTCCTACCTGTCTGATTTTCGACCAATGCTTTTCCAGAGCACGTAGTAGATAGCCAGAGCACGCAGCAGAGCTAGGGCCACACCACAACATATGGTTCCCTCCGGTTTTGATTCATCTGCGGACCCTTGGGATTTGCATTCAAGCACAGATTCGAATGATGTTTCCTACCATGACTCTGATGAGTCTTAGTTGTATAGTTCTCATTACGTTCATAAAACATCATTGTACCCCATTTTGGTGCTCTGTGGCCTGATATTATATATTATGATGATCCTATTCACAACAGTGTCATGATTAAGTACTGTTCTTTGTGGTTTTAGTTCGGTAACTTCGGCTTTATGGTTCATGGTCTATGGTTGTGGAGAGAGAGAGAGAGAGAGAGAGAGAGAGAGAGAGAGAGAGAGAGAGAGAGAGAGAGAGAGAGAGAGAGAGAGAGAGAGAGAGAGAGAGAGAGAGAGAGAGAGAGAGAGAGAGAGAGAGAGAGAGAGAGAGAGAGAGAGAGAGAGAGAGAGAGAGAGAGAGAGAGAAATGCATCTGATTTCTTTTTTAAGAAGTAGATCCACGTCTTACGTGACATATCATCAATAAAGGTCATGAAATAGAAGGCTTTACCTAAGGACATGGTCCTCATAGGCCCGCATAAATCTGTGTGGATTAAATCCAGGATGTTATTTGGTCTTGCAACACCCCCTTTATTGAACTTCTCTCGATGGTGCTTCCCATATACACAAGATTCGCACATCAATTTCAAGTGGTCTTCTATAGTAGGCAATCTTGTTACCATCTCCAATTTTCTCATCAAACTGAGGCTTCTCAAGTTCAAGTGACCAAGCCTCTTATGCCACAACTCAGTTTGCAATGGAATGGACGATACGAGTCCATGTTGCCCCTTGATTGTAGCATTCAACCTGTACAACTTAGTATTGGGCTCCCTTACTCCATCCACAATAACTTTGAACTTTTGGTTCACATCCTTCACAAAGCAACGATCATGGACGAATTCTACTTTCAATTTTTGATCAGTAATGACTCCAATAGAAAGTAGATTTTTCTTCAAACCTGGTACGTAAAGTACCTCCCTGATCATTCTGCTTTTGCCATCAGGTAGTTGGATTGAAACGGTGCCTATCCCCTTGATCTTGCACACCTCACTATTTGCTTCAAAACACTAAGCTGCTGTCCCGTTTGTCACGCGTAAGCTCCACGCTGCTCTCTGTCTATGGCCGCGCCTCCCCAAACTGGTTTTTGCTTGATCAATTTTGTTTTTGGATCAATTTGAGCACAATCTGAGGCTAGAGCAGGGTCGCCCTACTGATACCAGGTCTGTAGAGTGTTCAATCATGAAATTCCGTGGAGAAACGGTGATTTTAGCTCAACTTGACAAAGTGGCTTTTTTTACCTTTTACCGCAAATCTGCTAGGTTAACTGTCTGGAGACAAATCTCTGACATAAACCTCAGAATCTCTCCATGGCTGGTTGACAATGTAATTAGCTTCCTTTCTGTCCTTACGGCATCCAAAACGGTGCACAAACAGCGAAGAAATCACCAGTTATGTATAAAAAACCGTAACCCCAAACCTGGTTTCAATTTTCATTTGGCTTCAAAATTGTGAATTTTTTCACCAAATTTTTCCACGTTTGATGCTATGCACAGACTAATAATCTCTCTGCTAAGCTTGTCAAGCCTCTATAAACTAGAAACTGTGCACCAGTGCTTCTCTTTCCATCTTCAACCCATCGTAAACCCCGAACTCTCAGAAGACAGTTCTCCCGAAGCTCTCTTCAACGATGATGTTGTACTATGTACACTCCCTGTATGGCTCTGATACCAGCTTAGAATCTACTTTGCACATGAACACAGATCATGCTACACAGTAACACAGACAGAAAACACTCTCCATAGCAAGCTCACATAGCAACTGTATTTGTCAAAATGAAATTACACCGTACATATAGTTGTTCACTCAGGCAACCCATGCATGACCCAGGTTGTTGTTGGTGGAATGCGTGTCCCGTCGACTTGCCTCGTGGCAAGGCCAACTGATCCTTATCAACTGGTAGGACCCATAGTACAGTAACACAATGATTCTACCTTAATTCTAACTATAACATCCAATGTATTTCGAATCAGAAGATGTTGTACATGCCACATAAACACACCAATATTGTTAGATCATATGATGATGTACATGCACATATAAACACAAACCGGAATATTAACTCTTGTGTAACTCATATTAAGGCGAAATTACATATACCCATCAATATGGTAAACTATACAAAATAGATAATCTCTTCCATCTTGTGACTTTTGAAGGATCATCCTTCTTTTCACGTGGGTGACTACTACTCCATGTCGCGTGTGCTTAAAAGTACATTTAAAAATGTCATCTATAGTCACTTTGAGAGGAGGATCTCGATCATCGATCTCTCCATGGAATAGCTACCACATGCATTGGTTGGTGAGCCAACATCAAGTGCTCGAGAGCAAGGTCCAACATCAAGACCAAGAGATTGTACGATATCAAAGGTTGGCCAAAGAAAAAGAGGAAGAGACAATGAAAACCAGATCCGTGATGGCCGGGCAGAAATCCACTCTAGAAGAGGTCCAACAACAACTGAAGCTCCAGATGGTCCAAATCGACCAAGTACGAGACGGACCATCTAGTGCAATGATAGTCAATGCTCCTCTAGTGAAGCGTGAGGACATTCAATTCCAAGCCCCATAGGCCTCAACCATCCGGATGGAAAAATATGTAAGGCTACTCTAGGAACGGGAAGCTGAAAAGCGAAATTTCGAAAACATTGTGGCCAAACAAGAGAAGATCATCCTGGAGTCCCAGACGAAGGCCTTGCAACAAGTCTTGGACAAGGTGAACCAACTATGGGAGACGACGTGCAAGGCTCAAGCAAGTGTTCAATCAATAAAGCCGCGAGATGATGATGGAAATGATGGCACAGGAAATCAAGGAGGGCAAACCCACCCATCAAACGGTAGCTCGGGATCGGGTGGCCAGAGAGCCGGTGCTACTTCCATGACTTTTTCCCGACCCCCTCCCACCTTTAACCCTGCCTCCTACTCCGCATTTAATTTTTCTGAAACATTCATTCGAACTTACCCAATTCTTCCATCTCCCCTTTCTTCATCATCTCCTAGCAAAATAATGGGCCCATCAAAAGGTCCAGCTGACACTTACAAAGCCCGACGGGACGAGTTCCTCCAACAACTCCACTCCCCCGGTGTTGCGTATAACTTGGTGATTCCACCTCCTCCTAAACCGTTCACCCCACACCCCTCTCCCCAGATCATTCCATCCCCGACCTTCCAGAAACTAACAATGACATGGGGGGTGATCATGACTTCTTGGCAGACCAACTAGAAATGAGAAGGTTCTCGTCCAGACAAAACACAAGTGCAGCTGAGCCATCGACAAGCGAGCGGGCTAAAGAGAAAGATACGGGCACCAAGGCCCTAGATGATTATCTGGCAAGGCCATCTCAACTGCGTAGGACAACTTCCCCCACTAGGCCTAGAGGCAAACTAGCTGATACAAGGGAGTCAGAGAAATTTTCGAGAAAATACCCTCCCAACATGAGGGGAGGCAGAGAAAACATTGATCAAAGCCAATACTCCACCAGGGCTGAGATCATTGCCGCACTACAACCGCAGCCAGAATGGTGGACTAAAGTACTGAAAGATAACAGGCGGCTTCAAGAATATTTGAAAGCACCGGCATGGAAGCGAGTGGATCCTTTCTACATGCCACTCAAATGCAAAAACCCATGGCCGATGGAAAAGCCCCGAGTGGAGTTAGTAAACTGGCCAGTCATCTCGGGGCCTTTCTGATGCAGCAAGAGTGTTTTTGGGATCCAGGCTTGGAACCAATTAGGATCAATCCAAATACACAACTCTCAAATACATGTAAATATATGATAGTGTATCAGTATATGTAAAACACAATATTTTAAAGTGAATTGATTTACAACTTAGATATTCATCAAGTAGTTTTTTAAGAATCATCAAGTTAGTGTTGATGTTAAAATGTATGTGTGAAGTATATTGCACATAAAAAATTCTATTGATATGTATATTTAATGAATTTTTGTAAGAGAGGATTTTGGAACGTGCTCAAACCAAAGGAGATATGGTTAGAGCGAAGAAAAAATTGATTCCAAGCAGATGGAATAAGAAAGAGGTAAATATTCCTTCTAAGTTTTGAGTCTAGCATGTTTTAAAATGTGTATTAGACTCAACATGAATTCCAAATTATGACAAGGAGAAATCTTCATCAACATCACACTTACACACGTGCGCGCACACGTGCCCACACGTGTACACACACACACACACACACACACACACACACACACACACACACACAAACACTTTCATAACCAATGTTGAGTCAAACTATGGTTTGAAAGTGGAACTAATGATGAAAAATAAATAAATAATTATGAACTTTATATTTTTCTAATTTTTCTACGTATATTTTATCATCCTATCTTTGAAGATTGATTCATCATTATTCTCATTTGTTATTTTCCATGAAACAGGCTCTTCACTTGAATGTTATGGTCAATGTATTGAATATTAGAAAAAAAATTGGTTGCACGAGGCACACTAGAAAGTAAAGATCCCAAAACAACATGGCATTGTAGGCCTATTGGAGAGGGCTATTATTTGATCAAGGTTGATCAAATATTTGAACCAAAAGAAGGACTCCTAAAATATAATGAAGAGTGTACTATATTAGAGGATGTTTGTGGCTTATTTGTTCCATGGCCCAAGACATGGCTTTTGAAATTGAGAGATTAATTATAATGATTTGAAATGATGTATTTTATCTCAATGTTATTCATTAATTAACATGTTAAAATATTTTTGTGAAGTTGACACGAGTGTGTAAATAATGACAATCATAAAGATGCTATTTTTAGAGTGTGTAAAGTTCCCCTCAGTTTAAGTAATTTCTAAGTTGGATGTGAAATTGATTATCTTCATTGTTGTTTTCATATGTTATATTTGTATAAAAGGGCTAAAGAAATTTATTGTAAGTTCAAACGATGGTTTTGTCCACCCATTTAACATTCTTGCATACATCATAGAAAGAGTATTTTGAAACAATACATTGAACTTCTTTTAAGGGCAATAGATTAAAAAACTCATTTTATAATAATTAAATATTTGTATACATGGCCAGAAATGTCTTTTGAACAATGATTGAATGTTGGCATAAAGAGTGATTTGTGGCCACTCTATTACTCTAATGCATCTCATTTGGTGGCCAAGAGTTGTTAGCTTTAATTAAAAATTCATGAATGGTATAAACAATGGTTTTTGTTTTTCTTTTGTTTTTTGTACACCACACAAAAGGGCAACAAATAATCGTCAATTTATCCACAAAGCAATTCTTAGTCACTCAATTATTTTTACAAATATTATTTAAAAAGGGCATTAAACAATCACCCTTTTTGAACTTGTTTCATGGTAGTGTAAGGGTGATGTTTGGGTGTTCTTACAAAGAGACAAAAAGAGAAGCTTAAACTGCCATAAAATTTAAATTAATGGGTAGCCAAAGTCACTCTTTAACCAATGACATGTTTGTAGAGTAGCCAAAAGCGACACTTTTATACTATTTTTAATAACTAAAAAATGTGCATAGAAGTCAGTCCCAATTTTTTTTTTTTGGCAAAAGGCACAATGACAAGTATAGACCACCCTTTAAACCACCATTAAATTTGGTTTAAAAGGCGGCTCTGGTTTTTTTTTCCTTAGCTTGTGTGAGTGAATAAAGGACGACCAAAAGCCGCCCTTTAAGATGTTTTTTATTGTTAATAATGTTCATAAAATGTGGCTAAAAGTCGCCCTTTAAGCAAGTTTATAGAGCGGCCAAAAACTGCCCTTTGATTCTTTTCCCCCTTAAAGTTATGCATATAAGGTGTACAACGACATATGTACAATGTGTATATTAGTCGGATGAGACAAATGACTTTGGAGTAGTCGAAGTAGTCGAACGAGTTGATTGTCGAGGTAGTCGGATGACTCGATCGTCCAAACTTGATCGTCGAAGTAGTTGGATCAGTTGATCCTCGAAGTAGTCGGATAAGTCGGACACTTCGGATACTTTGGACACTTTGGTCGACCGTCGAAGTAGTGAAGTGACTTGATGGTCAAAATCATCGAAGATGGCCAGGTCTTGGATGTTCTTCAAATAGTTTGACATTCGAATGTAGATTGGAACGAAAATGAATACCCTTTACTCTGGAGATGAGGATTTAGCCGGAAGGTCGATGTAGTCGTCCTTCGAATAGTTCGGCTGATTCAATTTTGGTTAGAAAGTCGTAGGTGTCAACTGCGGCACAAAATTATGTATATTGTACCAGACATTACTTTGCACACAAAATGAGAGTAGTTTTGTAGGTACTATAGTCTGTATTGAGAAACACAACTAAATATGCAAAATAGTATAGTAGAAAACTATGATTTTTGGAGGTATCAGATGAGCAGACAGAAAGCCCAAAGAGGTTGCATCTGACCCTGGATCAATGATTAATTCAAGGATAAAAAATATGCAATAAAGCCTTGAATGAAATTGAAACACCAAGGAGCAAACTGTGACTTAATTTCCAACAAGAGCCCCATTCTAGAGAGAGAGAGAGAGAGAGAGAGAGAGAGAGAGAGAGAGAGAGAGAGAGAGAGAGAGAGAGAGAGAGAGAGAGAGAGAGAGAGAGAGAGAGAGAGAGAGAGAGAGAGAGAGAGAGAGAGAGAGAATCGTTTTAGACACAGAAAGTGAAAACACTATTGTTCTCTTTTTTTTGGAGGGAAGAGTTGTAGATCCACCTATGGGATGAGAGACAACATTATTGCTCTGATATTTTGATTTTGAGAGGTGAAAATCTTGATTTCCCACATTTAGACTCACCTCTACCTAGAAGGGCAAAAATGCAAAAATGTTCATAACTTTTGAATAAATTGGTGGATCTCCATGAAACTTTTACAACCCATTAATCCACAAAAGATCACTTGAAAATCTCTGATTTTGGCCTAAAATTAGTTTTTAAAGCTTTTTTGGACCTTTTCAGAGTTGCAACCTCATAACTTCTTCATTTTTACTCCGTTTGATTGAAATTTAGAATGAGAAATCCTAAGAGGAGAGCGACCTACTGTAATAGCACCTTCAGTTTGGTTGTAGTTCAGGTTTTGTGAAAATCACATCTAATTGGAGGTCGTTTTGTGACCTATTCGAGCCAAACAACCATCAATCTGGAAGCAATGTGGCCCCAAACCATCTAAACCTTGCATTTATGCTACAAATTTACATTTCCATAAGCTAAATTTCAAGGAAGTTAAATTTTACTGTCTTTTGTTTTGTTCTAATAAGTGTTTTTGGAACTTTTTTTTTTTTCTTGCCTTGAATAAACAATCTATGTATATTGCCAACATTCTTTTTATTTTCTAAAAAAAAAAGGATTCTCAAGATGCTTGTATGAGGTCTGCAAGTTCATACTTTGCTTTCATCAATATGATGGGACCAATTGTTATGGACTTCACTGCATTTCAATGTTTAATGCATTTGGTTTATACTTGAAAGATATTAACATATTAGAAAGTTGGAAGTGATCTTGAGTTATGCACAGCATGGAGATCAAAACATAGGATTAATTTAATAACAAATTCAAAAAACTAGATAGTTTAAAGCACCCTAAGCTAGCCTTGACATACAAATTAGAGTAGAAAACTCAACAAAGAGAATTTCACCTAATTACCATACATGAATATGTAATAGAAAACAAAATCTCCAAATTTCACAATGCAACAACACTACGTGAAGATGTCAACTAATAGTTAAAACCCGTCTTTTTGCAAAACTCGCAAAAAGAAAATGAAAAATAGATTTTATGGCAGGGAAGTATGCCTCCTCGGGGCATACCACCCTAGGATGGATGCCCTTCCTTAGGTGAAGCGACCTTCGCTTGGGTGGAATGCTCTTGGAGGGGAGAGCGACCTCATAGTTTTTTAAGCTTTTTTGGACCTTTTCGGAGTTGCAACCTCATAACTTCTTCATTTTTACTCCGTTCTTATTG
Source organism: Diphasiastrum complanatum (assembly GCA_029204225.1). Taxonomy (NCBI): domain Eukaryota; kingdom Viridiplantae; phylum Streptophyta; class Lycopodiopsida; order Lycopodiales; family Lycopodiaceae; genus Diphasiastrum; species Diphasiastrum complanatum. Next base: position 59,171,385 of record CM055098.1, read on the forward strand.
AAATTTAGAATGAGAAATCCTAAGAGGAGAGCGACCTATTGTAATAGCACCTTCAGTTTGGTTGTAGTTCAGGTTTTGTGAAAATCACATCTAATTGGAGGTTGTTTTGTGACCTATTCTAGCCAAACAACCATCAATCTGGAAGCAATGTGGCCCCAAACCATCTAAACCTTGCATTTATGCTACAAATTTACATTTCCATAAGCTAAATTTCAAGGAAGTTAAATTTTACTGTCTTTTGTTTTGTTCTAATAAGTGTTTCTGAACTTGTTTTTCTTGCCTTGAATAAACAATCTATGTATATCGCCAACATTCTTTTTATTTTCTCAAAAAAAAAAAGGATTCTCAAGATGCTTGTATGAGGTCTGCAAGTTCATACTTTGCTTTTCATCAATATGATGGGATCAATTGTTATGGACTTCACTGCATTTCAATGTTTAATGCATTTGGTTTATACTTGAAAGATATTAACATATTAGAAAGTTGGAAGTGATCTTGAGTTATGCACAACATGGAGATCAAAACATAGGATTAATTTAATAACAAATGCAAAAAACTAGATGGTTTAAAGCACCCTAAGCTAGCCTTGACATACAAAGTAGAGTAGAAAACTCAACAAAGAGAATTTCACCTAATTACCATGCATGAATATGTAATAGAAAACAAAATCTCCAAATTTCACAATGCAACAACACTACGTGAAGATGTCAACTAATAGTCAAAACCTGTCTTTTTGCAAAACTCGCAAAATCTTTACTTGCAAGATACTTGCACCCGAGCTGGCAAATAGAACAATCAATGAAAGTGAAGATGAACTTGAAGCTCTGGACGTGGATGTGAAATTGCATGACAAGCATATGGAAGATATAGATTGAGTGAATTGCAAGGCAAAGACATTTAAATTGTCAAACATCATAAAGCAAAATAAAAAAAATTAAAAATCTCAAGTTAACATCTAAACTCACTTAAAAATAACACCTCAATCTTTTTTAAAATTGTCACAATATCTTAAACTATTACATCAAAGTACAAGGAGGTTTCATGGTCCACATAGATAACTTGATATGAACATGAATAGCAAAGAGATTAATATGCATGAGCATTGATTGGGTAACAAAAAATTCCAAATTACAAAAAAAGATATACAAATTCAAAAAAAAGGAAAGAGACAATAAAATCATTTTTGTCCTTTTCTCATGAAAAAAAAGAAAGCGTCTCTCACAACGGCACAAAAGGTCACAAAAGGTGCGTGTAAAAAAAAATTTATGGCAAGAAAACCATAAGAAAATGAAAAACAGATTTTATGGCAGGGAAGTATGCCTCCTACACACCTCTCAAATACATGTAAATATATGATAGTGTATCAGTATATGTAAAACACAATATTTTAAAGTGAATTGATTTACAACTTAGTTATTCATCAAGTAGTTTTTTAAGAATCATCAAGTTAGTGTTGATGTTAAAATGTATGTGTGAAGTATATTGCACATAAAACATTCTATTGATATTTATATTTAATGAATTTTTGCAAGAGAAGATTTTAGGACGTGCTCAAACCAAAGGAGATGTGGTTAGAGCGAAGAAAAAATTGATTCCAAGCAGATGGAATAAGAAAGAGGTAAATATTGCTTCTAAGTTTTGAGTCTAGCATGTTTTAAAATGTGTATTAGACTCGACATGAATTCCAAATTATGACAAGGAGAAATCTTCATCAACATCACACTTACACACGTGCGGGCGCGCGTGCCCACACGTGTACACACACACACACACACACACACACACACACACACACACACACTTTCATAACCAATGTTGAGTCAAACTATGGTTTGAAAGTGGAACTAATGATGAAAAATATAAAAAATAATGATGAACTTTATATTTTTCTAATTTTTCTACGTATATTTTATCATCCTATCTTTGAAGATTGATTCATCATTATTCTCATTTGTTATTCTCCATGAAACAGGCTCTTCACTTGAATGTTATGGTCAACGTATTGAATATTAGAAAAAAAATTGGTTGCACGAGGCACACTAGAAAGTAAAGATCTTAAAACAACATGGCATTGTAGGCCTATTGGAGAGGGCTATTATTTGATCAAGGTTGATCAAATATTTGAACCAAAAGAAGGTCTCCTAAAATATAATGAAGAGTGTACTATATTAGAGGATGTTTGTGGCTTATTTGTTCCATGGCCCAAGACATGGCTTTTAAAATTGAGAGATTAATTATAATGATTTGAAATGATGTATTTTATCTCAATGTTATTTATTAATTAACATGTTATAATATTTTTGTGAAGTTGACACGAGTGTGTAAATAATGACAATCATAAAGATGCTATTTTTAGAGTGTGTAAAGTTCCCCTCAGTTTAAGTAATTTCTAAGTTGGATGTGAAATTGATTATCTTCATTGTTGTTTTCATATGTTATATTTGTATAAAAGGACTAAAGAAATTTATTATAAGTTCAAACGATGGTTTTGTCCACCCATTTGACATTCTTGCATACATCATAGAAAGAGTATTTTGAAACAATACATTGAACTTCTTTTAAGGGCAATAGATTATAAAACTCATTTTATAATAATTAAATATTTGTATAAAGGCCAGAAATGTCTTTTGAACAATGATTAAATGTTGGCATAAAGAGTGATTTGTGGCCACTCTATTACTCTAATGCAACTTGTTTCATGGTAGTGTAAGGGTGATGTTTGGGTGTTCTTACAAAGAGACAAAAAGAGAAGCTTAAAGTGCTCTTTAAACTGCCATAAAATTTAAATTAATGGGTAGCCAAAGTCACTCTTTAACCAATGACATGTTTGTAGAGTAGCCAAAAGCGACACTTTTATACTATTTTTAATAACTAAAAAATGTGCATAGAAGTCAGTCCCAATTTTTTTTTTTTTTTGCAAAAGGCACAATGACAAGTATAGACCGCCCTTTAAACCACCATTAAATTTGGTTTAAAAGTCGGCTCTGGTTTTTTTTTCCTTAGCTTGTGTGAGTGAATAAAGGACGACCAAAAGCCGCCCTTTAAGATGTTTTTTATTGTTAATAATGTTCATAAAATGTGGCTAAAAGTCGCCCTTTAAGCAAGTTTATAGAGCGGCCAAAAACCGCCCTTTGATTCTTTTTCCCCTTAAAGCTATGCATATAAGGCAGCTAAAAGCCGCCCTTTGACAAAGTTTATAGGGCAACCAAAAGCTGCAATTAAAGCAATGATTTAAAGGGGAGTGTTGAAAAGGCGGCCAGTGGTTTAAAGGGCAGATACCAAAACTGCCCTTTAAACTAATCTAAATTGGCCTTTTTACGCACTTTTCTTGTAGTGACCTCATGATGAATGCGAGCTACGTGCATATATACACTACATACAGATTACAAGATTTGCTTAACTAATCTGTAATTACAAAACTAGTTTAGTCTAACTCAATATCTGATTGTGAATGTAGTTTACATATATTTGATGTACAACGACATCTGTACAATGTGTATATCAGTCGGATGGGATAGATGACTTTGGAGTAGTCGAAGTAGTCGAACGAGTTGATTGTCGAGGTAGTCGGATGACTCGATCGTCCAAACCAGTCAGGTGACTTGATCGTCGAAGTAGTTGGATCAGTTGATCCTCGAAGTAGTCGGATAAGTCGGACACTTCGGATACTTTGGACACTTCGGTCGACCGTCGAAGTAGTGAAGTGACTTGATGGTCAAAATCGTCGAAGATGGCCAGGTCTTGTATGTTCTTCAAATAGTTTGACATTCGAATGTAGATTGGAACAAAAATGAGTACCCTTTACTCTGGAGATGAGGATTCAGCCGGAAGGTCGATGTAGTCGTCCTTCGAATAGTTCGGCTGATTCAATTTTGTGTAGAAAGTCGTAGGTGTCAGCTGCGGCACAAAATTCTGTGTATTTTACCAAACATTACTTTGCACACAAAATGAGAGTAGTTTTGTAGGTACTATAGTCTGTATTGAGAAACACAACTAAATATGCAAGATAGCATAATAGAAAACTATGATTCTTGGAGGTATCAGATGAGCGGACAGAAAGCCTAAAGAAGTTGCATCTGACCCTAGATCAATGATTAATTCAAGGATAAAAAATCTGCAAGAAAGACTTGAATGAAATTGAAACACCAAGGAGCAAACTGTGACTTAATTTTCAACAAAAGCATCTTTACGTTAATGACCAAGGCAGTCACATGATATGTATATGTCACCCAAAAAAGTTCTCAACATATTTATCATAGTATTAGTGCTAGATCACTACTTCTTCATTTAAACCGTCATGGTATCAGATTTGTAATTTCTATCAGGGCCTAATACTATTTCGATATCACAGCAAAAAGCTTTAATACTTGATATCTTTCGCAGTATCAAATTGATATCACACTCTTCAGTTCCAAACTTTCAGTATTAGAGAATTGATTTCCTATTGTTGGCATTACTACATCTTAGCGTCATCGATAAAATCGACAGACTAAGTTCCAGATGGATTCTCAAAGTAAGGCTGGTCTTATCACAGACAAGCTGATCCAATTATCATTTGTGGAAATTTAAGATGAAGACCATTCTGATCACCAACGAGTTATGGGATGTTGTTACAAGTAGCGGGACAAGTGCTGTTCCCATCGGCAAACCATCTCTCAATACTACATCGATCCGGATAGTTGGAGGGGTGTCCTATGTGGGCTGATTCTGTGATCGATTTGTATGGGCGTGGCCAGGCAAAGGCAAATCCAACAATTAGCAAACACAAAGGAAGCATGAGAAATGTAGATCCACCTATGGGATGAGAGACAACATTATTGCTCTGATAATTTTGATTTTGAGAGGTGAATATCTTGATTTTCCACATTTAGACTCACCTCTACCTAGAAGGGCAAAAATGCAAAAATGTTCATAACTTTTGAATAAATTGGTGGATCTCCATGAAACTTTTACAACCCATTAATCCACAAAAGATCACTTGAAAATATCTGATTTTGGCCTAAAATTAGTTTTTAAAGCTTTTTTGGACCTTTTCAGAGTTGCAAACTCATAACTTCTTCATTTTTACTCCGTTCTTATTGAAATTTAGAATGAGAAATCCTAAGAGGAGAGCGACCTATTGTACTAGCACCTTCATTTTGGTTGTAGTTCAGGTTTTGTGAAAATCACATCTAATTGGAGGTCGTTTTGTGACCTATTCGAGCCAAACAACCATCAATCTGGAAGCAATGTGGCCCCAAACCATCTAAACCTTGCATTTATGCTACAAATTTACATTTCCATAAGCTAAATTTCAAGGAAGTTAAATTTTACTGTCTTTTGTTTTGTTCTAATAAGTGTTTTTGGAACTTTTTTTTTTTCTTGCCTTGAATAAACAATCTATGTATATTGCCAACATTCTTTTTATTTTCTAAAAAAAAAAGGATTCTCAAGATGCTTGTATGAGGTCTGCAAGTTCATACTTTGCTTTCATCAATATGATGGGACCAATTGTTATGGACTTCACTGCATTTCAATGTTTAATGCATTTGGTTTATACTTGAAAGATATTAACATATTAGAAAGTTGGAAGTGATCTTAAGTTATGCACAGCATGGAGATCAAAACATAGGATTAATTTAATAACAAATTCAAAAAACTAGATAGTTTAAAGCACCCTAAGCTAGCCTTGACATACAAATTAGAGTAGAAAACTCAACAAAGAGAATTTCACCTAATTACCATACATGAATATGTAATAGAAAACAAAATCTCCAAATTTCACAATGCAACAACACTACGTTAAGATGTCAACTAATAGTTAAAACCCGTCTTTTTGCAAAACTCGCAAAATCTTTACTTGCACCCGAGCTGGCAAATAGAACAATCAATGAAAGTGAAGATGAACTTGAAGCTCTGGACGTGGATGTGAAATTGCATGACAAGGATATGGAAGATATAGATTGAGTGAATTGCACGGCAAAGACATTTAAATTGTCAAACATCATAAAGAAAAATAAAAAAAATAAAAAATCTCAAGTTAACACGATAGACCAAATCCACAACTATAGCCATGAGACCAGGGCCATGAGGTGTTAGAAAACTGACTTGCTTACATAAGTCTCAAAAATAACACCTCAATCTTTTTTAAAATTGTCACAATATCTTAAACTATTACATCAAAGTACCAGGAGGTTTCATGGCCCCACCGAGATAGCTTGATATGAACATGAATAGCAAAGAGATTAATATGCATGAGCATTGAGTGGGTAACAAAAAAGTCCAAGATTACAAAAGAAGATAAACAAATTCAAAAAAAAGGAAAGAGAAAATAAAATCATTTTTGTCCTTTTTTCATGAAGAAAAAGGAAGCGTCTCTCACAACGGCATAAAAGGTCACAAAAGGTGCGTGTAAAAAAATTATGGCAAGAAAACCATAAGAAAATGAAAAACAGATTTTATGGCAGGGAAGTATGCCTCCTCGGGGCATACCACCCTAGGATGGATGCCCTTCCTTAGGCGAAGCGACCTTCCCTTGGGTGGAATGCTCTTGGAGGGGAGAGGGACCTCATAGTTTTTAAAGATTTTTTGGACCTTTTCGGAGTTGCAACCTCATAACTTCTTCATTTTTACTCCGTTCTTATTGAAATTTAGAATGAGAAATCCTAAGAGGAGAGCGACCTATTGTAATAGCACCTTCAGTTCGGTTGTAATTCAGGTTTTGTGAAAATCACATCTAATTGGAGGTTGTTTTGTGACCTATTCTAGCCAAACAACCATCAATCTGGAAGCAATGTGGCCCCAAACCATCTAAACCTTGCATTTATGCTACAAATTTACATTTCCATAAGCTAAATTTCAAGGAAGTTAAATTTTACTGTCTTTTGTTTTGTTCTAATAAGTGTTTTTAGAACTTGTTTTTCTTGCCTTGAATAAACAATCTATGTATATCGCCAACATTCTTTTTATTTTCTCAAAAAAAAAAGGATTCTCAAGATGCTTGTATGAGGTCTGCAAGTTCATACTTTGCTTTTCATCAATATGATGGGACAAATTGTTATGGACTTCACTGCATTTCAATGTTTAATGCATTTGGTTTATACTTGAAAGATATTAACATATTAGAAAGTTGGAAGTGATCTTGAGTTATGCACAACATTTTAATAACAAATTCAAAAAACTAGATGGTTTAAAGCACCCTAAGCTAGCCTTGACATACAAATTAGAGTAGAAAAGTCAACAAAGAGAATTTCACCTAATTACCATGCATGAATATGTAATAGAAAACAAAATCTCCAAATTTCACAATGCAACAACACTACGTGAAGATGTCAACTAATAGTTAAAACCTGTCTTTTTGCAAAACTCGCAAAATCTTTACTTGCAAGATACTTGCACCCGAGCTGGCAAATAGAACAATCAATGAAAGTGAAGATGAACTTGAAGCTCTGGACGTGGATGTGAAATTGCATGACAAGTATATGGAAGATATAGATTGAGTGAATTGCAAGGCAAAGACATTTAAATTGTCAAACATCATAAAGAAAAATAAAAAAGTAAATTAAAAAAAATAAAAAATCTCAAGTTAACACGATAGACCAAATCCACAACTATAGCCATGAGACCAAGGCCATGAGGTGTTAGAAAACTGACTTGCTCACATAAGTCTTAAAAATAACACCTCAATCTTTTTTAAAATTGTCACAATATCTTAAACTATTACATCAAAGTACCAGGAGGTTTCATGGCCCCACCGAGATAGCTTGATATGAACATGAATAGCAAAGAGATTAATATGCATGAGCATTGAGTGGGTAACAAAAAAGTCCAAGATTACAAAAGAAGATATACAAATTCAAAAAAAAGGAAAGAGACAATAAAATCATTTTTGTCTTTTTTTCATGAAGAAAAAGGAAGCGTCTCTCACAACGGCACAAAAGGTGCGTGTAAAAAAAAATTTATGGCAAGAAAACCATAAGAAAATGAAAAACAGATTTTATGGCAGGGAAGTATGCCTCCTCGGGGCATACCACCCTAGGATGGATGCCCTTCCTTAGGCGAAGCGACCTTCCCTTGGGTGGAATGCTCTTGGAGGGGAGAGAGACCTCATAGTTTTTAAAGATTTTTTGGACCTTTTCGGAGTTGCAACCTCATAACTTCTTCATTTTTACTCCGTTCTTATTGAAATTTAGAATGAGAAATCCTAAGAGGAGAGCGACCTATTGTAATAGCACCTTCAGTTTGGTTGTAGTTCAGGTTTTGTGAAAATCACATCTAATTGGAGGTTGTTTTGTGACCTATTCTAGCCAAACAACCATCAATCTGGAAGCAATGTGGCCCCAAACCATCTAAACCTTACATTTCTGCTGCAAATTTACATTTCCATAAGCTAAATTTCAAGGAAGTTAAATTTTATTGTCTTTTGTTTTGTTCTAATAAGTGTTTTTAGAACTTGTTTTTCTTGCCTTGAATAAACAATCTATGTATATCGCCAACATTCTTTTTATTTTCTCAAAAAAAAAAGGATTCTCAAGATGCTTGTATGAGGTCTGCAAGTTCATACTTTGCTTTTCATCAATATGATGGGACAAATTGTTATGGACTTCACTGCATTTCAATGTTTAATGCATTTGGTTTATACTTGAAAGATATTAACATATTAGAAAGTTGGAAGTGATCTTGAGTTATGCACAACATTTAATAACAAATTCAAAAAACTAGATGGTTTAAAGCACCCTAAGCTAGCCTTGACATACAAATTAGAGTAGAAAAGTCAACAAAGAGAATTTCACCTAATTACCATGCATGAATATGTAATAGAAAACAAAATCTCCAAATTTCACAATGCAACAACACTACGTGAAGATGTCAACTAATAGTTAAAACCTGTCTTTTTGCAAAACTCGCAAAATCTTTACTTGCAAGATACTTGCACCCGAGCTGGCAAATAGAACAATCAATGAAAGTGAAGATGAACTTGAAGCTCTGGACGTGGATGTGAAATTGCATGACAAGTATATGGAAGATATAGATTGAGTGAATTGCAAGGCAAAGACATTTAAATTGTCAAACATCATAAAGAAAAATAAAAAAAATAAAAAATCTCAAGTTAACATCTAAACTCACTTCAAAATAACACCTCAATCTTTTTTAAAATTGTCACAATATCTTAAACTATTACATCAAAGTACAAGGAGGTTTCATGGCCCACCTAGATAGCTTGATATGAACATGAATAGCAAAGAGATTAATATGCATGAGCATTGATTGGGTAACAAAAAAGTCCTAGATTACAAAAGAAGATATACAAATTCAAAAAAAAGGAAAGAGACAATAAAATCATTTTTGTCTTTTTTTCATGAAGAAAAAGGAAGCGTCTCTCACAACGGCACAAAAGGTCACAAAAGGTGCGTGTAAAAAAAAATTTATGGCAAGAAAACCATAAGAAAATGAAAAACAGATTTTATGGCAGGGAAGTATGCCTCCTCGGGGCATACCGCCCTAGGATGGATGCCCTTCCTTAGGCGTAGCGACCTTCCCTTGGGTGGAATGCTCTTGGAGGGACCTTCCTTTGCCCTCCCCCCCCCCCCCCCCCCCCCGAAAAAAAAGAAAAGAGAAGAAAAGGAAAAGGAAAAGAAAAAGGATGAGATAAAAAGGAAAGCCAGCGATGACGAGGAGCAACGAGAAAAAAACAGCTTATAAAAGGAAAGCCAGCGATGACGAGCCAAAGAAGAACACAACCTATTCACTTACTTCACTCACTTGAAAATTCTGATGCCATGACAGTCTCCTGGATTAAAGAAATTGTTACTGGGTCCCGTTTGCTTACTTTGTTCTATCCATGCTTCATAATATGTTCATATTTCGTTCAATATAACAGATGAGGCATAACTTGATTCCGACCAGGAGCCTGCGTTCAAAAAATAGCGGCCATCCTTCAAAAACATAGACTGCTAATAAGGTTTAGTTTCTTTGTTCCTTTTTGCCTTCGCGTCTCGCTCTATGCTTTTAGTAGCTTTCAGTGTGACTTGAAGTATTTTTGATTTTGTCTGATATGTTCTGTTGTGTGGCTGAATGGATTTGAACTCCAGACATTAAAATTTCAAGAAAACGATGTGTTAACCAGCATGCTGCTTATTGGAGGATTTTGTTTATCTTTCATGGGCACGTCTTCATAATATATACCTGCTGCAGGCAGTCATTCACCAGGGCAGGTTTTGACTAGGTCTTGATCGGCAAGCAACAACGTGTTTGATCACAGCCTTGAATGAAGTGGCGATTCACGGGCAGCTGCGAAGACTTTTTGATAAGTTGCTTTTCTCACATGTGCAGATTTTGCAGCAAATTATTGGCGGTTGTTTTGGAGGGAAAATTGTGTCTTCTGAGGGTTGATGATCCGCTGTAAGAAAGCTGAGATTTTTATAAGTTGGCTTGAAGATGTAGGATTTGGGTTTTGAAAGATGGCATCTTGCACTGATCAATGGCAGAGCAAGGGCATGGCCAGCTGAGTGTTACGACTTTGTGTGACGACGTTTTCTCTTCGGACATCAGCGCAATCAAACGCCTGTGCAAAAATCCATGCTTTTCATTTTTTGATGAAAATTCAGATTGGCGTGAAAGATAAAGAGCGAATAGAAAATTGTGTATCAATGAACAATCTCCACCAATACGATGTCAACTTGGATGACTGTGAGAATATACCTTTAACGACAATGCCATCCTCTCATCTCTCCACAAGGCCACACTATGCATCTCATTTTCGTGGTTCCGTCAAAAGAATAGCCCATAAATTTGACGGAAAAGGAAGTTTCTGTTCAAAAGAATGGGATTTGCAGGAAGGTGAAGATGGAAACTTCTGCTGGTACCATGTTGAGCTCCCACGCTCTAATCACAAATTAGCTCTAGCAGCTCAGTACCTTATAGATGTGCTGTGCCCTCCTTTGAAGCTGCAGGACATATTGTCCCTTGTCAGTAACGGGCCTTTCTGTGGCTACATTGATGGGGCGTTGATATTCAGGGTAAATTCGGCTGGCCCAACAAGTAGCAAGTTCACGCACCGAATTTCAGCTAGAATCACTCAAAACATGATGATTACAGTATCTCTGGGGAGAGTGCCAAGGCTGGAATTCTCTAATGTGGTTGGGGAATCCTTGCTTTCAGAAGTTCCAATATTGGATTCAAATGGTAGAAGTGAGGAGGCTGACAGGTCAAATGAAACAGGCTTTGTAATCCAGGAGCATGTCTTGGAATTCTTTCTGACAATGAATCACCCAGAAGAAGCGGATAAGCCTGTTCCCATGTGTATGTCTAATTTGATTGTGCATGTGGTAGGCACACATATTGACCACCTACAGGACATTGTAGTCAAGTTGGACATGGATTTGGATGAGGTGGAGCGTGAATTGGACAAAGGTGGCTCTCCTCTCTGTTTATGTTTTCTGAATGTCTTTTTTATGTGGTTGAACATAGTTTCAAATCTTCTTCTAAAGTTTGCCCCAAATTGGTAAAGCTTTTGTGATCATATGTTCAAAGTTGATGCGTTGTTGCGAGGTGAGTTTGAGCAGCTAACTATTTTCTTAAGTTCAAAACATGATCTCTTTTTCTATCATTTTTACAACAGTTGAATTATTCTTTCACTTTGAGGCAAAGCTTTGGTGATCTCAAAGATTACCTCGTTATTTTCTCTTGCGAAAAAAAGTTGCTGAATTACATATTTATGGCATACTGATCAGGTTGCATATTGACCTATTTGAGTTAAGGTTTTCATTTTTTAAGTTTAAAAATAATCTATTCATTCGCATTTTAAGACTAATCTCATGCCACGTGGATACTGCTGATTCGTTCTTAGACCTTGAGGACCCTATTTGAATCCTCTTGTAAATTTAGATATCAATCAAGAAGATAAATTTTAACTAGAGACAAAAGCTTTCTTGTGGTGAATTGCTGGCCAGGTGGTTGTTCTGCAGCCAATACGTGATAAGAGATGCCACATGGACAAAGATATGCCATGTTCTTCATCTCATTCCCTTTCTCTCTCAAGCCTAGCTTACCCTTGGTGTTTTCTTCAATCTTGCAGTTAGTCCTTAGGTCTGTCGTATCTTTCATGGTTGTACTCCAACTTTTCATTCATGCTCATTGCTTTTGAAAGCTCATTTGCATGTTTCAAAGTAAAAGCTTTTCTTCTTTAAAGAACCACAAAGATTGCTTTTAGATCTTAGTCTTGATTATCGGATTGATATTGCAATCAGAGCTTGTTGTGAAGCCTTTAGAGCATTTTGTCCTTGATTAGGAGTTTCAAGTTTCAAGTGAAACTTTAGCAGGCCTATCAAGCCCTAAGCCCAGTTATTGTCCTTCAGATTCAGATTCAGATTTAGATTTGTTATTTTCTATTTAAAGATGAACTTTTTGCGTAGGCATTGAGCAAGTATTTTTGTGAAAGCCTCTCTTGCATCATCAAGCTATTGTTGAGCTATCAACTCAGGCAGAAACCTTGTTTATGAAACTTAAAAGAGTGTCTTATACATGATAGTGTTAAAGCAGTTCTAAGTCAATATATTAGAATTGAACCTAAGATGAGAGACACTTCAAAGATATGATGCTTGCATAACCCTATGTTCAATTGATCTATCATCCAAAGAAGTTTGTACCTCGTGGGGTCCTACATTAGAAATTGTCTGTGAAGGCTATAGTTTTTAAACATGAAACTTGTCCATTGCTCACACTTTTGTGAATCATTTTCAAGGGTGTTTTCTTCTGTCAAGGAAAGTCACCTTTTTGAGCTGATTGCTATTGACACACTTGTTCAAAGCCTTCTGATTGTCTTTATCCAGTTTCCAGCAGATAAATATTTTCTATGCAACATGGCATGTAGAACTGAGCCATAGAAGTCTGTTCCGAAATGATGTTCTGATTTAAAACTTGACGTACGTTTTTTTTTTGAGAATGTTTTTTTTACAATCAGTGGGAAATAGGGGATGACGTAGGATTGCCTTAAATGAAAAATCTAGACGTGAAAAATCATAGTTTTGATGCCTATTAGATAGTTTTGTGCCTTCCAAATTGGTGTTGTTCTGCTCGGTTATTGGGGAACCAAACCGACTGGTGTGAGAAATTCTTAGTCCAGGTGAGAACCCAACAGGTGCTATTGCAAGACCAATCAATATATCAATACCCGGTCTAATATCATGCTGATAATTGCCAATCTACCAAAGCCTCAACGGTTTTTTAGTCGTTCTTTTATTTGTTTCGTAGAAATCAAATTTGCAAACAATAAGCATGCACAATAGTAGACTCTTTGTCAGGCTCGTGCTTATCAGTTCAATTAATGGCTTCTTCTTGGCACAGGGCAGCTCTGAAAGCTATGTAGTTGTAGGGGCTTTTACTTTGACACAGTTATTGTTCTGTTGAAGTATCAATCCTAAAGCGTATAGACTTTGTAACTTATCTAGATATGGGGTGCATTCAGGTGGGTATGTTGCCAAAAAGCAGATGCTGGATAGTCGTCGCTTTCCCAAGATGCATTTGGACCTGCAGCGGCTCTTGCAAGCTATCGCTCAGGGGGAGCAGGTGTTTCCAAGAGTTAAAGAAAAATGTGCAGGAAAACCATGGTGTGCAGTTGAAGACATAACGGCACTAGAAGGACTAGTAGGCCGCCTCAGAAAACTGAAAGAAAATGTTGGTCTTACTGCAAACCGTATAGCTGCTATTAAAGCTGGCCTTGATACTTGGCAAGCAGAGCAAATCAACCGCAAGCTGTACTACCTTTCGTTTCTTTCAATGATCTTCCTGCCACTATCAATTGTTACTGGAGGTGACTACTTCTGCTTTCTGACATTTTTCCTTGTTATGAACAGTTACGGATAAAAGTTCATGTCTCCCTAACAATATTGATCTGTATTGAATACTCTACAGAGAGTAGTTGTATAAGCGCATTACGTCTATCTAATGAAGTTAGGATCATCACAGACAGAGGTTGGAAATTGTTGACTAAAGTAGTGTTTGACTGATGTCATGGCCCTTTTGTGATCAGTGTTTGGCATGAATGTTGGTGGAGTTCCTTGGACCGATCGAGCAGACCCTTCTCAGAATGATGGCTTTCGGAATGTGATTCTGCTGTGTACAGCAATTTTGATATTGTTACTTGCTTGCTTTGGTGCTGTTCCTCTTTATTCCTTTTTCTCTTCACGAAGAAAGCAGCTAGCTATCAAGATGAGATGGTTTAACTCCATAAAATCGATAAGGAGAAGAGCAGGGTCTTCTGCAGAAGAGCAGCGCGGTGGTTATATTCATCTCTGAACCTCATACGTTGGAATGCTTTTCCAGCTGACATTTTCTGGAAGCATCATTCTCATTGTGCAGATGTACCATCAGCTATCATGCGCATTCATTTTAATGATTCGTTCTTGGCACCTTCCTTTAGCTTCTAGATGGTTAATTTTATACTCCACCCGAACCTATTGCCTATGTATTTTCCACTTGAATAGAGGATCATGTGCCTTAATTTGATTCATGGATTGGTGTGCTATTTGATATCCAAGTGCACATGAAAGCACTTGGGTGATGACTTTTGAATGAATCTAATATGACGGATTTAGATCATCTCTATTGGAGGCAAATATGTGTGGAAACCCTGCTTATTATGAGTGGTTATTTGTTTTTTTTTGAAAGCTTAATTGCACTATTATATATTCACAAATGTACAAGTACAGAAAACGACATCCATGGCCGAAAACTACTATAGCTTACAGAACTGTCGAAGGCCCAAAGGGCAGGCACTCTAGCTTATCACGCAGGGTAGCAGCTTGAAAACAACTTTAAGTAGAATGTAAAAAGTACATAACAAGCCGAATACAAGCCGTGGCAGAGGTTCCCCCTCAAAAACTTCATGATTTCTGGCCGTCCAAATCTTCCACAAGACCGCTAGCCTGCACACATGCCAAAGGGTAAGAGTAGAAGAATCTGTCAGAATCTAGAGAGAAAGTGACCCCACCGCGAGAAAATGTGACTCAACTCCAACCAAATATGTCGGTAACAGTGAAGGAATAAGTGCTCCACTGTTTCTTCAGCCAGTTGGCAGAGTGGACAAAGGCGATCATCAAGGAAAGGCCACTTGGAAAGCAAAGGAAGGGATTTGGTAAGGATGCGATAGGCAAGGTACCATAGCTTCACTATAGGCAGAGAGCGGGCGGTTTGGAGACGGGAGCGCCAGCATGCAGGCGGAGACTCAGAGATCGACCAAAGGTGGTTCAAGTAATCCGGGAAAAGAGAGTGAAATTGGCGACGATGCAGGGAAGAATAAGTAAAGAGGGAGGGGGAAAGGGTCGGGTCCCAACCAGAAAGGTCCGAGGGCGAGACCTGAGGAATATGAAGCGGAATGGCACAAGAAGCGGCCAAATAAATCAGCCTGCTCTCAGAAGCCTCTTACATGTAAATGGATATATAGATTGAAATATAATCAAGATGGTTTCATTCATAAGTATAAAGCTAGACTTGTAGCAAAAGGTTTTTTGCAAGTCAAAGGCATAGATTATGATGAAACCTTTGCACCAAAGCTTGTGACCATTAGATTAATCATATGTCTTGCTACTTCTTTCAAATGGGAGCTCTTCCAACTTGATGTGACAAATGCTTTCTTGAATCGATTCTTGGAAGAGGAAATCTACATGTGCCAACCCGAGGACTTCATCAAAGATGGAGAAGAAGACAAGGTGTGTTTCTTGAAGAAGAGACTTTATGGACTCAAGCAAGCACCAAGAGCATGGTACTCTAGGTTGCATTCTTATCTTATTTCCATTGGATTTGTTGTAAGTTCTTTTGAACCATCATTGTACTACAAATGTAATGATGGAAAGATCATTATCTTAGTTTTATATGTTGATGACATTATACGCTAAGGAAACGGAAAGGCGAGGGTGAGAGCGGAAAAGGGGTTGCGCATTTGGAGGAAAAAGAGAAGAGGTCTAGATGGATTCCGAGGAAGGGAGAGTGGAGTCGTCTCTCCAGGAGAGGAAGGAGCGAAGGTGAAGCAAAAGGCGCGCCAAGTTGGTCAAAACAAAAGGACCTTTGAACTTAAAGGAACAACCAAAGGCCAGTATACCCGCAAGACTGGGAGCAGGTTGGAGCAGGGTCGGCACTGCCGCCGAAGAAGCCATAAAAGAAAGGAGAAGAGCATGCCAATGCTGATAGGGGAGAGCAAGGGCCGAAAGTCTACGGAGGACCAGAGAACGGTTTTTAATAGCAGGGTCGGGAATGCCAAGGCCGCCATCAACAGTAGCGGTCATGCACACAGACCAGGGAAGAAGAAAATGCTTCCTTGCCCAGAGAAAGCGACGGAGAGCGTTAGCAAAAGAGTCATGCAAGGCTCGGGTGGCAACGAAAAGGGAAGAGAAAAAGACCGGCAGAGCAGAGAGGATAGGGCGGACAATTAAAACCCGGGAGGGAAAGGACATAAAAAGAGGGTCCCAATTGGCAAGCTTGTCAGAAAAGGAGTGAGGGAACCACTGAGTACATTGGGAAGAAGACAGATGAATGCCAAAAGGAATGCCCAAAAGGTGGGTGACTGTACCATGGGGGACAATGCGAAGTCCGAAAGAGGAGACCCAAGCGGGCACAGTAATGTGAATAACATGGAGTTCAGACTTCCGAGTTTTAAGAAGGGAGGAAGAACAATAACACAATTCTTGAAAGAGAGATAACAAATGGAGAACATGAGGTTCAGAGAGGAGGGAGAGGATGGTGACATCATCAGCAAAGAGCTTATGCGAGAGTGGCCCCAAAGGAGAGAGGACCGGGGAAATACTGGAGAGCGAGGCAGCTTCATGAAAAGCACAAGACAGGGGTTCAGTGGCAATAACAAACAACATAGGAGACAAGGAGCAACCTTGTCGAATGCCAAGGACAAAGAAAAGCCAAGAGCTTGGCAAGAAGCCCAAATGTAGTCCCAGCCGAGCCGATCAAAGGCTTTATCCAAGTCTAGGCGAAGGATAAGAGAGGGGACGACCGAGGCAGTAAGAGAGTCCGCAGCCGTCCATACGTTGAGGATGGAATCCATAATGTTACGGCCTTTGACAAAGCCAAACTGCTCAGGAGAGAGGAGAGAATGAAGAATGGGAGATAGACGACGGGCCATGGCTTTGGCCAAGATCTTATAGGAGGTATTTAACATGAGTCACAGGACGGAAATCCGAGATTAGAAGAGGCGAAGAAACTTTGGGGATGAATTTGACCAGACCTTCAGACTGATAAATTTTACAGTTTTTAGGACAATAATGATTGTACTTTACAATCATAGAGAGTTATTGGTTGCTTAATCAATGAATCTATCAAGTTCTACACATTAGATCTTGATCTAGATTCACTACACTTGGATTTAAACAAGAGCAATGGATCAACACATCAGTTTTTAGAGAGAGCGGTTTCACACGTGTGGAGTACTGTCCACTGTACGGCCTGCACCTGAAACAACAAGTACAATGATACTAGATAGCAATCATGCATAAAAATCACAAGACAAATGACTAGAAATCTCACAAAAGTGTAGAGTGCAAAAGTCTCATCAATTTTCTTAGCAAAATGATGATCCTTTTATGGATCAAGTACATCCATGAGTCTGGTATAGTCCAGCAGGCCTTCACACATGTGAAGAGTGCCACATCACTCAAATCTATCCATTTTATCCATCCTTGATCCTTATCCAATAGTTGACCTTCTAGAATATGACTAAAATCCAAAAAGCTAGTCTCCTAGAATATAGGAATATTCCCTACAAAATAGGATCTAAGGAAAATGGTCAACTCTTATCTTCTAGTACTCTATACACACGTGTGAACATCCACTTGCCATGTGGGAGCATTTACTCATGCACATGCAAGGAAAAGCTAATTTGTAGGTGACTAGTCAACTTGACTAAAAACTAGTCATTTCATGTTCAACTAACTAGAATGATACAAAATCAATTTGGATATATACAAACATGAAAAATACATCCTTTCACACGTGGGAACAGGCTCCACACGTGTGAAATCATATCATCAACATATTCTAATGTTTGATCAATATTTACATGAACCAATGTCATGTGAGAAGTGACAATTTTCAACACTCCTCCTCACTTCTAACTTGGCAAATCTAGTGTACATCTATCTACAATTCCAAGAGCATATCTTAACTTGAAAAATGGATCTTTGGACAATGGTTTGGTTAAGATATCAGCTATGCATTCGGATGATGGTACATGATGTAGTTGCACTTCCTTGGATTGTACCTTCTCTCTCACAAAGTGATGAGCTATCTCAATATGCTTTGTTCTAGCATGGAAGATAGGATTTGAAGCAATTTGTTGAGAAGCTTGATTGTCACAAAATATGTAAGGGATCTCCTCGGCCTCTAGCACATGTAGTTCCATCAAGAGTCTTCTTAGCCATAGGAGCTCTTTGGTTGTTGAAGTCAATGCCTTGTACTCGGCTTCACAAGAAGATAGTGAGATTGTATCTTGCTTTTGGAAAGCCAAGATATCACTCCTCCACAAAGAAATGTTGCAAATGCACTAATGGACTTCCTATCCATCTTGTCACCTGCAAAATCTGAATCCGAGTAGGCTCTCAAGTGCAAGTTAGATCCTTCATAAAGTATGCCAAAAAATCTAGTACTAGAAACATATCTAAGTACTCTCTTGGCACTTTTCCAATGATGAACTAAAGGAGCTTGCATACTTTGACTCAACTTGCTTACACAAAAACTTAAGTCAGGTCTAGTGATAGTTAAATAGATTAGAGAGCCTATAAGCTTCCTAAAGAGAGTGATGTCCTCAAAGGATGCTTCATCACCTTCATTAGTTGCTTTCACAACATGCTCCATAGGGGTGTCAATCCCCTTACAATCTTTCATACCAAATCTTTCAAGAATGGAAGTAGCATACTTAGATTGACTTATGAAAGTACAATTGCTACTTCTAGACACTTTTATCCCAAGTATAAACTTTAGGAAGCCTAGATCTACCATCTTGAACTCACTAGATAAGTCAACTTTTACTTTGTCTATGCCAACATCATCATTTCTTGTCATAATGATGTCATCAACATAAAGAACCAAAATGATGATCTTTCCTTCATTACATTTGAAATATAAAGAAGGTTCATAAGCACTTAGTACAAAACCAAGGGAATAGAGAAAATCATGCAACCTAGAGTACCAAGCTCTAGGTGCTTGCTTCAAGCCATATAGGCTCTTCCTTAAGTAGCACACCTTTTGCTCCTCACCAACCTTGATGAAGCCCTCGGGTTGCATCATGTAGATTTCCTCTTCTAAAAAGCCATTCAAGAAGGCATTTGTTACATCCATTTGGTAGAGATCCCATTTGAACAAAGTAGCAATGCAAATGATTAATCTAATAGTTACAAGCTTAGCTATAGGTGCAAATGTTTCTTCATAATCCAATCCTTTTATTTGAAGAAATCCCTTAGCAACAAGCCTAGCTTTGTATTTACTAATATATCCATCTTGATTGTACTTAATTCTATAAATCCACTTACATGCAAGTGGTTTCTTTCCTCTTGGAAGATTTACAAGATTCCAAGTATGATTCTCTTCTAATGCATCATACTCTACTTGCATTGCATCTCTCCAAACTTTAGATTTACGTGCTTCTTCAAAAGATGATGGTTGTTCAATCAATGTAGCTAAAAAAGAGTAAGAGGTAGAAGATGTAGAGCCTTCCTTTTGCTTTCCCTTGTCCACATAGGTAAGCCTTGAGGGCTCGGCCTTGCTCCTTGATGATCTTCTTGGCCCCTTTTGACTCGGATCCAAATCTCCATCCTCGGGTTTGTCGTGATCCTCCTCGGGTTTGTCAAGATCCTCCTCGGATTTGTCAAGATCTTCAATGCACAATGGGTTAGATCCATTTGACAAGCTCTTAGCAAATTGTGACTCATCAAAAAGTACATTCTTGCTTACCTTTACTTTCTTGGATGTAGGATCATATATCCTATATCCCTTGCTATTTTCTCCATAGCCAACAAAGATTCCTTTGAAGGAGGTAGCATCTTCTTTCCTTCTAGTCTCCAAAGGAATGTGTACGTAACAAGTACATCCAAAGATCTTAAAATCTTTTACATTGGGTTTCTTATCAAACAAGGCTTGATAAGGTGAGATCCCATCTATAGCACTACTAGGAAGTCTATTACACAAATAATTAGCACATGTTATGGCCTCTCCCCAAAATGAGATGGGAAGTGATGCATCAAGCCTCAAGGACTTTGCACACTCACATAGACTCCTATTTTTCCTCTCGGCCATCCCATTTTGTTGAGGGGTGTAGGAACAAGTGTATTGTAACTTAATACCATTGATCTCACAAAAGTCTTTCATTTTATTGGAGGTGTACTCTCCTCCATTATCACATCTTAGTGCTTTGATAGAAGTACTAAGTTGTTTCTCTACTAGAGACTTGAACTTAATGAAAGCTTCATAAACAAGACTTTTCTTTGATAGTAACTCAATCCATGTGAATCTAGTACAATCATCTATAAAAGTTACATACATCAAGGCACCTCCATTACTTGCATGTGAAAAACTATGTACATCAGAATGTATGAGATCCAAGGGAGAGAGAGATCTTGATGAAGATTTCTTGTAAGAAGATTTGTGTGACTTTGCAAGGCCACATGCCTCACACATTTTTCCACACTTCTTGAAAGTTCTTGGTAGGCCGAGAGCTAGTTTGCCTTTGGAGGTAGATCCTCCATTCTTCATCTCGGCCTCCTTGCCTTGATTTTTCTTGAATGGATTTTGCTTTTTCTTGCCTTTAGATGTAAAGTTAGCTTTCTCCTCTCCTCCATTAAGTGACATGCTATCCATTCTTGTCTTGAGGTGTAGAAGCCTACTCTCCTCGGCCACAAGAACATTGTGCAACTTTTCAATGGATGGAAGAGAGTCTTGAATGGCAAATGATTGGACTAAGTTGGTAAACTCATCACTTAGACCATTCAAAATGATGTGTACTAGTTCTTGATCTTGGATCTTCTCTCCTATTGCACTTGACTCCTTGTTAAGAGATTTGATCCTAAGAACATACTCTTGTCCACTCTCTCCACTTCCTTTCATGCTTTGGAAAACTTGATTTCTTAGCATGAGGATTCTTGAAGTATTGTTGGATTCATAAATGCTCTTTAATGAATCCCAAGCCTCTTTGGATGAGGTACAAGAAGACACCTCTTTCAAGAGGTCATTGCATACATTTAACTTTATGCAATGTAGAGCTAATCTTGCTCTCTTCTTGTATTTGGCTTGTTCTTGGGGAGTTTGAGGCTCTTCCTCTACTCCTTGAACTATGTCATATAGATCATGGATCACTAGGAGTGATTCCATTCTCACTTTCCAAATGGAATAATTTGTGGAAGTGAGTCTCTCACTTGATTCCATCAAATATCCACCCATGGATGACATTTTAGAATGAATGCTCTTTTAAAAATCACAAAGATTTTTGAATTTTAAAAGATCTATGAAAAGGGCCTAAAGCTTTCTAGAATTCCTATAGGCTTGTCTCTATCAAACTAGCACACAAGCTTGAATGATACTCAAAGATCTTACCAAAAATTTCTAGCTTTCACTCTCACAAAAAAATTGCTTTACACTTTTCTTAGAGATTTCACTTCAACTAAGGATCTGAACAAATCAGCCTCTTAAGATCTGATCTTAGACTCTAAAAAAAAATGCTTCAATGATCCAAAACACTATTTGGTCATAGGCATTAGTTAGAATGAATCTAGATCAATACTATGCTTCAAAAAGCACCAAAAATGAACTAGTATTGTGATTTTGGGACCAACAAACACAAAGTAGCTTGAATTGAAAGTTGCTGTACTGTTTCACACGTGTGAAAAGTACATACACAGCCTCCAAGTCGGTTTTATCCATATGATTACAAGCTATCACTCTAGAAGAACTCGCCCTCACTAGTATTGGCCAAAAAACAAATTTTGCCAATGATCTTCACAAGATTTATGATTCAATGATCACTCTCTTACTTAGCTCTGATACCATGATAAATTTTACAGATTTTAGGACAATAATGATTGTACTTTACAATCATAGAGAGTTATTGGTTGCTTAATCAATGAATCTATCAAGTTCTACACATTAGATCTTGATCTAGATTCACTACACTTGGATTTAAGCAAGAGCAATGGATCAACACATCATTTTTTAGTGAGAGCGGCTTCACACGTGTGGAGTACTGTCCACTGTACGGCCTGCACCTAAAACAACAAGTACAATGATACTAGATAGCAATCATGCATAAAAATCACAAGACAAATGACTAGAAATCTCACAAAAGTGTAGAGTGCAAAAGTCTCATCAATTTTCTTAGCAAAATGATGATCCTTTTATGGATCAAGTACATCCATGAGTTTGGTACAGTTCAGCAAGCCTTCACACGTGTGAAGAGTGCCACATCACTCAGATCTATCCATTTTATCCATCCTTGATCCTTATCCAATAGTTGACCTTCTAGAATATGACTAAAATCCAAAAAGCTAGTCTCTTAGAATATAGGAATATTCCCTACAAAATAGGATCTAAGGAAAATGGTCAACTCTTATCTTCTAGTACTCTATACACACGTGTGAACATCCACTTGCCATGTGGGAGCATTTACTCATGCACATGCAAGGAAAAGCTAATTTGTAGGTGACTAGTCAACTTGACTAAAAACTAGTCATTTCATGTTCACACTAACTAGAATGATACAAAATCAATTTGTATATATACAAACATAAAAAATACATGCTTTCACACGTGGGAACAGGCTCCACACGTGTGAAATCATATCATCAACATATTCTAATGTTTGATCAATATTTACATGAACCAATGTCAAGTGAGAAGTGACAATTTTCAACACAGACATGAACGCAGGCAGGACCGAAGCGAAGCAAGCGAGGTTAGAAACGTGAAACAGCCCTGGGCCCAACAACTCCCAGAACTGAAGGAAAAATTCAGGGATAATCCCATCTGGTCCAGGAGTTTTGCCAAAAGACAAAGAGAGAAGGGCATCATGCAGCTCAGACAAGGAAAAGAGAGCCTCCGGTAAGGATACCTGATGAGAGGAGAGCAAACGCTCAGTGCGACAAAAAGAACGAAGACGGAGTGGGTCCGGCCACAACACAGGCTCAAATGATCAAAATAGGGAGAGAAACGCTTGAACCATTGAAGAGGAGTCAGAGAGGATAGCACCAAAGACAGAAAGAGAGTGAATAAAGGAAGAATAATGCTTACAACGTAAGGCACGAAAGAAAAAGAAAGAGGGCAAATCACCTTGACGAAGCCAGTTGAGTTTAGAGCGAAGCATAAGGCTAGTGGCAAGGTGATAATCATGGCGGCGCACAATGACCTGGCAGCGTAGCTGAAGGTCCAGTAAAGCGTAGAGTCCTTAGCAGAAGTTGGGGCTGCCGTTATGCCTTGAAGGAGGAAAAGAGCAGGATGAAAGGAACGCACCTTCAGATCAGCCGACGAAGTGGAATGGTCAGATCGGCAAGCAAATCCGCTATCTGCGCAGCCATCTGTATGAGAGAGCGTAGGGCTAGTGCAGCCGGAGGGTGCATCTGAGCCTGCTCCAAAAGCTCCCGAAAGGTTGAATGCAACAGGGGTGATGAGGCTGCTGCTGCCCCTGCCCGACAGGTCTGGAGGTAGGAGAACGTGCTTGTTGTCGTCGGTGCTTGCGTTTGTGAAGATGACGGTGCCTAGCATGGAGAGGGACAAAAGGCACTACCTGCAGCGACTTGGCAGACCTATGGGGTTGCTCCCTGGAGACCCCCTGATACTCCTTTTTGACGTATTTCCTCTTGTTGGGGCCCACCTTGTCCTTTGAGGAAGCAGGCCGCGATTCTGTTGACATAGGGTGAGGCAGGGAGATCAAATCCGCCATGTTGGCTGAGAACCGGACTGCAAGGAGACAAGAGAAGGCAATTGACAGCTGACCGGGTGCTAAGAGTGGGGACCCACCAACTCCACACAAGCAGACTCAGGAGGGAAAATAGGCAGAGCAGACAAAGGAGGAGAAGGGGGTTGCACCGCCAGACCAGCAGAAAGAGGGTGCTGATACGCAGCAGAGCTCAACGTCTCTGATAGAGCAGGGAGGTCCACCTCAGACCAGGGCGCAGCACGATCGCGATCCAAACACAACCCAGAGTGAGGCAATGAAGGGGCAGAGGAAGGAGGAGAAAGAAGCTCCATCGAACACTCTGAAGCATGCCGCGATTATGAGGCAGTATCGCTCGTGCGAAGAGGAGCCATCCCCTCCAAGAGCTTGGGTTCACTACCGCCAAACCCCCCCCCACCCCAATCCATCTCCACGTTGAGCGGAAACCCTTCCTCCGCCATCTCGCAATTTTTTTGTACAAGCTGAATATTGAGAAACATCCCTGAGTGGTTATTTTAAGTAAGACCTTTGCTACTATGGTTTTTTTTTTCTTTTAAAGCCCTTGATTTGTAGGACTGTTGCGCAGCCATTTTTGTAGGTATTTTTGTTGACTAACAAATGGTAGGAGTCGTGAGGTGATGATCAATAGTTGTAATGAGCTCCTCAGTTACCTTAATGAAAACATACAAACCTTTTTCACATGTTTCTTACTTTGCTTCAAACTTAAAAGCTCCATATGACATTTCATGGTATCTTTGAGACAAGCAACCTATGTATTGCATTATGAAGAACATTATGTTAATAATATAGGAAAGAACTAGTGACATGTCAATGTAAGTGTAACTGCAAACCCCTGATCCACATAATGAGATAACAATTTATAAAGTCAATTCTTACTTCCAAATCCTGATCTGCATAGGGAAATGACAAAAGTCTGCCACTTAACCACACCATGTAGGGAGGTTGGCAGCCTTGAGGTAGCTTACATCATGGCATCACAATATTACTCTCCAAAAGTTAACAATGGTTCTACAAAAAGGCTTGTTGCATGACT
This sequence comes from Diphasiastrum complanatum, assembly GCA_029204225.1. Taxonomy (NCBI): domain Eukaryota; kingdom Viridiplantae; phylum Streptophyta; class Lycopodiopsida; order Lycopodiales; family Lycopodiaceae; genus Diphasiastrum; species Diphasiastrum complanatum. Next base: position 59,196,335 of record CM055098.1, read on the forward strand.
ATCAAAAGAGCCCAAAGAGTTCCATTGAGGAACCTTGATCTGCAGAAAAATACCATGCATATTACAAAATCAACGCACCATGGCAGGAGGTTTGTAGCCCCAATCAGGGCTATAACATCAGTTGATAATATAAAATGCATGGTGTAGACAACCAACAACTAAAATAGAAGACAGATCCTCACCATAAAAAACGACATGGTTCCTGGCTGACCACAAAGTTCAAAGACTGACAATTTCCATGTTCAGATGACACATGGGCTACAAGAAACTGTGCTAGTGCTTGAACAAAGCATAACTAGTGAAGAGAGTAGGAAGTGACATTGGATGACAACTTGAATGAAAGCTTCATGGAGAAAGGCAAAGTGGGTGCATAAACATTTCATTGTTAGCACTTTTGACGAGGGTAGAGTCGATTAGTGATAAATGGCTAGTTGGCGGGATTGTACACTAAGCTAGGTAATAGAATCTATTAGAAGGGATTTTGTGGAGAAGAGAAAATCTTCTAAACCAAAGATCATGAGAGCTAGCATGGTTTCATTAATATAGTGAGCGGTAGGCCTATAGTCATGGAGGTTTACCCTAGTATGTGGGAGATCCAAAAACAACAAGGTTGTGAAGATAAAAAGCAACTAGCTAGGATCATAAAGTAGGACCCCAATCATAGCTTGATACATGGCCCACACACCAAAATGTTTTCAGATAATGTACCCAAGAATTCTAGCTACACATATACGTCAATGCCTCGGGTGCAACTATCTTGCGAGTAAACATTTTGCGAGTTTTGCGAGAAGACAAGTTTAGGATTTCTTGATCATGATCCATTTAACTTTGCAATTTTAGTTTTTTCTATAGTTTGTTTTGCTGAAAAACTGATGGATATGCATCATATTAAACCTTCATATTGTCTCTTTCTGAGAAGTGCATAATCTAGTTTGGAGAATATCTAGACATTTGTCAATGTTGCAATTTTAAGATGCAAAGTTTAAACTATGGGAATTTTCATGTTGTGTTACTGCATTGTGGAATGGAAGTATAAACCAAATGTACTAAACTTTGGTGGTGCTCGACTTTGCAATGCAGTGAAGTTCATAACAGTTGGTCCCATTCCTTATTAACACCCCCCCCCCCCCCCCCCCCCCCCCCTTGTTATTGGTTTAAACTTAGCAAATTTGGCAATTTTTGTACAATTCGATTGTTGTTGTTGTGGTTTGTCCCTATCCCAAGGCACCAAAAAAACATTAGACCAATCTACCAATGTGGCACCACTTGTGTTTCGATGTTTGAAAGGTGTAAACATCATGCACAATTGGCAAAATACACTTGGGGTGTTTTGACCAACCACCTTGTTTTCTTAACATATGTGCAAATCTAGAATTTAGTGCAATTACATTGGTTAACCATAAATAAAATACTCCAAACATAGTAACACTATCAATATGAGCACAAAATAAAAGACCGAATACAATTGATGTCATCGAGAACATGTGGTGCCCTGTAGTCTCTACTCAGTCACATTGCACTCATCATCCACAGATACATGACGACTAATTGCATTGCATGGTGCATATATAGAAACAACTTCATTCAACATGTCTGCTTGTGCTACTAAATTCTTGGTCATCCAAGTCCCATTCTTGAGTATCATCCTCATCATAATCAATATATGTCATAGCAGGAATTGGTTTTGGCCACACAATTGAAAAAGCTAGTTACAAAACCAACCAACAATATAAACCTACTTACGTGTTTTCTACAAAATGCGTTTTCTATGCAGACCAACAAGGAGAAATAAATTAATATCTCAAACACTATGTTGGTCCCTAGAAAAATTGTTGAAGCATGCAATTGAATCTTTTCAGGGAAAGTTAAGCTCTAGTAATCTTCTCCAAATGTCACTATATAATAATTATGAGACATTTATAAAGCCTCACATGCATAGTCACCATGAGATTCATTTACGGCCTTAGCTTTGTTATCATTGTTACTTGTAGAGAGTCTCAATTACCATTTTATTATGCAACTATTTCTCACAAGTATGTCATGCAATGACAAAGTACATGTTTTCACAGATGTGATGTTTGGGGTTGATTCTTTAGTGAATTTTTTTTTATAATACTAACTAGTATGGTCACATATCATTCACTTAAGACTAACACTAGGTATGCACACATACAAGTTTAAAAAATGGCAACAAGGAGATACAATAAAACTTGTCTACATAATTATATGGGTATAGAACATGCCCATGCACAGATATACAACCATAGATTTTACAAATGTATTTGGTTTTACCATTTATGAAACCGTAGAACTTGACATTATATAATTCAAAATCCGAGATCGTGTTCATCTCATATGAGACTAGCTTATCAACTAGGCAAAAGATATATAGTCCCACCACTCTGCAAAGAAACAAAAGATAATTGTTATATGCATATAATTTTGAGTACTTTGTGCAAGATTTGTTATGTGAGACGAGTTGAATGACTCAAGGTCTCACAAGAGTGTGAGCGGCTTATGTGTGACATCTCCCTTGTAAAGTTCAATTGTCCTCAACAACATTTTTATGCATGCAAGAGAAAACATGTCACTAAAATGGTCGGAACAAACTTGCACAAACAACAACATATTTTGCCAGTACAAGACTAACTACAGCTCACTTTAGATGCAACTTCAATTTTTGAGAGAAAGTGTGTGAACATCTATTCATCTTTTTTTAACAAACACTGTCTATTTCATCGCACTGATTCTATTGCCATATTTCTCGTCCCAGAAAACAAGTCTATGAGAACATCCTCCTGTTTGATGATGTATTTGCATTGAAATACTTGATTAATCTTATTGGTAGGTAAACACTCATCCAACCATCTTTGTATAAGCTCAAACAATGAGAACAATTTTACTTTTTTGATCAAATCTGTTATCTTTATTAATTTTGCAAATATCATTTGAAAAACTCTCAACATCAAATTCAAAAAAAAAGTGGTCGAAAAAGAATTATATGAAACTTCAAGGATTCATTCAAGAGGGAAACATCTTTAATCAATAAGAGTATAGACCCATAATTTGGTGCAAGCAAAGCTCCCACTTGGATGAAAGATCCCCTTTTGGGTGAACAGATTGTCAACAAACTTTTGCATAAATTTTGGTGTACTTTGTTGAGCATGTAAGTAGCTCTCCTTATGTAATTTGATTGGAGCATTTGTTGGAAGGTTTTAACCATTATGCAAATGTGTTTCCAGGTTCTTAACAGGTTGAGGAACATTTTCATGAGAAGTATTCTTAGATCTACATCTAAACATCAAGATTTGACAAGCTAGTGAAGCTAGTCTTGTGAGTCACTAAGTGTGCTCTTTCATTCACCTCTAAAGCTTGTATTTATCACTTGCTGAAGTTTATAAACTTTTAGAAGTGTGGTTTACATGTGGTTTTTGTATTTTCTAAGAATGCAAGTAACTCTTCACACCATAACTTGATTTGGTCACTTGCTGGAAAGTCTGAGAGCTTAAGCAAGAGTGTGTTCAGGTTGGTTTGAGTTTGTAATCCATTCTTAGTGTGTGCAAAGTGTTGCATGTGTCTCAATCTTCCTTTCTATGCTTGGAAACCAGCCAGGTTCAAGATAGAAGTGTTTTAGGGTCCTAGATCTTCTAAGATCTCCTTATCCATCATTTTTTGAGAGAAAAGTGAGTGCTAGGTGCATTAGGACAAAACCTAAAAGTTGAAGAATCATTATATTCATGGTTTTCAATGGTGGGATCATGTTAGAAACTAATGATTGGTTGAGTTCATCAAACTACTCTACTTGGAAAGTGAGGATGGAGTCCTTACTTGAGTTAAATGAAGTCATGGACATAGTTGCAGGAACTGAAGAGAGACCACCCACAGTTCGTGAGCAACAAAGGTTTGATAAGAAGGCTAAAAGAGCTCTTCATATCATTAAAATGAATGTTACCAATGAACTTCTCAAGGAAGTTGGTAAGTGTCAAAGTGCAAGTGAGGCATGGAATGCCTTGAAGAAGCTCTTTGAATCAAAGTCCACATCTAGGGTATTGACCCTAAGGAGGCAAATATGAGTCTAGTAGACAAAGAGAGGGAGAAAGTGCTCATGCATTTGTCTTGAGGGTTAAGTCCTTAAGTGATGATCTAGCATGCATTGATGAAAGCATAAAAGATGGTGAAATAGTCCAGGTTATGTTGAATGGTTTGCTGTATGAACATGCTAACCTTCTACAAACTTTTGTCATTCAAAGAGTCTTGCCAAGTGTAATTGAGAGGAAAAATCAATACTCAGAAGATCACTACAAGAAAAGGTGGCAAAAATTGCGGACTGCATTCCATGGAGAGATCGATGATCGAGATCCTCCTCTCAAAGTGACTATAGATGACGTTTTTAAATGTACTTTTAAGCACACGTGACATGGAGTAGTAGTCACCCACGTGAAAAGAAGGATGATCCTTCAAAAATCACAGGATGGAAGAGATTATCTATTTTGTATGGTTTACCATATTGGTGGGTATATGTAATTTCACCTTAATATGAGTTACACAATAGTTAATATTTCGGTTTGTGTTTATATGTGCATGCACATCATCATATGATCTAACAATATTGGTGTGTGTATGTGGCATGTACAACATCTTCTGATTCGAAATACATTGGATGTTATAGTTAGAATTAAGGTAGAATCATTGTGTTACTGTACTATGGGTCCTACCAGTTGATAAGGATCAGTTGGCCTTGCCACGAGGCAAGTTGACGGGACACGCATCCCACCAATAACAACCTGGGTCATGCATGGGTTGCCTGAGTGAACAACTATATGTATGGTGTAATTTCATCTTGACAAATACAATTGCTATGTGAGCTTGCTATGGAGAGTGTTTTCTGTCTGTGTTACTGTGTAGCATGATCTGTGTTCATGTGCAAAGTAAATTCTAAGCTGGTATCAGAGCCATACAGGGAGTGTACATAGTACAACATCGTCGTTGAAGAGAGCTTCGGGAGAACTGTCTTCTGAGAGTTCGGGGTTTACGACGGGTTGAAGATGGAAAGAGAAGCACTGGTGCACAGTTTCTAGTTTATAGAGGCTTGCCAAGCTCAGCAGAGAGATTATTAGCCTATGCATAGCATCAAACATGGAAAAATTTGGTGAAAAAATTGACAATTTTGAAGCCAAATGAAAATTGAAACCGGGTCTGGGGTTACGGTTTTTTATACATAACTGGTGATTTCTTCGCTGTTTGTGCACCGTTTTGGATGCCGTAAGGACAGAAAGGAAGCTAATTACATTGTCAACCAGCCATGGAGAGATTCTGAGGTTTATGTCAGAGATTTGTCTCCAGACAGTTAAAGTAGCAGATTTGCGGTAAAAGGTAAAAAAAGCCACTTTGTCAAGTTGAGCTAAAATCACCGTTTCTCCATGGAATTTCATGATTGAACACTCTACAGACTTGGTATCAGTAGGGCGACCCTGCTCTAGCCTCAGATTGTGCTCAAATTGATCCAAAAACAAAATTGATCAAGCAAAAACCAGTTTGGGGAGGCGCGGCCATAGACAGAGAGCAGCGTGGAGCTCACGCGTGACAAACGGGGCAGCAGCTTAGTGTTTTGAAGTGTCCAGCGGCTTCAAAAGTGTAGTTCGATGCACCGATGCAAGAAAGTCCACAAGATCATCTCCACAACGATCGACGGATAGAATTAATTGCATCTGGACCACAGAATTGAAACCTATCGTTGGATTTAACTGAAGTGGGCCCTAAAGAAGTGAAGTGCATTTTGGCCTTCAACTTCATCAAAAAATTTCATATTGAAATGGGATTTGGGTCCCTTCACAAGTGAAGAGTGAAGTTTTTGTAAGGTGAAGAAACAGTTAAAAAACAAAGAAAATCCCTATTTTTGGGTCCTTTGCCCATTTTGACCCAAACGAAAGGCTATAACCTCCAAACAAAGGGCACCCGAACTGTACCTGCAAGTACGATACAACAAAACAGAGTGATTGCAGTGGAGAAAGTGTTCGGAGTGCGTCAAAAGTGATTTCACCATTCCACTGGGCACGTAGTTGGGAGTTGACAACTGAGTGCATTTCGGAAGGCGACGCTGATTTGGCTTTCAAATTGGTGGGAAAGTGACGAGTGGCCTGGTAAGGGAAAAAGTGCAGGTCATTATTTTCAACCTCTGACATCATTGTTGGCCTTGGCATACTGTTTTTGGCCTACGGCAGAAGTTTCAAGCAGTTTTGCGATGGCAAACATGGGAGAGCCCATTTTGAGTGAAAGTAGCAATTTGGACGGAATTTTCAACTATGCAGTGTGGAAATTCAAAATGAAAAAAGAACATACTGATGGAGAAAGATGTGTGGGAAGTCGTCGCAGGTGATGAGAGAAGGCCGCCAAATGAAGCGGATATCAAAGTGTTCGACAAAAAGATGAGAAACGCCTTGACCTTCATTAACTTGTCAGTGAAGGATCACATCATTACCTACATTTGTGATGTTGTTACACCCAGACAGGCATGGGATGTGCTAAACGAGCAGTTCGAGACATCAAATCCGTCAAGAATCATGTTTTTGAAGTCAAAGCTGAATAGTGCCCAAATGGAGCAAGGAGAGCACATTCATATGTACATGACCAGAATCAAGACAATGAGGGATGAACTGCATTCTATTGGTGAGCGCATACCTGATGTGGAGTTGGTGTGCAATGCATTGTGCGACATTGTAGAACCCTATCAGATGTTTGTGAGCAGAATAGCATCAAGAGAAAGATTGCCAACCTTTGACGAGCTCACAGGAATCTGGATGCAGGAAGAGCAACAACGAGAAATGGTGAAAGCTAGATGTCAAAATACTGATGATCAAGCACTTGCGACATGCCAAAAACAAGGCAAGGGCAAGATCAAGAAGAAGTCTAAGTAGCAATTTGCCAAGTCTCAAGAGGATGAGAGATCTTCCAGTAAGACCAAGAAGAAAGACAAGTGCTTCCATTGTGGTAAAAAGGGCCATTGGAAGAGTGAATGTCGCAAATTCTTGGTGGAACAAGACAAGGGAAAACCAAAACAAGCAGGTAACCTTGTTGCTGACGGTGAGATTGAAGACTCTAGCATCTTCATATTTGCATTCTCATCTAATCAAGATGATCAAGCGTGGTATATTGACTCGGGAGCCACAAGACACATGACAGGTAACAAGAATTGGTTCAATAGCTTGAAAATGTTGGATAATGGAACGTCCGTTTCACAAGCAAATGGTGAGGTGTGCAAGATCAAGGGGATAGGCACCGTTTCAATCCAACTACCTTATGGCAAAAGCAGAATGATTAGGAAGGTACTTTACGTACCAGGTTTGAAGAAAAATCTACTTTCTATTGGAGTCATTACTGATAAAAAATTGAAAGTAGAATTCGCCCATGATCGTTGCTTTTTGAAGGATGTGAACCAAAAGTTCAAAGTTATTGCGGATGGAGTAAGGGAGCCCAATACTAAGTTGTACAGGTTGAATGCTACAATCAAGGGGCAACATGGACTCGTATCGTCCATTCCATTACAAAATGAGTTGTGGCATAAGAGGCTTGGTCACTTGAACTTGGGAAGCCTCAGTTTGATGAGAAAATTGGAGATGGTAACAAGATTGCCTACTATAGAAGACCACTTGAAATTGATGTGCGAATCTTGTGTATATGGGAAGCACCATCGAGAGAAGTTCAATAAAGGGGGTGTTGCAAGAGCAAATAACATCCTAGATTTAATCCACACAGATTTATGCGGGCCTATGAGGAACATGTCCTTAGGTAAAGCCTTCTATTTTATGACCTTTATTGATGATATGTCACGTAAGACGTGGATCTACTTCTTAAAGAAGAAATCAGATGCATTTCTCTCTCTCTCTCTCTCTCTCTCTCTCTCTCTCTCTCTCTCTCTCTCTCTCTCTCTCTCTCTCTCTCTCTCTCTCTCTCTCTCTCTCTCTCTCTCTCTCTCTCTCTCTCCACAACCATAGACCATAAACCATAAAATCGAAGTTACCGAACTAAAACCACAAAGAACAATACTTAATCATGACACTGTTGTGAATAGGATCATCATAATATATAATATCAGGCCACAGAGCACCAAAATGGGGTACAATGATGTTTTATGAACGTAATGAGAACTATACAACTAAGACTTGTCAGAGTCATAGTAGGAAACATCATTCGAATCTGTGCTTGAATGCAAATCCCAAGGGTCCGCAGATGAATCGAAACCGGAGGGAACCATATGCTGTGGTGTGGCCCTGGCTCTGCTGCGTGCTATGGCTATCTACTACGTGCTCTGGCAAAGCATTGGTCGAAAATCAGACAGGTAGGAAGATCAAAGTCCTAAGATCATATAGTGGAGATGAGTACAAGTCTAATGACTTCAATGATCTTTTGATCAATGTGGGATTAAAAGACAATTTACGCAAGCTCATACTGTTGCTCTCAATGGTGTAGCTGAGCGCAAGAATCGTACGATTGTGGAAAGTGCCAGATCTATGCTAGCTGAGATGAAACTACCAAAAGATTTATGGTCAGAAGCATGCGGTACGGAAGTCTATCTTCAAAATAGAAGTCCTACCATTGCCATACCAAAGATAACACCTGAGGAAGCATTCACGAAGAAGAAGCCAAAGGTGAACCACTTGCGAATCTTTGGATGTAAGGCCTTTGTACACGTTCCTAAGGAAGAGAGATGTAAACTTGATGTAAAAGCTATCAAGTGCATATTCCTAGGATATGATGATCATGTGAAAGGCTATAGATGTTTTGATCAAGTGGAAAACAAAATCCATGTAAGTCGTGATGTTATCTTTGATGAATCCAAGATGTATGAAGACGAGAATGCTGAGAAGATAGATACATCCAGTGGGAAAGATGGTATAGTGAGGATACCACCTGATGATGGTCCATTCATTGACCTTCCAAGTGATGAAAAAGAGGATACATCTCAAGATACTACTACTCAACCTCAAGAGACAGGTTGGAGAGGTAGGGATAAATCCATGGTCTTATAGTATGAAGACACCTTTGCACTCGTGGCCAAGATGGTCACTATAAGAATGATCATCTCTATTGCATGTTATTTCAAGTATGATGTTCCAACTTGATGTCTCTAATGCCTTCCTCAATGGCTACCTTGAGGAAGAGATCTATATGGAGCAACCTGAGGGCTTTATCAAAGATGGTGATGGGCTCAAGTCCCAAGGTCTTTGTATGCAAGGCTCAATTCATATCTCTTATCACTTGGATTCAATCTAAGTGCCTATGATCCATCTTTGTATATAAAGTTTGTAAATAACAATCTTGTTATTCTCATCATATATGTAGATGATATCATCTTGTGTGTAAATTGCATAAAACTTATTGATGAGACAAAGAGTGCTTTAGGTAGTGAATTCAAAATGCAAGATCTAGGTGAGTGTCACTACATCTTAGGCCTAGAAGTAAATCTTTCTTAAAGATCATGCATTTATTAGTCAATCTAGATAAGCTCTCTCTATGCTTAAGAAATTTCATATGGAAAATTGTAAGATCATTGATACTCCCATGGAGCATGTTGTAAAGGGGATGAAAGATCCTTTGAGGACATCACCCTTTAGTTGACAATTACTAGGCCCGATTTGAGCTTTAGTGTGCATAAATTGAGTCAATTCATGCAATATCCAGTTATTTGTCATTGGAAATCGGCCAAAAGGATCTTGAAATATGTATCTTACATACTTGATTATGGATTATTTTACAAAATCGAAGATCTATCAATGGTTGCCTACTCGGAATCGGATTTTGCAAGGGACAAGGTGGATAGAAAGTCCACTAGTGCATTCACTATCTTTCTTGGAGGCATTCTTGTGTCCTAGTTATCCAAGAAACAGGAAACCATATCTTTGTCATCATGTGAGGCCTAGTATAAGGCTCTTAGAACCACTACAAAAGAGGCATTGTGAATCAAAAGATTACTTATGGTGCTCAAGGATGGAGATCTACCTATCATCAAGTGTCACAACATCTTGGCCCAAGCTCTTGCCAACAATCCTATTTTCCATGCAAGAAGCAAACATATTGAGATTGCACACCACTCTATAACGAAAAAAGTCATTGGAGGAGAAATCAACTTGGAGCATATTGGATCATCATCTTGTATTGCCGATCTCCTCACCAAACCATTTCTCAAGGGTGGTTTTGTAAAGTTTAGATCTAATCTTGGCATGCTAACACAACTAAATCTAACTAACACAAACTCGACCTATTCTACAAGGTCATGTGCTCAATTCACATACATTAATAATGTACAATGGAATAAAGTGAGCATAGCCCCCAAATTCAACATAGAAAGATATATTTTACCTTTTTTCACACTCCTTATATCTATCTAGTCACCATGGACTTTGAGATTAAGCCAAGATTTGATCTCATCTTGACAAACACATTCTTGAGCATTGGTTTTGGGAGTAGATCTGCAATACAAAATGATTATTCAACATGCTCCAACAAGATCTCTCTCCCAATCCAGTTTGCAAGAGCTTGAGCCAAGACGTTCTAGGAACTTCCCGTAGAATGCGAAGTGAGAGAATTTGCAGCGTCAACATTCCCTACAACCTGTCTGTGTACACAATGTACAGTTGTCATCTCAAGCCAATACTTCCAAGTACAACAGATTGCCTGATTAGAAACAAACATTTATTGTAATACATGGATGCAATCTATACACGGATCATCCAGGCACACTCTATGTGATGCTCCGTCCATGAGATGTATGATTTGAGCCTCCCAATTACGCCGCCATTTTGGTTGTAATTGCTATTTTATTGTGCTTCAGTGTAATATAACAGCAGCATCTATTTATGAATGTTTGTTGTGATTGAATGCACTTTATTGTTGTTTGATCATGCTTGTTTACTCACTCTGATTAGAACACGAATGCTTATGACTCCTTTGCTTCTGATCAGACGATGGTTCTCTTCGACGCCTAAGGATCTCGCAATATCATACTGCTCTTCCATCTATTTCAGAACAAAACTTCATATTGAATCTGATTTCCAATAATACCACACACACAAACCATTTCTAATCTCTTCGTTGGACTGCACTCTCATTTTTGTGAGTATGAACTAATTTTTAAGATCCTGTTGGGCAATCAGAACACTTAAAGCTAGGATTATACTTAGCATAAGCTTTCCATTAGACTGTTTTTGCATCTAGCACCTGATTGTAACGGGAGAGTTGTTCCGCAATATTCCTGCTCTCTTATCCATTCGTGTTCTTTGCACTCCCTTGCCTCATCAAAATGAGGAAGACTGATCTCACACATTTAGCGAGTTTGTATTCCTCTCCCAAATCCGAGTTCTTTCAAGCGATTACTCTCAAGAACTGAGCAAGCTATGATGAATGCACACTACCTCAACAAAGCTCTGATACCATGTAAAGTTTTAGCACATGTGAACTTTCCAACACACCTTTGAAGGATCTTGTGAGGTGTTGTGATTGCACATGAATGATCAAACAACAATCTTACTTGACAATTCAAGGCAAGAGCACAAAAGCATATCATAGACTTAAAAAACTAAGTACTCACTATGAGAGCTAATGATAAAAAATGTTTCTAAGTGTTTAATATGAGGAAAAACCCTTGCTCTTGGGTAGAGAGAGAATGTACAATCAATAGATCTCGTGTAGAGAGAGAAAACCTTAATGCTCATAAAAAATTACAACACTGAAAACTAGCCAAAAAACCTTACATGATGAGAGTCGAGTTCTAAGGTGGATTTTCATGTGATCAGTGGTTGATCCACATCTCTTAGTTGGCTCTACTATCATAGATCCACATCTCAAACTACATGCATGATGTTGCATGGATTGCATATCACTTTCCTAGATGAACTAGACATGTGTAGATCATTCTACCTAACTTTGCATGTCACCAAACATTTTGCATGCTAACACAACTAAATCTACCTAACACAAACTCCACATATTCTACAAGGCCATGTGCTCAATTCACACACCTCAATTATGTGAAATGGAATAAAGTGAGCATAGCCCCCAAAGTAAACATAGAAAGATATGTTTTTTTCACAAGTTTAACGATCAAGGTGACCCTAACAGATTTCTCCATATGTACGTAGAAGGTTTCAAAAACTTGCGGAATGAATGACAACCAATCGATGATGAAATATTTCAACTTATGCCTCACTAATTCTGCCAGTGATTGGTATGTCAACCTAGAGAACGCTAAAAAAGAAAATTGGGCCATGTTACAAAGGGTATTCATCTTGCGTTTCAAGACCAGTAGATAATTTATGAAAGATACCCTCTTACAACTCGGATGAGTGCACATTAAGAGCCGCAAGTCTGTTACAGACTATATTGAAAGGGTCAAGAAGTTAAAGGGTCAATGTACCCCAGCAAGTGTCGATGTCATACGAGAGGCAGATGAGAGCTCGGGAAGTAGCTCAAATAACTCTACCGATAGATCCAAAAGACACCGTTTCAATAAGAGAAAGAGGAAGATAGAAGAATTTAGCTCTACATCTACCTCTACAATGTCTACTGACACCTTCACTAAAGCATTGGAAAACTTGCAGATCCAACAGAATGATCAGATATGAAACTTCACCACTGAGCTCCTTGGAATCGTAAATCTCTTTCTCCACCAAACCTGACCAGACCACCACTCATCAACATGGCATCCTCCACCAACCCTGACAATTAGCCATTCAGCCTCTCAGATGAGATTGACAACACCTAGATCGTTCGTTGCACTGTTCCTACTACCACTCATATCTACAACTTGCCTACCGATACCCATATTTTCCCCTAGATCCAAGCTGCCCAACCTCTCTTGGAAGCAATGGGCATTGACCCAACGCTTTTCACCTGTACCATGAATCTCAAATTTGTCGTCCAGGCCTTCGGGACTTGGGATGCTGCAAAGTCCAGATTCTATGTGCAATACGACAATACCATGCACCGTGTGCATGTAAACTCAGCCTCTCTGGCTACCATCAATGTCGTCTCCGGTGATAGGCCAAAGCCCTCTCACCACCAAGCTTCTAAAGTCATTTCACCCTTTTTGGACTCCTCAATGCCCCTAATTTATACGAATGATGGGTTTGATTGAGACCATCAGCAATCTAATTTTCCAAACAATCGTCCACATCTCTTGAGCAACTTCCTAGCTATTGAAAGTTTGCAAAAAGATCGCATCCCCTCCCTCCTCCTACACAAACTTGTGGAATCCCACAAGGACTTTCTAGCCAATAAGTTTGTGCCTTATGATTGGCACAACTTTATCATTTCTGAGCTAAAGAGGGCCATCAAGCCCAATGCATGCTAGAAATTTGTTGTTGGGCCCCTTTGTCCACCTTGGCATTCACCCTCCTTGAATAGAAAGTTCGACGATTCCATCGCTCCATGGTCCTCACCACAACCATATCATGCACCAGTCGTAGATCTCCCACCCTTCCTACTGATTCACCATCCACCAAATGTATGCACGTGGGTGCCACCTCCGATCTTCCATCCAACAACACCCACCACCATACCAGCACTCCTACCACTTCTTCCACGACTTCCCTATCTCCTCTTGCATCTATTTTCCCTATTCCTCCTTTGTCCACAACCGTTCTCACCACCCCTTCCATCACCATTGCTTCTTCCATTCTCCCCACCTTGCTTGACTCTTTTGTATCCACTCCCCCCATCTCCATCAACCTACGAGACTCTCAGTTGTCTCTCGGAACCCTCGCCTTCATGAATATCATTAGTTTCACATTGCCCAACTCTCCCTCTATCCTCAACACCACTCTATAGTTTTCCATGCCTAACATCGTCCCTTCCTTCGAACAGTCCATCCCCCCTCCCATCCACACTTTTGTTCTTCCGTCCACTTCCCCCACTGCTCCATCCATCCAGATTGTTGAGTCAGATTAACCATTGGATGATGACGCATTCCAAACAACGTAGTTTATAGACTCGCCTCTGTGTGCTGAGCCTACCGCACTAGAGGATGTGGCAACATAGGAGATTCTAATGGAGGAGGAGGATGACGAGGATGACAATGCACCAAAGGCCACACCTCAGCCAGGCCTAGCTAGCGTTTCAACACCGACTGCTCCTCAGGACGTAATCGCAACCTATCAGCACTTGGTCACATTGCTCCAAGAACTAGCAGCCAAATCTACCTTGGACGTCCAGGTGGTTGAATTAGCAACAAGTAACACCGGCCCCCATGGTAGTTCCACTACCATCCCATCTTGAAGCTACACAGGCAGAAACATGCCAAGATCAAGGATCAGATGCAACGGGGCCGACATGGGTACAAAACCAAGGAGCATATCAAGGGCAAGGGCTAGAGTAGAGCACCCCCTATATCAATGGAGGAGAAACAAGCCTCGACCTCTTAGGGCTCTCGCTCAATATCGGCGAGCCGAGCGTTCCGCAAACCCAAAAGCGTGGAGGACAAAATTGATGAATTCCTTGTCCAATATCCTTATGAATCCTCATGCGGCGGGGTGGCAAAGCACATTTATAGCCAAGGAAGTAAAAGGGAATGAGATTACATCTCTCCTGGCTCTGGCACCACAACCTGCATGGCAGCAACAAATCTTCAAATGATCTCCATCAGCCATTAGGGCGTACATGTCTAGTCCGCGGACATTGCAGATCAACCCCCACTACGTCCGGATGGTGATGATGGACCTTCATCAAGTCAAAAGCCAAGGAGAACATCAAGGGAAAGACAAATACCTTCAAAGCTCACATATGATGCAATGGGTAAACAGGTAGTTTCAATAAATTATGCTGCTTTCCTAACCTCTTTTGATATACCTGCAAGTGTAGATGAAGCAAGGAAAGAAGAGGAGTGGATCCAAGCAATGGATCTTGAGTATCAAGCTCTTATGGAGAATGAAACATCTTTCGGAGGATCTTCTTGTGTTGATGGTGCTATGCAAGTGGATGGATGTTATCTTGCTATAAAGGTAATTAATGGATCTAGAAAATAAAATTTGTTCAATGACTTTGATGGTCAAGTTGATGATCAAGAGGTTGATCTCAAAGGGCTTCAACTAGTCAAAAGGGAAGTTGGCAATTTGGAGCTAGTCAAGAGCATCAAAGGATAGATAATTGGCAAAGATGTTATGGATCTGTTTTTGTAGCTTATTGAAGACTCAAGTAAGGTCAAAGGATCATCAAGTAATTGTCGTTCAAGTCTACTTTACTTGTTCTATCTCATGTTTGAGCAATTTCATGTGGATGTGTGCAAATTGTCAAGATATGGTAAAACTAGTTACATTGGTGAGCATTGTTATGATGTTGGATTTGTACTAGCATTCTTGGCTGGTTTTGCTGATGGAAATGAAGCTATTGGAGGTTCATTATATCACTCATCCATGGCTAAGTTCTCAAGTGTTGAGCTACTTAGTGCCAATGTTTTGGAGATTATCAATTTTTGGTGAATTCATGGTCATTTTCTTGTGTCAAGTAGATCTTGAAGATGGACTAGCAAAACTTGCTTGGTTTATGGAGTCATGTGGTGCTGCTTTAGTATTATGGATGAACTCATTTACTCATGGATTTCCAAGGCTTGATGGTTTCTTGTGGCAAGATGGAGATGGAAGCTCATTAATGGAGTGTCATGTGGATACATGGCAACAAAGGACAAAGGAGGAGGAGACATGCAAGCAAATGTTGATCACTCACATTTATTGTTTGTTTGTTGTATTTCTCCAGAGAGTTTAGAGTTGGAAGCATGGTGAAATCATTTCATTTACATTCTATTTGATTCTTCATGTACTAGTTATCTCTTGGCATGTAAAATTGATGTAAGAAATAGTGAAGAATCCCAAGTGGACACTATTCTCTATATCAATTATCGTTGTTTTTATTTTAAGCATTACATGATCATTTAAAGGAGATCTATTCTTAGCAAGAAGATCATTCTCATGATGGATCAAAGATCTATGGTCAAAAGTATGCTAGGAGCAGGCATGTTGAGGTGCAACAACATTTTGTGAGGGAGCAAGTCATTGCAAAGGAAGTGGAGCTTCAACATGTGTCCTCAAGGGAATGTGTACTTGATATCTTCACCAAAGCATTGGAAAAGGACTTGTTCATGAAGCATAGGACATCATTTGGAGTGTTGTGGATGAACTTGTCATCATAGGTAACAATGGGAAGTTGATTGCAAAGGAGAATTTAAAAACTATGAGGTCGCTCTCCCCTCCAAGAGCATTCCACCCAAGGGAAGGTCGCTTCGCCTAAGGAAGGGCATCCATCCTAGGGCGGTGTGCCCCGAGGAGGCATACTTCCCTGCCATAAAATCTGTTTTTCATTTTCTTATGGTTTTCTTGCCATAAATTTTTTTTTACGCGCACCTTTTGTGACCTTTTGTGACCTTTTGTGTCGTTGTGAGAGATGCTTCCTTTTTCTTCATGAAAAAAGGACAAAAATGATTTTATTGTCTCTTTCCTTTTTTTTGAATTTGTATATCTTTTTTTGTAATCTTGGACTTTTTTGTTACCCACTCAATGCTCATGCATATAAATCTCTTTGCTATTCATGTTCATATCAAGCTATCTAGGTGGGCCATGAAACCTCCTTGTACTTTGATGTAATAGTTTAAGATATTGTGACAATTTTAAAAAAGATTGAGGTGTTATTTTTAAGTGAGTTTAGATGTTAACTTGAGATTTTTTATTTTTTTTATTTTTCTTTATGATGTTTGACAATTTAAATGTCTTTGCCGTGCAATTCACTCAATCTATATCTTCCATATCCTTGTCATGCAATTTCACATCCACGTCCAGAGCTTCAAGTTCATCTTCACTTTCATTGATTGTTCTATTTGCCAGCTCGGGTGCAAGTAGAGATTTTGCGAGTTTTGCAAAAAAACGGGTTTTAACTATTAGTTGACATCTTCACGTAGTGTTGTTGCATTGTGAAATTTGGAGATTTTGTTTTCTATTACATATTCATGTATGGTAATTAGGTGAAATTCTCTTTGTTGAGTTTTCTACTCTAATTTGTATGTCAAGCCTAGCTTAGGGTGCCTTAAACTATCTAGTTTTTTGAATTTGTTATTAAATTAATCCTATGTTTTGATCTCCATGTTGTGCATAAGGAGGACATTATCAACCTCCTCGACAACCATTTGTTTCACAGCAACAACACACACCATATCCACCACGAAACAACTAGGTCCATATACAGGAGTTGCCCAGACAACCTAGACATGAACCTCAACCACAACTGGCACTGTTAGGACCACCACCACAAGGAGAACAGGATCTAGGAGCACAAAACATAGACATCCTCAAGAATCTGCCCACACACACCTGGTAGAAAACTCCTACGATCACTCATATCATCATGATACATCAATTCCATCATCTAGCCATCACCAGTATCAAACTGATAACTCATGTTTTGTGCAAACAAGCTGAGTATTCCACACCACCAGAAAACCCAACATAGCTAGCCATCCAAGATGGTTACGCTATCGCCACCAGACCAATGAGCAACCGCTGCTTTATCTGTGGTGAAACAGGACATTTCATGGCTAACTGTAAAGTCAAAAACCAATACCATGCGGAATGTCCCGACTATGCTCGCAAACACAGCTTCAAAGACTGTCCTAAACAACCTAATAGGATCCTTCCAGCATGTCATATCACATCCGAACCTGTTAATGTTCTTACTAGAGCACAACGCCAACATCAAGAATAGCAGCAAAACCATGGAAAATCAGCTGACCCACATGGAAGCCATTTGACGGCCTCCACATTACCAAAAGATTACCCAGACCCAAAAGTGGAACAAAGGCAATACAACAAATTTTGAGATGAATTTTTGCGAGAGGAAGAACATACGAAAAGTCCGTTATCAGCTCATATCCCTGGAAAGGAGCAATCCCTACAGGGACTTGAAGTATTTTCTGACCTCCTGCAAGCTCAACTCACCATGCCGTTCCATAGTGTTATCAAATCCTTCACCGAACTTCAATGCTATATTCAACGTAGTTTTTAGCTGCCTCCTATTCCTGATGAACAGCGAAAACTAGAAGAGATTCCTGACATTCCTCAGATTCCTATGAATCTGATGAATATAGATGTTGCTAAGGAGAATAGCATCACACTACCTTTGTCCTATAAAGATTGCCCCGCAGTATCTGCTATCCTCGATAGCGGATCAGACGTTAATATAAAGGCTTTGTCAGTGGCAAAGTCATGGGGCTTCAATACCCTCGATCAACCATAATATAAACTTCGTATGGCTGATCAACGAGTTACTGACCCTGTTGGTCATTTATCAAATATAAAAGTTCGAATAGCAAGTGTCAAGTTTATCATCGATTGTGTCATCTTAGACCTACCAGAAGATTCCAATACGTATAAACTCCTTCTTGGTACACCCTGGCTCCAGATGGCAGGTGTTGTACAAGATTGGAAGAACAGCAAAATTACCTTTGGCAACCACGATAAACAAATCATTGTTGACTCAAATTGCCATGTCAAGCCCGCCAAGGTATACGATGATTGGTCATCTACAACATATGACGAATCAGATAGTGTCTCGATCCAACCAAAAGGCCACTATACACGAACCATGGACATAATCAATTGGGGTCATGCACTAGCCACCGTGGACTGTGCGGATTCCAATCGATGTCGTATTGAAACAGCTGTAGAAGATGTGGATATTCTCCCATCTTCTACAGACATTGACACACCCATCATCCAGCTTATGATGATAGACCCCATTCCTATAGCTTGGTGCCCGGGAGAACCTAGTGTCTCTACTGCCCATGTTTCGGAAGAAGGTATTCTTTCCATGGATGACGTCGAGATGATGGATGATCATCTACTTCTCTATCTAGATGCTCAACGTTATCCGTCCAAAGTCATTCCTAAGGAGATCAAGTCACCAGGACCGTTGGCTCATGTCCAACTCACTCCAAAGTACCAAACATACAACCATATAGGCCCAAACCCAAAGAATATACTTGGGACGTGTATCCCGACGAAGTCTGGGATACAATCAACGACGATATGGTAAGTGGGGCCACAACACCACCCATTCAAAAACCACAAAAATCTCGATTACAAAAAAATAAAATTATTGATACAAAATTAACCGAGCGTCAAAAACAGATTCGTGCAAAGCTTAAACAGCCGATAAAGCCCTTGTCTAAGGAGACAGAAATCAAACAATCAGACCAAGCTTCCACGTCTGGTAGTGAATCAGCTTAGATGATTCCCAAAGTCCCCATTTTGTGGACCCACCTTTCAATCTTCCACAGACATTCAAAGACTTTACATTGGATGACGTCGTTATCCAATTACCACAGCCACATCGGGAACCTACACCAAGTTCCAATTCCTTTGAAGGACCCGCTAAGACAATTCCACTAAACCTTAAAGATCCTGACGAGGACAAAGATCGAATGGTTCATGTTGGTGCACATTTGTCATCAACCCAACTGTCTGATCTAGAAACTTTATTAAACAAATACAGGGATGTATTTGCATGGAATTATACCGAAATGAAAGGAATCCCCCCTAACATAGTAGTACATCGGATTCCTCTAGAAGGCAATGCTAAGCCTGTTAGGGCTAAACCTTACCGTAGTAACCCAGTCTATCGTGAGAGGATCGATGAGGATATTAAGAAATTGCTAGATGTTGGCTTCATTTATGAAGTCCAATATACTGATTGGGTATCACCCATTGTGGTTGTACTGTGTCAACCTCAAGAACCTTATCCCTTGCATTTAATGACTCCTGATAAATGCCAAATATGGGTCACCCACGGGGTTGTACTCGGGCATATAATATCAAAGGACGGTATTTCTACCGACTCATAAAAAATCAAGGTTATCGTGGACATGCCCCTACCTGCAACAGTGAAGGAAGTGTATGTCTTCCTCGGTCATACCAACTATTATTGCATCTTTATAATTGACTATGCTGGCAAGGCACGCCTCGTTTATTTAGTTGTGGTAGATCCGCGCTGGACCGAAGAACGAATTAAGGCCTTTGAGGAGTTGAAAACAACCCTCACAATGGCTCCCATAATCTGCTCGCCAGATTACATGAAAGAGTTCCATGTGCATACTGACGCAAGTAAGTATGCCATTGGAGGTCTCCTTGCACAACCGGACAAGTATGACAAAGACTTTCCCATATGTTTCTTAAGCAGACAACTGGTGCCTGCTGAAGTAAACTATACAATTACCGAAAGAGAAGCATTAGCAATGGTCTACGCTATACAACAACTAGGACATTATTTATTAGGCCAGATCTTTGCTTTCTACACAGACCATCAAGCACTTCTATATATCGTTAATAAGACCTGTAAGACGGGACAAATAGCTCGATGGCTACTGATTTTGGAGGAATTTAATTTCCGTGTAGTCGTTCGGAAAGGGTCCCGACATTTCATGGCAGATCACCTTTCCAAACTAACAAGTGCTGAAAAAGCAAATGCACCAGTCAACGATGATCTTTCTGATGCGTGCCTTTTTCAGACCGATGCTACACCATTATGGGCTGAGGAGATCACTCAATTCCTCACAACATGCCGACTAAAAGAAGGCCTGACTACAACCAATTTTTTTTTTTTAATAAAAGCAGCGCCCTTTCAGTTAATTGCGGGACAACTTTACAAAAGGGGCGTTGACGACATTATTTGACGATGTGCTTATAAATCTGGGATACGACCGATAATATCTCAGGCTCATGAGGGCATTGGAGGTGGCCACTTTTCTGCTGAAGCCACAACGGAGATTATCTTTCGAGCAGGATTGTGGTGGCCATCTTTGTTTAAAGACATGTTTGCTGTCATTAAAACGTGTGATGTCTGTTAACGAGCAAAGCAGACTTCACACCATTGACTCCCATTATAGAAGGCAAAGCCTTCCATAAGTGGGGGATTGACTTTGTTGGACCAATCAGGCCAGCAGCAAAATATACCCAAGCTCGATACATCCTCATAGCCATAGATTACGCCACTAAGTGGGTGGAGGCTCGAGCAACGAAGGACGCCAACACAAAAATGTTAGCCCAGTTATGTGAGACAAGACTAATATCTTATCACGCACAACTAGATAACAAACGAGGCCAAAAGGCCTGGCATGACTGTCACCTGCGCAATAAAGATCTACACTTAGGTGACCAGGTGCACTCATCACGCTCCCATCACACTATTGAGCATCCTAAAATCACTATCACAAACCGTATACCTTCAACCCGCTTCATTCCTCACAGATCCACATCCATAAGATTACAACCCTTGTCAAACACCTCCACTTGTTGCTATTCCACTCCCCATCTTTCTTAACTCGACCTCACTCTATTCACCCTCCTTTACATCATCCTATTTTGTTTACCACCCACATCGTTCTATCCAGCACAACCATCTTTCACATATCTCCCTTTCCAAACCCTTTGATATATCACTCCCCACACACTTTTTGAACCATTTGGCATCGCCATTTCAAATCTCAACCGAAGCCCACTCCTTCAGATCTCAACCGAAGTCCTCCCTTCCCATCTCAACCGGAGCCCACTCCTTCAGATCTCAACCAAAGTCCTCCCTTCCCATCTCAACCGGAGCCCACTCCTTCAGATCTCAACCAAAGTCCTCTTTCCCATCTCAACCGGAGCCCACTCCTTCAGATCTCAACCGAAGTCCTCCCTTCCCATCTCAACCGGAGCCCACTCCTTCAGATCTCAACCGAAGTCCTCCCTTCAAATCTCAACTGGAGCCCACTCCTTCAGATCTCAACCGAAGTCCTCCCTTCACATCCCAAGTGGAGCCCAATCCTTCAAATCTCAACCGACGCCCTTACCATTGTCTCACCCCTCAACTGACACAGTTTTTTCAAAATCTCCCTTCTTCCATTTTCCCACCATGTCGTCCAATCCCAGTTCAAGTTCTGATGATCCCAAAGCAAGCAAGCTCGCCATCCAGCTATGCAAGTTAGACCTTACAGAGATGCAGACCTGGTACTAGCAGGCGGAGTCCTTCTTCAAGGAAATTGAATTTTAGATCTCTGTCTTGCTAGGCTATCAAAGCCCGTATCTGGTACACATGGCATATGCCAATTATCATGCCACGACAAGATCATGTCAAATCATAGTTCCCCCTATAAGGAATTATGCTTATAACGTATCTTTTGTGGCAGTCGACTTGCAACCTTATGGGTTCCCGCGAGGACCAAACACTGTCACAAGGGCACTCCAAAAGATAGAGCAAACGACATATTTCAAGTACATTGATCCCTCTGTGACCAAGTGTAAGAATAAGGATGGGTATAGGCTGGAAGCCATCAACGACAAGCAACTTCAAGTAGCATGTGCCTATCTCACCAGATGCACACAAAAACCTCAAATGAAAGTGCTAAGGGTACCCATGTCCCTGTTTCACATGATGGCAGATTCACAACTGCATGTCCAGAACCTCTATGATTGGGCACAGTTTGCTTCGAATTGTCTTCATGAGTGCATTAAGAACAAGCAGCCCATCACAGTATTGGGATATCTGATGACATATATCACTCTTCATAAAGTAAAAAATGGCCCAAAGCTTCAACAACAACTACATCTTGCGGACAAGACATGGAAAATTCTCATTGAACACAAGAAGTCCAAGCGTGCAAGAACAACTTCACCATCGGGATCCCAGGCTAAACGAGTCAACACCAGTATCCTCCCTCTAGTTCGGAAGCCAAGAAAAGGCAAGAGAAGCTTCAAGCTAGGAGCAATTTCCGATGGTTTCACCTCAGATGGTGACAGCTCGTCAACAACATCACAACAACAATCGTCATCCTCACATGTCATCGACGGGGGTGATGGAGCAACCACCTCAACACTAGCACCTGACATGACAGTATCTCAAGTCACAAGTCAGCCAGATGAAGCCACCACCCAACCCACACTGATTACTATGGCAACGCCACCAGCATCACCATTGGCACAAATTTTTTTGGGGGGAGGAGTGGAGATATCCAGTCCCCAGAACACAGAGCGGCTCAGTAACCATAGGCCCAACAAGTCCACACGCTGGACACGTCACAATATTTTGATGTTGCGGACATGATGTAAATCATCGACGATGAACCAGAAAAGGAGAAGCAACCAGGAAGAAGTCAAACCCCTCCACTAACCACCACCACCACAACAACTACTAACATCATCCCTCCACCTCCACCTCCACCTCCATCATTAGCTTTAACACAACGTTTGTTTTTTTGGTTTAGCCTCGCCATCCCGTACCCCAGATCAGTACCCAACCCTCACTAACCCTGAAAAGATCACTGAAGCAGCCAAGCGCTCGATGATTGGCCTATTCAAAACGAGCTACCACATGCATTGTTGGTGAGCCAACATCAAGTGCTCGAGAGCAAGGTCCAACATCAAGACCAAGAGATTGTAAGATATCAAAGGCTGGCCAAAGAAAAAGAGGAAGAGACAATGAAAACCAGATCCGTGATGGCTAGGCAGAAATCCACTCCAGAAGAGGTCCAGCAACAACTGAAGCACCAGATGGTCCAAATCGACCAAGTACGAGACAGATCATCTAGTGCAATGATAGTCGATGCTCCTCTAGTGAAGCCCGAGGACATTCAATTTCAAGCCCCACAGGCCTCAACCATCCGGATGGAAAAATATGTAAGGCTAATCTAGGAACGAGAAGCCAAAAAGCGAAATTTTGAAAACATTATGGCCAAACAAGAGAAGATCATCCTGGAGTCCCAGAAGCAACTGGAAGACACTAGGAAGGCCCTGCAACAAGTCTTGGACAAGGTGAACCAACTATGGGAGACGACGTGCAAGGCTCAAGCTAGTGCTCAATCAATAAAGCCGCGGGATGATGACGAGAATGATGGCACAGGAAATCAAGACGGGCAAATCCACCCATCAGACAGTAGCTTGGGATCGGGTGGCCAGAGAGCCGATGCTGCTTCCATGACTTTTTCCCGCCCCCCTCCCACCTTTAACCCTTCCTCCTACTCCGCATTTAATTTTTCTGAAACATTCATTCGAACTTACCCAATTCTTCCATCTCCCCTCTCTTCATCATCTCCTAGCAAAATAATGGGCCCATCAAAAGGTCTAGCTGACACTTACAAAGCCCGACGGGACGAGTTCCTCCAACAACTCCACTCCCCCGGTGTTGCGTATAACTTGTTGATTCCACCTCCTCCTAAACCGTTCACCCCCGCACCCCTCTCTCCAGATCATTCCATCCCTGACCTTCCAGAAACTAACAATGACATGGGGGGTGATGATGACTTCTTGGCAGACCAACTAGAAATGAGAAGGTTCTCGCCCAGACCAGACACAAGTGCAGTTGAGCCATCGACAAGCGAGCGGGCTAAAGAGAAAGATACGGGCACCAAGGCCCTAGATGATTATCTAGCAAGGCCATCTCAACTGCGTAGGACAACTTCCCCCACTAGGCCTAGAGGCAAACTGGCTGACACAAGGGAGTCAGAGAAATTTGAGAGAAAATACCCTCCCAACATGAGGGGAGGCAGAGAAGACATTGATCAAAGCCAATACTCCACCAAGGCTGAGATCATTGTCGCACTACAACCGCAGCCAGAATGGTGGACTAAAGTCCTAAAAAATAATAGGCGGCTTCAAGAATATTTGAAAGCATCGGCATGGAAAGCGAGTGGATCCATGAGGCTATTGCCTTCTTTACAATGTCTCTTATCTTCTTGAGAAGGTCCATGGGGCCTTTGGGAGGACAATTGAAGTCCCCACCATTTGTGGCCATAAATCGGCCATCTTTTCCACTTCTTTTAAGTCATCTCATGCACATTTTTTATCTTTCGACCCAGTCAAGTGCTCCCATGTGCATCGGGTCCAAAAGATGGTTTATCAACAATTTTCCCCAATATGGGAGTTCATGAAATATTGATAACTTCTTCATGCTAAGAGGGAGTCGCCATAGATCTTGATTGGATCTCCAAACTTGAAGCCAATTACTTGCCTAGAATATTAACAAACAAGCACACACATTTAATGAAGATTATCGTTAGAAGAAATATAAAGAGAGTAACTATAAAAGAAACAGATGACATGTACATTAATTGGCCAAAATATGTATTGTACCTTCATGGAATGGGGACTTGACCAACAAGCCCATCACGCATAGGGTGATCGGGTGGAAGGTATCGAGTGTGGCCCTCATAAACCATCTTTCATAGATGTTGTGAGTGACGTGCTTGCAAATACTCATCACAAACAGGGTGGATTTGGTTCTTTCAGATTTGTTTTGTAAAATTTATATTGTTGCAACAATATTTTTTGTGGTAATATACATAACAAACTTCAGTACTAGTTTTTGTTTTGCAGGTCTATTTGTTGATTTTTGGGCCGATCACCATCAAAGCAGTTGAGGCGCAGATTCGGTAGCAGATCCTAGGTATTGACAAGATTAGAATGGCAGTAAGAATACATGATGCTATTTTGAATAGTATACTAGTGTCTATTCCAACGTCTGTTCTGACCTCCTCTTAGATTTTTTTTGAGCTTTCAAATGACAGGTCCGTAAATTTTTTGATAGATTTGTAAAGCTTAGGTGTTTTCTTCAACATAATCTTCAATTGTGATGAGTAGTTCTATTTTTTCTCCATGAGACAATATTTGTATGAGTTTTTGTTATGGTTTTGTATTGCAGGTTTGTATGTTGATCCAAGTACTTGTAAAGTTTTATAGCAGTTTGTCTCCTATTTTTTTTATTGTAGATCTACATTTTGTAGTGTAGGACTACATTCAATTTTATTTACATTAGGATTGATGAAAATAGATCTACACATTTTAGAAACAGATCTCTACTTTTATTGATAAATCTATTTTTAATGGGTTAATCTATCAGCTGGGGTGAAAATGATGTAACAGTAGAGGCCAAAACAAACCTCAGAAATACGTGGATATGCTTAAGGCAGTATACCATCACCTATTCCAAGATGCATTCCGACCTTTGCTCATAATTTTTTACATTTCAAAAACAGATCTCTGATAAACATTGGCAAGTTGTGTCTGAACAATGCTAGATTATTACCACCTCAACTGATAAATCAAGATTAGCAACCATCTTTCCCTACCTTTTACATCAAAATTAACAAAATGTGACTCAACAATGCAATATTTTTTAGAATCTTTCACCACCTTGAAGCCTTATTGCTCCCTTCTTGATTACGTTTGCACTCTCGTCCAATGTCAAGAATCTTGAAATTTTTACCTTGTCCAAATCACAAAAAAATGGACACACAAATAATGAGTTCATATCTAACCACCCCTAATATAGTGAAATCCATTGGAGTAACTTGCATTCAAATTTGAAGTCCTGATTTCCATATGCAGTCACCTCTAATACACTCACTCGGGTCCAAGATTCTTTTTGTAAGAGTTGGAATGGGTTATTTGATTTAAAATGAAACTATTGCAAATAATGAGAATTCGAGTAAAGGTAGTGAATGATCTACCAGCAGGGGTCGAAACAGACCTCGAAATAAGTGGATCTGTTTCAGACACTATACCAAGGTCTGTTCCGAGGATGAATAGTAGCATTTTTTAGTTTCTTTTTCTAAATTGCAGTTTTCAGGTGATTTGTTGTTTAATGAAATCTTAGTGGCTTGATAGTAGTATATTTGGATTTTTAGAAGATACGTACAAGCTGAGTCCAACAAATCCATCAATAAAGGTTAGTCTCACTCCAACAAGACTTGGGAAGTGACCTTTCAAATAAAATTAATTTAGCACATTATATAAAATCCACCATCAAATGGATCCCAAAAAAGAATCAAATGCAAAGAGTAAAGAGCCTTGAGTTTTGCCATTTAGGAGTCACGGGTAGAGAGAGAGAGAGAGAGAGAGAGAGAGAGAGAGAGAGAGAGAGAGAGAGAGAGAGAGAGAGAGAGAGAGAGAGAGAGAGAGAATTAAAGGTAACCAACACTCCCAATTCTAGGAAGGTGTGTAGCCCTTGATTTTCTTCTGTTAAAGGCATGGTTCCAATGTTTCTTGTTATAAGATAAGTTTCACAAGAAAGCCCAACCGCCGCAGGGAGGGAGCATGTGGTGACATTCAGGAATACGATATAATCATACGGTTCGGGAGCTTTGATTAGCACTCTATAATGTTCTTTTTTTCTCTCTTTGTGTGTGTGTGTGTGTGAATGTGTGTGTGCGCACACGCATGTGTGGTTCCCATATTATAGTCTGAGCTTTTATAGGTATTGAGTCAAAGCTATGAGGGCAATACCAGTATATAAAAAAAATTTCCATCTATAATTAACAATAAACCTTAAACTCTAAGATATCTCAAGCTTAAAAGGTTGCACTCAAATGTCATGATTTAACATTACACTATCTGAAGAAAATTTGATGTTAGGTTTAGGTCAAACATGTGACTGTATTCCAATACAAAGTTTCTCTGAAAGATTCCTTTACAAGAACAACAACAGCAAAATATAAATGTTGCCAAGGCTGTGGTTATGTATACTGGCATTATTTGTACTTGAATCAGTGAAATCAAGGTATAGAGGGTTCACACTTGGAGAATTGACATCAATTCAGTGGTGCGTCTTTTTTCAGTACAAATTATAGTATTCAGTTTTACTAGTCTTTTGTCATCTTTCATGTCTGTGCTTGAACTATGATTATAAAATGCTATTGTTTTATGTGAAATATCCTCGCTATAATCCTTCCATCCTCAGAGAGCAGAGATTGTACATATGAAGAAAATTTACAAAACTTTCAATACACATATAAGAAGACTAAACTACACCCTTTACATCCATATTTCAAAAACATTTCTGGATTATATCTAAAATATTAATCTTTGCATTTCAAATGCCTGCACGTGGCCATCTAATTTTGTTGTGTGGCCACTAGATGTGTTGAAATGATGGTGCTTCTTGAGACAGGTGTTGAGCCTCTTGAATTCTCCTCTATAGTCTAGGAACACAACAAACATACTATTAATGGAGCCTCAAATACTCAGATCACTTCATTAAGAGCTAGGATGCTTGTGCTTCTTGAGTCAAATATTGAGTGCCTCCAATCCTCCTCTAGTATAGTCTAGGCACACAGCAAACGGGCTATTTATGGAGCCTCATGCACACATTACTTCATATCACATGCAGGATGCATGTGTGCAAAATTGTGCTATTCAACCTTGTTCACTTGTAGTTTAAAAATTCATGGTGGTTTAGAGATCTTTTCTATAGCATGATAGTGAATGACAATGGGTTATGGTTTGTGCGAGAACTTTGCGTAAACTATAAGAAGGCTGACCATCCTCTCCGAACCTCGTAGTGATAATGTTTTGACAGTTTTCATGAGTTTGGCCTATGCAACTTGCTGATGTTTGGAACTGCATCCCTAGCATCGAAAGTTTTTCCTTCCATTGTATTGTCTTATGTTGTAAAATCTGGACATGTATCAGTACAATGGTGGTTTAGGGTTTAGGGTAGAATTGTGTTTAGAACAGATTGAATTTACTGGTACTTCAATACAACTATACAAACTTATCCTGTGCTGTCCACAATCGAGAAAAGTAAGATGAGAAAATCGATTCGCTTGAATGTCGCTGTTTTAACCAACTTGCTCTTGATGACACCATATTGTGTGTGTGACAATTTAGTTTTTCTGAAGAAGCAACGACTAAAAACTATGTTATTGAACACCTCATTGTCCAGTGGGTTGCCTTCCAACTGTGTTGTATGTTGTTCAAGGAGGAATGTCTTGTGTTCAATTAGATGCATATTGGGGCAATCAATAAATTGGACGTTTTCTGCGAAAAAATTTATGTGATATATTGTTATGTGATACCAAAATTTCCGATTCCAAAAAAATGCGATACACAAAATTTTCGATACCCAAAATTTTTGATTCGAAGAATTTGATACCCATAATTTTCGATTCTATAAAAAATCCGATTTTAAATTTCCGATACCAACAATTTTGATTCCAAAAAAAATCGACACCTAAAATTTTTGATTCCCTAAGATCGAAACTGTATGGGACGACACATGAGAGGCATGATGAGCCACTACAAATCAGAGATCCGAGATGCAATGAGAGCTAGCAAATCTAGGCCATACAACGTGCACAAGGATGATTGGAAGTTTGCAAAGAAAGAATTTCAAAAAAAATCCAGATCGTTTCAAGCAACAAAGAGAGACAACTAAGAAGCAGTTGGAGACTGCAAGGCCCTCTCACCTTGGCAATGACGACCAAGGTTCTTTTCATATCCATTTTGAAAGTCTCCTCACCCATATGTTGAATTTGATATTGTCGTAGTTCATAATTTATTTGTGAATTTGTTTAAATTAAATTACAATCACCAATTTGTCGGTTCATGCAAAAATCTATTGTAAAGCGGTCTCCCACAAAAGAGGAGTATAAGTATGCATATTCCAACAACATGCAATCATTACTCGAACTATTGGAGAGACGAGGAGTGAGAATTGATTGGGATGGATATTCGTATGTATTATGTCTTAGATATATTTTAACCTCACCACATTCATTTGGTCGAATACTCTAACAACATCACTTACAAAATTTACACAACTTTATTTCACATAGGTATCACAGTCCCAGTCTCATGCATCGTAGTCACATGAGTCTGATGACCATGGCCAGACGATTTAGTTGGATCTAATGATTAGGCATTTCATTCTAATATATCTTTGTAATTGGAACATTTATGTATGAATAGATATAATTTGTTTGAATTAAGTCCTCTACATGAATCTTCAATTGCATGGAATGTAATTTAGATGTTTGTAATTTTTTAATTTATCAACTATGAACTACTCATCGACATCCTCTTGTTCCGTAGGTTGTCTCATGTGAGTGATCACGCAACCACCGTGCTCACATAGTGGAGGATGAGCGGCTAGGTTGTGTGATCACTCGCATGAGACAACTGATGCATGTTTGTTGTTAAATCTTTTACATGAATGTTCAGGTCCAAACCATGAGAGCAGAAATGAAGCCATTTGACAAGGTTATAACGAGGTCCCTCGAAGAACTTTGGCCTCCACTGCCAAGGTGAGAAGGTCCCTAAAGGCCAAAGTGTCACTTGTACATACACACCTAAAGTAGGTTACCACGAGTCAAGAGGAGTGGTTGTGTCTATTTGGTAGTGATTCCTACTTTGTAGGATCTAGACCATGATTTATGATGAGATTTGTACCTACCATGCACCTACCAAGCATGACTCTTGGATCTAGGCTAGGGTTTTCACATTAGGGCAAGAAAGTGGAGTCTACTTCCTTATTACATGCTGGATTTTCACCTAACTTTGCAAAGGAAGTGTGTTTTACTATGTATTCCCATTCTCCATAGTGAGAAGATAGAAACTTTTTGGAGCCTCAAGGAGAAACTCGAGTTTCCTCTCATTGTATGGTGATTACTCTATTTTTCCAATGAAACCCAGCTTTGGCACTTTGTAAACACTGTCTACAGGCTGTACTACAGCCTTATTTCCACACGTGTGGAGTTGGATTATACTAATTGATCAATGCTTTGATTGTCTCTACTTGTTTCCTATCAAGCTGCTAAACTAGATCTTGTTTTCTGATGACTAGTTTCTGATAGATTGTTTAACAAGCATACAATCACCTTGTGGATCATTCAAAGATCCATTTATGGTCCTTAGTACTGTACTTTTCACAAAACCCATAAAAATGTGAGAAGTGGATCATAAAACATTTTGGGCTACAAAAAGGCGAGATATGAATGCCATCCTTTTCTAATGACCTTTATTGATTAATATATTGAAGTTAAATCTTATGGAGTTTGTTAATCCCTCACTTTTCCTTATTTCACGCCACCATTATCAAACAGAAGGAGCTTTGGATAAACGAAATCAACGTAAGGAGGTGAATGTCCATTCTGCTTTTCAAGCAGCCTTAAAAACAGGCAGAAAAGGTCTCATTAGGTGAGGGAATTACTCCAACTTCCATGTCCAGAATTCCATATTGTAGCATCGTTGCAAGTCTTGCAAGGTAACCAAATACCTAAATGTTATTTCTATACAATCTTTCCACTGTGAAAGGTTGCTACAATCTGTCAAAGTATATGAAAATCCAAAATTTAATGTCCAGTGGGGGAAGGGGCTTCCCCAACGCTGGACCAACACAAACCCACACCCCACCCCACCCCCCCAGCAGTCCACCTCCCCTTTGCAAAAACAAAGAAAATTACATAGATTCAATCAAACCCAGACCATGAAAAGATCATGTCACACTTATAATGTTCACGATGTGTTGTATAGAAGGATGTAATGTTCGTGGAAGTGTCATATCATGCTTGAATCACTAGAGCAGCTGTCGAAATATCGTATAGAAGGATGTAAGGTTTGTATAAGTGTCATATAATGCTTGCATTACTTGAGCAGTTTTCACTTGGACTATACTAGAACATGGATATATTTTAACTTTTTCTGTTCTGAGACAAGTACAGTATTTATTGTAGCTTTGACGCTCAGAACTGAAGTGATATGCTGCCAGCTTAAACATTAAAATTCCGCAGTGAATGATTCCTTTTCAGAATGATCTTTGATTTGCACAGTCCAAGTTGGAGCCAGGGTCTACGCCCAGAATGCTGCAGTAGCGTTTGTAATACCCAATTCGGTCCTGCACACTTCCATCATTCGCATGCCCGCATTCGATCCCTCCGTTGATGATGTTGGTTGTCAACCCAAATCCTGGCTGTCTGTTTGCTGCTCTGTCGTTGCTCGTTGGCTGCCATTGCCCAACCATGACTGCGTGACTTGATGGTTTGGGCGACTGCGCTGTCATCCAGAACCAAATTGCCGTTTTGAACGATATGGTTGGATCCTGTGATACCAGTTCTGGTTGGTTAATGCCATCAAAACCAATAGCCTTCCCAGCTTGCCCATAATTGTAGTTCCTGCAATATTGCTGCAGCTTGTTAGAGTTGCCAGAAAAGTGCAAATTGCCTATCTAAAGAAAACAGCAAGCTCACCTGACCATTGACAATAACAGCAAAACTTGTGCTTTTAAGTTCCTGATTTTGAGGAATTATGACCACTCTTGATATATTATAGAAATAATTTTTCCAATACAGAAATCATAATTAGGCAGTACAACTTCCAGAATGAAACTGCAAATCTTACCAGGAAATTTGCATCGGTCCTCGGCCATGATAACTTTTCCCAGAAGCGCACGGCCATGTACCTACACTGCAATACGTACTGGATGGATTCTGCTCCTCCTTGAAGCAAAGGCCCCAGGAATAAGGACCGTCAGGGGCTGAGGACCAACCACCTGCCATAATCCTTCCCTTGAGTCACATGTGAATCAAATTCTTTCCTGCAAGTAGTAAATTTCTAGGAAAGTTTCTATCGTCTGCTAGAGACCCGTAAAATAACAAGATAGAGTTTGGAAGCTGTATGCTTACCCGTGGTTTCGTGAGATGTTTGAGCGAAAAAAGCAGCTAGTTCTTTTTTCTGAGTCGCAAGATCCCCCGTGGTGCCAAATTCTTTGAATGAACTTGCTGCATTCAGGAAAGCACTGTAGGTATAGAATCCATGAGCTGGGCAACTCTGTTCATTCCGATGCTTCAACATGTTATCGAACACACTGTTCGTAATGATGGAAGAAATTCCCTGGCCGCTTGGTGTGCCTCCAGTTGAACCTCCTCCGCCACCCCCACTACTTCCAGTGCACCTGCCGCTTTGGCAGCCATTTCCACAATAGGCATCACTGGTTCCACAATATCCATACTTGCTGCAGCACAGACCTCCTGAGCATACTTTATTGCCTGCTCCAGAACCACACTGTAGCTGAGCTCTCCCCGGGCAAACTCCCTGCAAAATCAGTATAATAGCAACCACTTTTGCCACGTTCATGCTGCAGACAATTGAAACCGTA
Source organism: Diphasiastrum complanatum (assembly GCA_029204225.1). Classification (NCBI taxonomy): domain Eukaryota; kingdom Viridiplantae; phylum Streptophyta; class Lycopodiopsida; order Lycopodiales; family Lycopodiaceae; genus Diphasiastrum; species Diphasiastrum complanatum. The sequence continues at coordinate 59,229,266 of CM055098.1, forward strand.
TCACGAACCGCGAAAGATAGCTTAATAATATAAGACGACTACTACAAATGATGGGAAAGCATTCTAACTGAACTCTCCAGTTGTAAGAGAAGGAAAACGACGATTCCACAAGTAATCCACTCACTCCATTTAATCGAATAAGCAAACCAGGAGCTGGAAACGTCTCATATACAGCAGGAGGATGTGCTGCTATATATACTGTCATTGTAAGCATTAGAAGATGTGGACCAGCTGAACACTGTGTAGATTATAAGTTAAAGCAACCATAGTGCGAAATCTTGACCGATCTTCCACACTATTCTATCGCTGCTTTGCGTACCGCTGCAGCTCACTTCCCAGGCAGAAAGGAGGCAGATAGTGGTGGAGCCAGTGATGCTCTTGCTCAAATTCTAGCTTAAAATCACAAATTATATCGTATCTCTGTTGATTTGCAATCCTCTATGGGTAAGAAGCATCGTCCAAACGATCGTGCTCTAAATTATTGTTTAGTAATGCCGTAGTAAAATTGCTGAAGCAAAGGACTTCTGAGTGGAGAGGTGAGGCAGTTCCCTGTACCACAAAAGCTTGCAAACTTGGAGTCAATAGAATGTCAAGCCCTTTCCCATTATCACCCCTTTTCTTGGCATGACTTTGGCTTGACTTCATGGTCTCTAGTCACAACTATGGTGTCCCCAATGAGGGGCCACCTTTTCAAAATCACCACGTGTTGGGGGCGAGGGTCTTTGGTCCTTGGGAGGGGAATGCCCAAGACGAGAGCCCAAGCGCCGAGTTCCCAAAGGTGGAAGGCCTCAAGGTTAGGCCTCACTTGTGAAATATTTTTTTCTTTTTTCCGCATCTTGTGAGAAAATTTATTAAGATTTTTTTTTTTTCTTTTTGAATTTTTGTAACTTTATGGAATGTGCATATGGACACTTAATGGTGGTATATGTGAATATGCCAAGTTGTCATTGGCTATTTAGCCACATGCACATTCCATTGAGATTTTCATGTGCTATATGTCACGTGTTTATTGGTTGACATCCACTTGAGAACTGTGATAAGAAGGCTTTCAAAGAATTTTAGTTTTAAATTTATATGGAAAATATGCTTTTGGAGGTGCCTCTAAAATATTGAGAAATGCTAAGCACTTGGCACATTATGTTGCCACTTCTTATTCAGACAAAAGCAAAGTAAGAAAAGTGATGTTGATATCTCAAATTTATTCATCAAATTGTGTTTGCAAGGAGATTGCTCACTTGAAAAAGGAGATATGTCGTATCTCACTAAGGCCACACATGATCTTATTTGTCAAATTTTGGACCCAATAATAAATGTTATTCTTATTACAAGCCAACTAACATGTATCCTCATTCTCTATAGGTTCAACAATATGCTTTGTATTATTTGCATGAATAGAATAAGAAAAATAATAAGAAATGAGTTCTCCTAAATTTGAGTGCTAGCACTATCTAATGTGAGTGAAACTTTGTTGAGTTTGATTTTATTTTGCAACAATATTCTTTGGCTTCTTTATTTTCTAAGTTCATCTACTACAAAAGTCTTTCTACCTTACTGAGCACACATCACTTATAGATCTCGATGTTGTGCATACTCTTTTGCTTTAAATATTATCATATTGGCCCATTCCATTACGTCAAGATTTTACATCTTTGGCATTTGATAATCAGCTTTTCATGTTGCAATAAAAAATAAAAAAAAGGACTTACATACATATATGATATTGGACAATAGATTTATGCTTTCAATTAGGTTGTGCTAAATAGATCTTGTTTGTGCATGTCCTTGAGTAAACTTCGCAAATGAGTTGATATGCATACATAGCAAAATTCGAATTTAGGTTATGGTTCAATTCCATTTGTTGAAAATTAAAGGTGGTTTGGTTTACAAGATGAGTCATATCTTGTGAATCTTTACAAACACGAAATCTTATGAAACGAGAAATGGCGCAAGACCCAATGTTTTTCAAGGAACTTACAATTTTTTAGAGTTCAAGTAATTTTTTAATCCTAAATTTAGAAATAGATTAATTATTATGCAAGATTGTATATTTTGCAAATATTTATAATTTGGAAGAAGTATTGCAAAATATTTTTAATATTTTACACTAAAATGACTCAAAAAATAAAAATATCATTTGGGTGCAATTTGTTATTATGAAAAATAGTTGTTAAATTAAGTAAGTGATTGTAAAATTTCAAAAACTATTTTTTAAATTAAAAAATCAATAAAACCACTTTAACATAAATTAATAACATGTTTGTAATTTGATATTTGTATTTTAACAATCAAGTAAACTAAACAAATCTAGAATTCAAAAAGATATGATTAATTAGTAACAAATATTATTTAACAATAAAATCATTTAATAAAAAAGTAATTAAAACAATCTAAGAAATAAACATTTTTTACATAAATACAATAATCTTCCGAATAAAAGAGATTTCTTTAAAAATAAAATTTTGTTAAATGTTTTCAATAACATAGTCAAAAATTCTCAATCAGATCATTTGGATATGGAGAAGCAACCCTTCCAACCCCTGTGTCTATTGGAGGTGATGTCCTGTCCTGAATACTTCAAAGAAAAGGGAAAAGTTCCATGTGAGCCTTCTACAACTCTTGTCATCAACGCAACAATTCAAGCCTCCAATTCAGACATGTCGATAGTCAGATAAATATTCGACAATGAGTCTAAAGAAGATGTTGTTGCTACTCATGAGCAACAAAAGCAAGGATCAGATCATTAGCTGCTGACACCACCTCCACGAACTAGAGTGCGCACACAACCCAAGAGGTACATTCATGAATCCACCTACCAAGAATCGACTCTAGTCGAAGAGACACTTAGCCAATCAGACTCAGATCTTTGAAGAGAGGTGATGGACAGAGAGTATGCATCTTTGATCAAGAACCATACATGGTCATTAGTCGACTTGCCAACAGCAACCTCATCAATTGCAAATGAGTCTTTAAGATCAAGTACAAAGCTGACAGGAGCATCGATCGAAGGAAGGCCCGACTAGTGGCATGATGATTTTATCAGATTCTGAATGTTGACTACAATGAGACTTTCAGTCTAATAGTCAAAGCATTCGTCGATCCAAACACGCATGTTGTATATTGTTGCAATCGACCTTGAAGTACATCAATTCGATGTACAAACATATTATCTGGATGGATTCATTGAAGAAGACATCTACATGGTGTAGCTCTAGGGATATGTTCTCGACGGTAAGAAAAATCATGTATGCAAATTCCATAAGGAGCTTTATGGCTTGAAACAACCAGCAAAAGCTTGGTTTCATAGGATCAATACATTTCTCATCTATCACGGCTACAAACCAAGCATTCTTGATTCAAATGTTTATTTCAAGTCAATGCATCATTCCTTTATAGTTATTACTTTATATGTCGATGACACATTACTTTTCATCAATAGTAGTGTCGATCAAGTAAAGGATGCTATATTGATCTGGGTGAAGCTCACTATTTTCTAGAAATTCATATCCATAGGGACAGAGTGAGACAACTAATTTACATCACTCAACAACTTTAAGGTACCTTCATAATACCCTTGTCAAATATAATTTGATTAATTGCAAAGAAGCTCATTCACCAACGGACCCGGCGGACCTACGACTACCAAAAGACCAATGTCCTCAAACAAAGCAAGAAACTTGAGCAAATGAGAGAATGTCCTTATCAATCGATACTTGGATCTCTCATGTATGCAATGTCTACACAAGGTCTAATATCTAGAAACTGTTTGAGCCATGTCAGCTCATTAGCCATCTTGGCTGTAGCAACATACCATGCCTCACAAGAAAATTGGGTAGTTATTGTTTGCTTCTTGCTGACCCAAAAAACATCTGCTGCGATGGTACAACCTCTTGAAATGCTCTTGGAATGGTGTCTCATTGACGCCCACCTAGCATTACTGTAGGACTTCACTAGAAATCTTGCATCACAAGAAAAACAAAGACCATAGTCTTTTGTCTGCTGCAGGTACTACAAGATCTTCTTGGCATTTTTCCAATGTGTAGGTCCTGGATTAATGTTGAATTGGCTCAATCTGAACATAACGTAAGTAATGTCCAACCATGTGTTGTCTGCCTAGTACGTCAATAAACCAATAAGTGTTCTGTAAGGCTTTTGCAGCATTGCTTCCCACTCTGCATCGTCTCTGGGATAGTCTTCGTTCGTCAGCACTGTGCCAAGAACCATTGAAGTTTTCACTCTCTTGCAAAATGTCATTTGAAAATCATCAAGGATTTTCTGAATGTATCTTGATTGGTGTAGATACAATCTACCACCTTCAATATCTCTGTCAATCTGCAAGCCTAGGTAGCATTTTGCTTCTCCTAGGTCTGATATTTCAAAGTGCCTTGAAATATCCTTATTCACCTATGCAATCAGTGTGTTGCTCTTTGATAGAATCAGTGTGTCAACGACATAGACACCAATGATAATAATTTCACCATTTATGACTTTCACATAGACATTGTAGTCATCCATTAAAGGCTAGAAGCCTAAGGATCTGAGTGCATGATCCTTCTTCTTGTACCACTACCTAGTAGACTATTTTAGTCTGTAGATGCTCTTGTGCATTCTGCAGGCATAGTCAACAAATGAATTACACGTAAAACCTAGTGGCTGGTCCATGTAGACTTTTCATTGAGATCTCCATGTAGGAATGTTGTCTTTTCATCTACAATATATATCTTCAGATTGTAGGCTGCTGCATACGCGAACAATATGCATATAGAGGACTTAGAATTTGCTTTGCACAGAAACACAGATCATGCTACGCAGTAACACGGACAGAAAACACTCTCCACAGCAAGCTCACATAGAAACTATATTTCTCAAAATGAAATTACACTGTACATATAGTTGTTCACTCAGGAAACTCATGCATGACCCAGGTTCATGTGCTGCACTACACATTGACTTATACTCTGCTTCTGTGGTGGAAAGAGCAATTGTACTTTGCTTCTTACTAGACCAGGAAAAGCAACTACCACAAAACTAGAATACATACCCTGTGGTGGATCTACGATTATCATAGTCATCTCCCCAATCCGCATTCACATAGCCACACAACTCAGGTAAACCATCATGTTTCCTGTAAATCAAGTCATACCCTGAAGTGCCTTTCACATAACGCAAAATGCGTTTAGTTGCCTTCCAGTACGTTTTTGTAGGTGCTGCCATAATCTGACTTACAATGCCAACAGCATAGCATAGATCTGGTCTAGTCGTGGTAAGGTAAATCAAGCTCCCTACTAACTGTCTATACAGCGTAGCATCAAATGACTGTGACTCATCAAGCTTAGAAAGCTTTTTACCTGGTTCAATAGGAGTGTTTACTGGTTTGCAATCTTGCAACCTAAACTTGTGCAGCAACTCTTTGACATACTTCACCTGTGTTAAACCCACTTCATGTCCTTTTTGCCACACTTCTACTCCAAGGCAGTAATGCATCAGACTGAGATCTGTCATCTCGAATTGTTCCATGAGGTCTTTCTTGATCATGTCTATCATCTCTTGATTATTTCTCATAATAATCAAGACATCAACATAAAGAGCAATCAAAGCAACCATACCATCAAAGCATAAGACATATAGATTTGGATCAGAATGTGTTCTCACCATCCCCTTTGAACGAAAGTAGGCATCAATCCTGCTATACCATGCACATGGTGCTTGTTTAAGACCATAAAGCGCTTTCTTCAAGTGACATACTTTATTTTCATGTCCTTTCGCTACAAAGCCTTCAGGTTGATCCATGAACACTTCCTCTTCTAACTCACCATTTAGAAAAATAGATTTCACATCCATCTGATGCAAAGGCCAACCAAAATGTGAAGCTAAAGCAACAAGTAGACGTAGAGTATTCCACTTACAAACTGGCGCAAAGGTCTCCTCATAGTTGATGCCTTTATTTTGTGCGTACCCTTTGATCACCAATCTTGCCTTGTGCTTTGTTATACTTCCATCTGCATGGTACTTAGTCCTGTATACCCATTTGCAACTAATGGGTTTCTTGCCAACTGGTGGTTCTACTAAGTCCCATGTGCTATGCTTAGCAATTGACTCCATCTCCTCTCCCATGGCCTTGATCCAAATGTCATCATCCTTCACTTCACCATAAGTTGAAGGTCCTTTGCTTTGTTATAATGCTGGATAAGAGAGCATAATTTGCTTCATACCTCAGGTTGAATCTTCTCTCTTGTTGATCTTCGTAGCTCTCCTTGGTTAGATGATCCTGGACAGTCATCTATGTCGCGGCTCTCCAACAATCTCTCAAACCACTTAGGGAGCTTCCTGTCAGGTTATCGGCTTCCTGGTGAAAATGTATCCCATGGTACATCTTTCTCCTTGCATTTGTCACCTGCAACTTCAATCCTTCTAGCACCAAAAGGTTTGTCCCTACCTCTCCAACCTGTCTCTTGAGGTTGAGTAGTAGTATCTTGAGATGTATCCTCATGTTCATCACTCGGAAGGTCAATGAATGGATCATCATCAAGTGGTATCCTCACTATACCATCTTTCCCAGTGGATGTGTCTATCTTCTCAGCATCCTCGTCTTCATACATCTTGGATTCATCAAAGATAACATCACGACTTATATGGATTTTGTTTTCCACTGGATCAAAACATCTATAGCCCTTCACACGATCATCATATCCTAGAAATATGCACTTGATAGCTTTTACATCAAGTTTACGTCTCTCTTCCTTAGGAATGTGTACAAAGGCCTTACATCCAAAGATTTGCAAGTGGTTCACCTTTGGTTTCTTCTTCGTGAATGCTTCCACAAGTGTTATCTTTGGTGTGGCAATGGTAGGACTTCTATTTTGAAAATAGACTGTCGTGCTACATGCTTCTGACCAAAATTCTTTTGGTAGTTTCATCTCAGCTAGCATAGATCTGGCACTTTTCCCAATCGTACGATTCTTGCGCTCAGCTACACAATTGAGAGCAGGAGTATGAGCTTGCGTAAATTGTCTTTTAATCCCACATTGATCACAAAGATCATTGAAGTCATTAGACTTGTACTCACCTCCACTATCTGATCTTAGGACTTTGATCTTTCTACCTGTCTGATTTTCAACCAATGCTTTGAAGCTCTTGAAGTTATCAAATGCATCTGATTTCTTCTTCAAGAAGTAGATCCACGTCTTACGTGACATATCATCAGTAAAGGTCATGAAATAGAAGACTTTACCTAAGGACATGGTCCTCATAGGCCCGCATAAATCTGTGTGAATTAAATCTAGGATGTGCTTTGCTCTTGCAACACCCCCTTTATTGAACTTCTCTCGATGCTGCTTCCCATATACACAGGATTCGCACATCGATTTCAAGTGACCTTCTATGGTAGGCAATCCTGTTACCATCTCCAATTTTCTCATCAAACTGAGGCTTCCCAAGTTCAAGTGACCAAGCCTCTTATGCCACAACTCAGTTTGCGATGGAATGGACAATACAAGTCCGTGTTGCCCCTTAATTGTAGCATTCAACCTGTACAATTTTGTATTGGGCTCTCTTACTCCATTTCCAATAACTTTGAATTTTTGGTTCACATCCTTCACAAAGCAACGATCATGGGAAAATTCTACTTTCAAATTTTGATCAGTAATGACTCCAATAGAAAGTAGATTTTTCTTCAAGCCTGGTACGTAAAGTACCTCCCTGATGATCCTGCTTTTGCCATCAAGTAGTTGGATTGAAACGGTGCCTATCCCCTTGATCTTGCACACCTCACCATTTGCTTGTGAAACAGATGTTCCATTATCCAACACCTTCAAACTACTGAACCCATTCTTGTTACCTGTCATGTGTCTTGTGGCTCCCGAGTCAATATACCATGCTTGATCATCTTGATTAGATGACAATGCAGATATGAAGATACTAGAGTCTTCAATTCCACCCTCATCGACAAGGTTACTTGCTTGTTTTGGTTTTCCTTGCCTTGTTCCGCCAGGAATTTGCGACATTCACTCTTCCAATAGCCCTTTTTACCACTATGGAAGCACTTGCCTTTCTTCTTAGTTTTACAAGAAGATCCCTCGTCCTCCTGAGACTTGGCAAATTGCTGCTTAGACTTCTTCTTGCCCTTGCCCTTGCCTTGTTTTTGGTGTGTCGCAAGTGCCTGATCGTCAGTATTTTGACGTCTATCTTTCACCATTTCTCGTCGTTGCTCTTCCTGCATCAAGATTCCTGTGAGCTCATCAAAGGTTGGCAATCTTTCTCTTGATGCTATTCCACTCACAAACATCTGATAGGGTTCTGCAATGCCGCACAATGCATTGTGCACCAGCTCCACATCACGTATGCGCTCACCAATAGAATGCAGTTCATCTCTCATTGTCTTGATTCTGGTCATGTACGTCTGAATGTGTTCTCCTTGCTCCATGTGGGCACTATTCAACTTCGACTTCAGAAACATGATTCTTGACGGATTTGACGTCTCGAACTGCTCCTTTAGCACATCCCATGCCTGTCTGGGTGTAACAGCATCACAAATGTGGGTAATTATGTGATCCTTCACTGACAAGTTAATGAAGGTCAAAGCTTTCCTCATCTTTTTATCGAACACTTTGATATCTGCTTCATTTGGCAGCCTTCTCTCATCACCTGTGACGACTTCCCACACGTCTTTCTCCATCATTATGTTTTTCATTTTGAATTTCCACACTGCATAGTTAGAAATCCCGTCCAATTTGCTACTTTTACTCAAAATGGACTCTTCCATGTTTGCCATCGCAAAACTGCTTGAAACTTCTGCCGTAGGCTAAGAACAGTATGTCGAGGCCAACAGTGATGTCAAAAGTTGAAAATAATGACCTGCACTTTTTCCCTTACCAGGCCACTCGCTGCTTATTCCACCAATTTGAAAGCCAAATCAGTGTCGCCTTCCGAAATGCACTCAGTCATCAACTCCCAACGGTGAGATCACTTCTGGCATACTCTGAACACTTTCTCCACTGCAATCACTCTGTTTTGTTGTACTGTACTTGCATGTACAGTCCGAGTGCCCTTCGTTTGGAGGTTATAGCCTTTCGTTTGGGTCAAAACAGGCAAAGGACCCAAAAATATGGACTTTTCTAGTCTTTGAACTGTTTCTTCACCTTGAAGAAACTTCACTCTTCACTTGTGAAGGGACCCAACTCCAATTTCAGTATGAAAATTTTTAATGAAGTTGAAGTCTAAAATGCACTTCACTTCTTTAGGGCCCTCTTCAACAACCCTTCAGACTCCATCCAATGGTTGAATCTGATTTAACTGTGGATATCCCTTCTGGGTAGCACAATCTGAGCCGTCGATCTTGTAACTCCTCTATCCAACGGATCTGAGCACTTCTGTGCACCAATGAAGAGTCTTGTAGACACTGTCCACTTTGAAACGCTATGCTCTCACCCTGGTTCCACGCGCGAACAGTCCGCGACCTCCCTGTCTGCGGCCGCGCCTCCCCACACTCATTTTTGTTTGATCTAACTTGCTTGTGGATCAGTTTGAGCACCATATGAGGCCTGGAGCAGGGTCGCCCTACTGATTCCAAGTCTGTAGAGTGTTCACTCAAGAAATTTCGTGGAGAAACGATGATTTTAGCTCAACTTGACAAAGTGACTTTTTTCACCTTTTACCGCAAATATGCTAGGTTAACTGTCTGGAGACAAATCTATGACATAAACCTCAGAATCTCTCCATGGCTGATTGACAATGTAATTATCTTCATTCATGTCCTTACGACATCCAAAACGGTGCACAAACAGCGAAGAAATCACCAATTATGCATAAAAACCGTAACCCCAAACCCGGTTTCAATTTTCAGCTGGCTTCAAAATTGTCAATTTTTCACCAAATTTTTCCCTGTTTGATGCTATGCACAGGCTAATAATCCCTCTGCTGAGCTTAGCAAGCCTCTATAAACTAGAAACCGTGCACCAGTGCTTCTCTTTCCATCTTCAACCCGCCGTAAACCCCGACCTCTTAGAAGACAGTTCTCCCAAAGCTCTCTTCAACGACGATGTTTTACTGTGTACACTCCATGTATGGCTCTGATACCAACTTAGAATTTGCTTTGCACAGGAACACAAATCATGCTACGCAGTAGCATAGACAGAAAACACTCTCCACAGCAAGCTCACGTAGCAACTGTAATTCTCAACATGAAATTACAATGTACATATAGTTGTTCACTCAGGCAACCCATGCATGACCCCGGTTGCCGTTGGCGGGATGCGTGTCCCGTCAACTTGCCTCGTGGTGAGGCCAACTGATCCTTATCCACTGATAGGATAGTAACACAATGATTCTATTTTAATTCTAACTAGAGGTATGCTTGACTACAAGAGAAAACGTTTTGGCGTAGTCAACACCATATTTCTACGAAAAACCTTTTGCAACTAGCATGTCTTTGTATCTAGATACATTGTCGTCTGCTCCATATTTGTATTTGTAGATCCACTTATATTTGATAGTCTATCTGTGGCACTGGTTCAAGAGTCCAGACTTTGTAATTCTTCCTGGAGTCCATCTCATCTTCCATGGCATGTATCCATTTTTCCTTTTCTAGACATTCAATAGCTTCTTGATAGGTTTGTAGCTCACCTCCGAATCCACAAAATTCTTCTTGAGTAGAAGTTGAACTGTCGGGTATATACCTGGTAGGCTATCTTCACTCCCTTGTAGAATATCTTTGGAAATGGTGTAGGAACTGCAACTGCTTTTCCTTTGTCCTACCTATTGATAGCAGAACCATTGTGCCATTGTAGGTGTTCTAGGTATAGGCTGCATGTCTTGTTGCTCGTCATCTGAATTGTCACTCAATTTGTTCACAGTTTGAACATCTTGATCTAGATGTTCAAGGTCTGCTCCCTCTGTCGGTGTGGGCAGGTCGTAGTACTACTTGTTGAGAATCTCGTAGCCGACTAGATCACCGCCAGCCATCGTTTTAGCTTCGTCAAATTTGATGTCTCTCACAGTTTTCACTTCATTGGTCTGAGACATGTAGATTCTATAGTATGAAGAATTCACATCGTAGCCTACCAAGAAACCTTTTTCCACTTTTTCATCCAACTTCTTTCTCTTCTTGTCTAGTATGTGTATATGCTACACATCCGAAGATATGTATATGAGCCAGATTCAGCTTGAAATCCCACCACACTTGCTACAAAAATCAACAAATCGGTTGGAGATATATTCTCCACCTCTGTCTGTTCATATCTGCTTGACTTTCTTTTTTGTCCACTTCTCAGTCCAATTTACATATTCTGTAAATTTATCAAAAGCTTATGATTTGTTGTGGATGAAGTAGACGATAACAAACTTACTGAAATCATTGATGAAGGTGATATTGTATCTTGAGCCTCCTATAGAAACCACATCAAAGGGTCTGCAGATGTCCAAGTGTATCAATTGTAGGAGCTATGTCGCCTCTGAAGTAGTCCTTTGTAAAGGGTGTACAAGAAATCTTGTCTTTGTGGCACACATCGCAGGATGTTTGACTGGTTGCATCTTTGATGCTACCACCTATGAATACGCCATGTTGGCTGGCTTTATACATCACCAACGTGTTCATATGAAATAGTCTCCTATGCCATAGAACATCCATGGGCTCATGGATTTGATGAGCTTGCTCTATAGGTAGGTGTACCTTCAGATGACACAAGTTGCCTTTCCGTCTACCTTGCATGATGAGGGTACTGGTGTTGGCATCAACCACATTGCATGTTTCATCTGTGAATGCCACATGCACGTCTGCATCTGCTATCCTTGCAACAAATAGTAGATCCTTCTACAATGTAGACACGTATAGGACATCGTCTAGCCTTCTGTCCCTACCGTTGGTGTTCATCCATAGCACTCCAAATCTGGTCACTTCGTGTCATGATCCATCTCCTGGAATGATGTATCTGGAGGAGTCTGTGTGTCGAAAGTCAGCTATCATGTGTCTTGTCGTCACAAAATGTGAATTAGAACCCGAGTCAAGAACAACGTCTTGAACATCGGCCTAAGATGTAGCAAAAACATCCGTACACAAGTAGGCGGATGGATTTCGATTGACTCGTTCTTCACCCATCTATGAGGATTTTGCCTCCTCTATATACGATGAGCTATTGGAGTGAGTCTCCTTCTTTCTTTATGTCTTATTGTTCCTTGGATTCTGATAACAATCCATTGCAACATGACTTTTCTTATGACAATGTACACACTCCATCTTCGGATTCAGCCAACATTTATCCACAATGTGGTCGTCACATTTGCATCTTATGCAACTTTTCTTCTCACCGCCTTGCTGTTGGTTTTTGATCATGCCTTTCAATCTTCCTTCTTGATCTCCCTCTCTCTGTAGGTTCTGATGACTCCCTCTTAGGTTGAGGCTTCTTCTTTAACTTATCTCTACTACTATAGAGAGCTTGATCTGACTCGTATTTTTTGTCAAAGTGCTCTCGAGCCTCCATCTCTTATTTATGTCAATGACAACTTTGTCGAAGGTCATATCAAGATCTTTCGCCAGTAGAGTCCGGGTCATTTGGAATGATCTTGGTAGGGAGCGTAGCAGGTACGTGAGCTACTTCTCTTGTAAGACTGTGTGCTCTGCTCTGGCATTGTGTAGTGACAGGAATAGGTTCTTCATCTTTTTGATGAAACTTGTGAGATCCTTGCCATCCCATATTAGATAGGTAAGCTGATCTTTCAGATGCATAATTTGATTGCGTGACTTGGTTTGAAACCTTGTCATGAGAGCATCTCACATCTCTCTTGCATTAGAGATAGTAGCAAGATCAAGGGTGATGCTATCTTCAATGGAGGAAGATATGACAGCTATAGCTTTGTCATTCTTTTGTTTCCACTCTCGAAGTTCTTTGCCTGTGCTGGCAGACATCTCCTCGGTGTCGTCCACCCAAGACCGTAACGCTTCTCCTCTCGAGATGAGAGAAGTCTTTACTTTCCAGGCCAAGAAATTTGACCCGTTTGCCTCTAGAACTGTGCAAATCGTAGAATGGATGTTGTTGATGGAAGCCATCATTTGAGTAACTTGGCTTTTGAGAACCTTAATGCTCTGATACCACTGATGGAAACTGGACAATAAACAGTCTCAAAGTCAAAATTCTCGGATAGAATCGATCTGTGCCCGCAATTGCTTCCTTGTGGTGCCTCTACGGTTGTGAACATCCTTCGGAGCGTGAGGGCTTGGCAGGCTACCGCAACGGGCGTTGGTACGGTGCTCGAGCGGTTCATCCCCTTTTTGGAGGAGAGATCATAGTGAACCGCAATCGTTGACTGAAACAATAGTGAACCACATTTGTTGAGTTTGTGGTATGGTTCAGTTTTCTGCCCTTTGGAAAAATGCGAAGGTCAATGAAAAACTTGCTCTAAGTCATTTTAGACGAAGTGTTGCATATTTTAGAAATTGTGAAAAACTCGAAGGTCCCTTGAAATATGTTCTAAGTCATATTTTGACGATGTGTCAATTTTTGCGGGAAATGCAAAAAGTGCGAACTGTGTGAAAAACAATTCAAATATGCAGACTGTGCAAAACTTAGTTCAAAATTGTAGCAGTTCAAAAAACACAAGGAAAAATATAAAAGCTTTGATGGTTAGAAACCTTCAGTTTCTTCAATGCAAACGACTAAATTGTAATTTACAAGGCATGTTTAGCATTGCTTTGGTTGTATTGTATGTTGATGACATCATTATTAATGGAAATGACGAAGATCTCATTCGTAAAGGCTAATCTAAGTAAGCAGTTTGAGATGAGAAATCTTGATCTTATGCATTACTGCTTAGGAGTAGAGATATGGCAGAATGCATGTGACTTTAGGCTTTTTCAAAGCAACTATGTTTATAATGTTGAAGAGGTTTCACCTGTCTGATTGTAACACCATGTGGAGTTGGTAAGAAATTAACTCGCTTTGATGATAGTGGTCTAGTTGACGCTACCTTAGTTTGTCAACTAGTTGGGAGGCTACCACCACACATCTTAATATCTGTTATGTTGTGAGTCCGATTAACCAATTTATGTCACCACCTACTTTGGATCATTGGAAGGCTACAAAAAATATCTTGACATATATGAAAGACACACCCAATTTTGATTTGATTTATAGAAGACAACATGATTTACCTAGATTACAAAGGTACATTGATGCTGATTAGGCTAGTAATGTAGATGATATATTATCACTAGCTCTCAATTTTGGCAATGGCCAATTTTTGTGGTTTAGTAAAAAGCACAACACTATATCTCTTTCGACCACTAAAGTTGAATATAATTAAGTGTTGAGCTCAGCAACTCAAAAAGCGGTTTGGCTACGACAATTGTTACGTGAGATTGGTATAAAGCAAATGAAATGTACAACACTTGATGATTCTACTTTTGACCATTACCAACTAAATGACTCATATTTATAGCTTGATAGACTTGAAGTAGACACTACAAAGAACCATGCTCTAAAAAAAATCATGTGCGAGTTGAAAAAGTTATGTTTGTTAGCTACATGCTAGATGCTAAATGCATGTTTAGTTAAATGCTACATGGTTTGCTACAATCTGCTAGTCTTAGTTTCTACGCATGGTTACATATTTGAGAATTTTTTCATGTAGTCTGTACCAAAAAATCCTATTTTGCTTTTTCAACTATTGGGATCTTGAAGGTCACAAGACAAGGACTTGCGACCCTTGCTTGCTATATGGGGTGGTTTCTAGAAGGTTCTAATCTTTGTCTTAGTAACATATCTAGTCCCAATAGTGAGAAGATGCTTCTAGACTATAAAGCCCTCTTGAGATGCATCTTGGATTTTTAGATTGCCTCAAACATATGTCATTGGACATACATGTTATGTGAAGAGCAATGCTAGACAAGTTCTTCCTCTAATTTGAATTTAGGCTATTATATGCAACAAAAAATGGCCCTTACTTTAAAAAAACAAAAAAGTGATGTATAAACCTACCATCACAACAATAGAGAGAAGAGATAAGTTGATGAAAACTCTTTATGAGAATGAGTTAACTAGGTCAATTGAAAAGGGTGCAACTGAATATAAAATTTGATGTACTTAACACTTGTGCTGATAGACATTATAATATTGTTCATGTACGCTATGCTTCGATGTGTACTTTTCCAGTGCCTATAGTACAACCTTCAGGCCTTATACAAACTTATGAATCTTATGTGAGGCCCTAGTACAATAGTATAAAGACTTATGACTTGGGCAATAATATAAGCCTTTATTACTTGTACAAGTTAATATAATCTACAAAGCCTTGGAAAGACCTTAGGCCCTAATGTAGATTCGCATAAAATTCTAGTTTTGAATTATTACAAATTTATAATGTGTTGTAATATTTTATGTAAACCGTGCAACCTATTTTTGCATAATATGGTATAACATGTCTTTAATACAATGCTTAAACCACTAGATGAATTTCTATCACCAAGTTATGTTCATATGCTTTTTTTAACGAGGGAAAAAAAATCGTGCCATATCGTGCCATATCGTGCCACGACTTGGAAAAGCCCTAGATTTTGTTTTCTACATTGTCTAAAATAAACATGAGCATCTATCTCCTATAATTAATACATATGTTTATAAATAGCGATGATGTAATCATATGCATTAAACATATGAATTAACCATACATTCTAAACCTATACATTGAACATACGGAAAGTTTTGTTAAATTGAATTCATGTAAGAGTATTACACTTTATTGCTTGTGGCCAGCTACATACAATAAAAGACCTTGTGCTAGCACAATTAGACCAATTTCATAGCAAAAAATGCTCACTATAAAAATCCCCAATTCCAAAGTGAAAACATGCATCTTGTTGGGCCAAGGGGAGCTTGAACCTGGGAGTGAAAAAACTTTGGATGCCAAGCTAACCAACTTAGCCAACCTAGTTAGATAGACTCATTTGCGTACATGTTGCCAATATTGAAGACATCAAAAAATCTAAACATATCATGCTGAAATTGAGAGAACTTCCAACATATCTCAAGTAAGAAGTTATACCCATGCCATATCTATGCATATTATGTGTGTGTGTGTGTGTGTGTGTGTGTGTGATTCTCTCTTTATTATGCTAACCAATTTGAGATCCTTGGGCAAGAGTGTCTTTGCAATGAATATCACACATGGTTGCATCTTCATCATGTTGCACTAGATACATACATGGCTGTACAGAGCTCAGTATGTAAGATACCACAAATCTCTTGCTAAGACTAGTACAATAGCAGATGACAAACAACCATGTTCTTATTTTGAATGATGTTCCATAACAAAACTGTTTACTTGGAATTATTCCAGAGCCTAGAAGAAAGGGTAGCATATACCTAGTTTGGATCGTGTGGACAAACTGAATCCTGCACCTATGCTTTACACCAACGGAATTGAATTCACAAAGCTGAAGCCTGAAACATGGGGATGTCAATATCAACACAAATGTAACAATCATGTAGTTACAGATGAGATGCTGTGGCTCAATAATTGACTTACGATGTGCTATACAGTGAGAGCAGCCTTTAGTCTTGACTTGTTGCTGCACCGCAATCCAATAACTCACTAACAAGGAATTTAGTGATGCACTGACTGATGCAACCTGCTGAGCTGAGCGATAAACCAGTTGCAATGAAAACTGCTCTGCGCAACTTGACACTGATTGCATTTCGACCACTGATCCTGTTTGCTTGCTGTTAATCTAACATGAGGCAGGTGTCAACATTCCAGATCCAGAAGACCTCGGATTCAAGTTATGTTTCTAGCAGTGCTGCTGGATCAGTAGCAGTAAACAACTCTTGCTCTAACTGTTTCGCCTTCTCTGCAAATGGTATCATTGAGCCATCGTAGATCAAGGTGTCTTCACCATCGGAGATATTCCACCTTTGCTTGTGGTCTAAAAATTCCCTACACACCTCGCCCTTGGTGGTCACAGTGTTGTGATAGTGATAGTATCTACCCACAGAAGCATCGCATCTGTCATCGGGTCCATCATACGCTATTGCCCAATGTACACCAGCGCTTGTTACTTTTCTTGGATTTAGTGCCATCTTAACGTCGACGTTTTGACTTGTGACGATGTGATAAGCTAGCTTCTCCATTGCCCATTTACTGTAAATTAAATGCCATCAACAGCAAGTTTAATATCAATTCACAATTCTAACAAAATTTGCCCAAACTGGATTAATTTCTCTGCTCAACAAAATCAAGAAGTTTCTAGTATCTACAAAGTGTAAATCAAGCAATTGTGGTTTAACCTTGAGGCAGAATTGTTTTCGATTGCACAGAACTTGTCAGAAATCCTATATTGCGTGAATAATACTTGCGCACTATCAGAGTATCGAGCAAATACGTCGTGGATCGTCTTGGGAGGCTCGAAGTATATGTATTCATCAATATCGAAGAAAAATGTCCAATTTGCTAAAAATCTTGTTCGATGCAAGCAGTCGGCAACAATCAGAAACTGATTATAGTAGTAGCCGTCATACTGGCTCTGTTGCCTTACGTTTTCAACCGTAACCCGACCTAGCTTGATCCAAGGATTCAACACTTCTCTTACTGCATCGTTAATTCCTCCAGCGTCGTAGAAGACAAAGTGAGAGCGCGGACCAAAGACAAGGCCGTGATAAGCCAGCCATTCTCTGATTCTTTTGGGATTAATATCTCCATAGAGCGGAGATCCACAATACAAGAACTCGTAGCGATATGGGGGAGCAAAATTGCTCCATTTGTAATCACCTGGCTTCTCAGTGAGAGCTACAATGCGCTCCTTAGTTCCAAATGTGTCGCCCACAAAAGCATCTAGAATCAACTGACCACCATTGCCATCAGTTCCTATATCTACTTCGAAGGCACATATCACAGAAACTACCTTGTACACCCTGCCATAATGGTAGTCTGTGTAGTAGACACTTGCACGGCCTTCCACCGAAGAATTCTGCGCATTGATAGCTATCCAAGAACATCCAAAGCTTGGGCTGCCAAACGTATGCAGAGGTTTGGAAGCCAAACCCACAACGGCAAACGACCTGTTTCCAACACGGTAAGCTCCTAACTCCACATAAACATGAGCAGCGCAGCCATAACCTCTAAACTCTCTGCCTGCATCTTGATCCCTGGGCAGAATATCCTGAAGAGTCAGTCTTCCAACCTTATTAGTTCCTAGCAAAGCTGCATTTCCCTGATCATTGCAACTGCAATTAGGCCTGCTGCTTTGGAGATAAAGATCGAAAGTCATTGTAGATATCGCTACGAATAGCAGAATCAGTCCCAGACCATTTCCAAATAGCGATGCAGGCATCAGATTAGCCATCGCTGGATGGGCGAGGCGAAGGAGGAATGCAAAGGAAGAACGTTCAAGAGCCATGGGCAGTAGCAGCCATTTGTGTGGAGCTTAAAGGGACGGAATCGTCTAGGCCCGCCCACTTGGATGCTAGCCACGTGGAAATCTTAAATCGATCGATCGTTAGCACGTGGCAATATTTAACTGCTCTTCAAGAATTGAACGCAATAAGAAGTAGCGACCGGGCCGGGCATTACGCTCACCCACTTCGATGCCAGCCACGTGTAAAACACGCCACTTGGAGACATTTCTTTAAATCATCGTTGAAACGTGGCACTATCCGAATGCTTTCCAGGGGATCTAACGTTGGCTAGCTAAGAATGTGATTTTGTAACTAAGCTCCTGGGAGAAGCTTAAACGTGGCCAATGGAGGGGCTAATGGAGCAAAAAAGTAAAACCCCATGGCCCTCTTCCAAAAGCAAAAGGACGTCTCAATTCATTGAGAGAAGAGAAGGTGGCATGTTTGTCTCCAAAGTTGAAAAGGTGACACTTCACCTAATAATGTACCCTTAGGCTATCCAACTAAGGTAATGCATAGTTGCCGCATATTTTTAGACTGCTTAAAAAGCAAAATGGGCGACCCACTATTTTCAACATTGATTAAGTTTTCGAGATGCAAATTCTGCTTCATAATGGTCCCATGAAAAAAGCTTAGCTTCGAAAACATTGATTATGGACTAGGTATCGTTCATGAAGAGGTGGGCTACTGCTTGTAGCAAGATGAGCTGCGGGGCGACGAATCTTGCTGCCACCGTCGGATAAACGATACCTAACATAGCAGGAGAGAGATAGATGGTCAAGATCTAAATCTGGTTGTATCCTGTGCTATGGCTCATAATCTGAGTGTTCTCAACCAATGGCGTTATGCCACATGTCCGATATCATTGCTCACGACTGCTATGTTTTTCAAATGCAGATTCTACTTGGTCATGTGAAAAACTAGCAACTATGCATTACGCAATGGAATGAGCCTGACAAATGACATTTTGCCTGGCTTCCAGGCCTCGCCTGTGACTCTTTACCGAGTGGAATGTCATATGCCCGACTCATTCCATAATACTTTCTTAGTGTCGAGTGATGGTGAAGCTAAACTTGTAAGAGGCTTGAACAAGGCTTGTGTGGTAAGCTTATTCTTAACCAATTGTGTGACCATCCTTTTTAGATGTCTTGGTTTCTTGCAATGCCACAGTGCTTGTGTTTACTTTTGTCTTTTGGAATCACTTTATTTATTAGAATATACTTGTGCTTGTCAAAGACTAAAACCCTTCACCAAACTCTCATGTGAACAAACAATGCAAGTTTGACGTCAACCTAGCACTAAAGATTATGCCCATGTGGACATTTGATGATTGAATGTCGCATTGCAAATGGAGCTTTCAACGTCTGCTTGCTATGTGACATTGAATCATTTGGGTCTTCACATGAAAAATTCTATGGGAAGGTCCACTTTTTTTAAGACTTTTTAAAAAATACTTGCAACATGGCATTATGCAAGGGCAGATTGAGAACCTCAACATGACGATCTCCCTACACATAATCCTTGTGATTGTGTATTTACACATGTATACAAGTGGTTACTCTAATTTTACATAGTAAGGACAAATAAATCAAATCTTTGAGCTAATTTCTAGCAAGCAAAGCCCCACATCCACTAAAAACTTTAAACGTTTTCATCTTTATATGGTTGATTTGCAAAAATATTTTATTTCATTCCATATTTTATTGAATTTGATTCTTTCCCACTATTTGTTTGAACTACATTTAGGAGCTGGCAATCATCGTACAAAGATTTGTCTAGTTGATGTGTATATCTCTATCTTCTCTTTATAACATTTATGTAAGAAAAAAAAAATTGTATATAAATACGACTGTATGACAAAAGTGTTAACGTTCTAGTGAGACATGGTCAAAATACATCAAGCTTAAGGTCAAATTTGAAGAAGAAAATCAAGAAGGGAAGGACAAAGTTCATGTTATAAATGATCCCAAGTAGTTCATTTTGAATTTTTAGCCCTACAGATCCGATAAGGAATGTTTGTGAGGCAGTTGGTGCTAGTGATACTAAAAACATTCTAATTTATTTTGATGGTATCCTAGGACTAGATGGGTGGTATTGCACTATCTCTATTTGAGCTTATCAGAATGTTGCATCCTATTATTGGATTAAGAGACTATCGATTGTATGAACAAAATAAAGTTAGTGATGTATGGCTATCTTTTGATGTTATGATGATTTTTTTATTTTAAAAATTCCAATTTAACCTCCTTTCTATAGTAAATAGAAGAAGAGGATAAAGATAAAAGAACTTTACTTTTTTGAACGTCGCAAAAAAACTATTGAAATTTTATCACATTTTTCACTAAATACAATAGATGACAAATTTAATAAATATTGTATAAGGCGTGTTATTGTGGTTACACCAAAGCATGGTTGTGATTAATTTTCTAATTTTGATGCTAGACATTCCTAATCCAAATAAGGAAAAACAAGAGGTGGATGTGAATCGATATAGGTATATTACATTACGAGTAAAAAGGAGCGTAGACTCGGGTACTAGGAAAATTGACATTTATGAAAGGAGGTCTACATCCTACATGAAAACATAAATCATATAATCAATAGCTCATTGACAACTACCTAAAATTTTGCAATGTTGTTAGAAAGTTTTGTTCATTAGAAACATTAAGGCAAAACTTTAACGGTCACAAAATTCAAAATTACCTTCGAAATTCCTTTCCCATTTCTGCAAGACTTAATTGTCCATCTATGAAAAATCAGAGATAAAAACTTTAGTTCATCAATGATCTTTAGCCAAATTTGGTTGCACATCCAAAAATAGCTAGAAGATAGAAATCACTACTTTATCCATGCTAGAACTTAGAAATACATAATGATTTGATCATAAACACTTGAATATGACTTAGTATCGTCCCTTTCCGTACAGTAGTGAACAATCAAAAGTGTTTGAATGACTACTAATTCAAAATATTGTACTTCACACGTGTGGAAGCTAGATCAACCATAAAATCAACATTCTACACATAGAAAACTCAAGATATCAAAAGTGACCTAATTTGGAAACTTCTAGATTCTTCATCAGAAACTTAGAAATTCTAGTCTAGATGCAATGTACCAAAATTAGCCAATTAAAATGGGTCTAGATCCAAACTCATCCACTTATCTACTTGCCAAAAATAGTAGTAAAAATATTTAGGCCTTTATTGACAAATTTGAAACTATCTCTAAGTTGATATTTCATTTTGGCCTCCAAAAATGCCAATAAAGCAACAAACTAGTTGACAATTTTTCACAATCCCTCTTCAAATAGTTTTAAGATAGATTTAACCAGACTACTTTGATCCACTTAAAAATGATCTCCATCCTAAGTATAGACCTCCTTTCTATGGTTTCATAGTAGATTGCATAATTGATATAGATAATAGTGTCCACATTGGATGCCTCACTATTTCTTACATCTACTTTACACATTAAGATGTAACTTGAACATGAAGAACCAAATAGAATGTAAATGTAATGATTCCTCCATGCTTCCAACTTTGAACTCCGAGTCTGAAAAATAACAGCAACCAAACAAAAAATGTGAGTAATCAATCATTGCTTGCATGTATCCTCCATCTTTGTCCTTCCTTGATATGTATCCCCCATGAAAATCCATGAATGAGCCTCCATCTCCATCTTGCCATAAGATATTATCAACCCTTGATGACTTGATCATGAATGATTGATATAATCAGCCTCCTTTGGCTTCATTTCCATCAGCAAAACTAGCCAAGAATGCTAGTACAACTCCATCAGCAAAATGATGCAAAACAATGTAGCTAGTTTTACCATATCTTGACAATTTGCACATGAAATTGCTCAAACATGAGATAGAACAAGTAAAGTAAACTTGAAAATTACTTTCTTGTTGCTCCCTTGACCTTATTTGAGTCTTCAATAACTTGAAAAACTAGATCCAAAGTATCTTTGCCACTTGACTTCCCAATACCACTCTGTTGACTTAGATCGAATAGAGGAATGTCTTGGTAGGTGTCAATGACAACTATGAGGGGAGCGAATAATTAGGCATCTGAGACAGCCATGCTTCCTTTGAGATTAGACATTCTGAATTGAGTGAGTGTCAATAAAGAAAGAAAGAAGATCAGAAAGCATTCGTAGTGCAATACACATAAGAAAATAGAGAATCTGAATTAAGCAGTTGTGAATACAACGATCAGATCACAATTTTGTGCCCAAGAATGGTTCATAGTAATGGCGCACTGTGTGTAGTGATCTTACTTAGCTAGTTACAAATTAAATAAATATCTCGGTTTCTTGAATGGCTTACACTCAGAACTTTTATCCTATGAAATCAGATAATTAAGACACAATGGAGTTCACGTAGGAACTTTGATTCACTCTTCTCCACTTGCATGTGTTTATCACAGATTGTCTCATCATCATTTACGTGAGTTGCCATTATGAATATATACATGGAACAGTTATAATGACTGCGTAGGCAACGAGCATGAAACAGTGACGTTACTAAAAAGTGCTAAAGTGCACTGTGACGAAGTCTACATTTGGACAGGGCAGTG
This sequence comes from Diphasiastrum complanatum, assembly GCA_029204225.1. Taxonomy (NCBI): domain Eukaryota; kingdom Viridiplantae; phylum Streptophyta; class Lycopodiopsida; order Lycopodiales; family Lycopodiaceae; genus Diphasiastrum; species Diphasiastrum complanatum. The sequence goes on from CM055098.1 coordinate 59,252,217, forward strand.
TGGATGACGTGGATCTCGAACTCGAAGATTTTGAGTTATAGGTGATCGAATAGGATGTTGTCGAATATTTCGAACTTGCAGAGTTCGTCATTGATCCTGATTTTGCTCCAGTTGGTTGATGCACAGACGTTCGACTTCAGAGAGTAAGACTGCAAAGTTGTCATAGAGAGAGACTGTGTGTATATATTTACATAACGTATTGGTGCTCAAGATTTGAGTTGAACTTGAGCGTAGACTCGGGTACTAGGAAAATTGACATTTATGAAAGGAGGTCTACATCCTACATGAAAACATAAATCATATAATCAATAGCTCATTGACAACTACCTAAAATTTTGCAATATTGTTAGAAAGTTTTGTTCATTAGAAACATTAAGGCAGAACTTTAACGGTCACAAAATTCAAAATTATCTTCGAAATTCCTTTCCCATTTCTGCAAGACTTAATTGTCCATCTATGAAAAATCAGAGATAAAAACTTTAGTTCATCAATGATCTTTAGCCAAATTTGGTTGCACATCCAAAAATAGCTAGAAGATAGAAATCACTACTTTATCCATGCTAGAACTTAGAAATACATAGTGATTTGATCATAAACACTTGAATATGACTTAGTATCGTCCCTTTCCGTACAGTAGTGAACAATCAAAACTGTTTGAATGACTACTAATTCAAAATACTGTACGTCACACGTGTGGAAGCTAGATCAACCATAAAATCAACATTCTACACATAGAAAACTCAAGATATCAAAAGTGACCTAATTTGGAAACTTCTAGATTCTTCATCAGAAACTTAGAAATTCTAGTCTAGATGCAATGTACCAAAATTAGCCAATTAAAATGGGTCTAGATCCAAACTCATCCACTTATCTACTTGCCAAAAATAGTAGTAAAAATATTTAGGCCTTTATTGACAAATATGAAACTATCTCTAAGTTGATATTTCATTTTGGCCTCCAAAAATGTCAATAAACCAACAAACTAGTTGACAATTTTTCACAGTCCCTCTTCAACTAGTTTTAAGATAGATTTAACCACACTACTATGATCCACTTAAGAACGATCTCCATCCTAAGTATAGACCTCCTTTCTATGGTTTTATAGTAGATTGCATAATTGATATAGATAATAGTGTCCACATTGGATGCTTCACTATTTCTTACATCTACTTTACACATCAAGATGTAACTTGAACATGAAGAATCAAACAGAATGTAAATGTAATGATTCCTCCATGCTTCCAACTTTGAACTCTCTGAAAAATAACAACCACCAAACAAAAAATGTGACTAATCAATCATTGCTTGCATGTATCCTCCATCTTTGTCCTTCCTTGATATGTATTCCCCATGAAAATCCATGAATGAGCCTCCATCTCCATCTTGCCATAAGATATTATCAACCCTTGATGACTTGATCATGAATGATTGATATAATGAGCCTCCTTTGGCTTCATTTCCATCAGCAAAACTATATATATATATATATATATACCAGCCAAGAATGCTAGTACAACTCCATCATCAAAATGATGCAAAACAATGTAGCTAGTTTTACCATATCTTGACAATTTGCACATGAAATTGTTCAAACATGAGATAGAACAAGTAAAGTAAACTTGAAAATTACTTTCTTGTTGCTCCCTTGACCTTATTTGAGTCTTCAATAACTTGAGAAACTAGATCCAAAGTATCTTTGCCACTTGACTTCCCAATACCACTCTGTTGGGGTGCTTTCAAATAAATTAGCGGCAGATAAGAAACACAGCTCCAACATAGAGAACTTTACAGAATCTCTACCAAAACTACAACATCAACATTGACTTAGATCGAATGGGGGAATCTCTTGGTAGGTGTCAATGACAACCATGAGGGAAGCGAATATTTAGGCATCCAAGCCAACCATGCTTTCTTTGAGATTAGACATTCTGAGTTGAGTGAGTGTCAATAGAGAAAGAAAGTAGATCAGAAAGCATTCGTAGTGAAATACACATAAGAAAATAGAGAATCTGAATTAAGCAGTTGTGAATACAACAATCAGATCACAATCTTGTGCCCAAGAATGGTTCACAGTAATGGCGCACTATGTGTAGTGATCTTACTTAGCTAGTTACAGATTAAATAACTATCTCGATTTCTTGAATGGCTTACACTCAGAACTTTTATCCTATGAAATCAGATAGTTAAGACAAAATGGAGTTTGCGTAGGAACTTTGATTCACTCTTCTCCACTTGCATGTGTTTATCACAGATTGTCTCATCATTATTTACGTGAGTTGCCATTATGAATATATATATGGAACAGTTACAATGACTGCGTAGGCAACGGGCGTGAAATAGTGAAGTTACTAAAAAGTGCTAAAGTGCATTGTGACGTAGTCTACATTTGGACAGCGCAATGTGGATGACGTGGATCTCAAACTCGAAGATTTTGAGTCATAGGTGATTGAAGAGGATGTAGTCGAATATCTTGAACTTGAACAATTCATCGTTGATCCCGCTTCTGCTCCAGTTGGTTGATGCACAGACGTTCGACTTCAGAGAGTAAGACTGAAAAGTTGTCATAGAGAGAGTGTGTGTGTATATATTTACATAATGTACTGGTGCTCAGAATTTGAGTTGAACTCAAATGATTCGTGTTATGATGACTCGAATTCAAATTCTGGTGAGTTGGAGTGATGCTTAATTCCATCAATGTTAACATTGTGCAAAGCCTTACTATTCAAAGAACTTTGCCAAGTTTGATGGATCTTCAAGAGATCTTGATCAATTAGGAATGTAGGCTTCAAACAAGAGGTGGATCTACATCAACATCTCATGATGGAGAAGAGGCTATGTTCATCAAAGGCAAATTCAGAGGCAAAGGTAAGAGCAAGTGGTCTAAAGGACAAGATCATGGTGAGTCTTCTTCTTTTGATAAGAAAAAAGATAGGTCTAAATTAAAGTGCTTCTATTGTGGCATCAAGGAGAATTTTGTTAGTGATTGCCACAAGAAGAAGAGACAGCAAGGAATCAAACTCTTGATGAGGAAGGTGTTCAAAACACAAATGATGATGCTTTTGCGATGTCTTTATGTTTGAGTTCTATTGTTGGATATATTGATCCATGGTGGATGAGCAAGCTCACGCATGACTTTTCACAAGGAGTATCTCACTTCTTTATTGGCATATGGAGATGACAAGAGGGTGATCTACATGACCAATGATGGTGAGCGTGCAATCAAAGGGATTGGCACAATTCCTATTTCTCTCTACAAATATGAAGGTTTATTTGAAGGATGTTTTGTTCATATCTACTATTACTAAAAACCTACTTGGTGTTGGATTCATAAAGCTTCTTCAAAGCTTCCCAACCCTCTCGAGATGAATTGGACTTAGTAGCTCATAGGTAGCATTAATCTTGATCATCTGTAGAGCTTTCTTAGCTCTCTTGTCTTACCTAAATTGCTCTTCTTGAACCAAGGGTCTCTCCTCCAACCCTACAGCAATATCCATCAAGTCATGCATTTCAAGAAGTGATTCCATCCTTACCTTCCATGTAGAGTAGCTGGATGAGGTAAGCTTCCAACATGAATCCACTCATTGTAGCCATGTTGAAATGACCTAATCTTTCTCTTTCAACCTGTTCCAATGCTCAAATCACTCTTTTGAAATAAAACAGATGTTTCTAAAAAGAAATCACAAATATATGGAACCTCTCCATTCTCTTCTTGCACTTATAACTAGCAAATCGACATATAGAATGTAGAAATTTTGATCAACCTATGATCTACCAACAATATAATGAATCTTGCGAATTCTTAAGATTGAAACACACTCTATTGAGGTTCAATAACCTCAAAAAATAGAGATCCAATAAAATTAGGGTTTTGACAAAATCACAAAAAATTGAAAATCTCAAATTCTACATGAAATTGCCTAAAACTTGATATAGAATCTTGTAGCCTCAATTGAAGCTTTCCTAATGCATTAAAAATCAGCCAAATCCAGTAAGCCACTTGTGAAATTAGAATTCATCAAGTTCATAAACCTAAATTGAGTTTTGACCTACAAAAGATCAATTCTACATATGCAAATTTCTTGATTTTTGAGTGGAAACTATTCTAGCATGCTCTAGAGATAGAAACTCCTCCAAATCCTTGATAGACCTGGTTGATCCTTTCATACCCTGCAATACAAGCTTTGATACCATGTGAAAAAATATGAACCACTAAGATCCAAATTCATCGTCTTGATCTTTGGTATGAAAGTCAACACAATCTACAACATTCTCTTAAGATCGGTATAGTGTTTAGCTCTATCTTGAGCACTACGGATATTATCCTTAGCCAATTGCAACATCTCTTGCATATCATGCAAGAAATCAGCAGCCTTTTGGATCTTAACAGACTTCTTCTCAACATTTACTGGAGATCTAGGTGGAAAATCGTACATAAGCATAAAAGGATTGTAACCTATAGCAGAATGTTTTCTACTATTATATGCAAACTCAACAAATGGGAAGAAATATTTCCAATGAGATTGCTTGTGAGAAACATATGTCCTTAAAATATCTTTCATAGTTTGATTATTCTTTCAATCTGGCCATCTAATTTCAAGATCATCAAAAGAACTTAAACTCAGAAGTTTCCAGTTTATGGAATATTGTTCACCAAAAGTGACCTGTGAACTTAGGATCTCTATCACTAACAATGTGACTTGGCAGACCAGACAACCGCAATAATCTTTTAACAAACATCTGGGCTAAATCAGAAGCCTTTAAAGTTGACTTAACTGGTATAAATGCAACTAACTTAGTTAACCAATCCCCACTATAATTGCTGGGGGGTTTGCAAATCCCAAGGCAACCCTAACCCTAGCTAATAAGTGAGAGGGATTTGGCACCCTGTGTGTGTAAGTCCAACCTGATGATCACATAGAAATTTGATTAATTAGAAAGCCAATAAAAGGACTTTAGGCCTATTATGCAAGACTTTTAATGTCGCAGGGCCTAAAAGTCAAGTTAGTGAATAAAGTAGGGATTCTCACCAAAAATTGATTTTCAAATTGGATCCTCCAATTAATGAATGGGTTCTCTCCACTTTTTGAATACTTAGGTTTAGATTAGCCAATAGGAATTGGGACGCCCATCTCCTCAATTTCCTATATATGTAGCAATTTTGAATCATTGTACATGTTGTCTTTTCATTTCAATACATCTACATAGACACCGACTATGATGATCTCCCTATTTATGACTTGCACATAAACGTTGTAGTCAGCCATTAAAGGCTGGAAGCCTAAGGATCTTAATGCGTGATCCTTCTTCTTGTACCATTGCTTGGCAGGTGCTCTTCTTTGTCTTGCAAATCTCCTTGGAGACAATACAGACTCAGCAACTGCATTTCCTTTGTCCTGTCTGCTGACAGCGGGACCTCGGTGTATCTCCGGTGTGTTGGGTACTTTCGATAGTCGGTCTGCTCGTCATCCGAACTATCGTTCAGTTCAGGTAGAATGTGAGCATCTTCATCTGGATGCTCAGGGACCGCTCCCTCTGTCGATGTGGATAGCTCATAGTATTGTTTGCTGAGAACTTTGTAGCTGATCAGATATTCTTCAACCATTGTCCTTGTATCGTCAAATCTGACGTGTCTAACAGTTTCTACTTTGTTGGTTTGCGACATGTATACTCTATAGTTTGTGTGGAATACCAGATTTTCCTATCTCATTCTGAATGTAGGCAACTATAGCTACTGCTTCAACCCACAACACTCTTGGAGCCTTCGAATATGCCATCATGCACCTAGCGGCTTCCATTAGAGTCATGTTCTTTCTTTCTACAACACCATTGTGCTATGGTGTATAGGATGTTGTCCTTCTGTGAATGATCCCTTGATCATTGCAGAAATCAATGAATCCGTTTGAGATGTATGCTCCACCTCGATCTGTTCTGATCAGCTTTACCTTGTCTCTTGTGCATCTTTTTGTCCGGTTTACATATTTTGTGAACTTGTCAAATGCATTTGATTTATTGTGAATGAAGTAGACTCTGGCAAACTTACTGTAGTCATCAATAAGGGTGATATAGTACTACGAGTCTCCTACTGAGATCGCGTCGAAAGGTCTGCAGATGTCTGAATGTACTAGCTCTAGAATCTTTGTCGTTCTGTAGGAGTCCTTGACAAAAGGAGTATGTGACATCTTACCTTTCATACATGCATCACAGGTCATCGAACTGGTTGCATTCAAGATGTTCACCCTTGTGATAGTTCCATGATGGCTTGCTTGATGGCATAGTCTCTTGTGCCATAAAATATCTGACAAATCATCTTGGGTTTGATGCAATTGATCTGCAGGTAGGTGTACCTTCAAGTGATACAAGTTGCCTTTTCTTCTACCTTGTATAATCAATGTACTGGTGCTTGCATCAACAACATTATATATTTCGTGTGAAAATTTCACACACATTCCAACGTCTGCTATTCTTGCAACCGATAGCAAGTCTGCTGCAATGTAGATACGAACAGAACATCTTCGAGTCATCTGTCTCTACTATCAATTCTTCCTTCAGTCTGACTCCCTCTTAGGCTTGAACTATTTCTTTGGTTTCTCCTTGTTGTCGTAGAGAGCTTGATCAAAAATGTCCTTGTGATCAAGGTGCTCATGAGTTTCGACTTCTTCTCGAATCTCGATCACTATCTTTTTGAGTATCATAGCTGGATCCTTTGCTAGCAGCGTTCAGGTTGTCTAGAAGGATCTTGGTATAGCTCTTAACATATACATGAGCTGCTTCTCTGTTGATACTGCATTCTCTGTTTTGGCATTGTGTAATGAGAGGAACAGATCCTTCATCTTTCTGATAAAGGAGGTAAAGTCTTTGCCATCCCATTGTAGATGTACAAATAACACAGAAAACAACCAGTGAATTTGTGGATGCAGTTCAAAGTGCATGGGGTGTTGATCATATAGCACATTGTATGGTAAGATTTATATGTGCAATTAAATTAGATACTTTTGGTACTGATTTAGATTATGTTTTTATGACATGTAGCACATATTACGACATCATTAGACATTCTTTGCAAGAAATAGTGGAAGCCTTCGCATATGGTCATCGCAAGGAATGGGAAAATCTCATTGGCAAGCAGAGCCGCATTTCATAAAAGTACACAACATGGCGGGACTAGCACAAAAACCAGCAAGCCAATAGGCAATAGACACACAATAAAATTTTGCATATCAAATGAAAATATTTACAAAGTACAAGCAGTATCTACTCTACTTCCGATACTTTCTCTAATAAAAGTTGCAACTTATAATCATGCAACAATTTTCTTCTTTCATATGGATCCAACAGCTCATAGTTTTCATGCTTACTGAGATCAACGTAAGCAGCATACAATGCAAATGAGATGATCTGAACATGGAATTCACTGGTCCATATCCTTAAATTTTAATCGCAATGGTTTTCTTTACAAAAATTATTTTGTGCACCTTATTAAAATTATGTCCTCCAAGAAAATGAGACAGTGCCTTGATTGCCATAATCGTAGTCTCACCATGTTGATGAAACTTTGAATGGGCAACACTTATCTCATTATTCTTGAAGAACTTCAGATAGTGCTCCAATGCATGATCTCTTGAATATTATCCAGCAGAAGATCTCTACCCTCCTCGACGAATTGCGAAATCATCAAGGAAAATTGTTTCTTAAAATGAAAAAAAAAACAAAGTTCCAATATATAATCTGACATAACGAATCTACTAGTAGATGATAAGGTACAAAAACTTACGCATTCGGCTTTGTCTTCTCTGATTATTGTCTCTCCATCAATATTATGTCCACCTTTCGATGTCAATATTGTTGGTGAATAGACAGTTGGTTGTAGAAAACCAAGTTGACTTTGGATTTTGAGAAACTCCTCCTCAGAAGGTAGATCATCTTCTTTGTTGCGCATTCCTCTACAGCCATTTTCAAGCAATATTTTTCTGAATAAAACTTATCATTATGTATATCGTCAATACTTGAGAGAAGATCATCAGCATTAAAATCAATTATATTCGAAAATTTATCAAGCTCTTTGTTCAAAATGCAAAGAGTCTCAGCTTCAGTGAAATAAAAAAGATCCGATATATCCGATATTGTTAAAAAAATATTATTATCTATATTATAAGTAGGCAAAGTGATCAAAGATTTATCAGAAGGAGAAAGGGTAGTGGGTGTTCTAGGGCCCACAAACAATGCCCTATTTCGAGCAGGATCAAAATCGGAACAATCATCTGAATTAACGCTCGTATCAATAAAAAAAAGTATCTATATCTACAATCTTTGACTTTTCATACTTTGCACCACTGGAAGAAACAGCTTCAAAAGTGGAAGGGCCAACTTTCGAATTGTCAGAAAAATTAAAAAAAAAAAAAAACAACTGCAGACTGAAAATCAACAAATCTACATTTTTTATTGTGAATTGGGCACTCATCTACAAACTTAAAATCATTATGTAACTTGGTGAACATTATATCAAGCTTAGTTTTATAGCTATGCTTGTCGAGTGCCACCAGATCTTGATAATGAATCATGTCCTTATTCTGAGATTTGAATAATGGAGTACTGAACAAAGACTTAAATTTGAGATAAATTTCAGAAAATGCCTCCACACCAGGACTTTCAGTAATAGACGGAAGAATAAAAAGAAAAAGAAAAAATAGTGATTTGAAATAGTCTAAATTATCAGTAATACCAAATTCATGAAAAAAAAGAAAGCAAACTAGAATCAAAATTAGACATTTTAAACAAAAACTACAAATGTAAAATTTCAAATATCATTTTTAGGCGCAAACTGTAGGTCAGACAAAAATCTCAAGGCAATGTGCGCCCGAAAGAGATATTAGAAATTAGGGTATCGGATTCGAGCACGTGAAAAAAGAGCAGAATAGAAATGAGATGTAAGGCACGCTTGAATGCGATACCGGACGAGGCAGTATCGGTTCCAGGTGCAAGTAAGTCAACGGAGGGTAATCAAAGCAAATGGTGCGCTTGAAATCGATATCCGCCAAGAAATAAAAAATTTGCGTGAAAGTTCGAGCCGACAATGACCTATTTATAACAAAAATTTTGCACGTGTGGAGGAGTTACAAAAAGACATGTGTCGATGTATGACTGGTTAGAAAGAATCCATTGTACAAATACGTGTCGATGTATGATTGGTTAGAAAGAATCCGTCGTACAGAAATGATTAATTTGACATCTGTCACGTGCAAGAATGATGTGTCGAAAAAGGATTCGTGCACATTTCCCAACCCACGTAGCCTCATAATTGAGTCATCATTGTTAGTATAGACATTCCACGTGGACCAATTGGATGACGACGTGTCATCGGCCATTTTTTTCACACGTGCCAAAAATTTCGTATATATAAGTCCTCAGAATTTTTATTTATTTCGTAGAATTTTCGATTTTCGATCCCAATATCGCTCTCAAACATGCCCTCTCACCGCTTAATCGCCCGCCTTCTCACAGTGTACTCTGGACCGATACCGCTGCTATTCCAATATCGCTTTTGAGCGTGCATCTCCTTTCTAAAAATATTCTATGTATATCTTGCGTTCGAAGCCGATATTTAGTTCTGGTATCGATCTCAAGCACCCTATGATCGCAAATTTTTTTGTTTTCATTCCTTGCACTTTTGTTCAATTTTTTTTTTGATTTTTTTTTTTTGAGAATGATGGCCAGGACCAAATCCATTGCCCATGCCATAACCAATATACAACCATCCCATGCTCGTGTTCCCCCTGGTACTGGCCGTAGATGTGGCAGAAAGCAAGTTTGGCTAAGCGAGATTAGAAAACTCTAGAAATCAACTGAACTGTTGATCCCTAGAGCTCCTTTCAGCTGATTTGTCAAGAATGTCATTCTGTCACTTGGGCTAAATGTTTGTTTTGTCGTGACAGCCATGCAAGCCTTACAACGTGCTACAGAGGATTTTCTATCCCAGTTTTTTGACGATACCTATCTTTTGGTAGTGCATGGTAAGCATGTTACCATTATGCCAAAAGATTTTGTCATTCTCAAAAGACTTCGGGACCATTTTTTTGGTCTGCATGTTGATAACGCCAGGACCTCCAGAGACCTGTCTCTGGATAGAACCAACTTGCCGACTACCTCTAAGAGGAAAAGAAAGTAGCCTGTCCCTAAGAAAACTGGATCTCGAAGGCCAGCTGCTTCCCTTCCTCCTAGAGTATCACTGCCAAGAGACCCCGGATCGTCCTGAGCTTTGAGTCAGATGCTGGAGAATCTGATTCAGATCGAGAATCATCTCTCCTTCCTCCTCCTGTTATTCGTCCAGCTCCTCAGCAGGTTTCTTCACCAAAAGTGTTGATTACCCAAAAGGAGCTCGACAAAATAATAGAAAAATATGTAAATATTATATCTACTTCTCTTTCTGCTCCTGTACATAATCTTTTTGTCATAATTCTCGATCCTGCCCAAGTTTATTTTGATCCTGACCATTATAACCAGTAGAGGCCTACCTAGCTAATAAAATTGATCTTCTCGACAATTATTTTGATTTTTTTCTTCCAGATTCACGTAAAAGCTTTAGATTAGGTCTCGAATTTTGTGCCGAACTGAAAGATAAAACATCAAAAATTCCAGATGTAATAGTAGAAGCCGGAGGATCCTTTTTGCAGCATAATATTAGTTTCAATTCTCATGGTATAGTTTTTGTTGTTAGTCCATTTTTCATGGGAGTGATAAAGGAAAAAGAAGCCGATTTTGAGAAGGCTGTATATTTTATCGAATGCAGTCTAGTGGCAAAATTTTATTTGATTCCATATGAAAATAAGTAAGGATTGCTCTTTTGTTTTTGTTGCTTCAATCTGGATTGTTGCATGCGGCATTGTTTTCATAAGTAATGATTGCTTTAACAAGTATGGATTTATCGATATTTGTATTTTGGTTGTTGCAGTCGGCATTGGAGTCTGAATATTATTTTTGTAAAGATAAATAAGGAGAGAGTATCAAATTTTCTATGTGTAAAATTAAACTCAGCTGCAAATACACATAGAGAATTTGAATTTCTACTTCATGATGTTGTTCGGGAAATACCAACAACGGCAACCTCAATTGGAGAGATAACCATTAGATCTCTCAAGGTATATTCAATTTATCTTTGATATGTATGTATTCTTTTTTTAGTTCAAATCTATCATCATAGCATAAATAAATTTTCTGTCATAATATTACGAATTTTCGTTCAATATATGTAGTGTATACACCAAAAGGACGCTTTTAGTTGTGCATGGTTCGTCTTGTACAATACAAAGCTATTTTTTGAGTGCTATAATCTACAGGTGGATGTAGATATTGAAAAGGTAATATTTTGTTCATTTGTAGTTCCTTTCATTCTAATTCATATTTCTTTACTAACATTGTTTGTAATTTGCTAATTCTCATGTTTTGTGATGACAGTTCACTCTTGGGCCGTATACTCTTGACAATGTATATAGATTTCGGCAAGAGTTGATCAGAACCTATGCACAGAATGGTGTAAGTGTTGCACCTGAGATCGAGGGCCCTCAAAAGCAAGCTGCTCCTACCTTAACAGCCTTTCAGGTTGCTCAGGATGTAGATCTTATTATATATGATAAAAAAAGAATAGAAGTCCTTCCTAATACAGAGGAAGGCGATATTATAGCAGAGAGTCATCTTGTCTTAAAAGGCATAGAGGCCTTTCCCAAAATAGAGGAAGGCGAGATTATAGAAGGAGCTATTTCCTTATCAGTTCCTAATACTGATAAAGAAAATATAGAAAAATTGACTGAATAGAGATCTATATGTAAATAGAGATACATCCAAAAAAAAAAAAGATACAATCATTTTACATGTAAACAACCCGTTTATGGTTTTTTTTATTGATATCAATATAGATTCTTATTGCACTTGGTCATTATGAGAAAATTGCAATAAGAAAGAATCGCAAGAAAAATGAAAAAAGTATATAAAAGAAATTGCAAAAACAAAAAAATTTCCACTTGTGCATTATGCAAGGGAAGGCCCAAGAACCTCAGGCCTTTTGCCTTGGTAGGACGGCGCCCTTATGTAGTCGCCTCCTAAGACAGAAGGTTCTTGGAACAATGCCTTCCTCGCCCTATGATTGTTAGTATGACCAGCTGGGTGACCCATTGATAATGATATGCACTTCTTTTCTAATTGTATTCTAGTAATTTTTCATTGATGAATTCTAAATAGATTCATGTTATAACATGACCATTTCTTTCTACAACATGCTATATATAGATATAGCCTTTTCTAAACCTCATGAGAATACTCATGATACTTTTTTTGTTTTCAAACGCTAAACAACTATTATATCTCCACAAAATGTATCGGTACTTTAAAAGTCAACAATTCAAGGTTGAGCCTCCTGAATGAGGAGGTAAATATACTTAAACAAAATGAAATGGGACTATAAGTAGACCACACAGGGTGGTAGTCTAACGATATTCTAAATAATGTCTGAAATATAAATAGCAAACTTTAAACAAGTAGTATATAGAGCAAGATTTGTTCTCAATAGTAATTATCAGGGTCTTTGTATTTGTCAAATTTGACATAACGGATGATACGATTATTTTGGTGCATAAAATCTTTGTATTTTGTATTTCAATACAATATTTGCCAAGCAAAGATGTTCTAAATTTTGCAGTCTTGACATGTAATTGCCAATGATAGACAAACATTGTATGTTTGATAATTTAGGATCAATCTTTTGTAAAACATGTTTGGGTTTCAACATGAATGGTCTATCTTCTTGTGTACATGTGTTGATCAATTGAACTTGTCTAGAAGCACGTTGCAATAGGACCGATAATGTGATAAAAGTTACTGGTTGTGTCAGTATTTGTTGTGCATCCAAAAATGCATGACCTAGTTTCATTATTCGTTGACTTTCATTTATAGGATTTAGTTTGTGTTTTGTTATGATTTTTTTTCAAGTATTTTTTGGATTGCAAAGGATTTTCGTTGCAAAATTTGGAATTCAATTGTGTTTTGTTTTTGTAAAATTTTCCAATATAGTGTTGTGTATTCCATTGGTGTCTTTGAAAAGTGAAATTGACAAATGGCATGGCCTTTCTATCTGCATGTCGCATGATGTTAGTGTGTTTGTGTTTCTTTGCAAGTTTGTTGTTAACAAAGATTTGTCGCAGGAAATGTATTTATCAATGTACATCACAATTTCCATAATTGAATTTTCATGCAAACAAGGAGTTTTTTTAATTTACAAAAGTCCTTGGTCATGTTCGCCGCCTCTATGGTGAAATTTAGTAACATAAAGAAAATTGGTAACTTAAAGAATTTTGTTTTAGTAGTTTTCTAAGCCTAGTTCATGTGATGGTTATAGTATTTTGCACATGTGATCGGATCATTTCGAATGAGTGTTTGTAAGTCATGCTCATTCTACTTGAATGTTTCAACTATTTTTGGAGAATTCATTAAGTGTGCTAGACTTTCAATAAGTTTTGTCCATTAAGATTCAACACTAATAAAAGTAACAAATAATGTTGGTGGTCCAAGTTGTCTAATCATGGCAAATGTCTTTTTTCGTTTTGTTGAGAAAATATTGGAAGGTGCATAGCATTCCAAGATCTTTATATCCTAGAACAAATTTTACAACGTAGCAATTTCAAACTTATCAATCATGTCTTTTTCTTTTAATATACATAGTAGTGTTTGTGTGTTCGTTTTCAAGATCCATCTCATGTTCACGTTTTGCAATTGGTTTTTAAATCTTTAATAATTTCGATATTCAAATCTTTGTACAAATTCATTCAAAATAGGTCTTTTAGTGCTGCCAAGACAACGTTTGGTCTAATAATGTCCAATGCAGATATGGACTTATATTCAAGATTTTGTTTTATTTGTGCAGCTATGGTTGCATGGTCATCAAGAAGATGGGGCAATACAGTTTGAGTTTTGTGAATGTTACTAGGGACATTAATGACACTACCATGTAAACTATATTGACCAAAGATGGGGTGCATTTGACGTATTTGTGCAAAGGCAAGCCTTGGAGAGACAAGGCATTCTTCTAGTTGATTTAGCTTTGCCACAATTTCAATTTCTTTTATTCATAGATATGTTTGTAGGAAAGAAAGAATTGTGTTTTAAATAATTATAACAATGTTAACATGCCTATGTTTTATTTTGTTCTATGTCATTTGAATAAGGATTTTGTATTTTTTAAGTATTGTAAGTATAAGAAAGTAGCAACATTTGTACTTTATTTTTGAATCCATTATAAGTCAATTTCTCAAGTGATTATGGCATCCATGGGGTCTCTCCTCTTGAAGCAAGGAGAGAGATTGAACACCCCCAATTATTCTATTTGGAAGGTGAGGATGGAATCAATTTTGATTCTCCAAGATGTGATGGATATTCAAACTTGGACTTGAGGAGGAGCCTCAAGTACTCCAAGAAGTACAAAGGTACAAGAAAAGGGCAAGAATGGCCCTTCACTACATCAAAATGAATGTCTCCATTGAAGTATTGAGAGAAATTAGTAGTTGCGCCTTGGCCAAGGAGGCTTGGGACACCCTCAAAGCCATTCATGAGGCCAAGAACGCTTCTAGATTGCTCACTCTAGGAACCAAATTTTCCAAAGATATCAAAAGAGTGATGAGAGTGCCTCAAATTTTGTAATGAGAGTAAAGGATCTTCATAGAGAGCTTGCATTCATAGGTGATCATCTTAATCAAAGTGAATTAGTTCAAGTCTTCCTTAATGGATTAAAAGATGAGTTTGAAAACATTCTCCAATCCTATGCATTTATGAAGAATGTAGGCAAGAGGACAAGCTCTTGAGATTCAATAAGCTTTCAATGAAGGATGGTGGAGAGGACAAAGCTTTATTTAGCAAGGACAAGCCAAAGGGGAGGAGCAAAGAACAACAACAACATTTCAAGAAGTACAAGGACAAAGACACAGCCAAAGATGGACCATTCATTTAAAACTTCAACATTTAATTGAAAGAGAAATAAGATCAAATGCTTCTTTTGTGGAAAGAAAGGCCACTATGCCTCTATTGAGAGTGATAGGGATTATTCACTAACAATGTCTAGTTTTTCTTCCTCTTCTTTCAAGAATGATGATTTTTGGTGGATTGAAGTGGCGCTAGTTCCCATATGTTTAGTTCCAAAAGTTCATTTTCTAGTCTCAAGCCTTATGAAGGTGTCAAAAAGTCTACCTATACTGAAAATGATGTAGAGTGTAGTATTGAAGGAAGAGGAAGTATCCCTTTGGATGTAGCATCATCAAAAGCTTTGTCTCAAACATGTGCTTTATGTGCAAAAACTAACAAAGAATCTGATTAGTGTTGATCAATTGTTTGGGTCAATTGTATTGATGTCAAGTTTGATATTGACACATGTGCAATCAAGAGTGAGGATGAGGTGATAGCTAGAGGATCTAGATTTGGTAGAATCTACAAACTAGATTCTCGTGAGAGTGCTAACATTTGTGATGTTGCCCACAAGACCAAGATCTCTCAAGAAGATTTGTGGCATAAGAGATTGGGTCATCCCAATTTCAAAGCCATGACATCCATGGTCAAAGAAGAGAAAGCTATTGGATTGCCAAAGACTATTTCAAAGAAGCTTCTACCTTGTAAATCTTGTGCTATTTATGTGAAAGTATTGTAAACTTAGAGATACAAGTTTTGGGGTTTGTCCAAACTTGAGGTAGACTAATCAAGTAATTTCTCAATTAGAGTCAAAATACATTTTTAGTCTTCATAGTGATGTGTAGGTCTAGAACTTATCAAGAAGCATGTGAGGCTACTCTTGTAGGTCAAGGATTCTCAAAAAGAGAGATTCTCAAGTCTTATCCATTTCTCTTTTTGTCATCTAGTAGAGAGGTAGAGGCAATTTGGCATCTAGATTGTCCTCTCTCTCCATGAGTTCTAGAAGGCCTCTTGTATTATAAATAAGGTGGCTTTGTACCTCAAGAATACACTTCTTTAAGTAAAGCTTCCATTTGATCTATTTGAGGTGTAATGATAGTTAGATTCTAATGAATGCTCTTGCCTTGTTTTCCATCACATTGTTTTTGGAATAGAAGCTAGTTTAGTGTGCAATCATTCATTCTCTTGATCCTTTGTACTTGCAGCTGGTTCACACGTGTGAAAGGTTATCATGGTATCAGAGCTTGATAGGAGAATACACATCTAATCATTGCTTTGTCAAATGGAATGACTTCTCATCATTATTGGTGACATTTTTCCTCTTACTGGCACTCAATTTTAAGCTAACTATATTCACTCTCTTCATCACTATTTTCCAATTTTTTCCAATCTATGAAGCATTGTTTGGATCTATGATCCTATGTATGGATGAAACTTATTAAATGATAAATCTGACTTTTTCAAGCTATTTCACAAGTGTAAACTCAGACTTACTTCATCCACTTTTTCTTTGGAAAATAGAGAGCATTTTTTGACTTCCATCTAGGAATTGTCATTTTTGGCCATTTTTAAGTTCATAATCATTTGTTACTTGATTCCATTGTGATCTATAGTCTACATCTGATTAGATTGCTTTCTAAAAACATTCTCTTTAGCAAGCCAAAACCAATCTTCTAGATATGACCTCAATGGGACCTTATCTATTAGAAGAAAGTGAAGACTCACTTCTACAAATTATGGTGAATGGAAAGTTAGGATAGAATCCATCCTTGTACTTCAAGATCTAATAGATATAGTGAATGAGAATGAGGAGGAGCCTACTAATCCTCAATAAATTCCCAAATTCAAGAAAAGAGCACGTGTTGCTCTTCATGTGTTGAAGCTAAATGTCTCTAATGAAGTTCTAAGAGAGATTAGCTCTTGTGTTAATGCCCAAGATGCATGGAGTACTCTTCAATCCCTTTATAGTCTAAGAACACTTCAAGATTCCTTACTCTTAGAAATATGATTTTTCAAAGTTTTCAAAGAAAGGATGAAAGTGCTTCATCCTATGTTTCTAGAGTCAAGGATCTCCATAAAGATCTTTCTTGCATAGATGATTCTATCAAATACAAAGAAATTGTTCAAGTTATTTTGAATGGCTTAAGTGAGGATTTTGATACCATTGATAAATCATATGCAATCAAAGAGGATTTACCCTCTTTAGAAGCCTTACAAGGAGTCTTGATAGTCGAGGAGTATAGGCATCAAACTCGAGTGGCAAGATTTGAGAGATTGTCTCTGAAGAATGGAGGAAGTGATCAAGCACTCTTCACCAAGTGCAAGGGGAAGAGCAAAGACAAGAAGAATGGCAATAGCTCCAAGGACAACACAAAATCAATGGAGAAGACATCCGAGGAGGAACCAAGTTCATCTAATGTGAAGAAGAACAAGTACAAGGTTACTTGTTTCTCATGTGGCAAAAAGGGGCATTTTGCCTCTCAATGCTACAAAATTAAAAAGCAAGCCAACATAACTTGTGAAGATGAATCTCCTTGTGACAAAGAAGATTCGCTTATGATGTCTAACTTTTCATCTTCCTCTTTCAAGCATTCTAATGTATGGTGGCTAGATACATCCCACATGAGTAGTGATAAAACTCTTTTTGTAATCTTGTACCATACAAAGGATCTAGAAGTTGTATCTATATTGCAAATGATGAGGAATGTATGATAGAAGGCATAGGAAGCATATCTTTAGATAAGCTTGATCTTAATGATGTGCTCTATGTTCCTAGTTTGACTAAAAATCTAATAAGTGTAGGCCAACTCAATGATGATGGTCTACAAGTAGATTTTAGAGATGGTACTTGCTTGATCACAAAAGATGATGATATAGTAGCATCATGTTCTCATTTTGGAAGGTTATTCAAGCCTGATGGAAATGGAAATGCTAATCTTTGCTTGGATATTTTGCTACTAAAGCTTTCAAGTGAAGATCTATGGCATAGGAGGTTGGGCCATCCGCTTCCATTTGATCTATTTGAGGTGTAATGATAGTTAGATTGTGATGAATGCTCTTGCCTTGTTGCTAACAGCTTGCCAATGTTTTCCATCACATGGTTTTTGGAATAGAAGCTAGTTTAGTGTGCAATCATTCATTCTCTTGATCCTTTGTACTTGTAGATGGTTCACACGTGTGAAAAGTTATCAATTTCAAAGTCTCATAAAAGGCCTTTTCCAAGATCCAACATCAAGTCTCGCTTCCTTTTGAGCTAGTGCACTTGGATGTACACTTTGTATCTTCCAAGAGCAAAGGAGGAGCTACATTGCTTTGCCACTTTTATTGATGATCACACAAGATTTGGTTGGGTGTGTATCTCTTATCTTCCAAGTCTATGGTGTTTGATGTATTTCTCAAGTCAAAGATTTTGTTGAAAAACAATTCTCATGTAGTTTAAAAGCTTTAAAATGTGATGGTGGTGGAGAGTATATTCCAACAAATTCAATGATTTTTGTGAGCAAGAGGGAGTTAGAAGAGAGTTCACTTGTGCTTATTTCCCCAAACAAAATAGGGTGGCTGAAAGAAGTTGCAGGTGACAAAAGCAAGGAGAAGGATCTACCATGGGATATATTTTCACCAGGAAGCCGATCACCTGACAGGAAGCTCCCTAAGTGGTTTGAGAGATTGTTGGAGAGCCGCTATATGGATGACTTTCCAGGATCATCTAGCCAGGGAGAGCTATGAAGATCAACAAGAGAGAAGACACAACCTGAAAGGTATGAAGCAAATTATGCTCTCTTATCTAGCATTATTCAAAGCAAAGAACCTTCGACTTATGGTGAAGCAAAGGATGATGACATTTGGGTCAAGGCTATGGGAGAGGAGATGGAGTCAATTGCTAAGCATAGCACATGGGACTTAGTAGAACCACCAATTGGCAAGAAACCCATTGGTTGCAAATGGGTATACAAAACTAAGTACCATGCAGATGGAAGTATAGCAAAGCACAAGGCAATATTGGTGATCAAAGGGTATGCACAAAGTAAAGGCATTGACTATGAGGAGACCTTTGCGCCAGTATGTAAGTGGAATACTCTACATCTACTTGTTGCTTTAGCTTCACATTTTGGTTGGCCTTTGCATCAGATGGATGTGAAATCTGCTTTTCTAAATGGTGAGTTAGAAGAAGAGGTGTTCATGGATCAACCTGAAGGCTTTGTAAAGAAGGGACAGGAAAATAAAGTATGTCGCTTGAAGAAGGCATTTTATGGTCTTAAACAGAACCACGTGCGTGGTATAGCAGGATTGATGCCTACTTTTGTTCAAAGGGGATGGTGAGAACACACTCTGGTCCAAATCTATATGTCTTATGCTTTGATGGTATGGTTGCTTTGATTGCTCTTTATGTTGATGACTTGATTATTACGAAAAATAATCAAGAGATGATAGATATGATCAAGAAAGACCTCATGAAACAATTCGAGATGACAAATCTCAGCCTGATGCATTATTGCCTTGGAGTAGAGATGTGGCAAAAAGGACACGAAGTGGGTTTAACACAGGTGAAGTATGTCAAAGAGTTGCTGCACAGGTTTAGGTTGCAGGATTGCAAACCAGTAAATACTCCTATTGAACCAGCTAAAAAGCTTTCTAAGGTTGATGAGTCACAGTCATTTGATGCTACACTGTATAGGCAGTTAGTAGGGAGCTTGATTTACCTTACCATGACTAGACCAGATATATGCTATGTTGTTGGCATTAGAGGAGGTCTAAATCCAAAAAAGACCCTTTGTAGAGATACTTTTTATATTTTTTCTCTATTTTTTCTTACACATGGACCAATCAAAACATTCAAATTTGAAATCTACGTAACGTAACTTTTTGAGTCCACATTTTGATTTCACACTAAAAATGACATAACTTTTTTAGTGGTGAGTCCGAATTTAGCGGAGTTTGGTGCATTGGAAAGCGCTCAACAAGAGCTTTCCAATGATATCTTACATGACATACTTTTGAACTACGATTAAAAAGTTATGGCAAGTCAAAAGTATTAGTGTTATAATATTTTAATAATATAAACTACATCTTGCACGAATTCTTAAAGGGTCTTTTTGGAGCTCAAAACTTCTCTAATGCATTGTAAGTCAGTTTATGGCAGGACCTACAGAAATGCATTGGAAGGCAGCTAAACGCATTTTGCGTTATGTGAAAGAAACTTCAGAGTATGGCTTGATTTACAGGAAGCATGATGGTTTACCTGAGTTGTGTGGCTATGTGGATGCGGATTGGGGAGGTGACTATGATGATCGTAGATCCACCACAGGGTATGTATTCCAGTTTTGTGGTAGTTGCTTTTCTTGGTCTATTAAGAAACAAAGTACAATTTCTCTTTCCACCACAGAAGCAGAGTATAAGGCAATGTGTGGTGCAGCACAGGACGCTATATGGTTGAGACAAATCTTGGAAGAAGTTGGCATGAAGCAGAAAAATCCAACGACATTACATAGCGACAGTCAGAGTGGCATTCAGCTAGCAAAGAATCCAGTGTTCCATGCGAGAACTAAACACATTGAGATTCAGTATCACTTTCTACGTGAGAGGCTGCTGAGTCGTGAAATTCATGTTGTTCATTGTAGCACAAAAGAACAACTAGCTGATATTTTCACTAAGCCACTTGTTGGAGAAAAGTTTGAAAAGTTTAGATCAAAGCTTTCTATAATTAAAGTTTGTTGACTTTAAAGCTATGTATATGACTGTATAAAAAGTAGACTCTACTTTAAAGGAGAGAGTTAGAATTAAAGTAGAATCATTGTGTTACTGTACTGTGGGTCCTATCAGTTGATAAGGATCAGCTGGCCTCACCATGAGGCAAGTCGATGGGACACACATCCCCCCAACAGCAATCTGGGTCATGCATGGGTTGCCTTAGTGAACACCTATATGTACAGTGTAATTTCATTTTGAGAAATATAGTTGCTATGTGAGCTTGTTGTGGAGAGTGTTTTTTGTCTGTATTACTGTGTAGCATGATCTGTGTTCTTGTGCAAAGTAAATTCTAAGTGTTATGCATGTGGAAAAGAATGTAGCTGAAAACATTCTAAAACTATTCTAAGAATGGGTGACAAAGATTCAATCAAAGTGCGGGAAGACATGAAAGAGCTCAGTATTAGACAATCTCTCTGGCCAAGGAGATGTGAAAATGATACAAAGAAGATTTTTTTGCCATATGCACCATACACATTCACAAAGCAAGGAAAGGACACCTTTTTTTCAATTGTAAAATATATGAAAACTCCGACAGGATATAGTGCCTCTATGACAAAACACATTGCAGGTTTTTTATACTCAACTTATTCTATTGCATGTTATAACTCAACTATGCAATCCTCATTGTGCCTAACTGGTGTTTCGTACGCATGTTATATTGATACCAATTGAATGTATCGTTCTTGTTTGAAACAGACAGAAAGCTTAAGGGCATGAAAACTCATGACTATCATGTCTTCATGCAACAAATACTTCCAGTGGCTGTATGTTGCGGCATATCTGACATAGTACAAGCTGATATTTTAAAGATTAGTCATTTTTTTAGAATGATATGTACACGAACTATAGACCCATCAAAAATAGAATCTCTACAGCTAGAAGTGGTTATGGCACTTTGTGTTTTAAAAAGATCTTTTCCACCATCATTTTTTGATATTATGACACATCTTGTTGTCCACCTTGTAGAGGAGATTAGAATTTTAGGCCTGTTAGATGGATGTATCCATTCGAAAGAATCATGAAACCTTTAAAATAATATGTGAAAAAATTAGCAAGGCCAGAGGGTTGTATGGCGGCAACTTATGCAATGGAAGAGGCACTTGGCTTTTATACAGAATACATCCAAGCCTATGAAGGTACTTTTTGTACAGTATGGGATGGAGAAGAAGATCCACGAATGAACAGTGTGGTTCCTAAAGGAAAAGACACAATCTTTTATCTTGATGCAATAATGCGTCATCAAGCTCATGTATGTATCTTGGACAACTCAACAGTCATCGAAGAATGGAAGAGGTAATCAACTAGCTAATTGACCACCATATTTTGCAATAATATAAGTTTTCATTCTTTACCTTGTCTTTTTTAGACATCATATAATGTGTTTGTTATATTAACAGGAAATTTGAAAAAGATATGGCTATGTTGCAAAAGAAAAGGACTAAAGATGCCATCAACTTCGATTAAAATGCAAATGATTTTTTGAAATGGCTCTTGAAAAGGGTTTTTTCTACTTTATGTTCTCAACATGATATTTCGAAGTTCTAACGTTTCATTTATCTTCTCTTTGTCATGGAAAATATAATTACCTATTTTTTCTTTTGAATTCTAGGTAAATGAACTCCATGAAACAGGCAAGATGTTGGATTCCATGTTGATTGATTTGGCAACAAGACCAAAGCATCGTGCAACATCATATTCAGGTCTCTGGGTGAATGGCTATCATTTTCGTACTAGGGATGAAGATTTGAGTAAAGTAACTCAAGACAATGGTATTACAACATGCTTTAGAACTTGAAGCCGCAGTAGTGTGAGAGATAGAAATCCTCTTTCAACCAATATTTGTAATTTTGGATGGATTTGCAAAATTTTGGAAATCGGATATGGTTTCAATTCAATTATTCTTCTTTATGGTAAATGGGTGAAACCAAATATAGTCGAAAAGCATGCAAGCATGAGGATGGACAACAATGGTTTTTGCTTGATAGATGTAACAAAAACACTTCGACAAACTAGCATGGATGATTAGCCATTTGTTATGCCTGAGCATGTGCAACAAGTGTTTTACGTCCAGGACCCAATGGCAATAAATTGGAATGTTGTATTGCATCATTATGCTAGGGGAAGACGTGATGGTAAGGATGGGAATGATGTCATGGATTTTTCATTGGTCAAGGACTTTTGCACGACATCAGTAGATCTTATGGTGGATGAAGAGGAATGTACATCTCATGTGGATATTGTTGAAGGACATGTTGTTGATCTCCTCACAAGATCCCCAAAGTAGTGATGATTTAGAGACAGAGTGATCTCGAAATGTACTTTGCAGATATCTGTGTAACTATTTTATCTAAGAAATTTGAAACTATTTTCTCTATTAATTCTAGTAATGTTAGCACATTGTGCAATCATAAAGTTTTTTTTAACAACCCACATGTTGTCAAAGCTCGTATAGATCTAGTACATGCATATTTTCAAACAATAATGTATGTGGCTATGTGTATCAAGCAATCATAAAGCTTAATCCATATGGCATGTGTTTGTGTACTATACATGCAACTGGTTATTTGCATTATGCATATGCACTTATATATCATGCACCAATCTTAAAATCCTATATTGAATAACTTCTATTTTAAGACACAAAAGAAATGGCAATAGAAAGTGTTGTTACTACCATACAATCCCAATTTCTGTCATGGCAACTGTTTCTGCATTTTTTGCCATGACCAATAAAGTGTAGAAATTTTTTTCACAAATTTTGCCATGGCCCACAAGTTCTAGAAAATGTGTTTTTCTCAATTTTTTGCTACGACTATTCTCTCTCTCTCTCTCTCTCTCTCTCTCTCTCTCTCTCTCTCTCTCTCTCTCTCTCTCTCTCTCTCTCTCTCTCTCTCTCTCTCTCTCTCTCTCTCTATATATATATATATATATATATATATATATATATATATATATATATATACATATATATATATATATATATATATATATATGAGTTCTGCAATTTTTGCCAAGGCCAAAAAATTGCAAAAAAATTTCTGTAATTCTTGCCATGATGGTAGAAATTGCGAAAAAAATTTCGCAATTTCGTCCGCAATTTGCAACAATTTTCGCAATTTCTGCCATGTCTAAAAATTGCGAATAAAATTTTCGCAGTTTTCTCTGCGATTCCTACCACGACGGGAAAAATTGCGAAAAACTTTTTGCAATTTTTTCTGCAATTTCTGCCACGGAAATTTTTCAGCAATTTCTGCCATGGCCTGAAAATTGCGAAAAAAAATAATTTCGCTATTTTGTCTGCAATTTCTACCATGATGGGAGATATTGAAAAAAACTTTCTGTAATTTTTTCTGCAATTTCTACCGCGGAAACGTTTTCTGCAATTTCTGCCATGGTCTAAAAATTGCAAAAATTTGTTTCCGTAATTTTGTTTGCACTTTTCACCACGACGGAAGAAATTGCAAAAAATTTTCTATAATGTTTTCTGCAATTTCTGCCGCAGAAACATTTTATGCAATTTCAGCCACAGCCAAAAAATTTCGAAAAATCTTTTCCGCACTTTTTTTTACAATTTCTGTGATGACGACAAAAATTGCAGAAGTTTTTCACAATTTTTGCCATGACAGTAGAAATTGTGGACAATTTTTGCAATTTCTACCATAACGAAATAAATTGCGGAATTTTTTCAACAATTTTTTGGCTTTCCAGAATTTCAACCAAAAAAAATTGCGAAAAATTTTTTTGGGCAATTTTTTCCACAATTTTTGCCACCTTTTCTTGTAGTGAGACACAAGCCAGAGACCACTCACACAAGCTTCCAAGCAATATTTTTTCATGAGTGGACTCCTAAGAAACAACATAACAGGTTGGAAAAAAACAGTTAAGGGACTTCATAACAAATGTTCTATTTGGAAACCAATGGAACACATTATCTGGTTGCCAATATTATCCAACAAAAGATCCATCTTTCCAACAAGATGTAATGTTCACAAAAACCACAACCAACTTCAATAAGTAGTTGGTTTTACGTAAGTGATACAAAATCCACGCTTTTCCAGCTGTATATCCATGCCCGCTACTTTAACAAGCTCAAAAGTTGCAATGACGAAAAAATCCCGAATCCATCAATGAATGGAATTATGGATACACAACCCCAGAACAAATGTCATTTTCAACGGCAAACAATGATGACTCTTTGGAAAATTGTACATTGAGCATTGGTTATGAACATGTATAAAAAGACACACAAGATCCTTATCATCCCTTGTCCACACCCATTCCTTCCTCCATGTTCCACCATATAATTAATATATCTTGAAGCTTCACCTCACTTTTCTCATCCATGCTTCAAGACCTCATTCCCACCCGATTGATCATTCTGAACTTGCTCCAGTTCTCACTTAAAGCACTTCGTGGAGCAGACAAGTCTACAACATCTGCAGCATACAAATGATGTCAATTCAGAACTCCCATCGAGCCAAGACAATCATATTATTAAAAAGACAAATCAAAGCAAAATAAAACATCGTGGCATGTGTATTGTAAGTCCACTGTGAGTACTTGTTAATAAACTCCTACCATGGCATGTGTGTTATAAGTCCATGGGTAGAAACTTAATCAAATTCTAAACTTCTAAGTTAGAAAACTTAACTTAGAGAACTTAAACTTAGAAAATAAAAGATTCTAAGTTATCTTGAGTTCTAAGTTTAGAGTCTTAGGCTTTCTAAGTTAGAAGTGGAGAAGTTTAGAAGTCTTAGAATTGCAAGTTTTAGAAATTAATCCCATAAGTTAGTTAACAGACGATGTAGGGAATATGGTGTTAGAAGTGGATGTGGAGGTGGTTGAACAAGCAAATGGAAGAGATGAGGGTTGGTAAGATGAAAATGGTTCAAAAAAATAAGAAGGCGAGTGGGGCAGCTAGTGTAAGTGGAGGAGTCCATGGCAAGTTTGTGGAGAGAGCCAGTTGTGGAACCTTGATATGGCATGCCAAAATCAGCACCTCGTTGGTTGATGGATTGGCTTTATTCAGGAGCTCCAGTATCACCGTCATGGTCATCTTTTTTCTGCACTGATATGCCTACGTCGAGTCTACAGGACATATTCCATATGAGGTCCATTTGTTGCTTTGACAGGAGAACTTTCTCTTGGATCTTGTCAACGCTTTCTTTGAGTGCTGACAGCTTCTTGTTGCTTTCGTCTTCTGAAATTTGATGGTTTCTCTTCAAAGCTTCGTATTTCTGGATTAAAGAGATATACTTTTCCATTTTTATTGCCGCTCCTGAAGACGGAACTGGAAGTTTTATATCTTATGGCCTGATGGTTGCTTGATTGTTGTCATCACGTTAGTTAGTCTCTTATTTTTCTGAGTCATGAGATCTAACCGGCGCTCGAACTGGTCTTGCACCTTTTGGATAGACTGGAGCTGATTTGAAAACTGGTTCTACTCTTCCAATCTCTCGGTCCTTTCACTCTACAACTTTTTCATACCTGTCAACAACTCTGCATCTCTTAACTATAGGTCCTGCTTTGTCGTTCTGAGCTCGTTTGTCTGTTGGGCTAGCTGGTCTACCATCCAATGAAGGTGGTATGAGGTCTCAGCATGCCACTTCAAGGATTCCTTGGCTCTTTCGGGCAAACTGTCATAGGCTGGAAGGATGGGAAACTCAGTAGGAAAACGCTGGTAAGTAGGAAAGGAAAACTGAGAAACTATGGAATGAGGCAGTAACGGAACAGTTAGTTGAGTATTTACAATAGTGTCAATGGAGGTGGTAAGAATGGTAGCGATAAGGGTAAGAGAGACAATGACGGGTGTGGTATCAACAATGGTGGTGGTAGTGGTGGAAGTTAGTAATGTGACTGGTGCAACTGTCTCTGGAACCGTCTCCACCTCCTCTTCTACAAGTTTGCCTTCAACAAAGTATTCAAGAGTGTTTACATCAATGAAGCCATCTTGCTTTAGAGCAGAGGGCTTCGGCCATTGGGCTTTTCTGGACTTCCACCATTACTTGTGGTACTTGATCAGGTTCAGCTTCTTTTATCCCTTCTGTTGTGTCTTCGTGAGTGGGATCAGCTGCAATTGTGTCCTCTGCTCATGTAGCTACATGCAGCTCCCTTTCTCCCTCCCCAAAAACTGTTGCCTATGGGTGGATGGCCACCACAAACCAGTTTGTTTCACCAACAGCTCACTATAACCTCATAACTAATCCACTACCCTCCACTCGTAAACTTTTTTTGCCTCCATCACCACCTGATTTTAATTTTTCTGATCAAGGTTCACTTGATGAGACTGTGCAGCCTACTATGAGATTTTCTTCATCCCCTCCAGAAGGAAAGAGCGACATCTTCACTGGATCAAAGTCTGAGGGCTCAACACCAAGAATTCTTGATATGAAGAGTGCCACAGCCTTGGGCGACTATTTGGCAAGGCCCTCAAGGAGGCTTCCCGAGAAATCCATAGAAAAGATCAAAAGACGGTACGACGATTAAAAAGAATCTGACGAATTCTGGAAGACCTATAAGAAAGGAGAATAGGGGGGGGGGGGGCAAAGAAAGTAACTATAGAAGAATATCTAAATCTCAACAGCCTCGTGAACACCTTACGTCGACAACCCTCTTGGAGGATCATAATGATGCTGAATAATGATGAGCAGCTTCAGGAGGATCTAAGGGCACCAAGCTAGAAAAGGGTCGACCCCTACTATGCACCAATCAAGAAAAGAGACCCTTGGGAGAAAACAAAACTAGTCGAGCGACAGATCAATTGGCCTTTTATTCCAAGAATTGACTCAAGCTCAATTGTGGTAAAGTATCGAGACGCGCTACTAAAGTTTGGATACGCCTATAGAGGAAGTGCAGATATTGTAGTCCAAGAGAGTGCAGATTATTGTCTATCCATAGCCTTTTCATGACATTGGAGTGCTATTGGGATAAGGGGCTACCACCCATAATGCTGGACGTCAATCAACCTTTGCAATCAGAAGATGCACATCTAATGATGACAAGGCTTTTTTTTCAAGCTGCATTAGATGATCGAGAAATGGTATGAAAATAAGCTCATACTTGGGATAAGGCCGTACCTGGGACCTATTCTATTAGGCACAAAGACAAGATTCATCACATTTGAAGCCATCAGAAAGAAGGTCAGCTACGAGAAATCTCTTGATAGAAGAAAAGCTGAAAAGAACAAACAAGAGACTCTTGGTTATGTAGGGCTATCCTGATAAGCTGCTACACCTTTGAAATTGTCAAGAAGAGCAACAACTAAGCCAATAAGTTCTTGGTTATACGTAGGCAAACGTTGATTTATGCCTTTCCAAGAATCACACGTTGAAGCTGAAGCAATGCAGTGGGATCTGCAACACCATAGGAGGAGGAGAATGTTAGCTAATGCCATGCCCCAAGGTGTCGATGCAGAACCTCTCCACTTAAAAGGGCTTCTAGCAGAGATGAAGTTGAGAGCTGAGTCTAAGAGCACGAGAATTGCTAAGTGCTAGGCTAAAATATACATTTGTGAGCCCCATGGTACGTCCCAAAAGATGGATAGGAATGTGGGAGCTAGCAAATTAGATTATCTCTACTTGAATTATGTTTTTTAATAAAGAGGCCTCCTATTATCAAGTAAGAGGTGGAACTCAAATTATTATAGATTGGGATTCACTCTATTGCAAGATGTGGACTCCAAAATAATATGTAGTTGGGTTCTACAGCTCGTGGCTATAGATAGAGGCCTCCTCCACGAGTTCCAAATCATGTAATCTATACTGAAATGTTGTTGCTCTCTTAATTGAAGATTATGCCTGTTGCATTTCCTCCCATGCTCCATCTTCATGCATTTTGTTTGGGTATTGGTGTATGAATGTGTTTGTTGATTGTTTCTTTTCTTAAGGATTGGTTTGTGATTAACTTCAGGTAGATGTGCAGGACTTGGAAATTGATCTACTATTCCACTGATATATGATGTTTTCCAGTTTCGACTCTCTGAGGAGTTTTTGCTACAAATGTTGAGTGACAATTGTAGGGATTCCCAGTTGTTTAGTTAAAGTGGTGTTGATGATTCTGTGATTTCAATAGGAGTAGATTAAGTTTAGATTTTCCTCTTTCTTTGAGTAGAATCAAAACCATTACTTTTGCGATGTACCACAAAAAATTTGAAAAGTAGATATGCTATGACAAAGTTAAGAAAATGTGTACCCCTATTGCTGATTAGTTCTAGAGGACATCCGAAACGAACTATAACCTGTTCATAGAGAAATTTTGCGGTAGAATGAGCTTAAGCATTGCGAACAGCTCTTGCTTCAGCCCATTTGGTACAATAGTTTGTAGCTACTACAATATAGTGGGATTGAGTGTGTCTAGCAGCGGGACTAATGGGTCCAACATAATCAATTCCCCATTTCTGGAAAGCTTGATCAGTTATGACAGGGTGTAAAGGCATGTAGTCGGTCTTTTGAAATCATTTTGTCCTTTGACAAACATCACAGGCCTTAATGTAGGTGTCTGAATCCTTAAAGAGAGTTGGCCACCAAAATCCTACCAAGAGGATTTTCTTAGCAGTCATTTCAGAAGAGAAATGACCTGCTCCAACACCTTCATGAGTGAGGGAGATAACAGAGGGTATTTCACCTTCAGTAAGACAACATCAGATAATTTCATCTAACCCTTGCTTGTAAAGTTGGCTTGCAATCAACATATAAGGTTTGGTTTTGAGGACAAATGCACATTGTTCGGATTTAGATAAGGATGGATCCATCTACCCTGAAGCTAAATATTCTATGATTTCCTTGGCCCAAATGGGTGTAGAGTCAACTTGAAATAAGATGGCATCGGGTAAATCATCATTGACGTCTTGATCTAGAGTTGGTAGGTTAGGAATTCGAGGTAGATGACCTGCTAAAAAATGTTGAACTCCCTTTCGAACCACGATCTTAAACTCAAATTATCGCAGTAATAGGATCCATTGAGTAATACGACCGGTTGTGCAAGTCTTGTTGATGAGATATAGGAGTGCTTGATGATCAGTGAAGAAGGCAAAAACTTTTCCCAGAAGATAGTGGCGAAACTTCTGAACTGCATATACCAATGCCAAAGCTTCACGTTTGGTAGTGGTATAGTTGACTTCAGCAGGTATCAATCGTCTACTGAGAAATCGGACTTGATAATACTTTTTGAATTCTCCCAGTTGGGTGAGCACTGCTCCAATGGCATACTTGGATGCATCGGTATGCACATGGAATTCTTTGGAATAATCAGGAGCCCGGAGGATATGTGCATTGGTAAGAACTTTTTTTAGTTGAAGGAATGAAACTCGTTGTTCATCAGTCCATTTGGGAACAACAACTACTTATAGATTAATCGTGGTTTATTGGCGAAATCGAGAATAAAGCACCAATAGTAGCTGGTGTGGCCTAGGAAAGAATAAACTTTGCGGATGGTGTGTGGTTTGGACAGATTTTAAATAATTAGAACCTTGTCAGGGTCAGTTGCGATGTCTTTTTTTGAAATGATATGTCCTAACACAATACCATGTGTTACCCAGATCTGGCCATTTTCAGGGATCAAAGAGATGCCGAAGCATTGACATTGGATAAAATTTTTCTCAAGCACAGACAGATGACGTGTTTCTTCTAAATGTGCACCTAAATCGTCCAAGTAAACCTCTAGGGTATCTCCCATATGCTGAGAAAAGGCAACTTGCATAACACGTTGGAAAGTGCTAGGAGCGTTACAGAGACCAAAAGGCATGACTTTCCAACAGAAGGTTCTCCATTCTATGGCAAAAGCGGTTTTATGTTGATCTTCTTCAGCAATTTGAATCATATTGTATCTGCTAAAGCCATCTAAGGAGTAGGCCTCATTTCCTGCTAGATTCTCTAAGATGGATTCTCCGAAAGGTAATGGAAAATGATCACAATCTGTGATGGTATTAAGTTTTTTAAAATCGGCACAGATGCAGAGTCTTCCATTTTTCTTAAGAACGACGACAATTGGGGAGACCCACTCAGTATGTTTGATTTCGTAGATGAATCCCGCATCTAACAAGCATTGTAATTCTTCTTTAATTTTGGCCTTGTAGATCAAATTACATCTGTAGGGACGGCTAGTAGTTGGTCTCACACTCGGTTTAAGTGGAATACGATGCACAACTACCTGGGGTGAGACTCCTTTCATGTCTTTATAGGACCAAGCAAAGACATGTCGATATTCGCGCAGAAGCTTTTCAAGCCTTCTGCATTCTTCCCAATTGAGATAATCCTCGATGTGGACAATGTATTCGTTACTTTCATTGGGTTCAGTCAAGGAGAGAGTGATGGTTTGGGCAGGGCCTTCATAGGGTGAATTACCATTGGGCTCACGTTGAAAGTAATTGGACTGTTACATCCTCGATCGTATAGTCCTTAAGATATGTAGTCACGTCATGTGCTGGGCTTTGGTATGGCCACGAGATTTTGGCTTCGGAGGACGTGAGGTGTGCGGATGAGGAAGTGGTGGTACATCATGGAGGATCTCGTCGTCGATTTGAAAGATTGTTTCCTCCTCACAAAGGTCCCATGGATAGTTTGGTCTTTTGACCCAGTATAGCATGGTATCAGGTTTTTTGACCATAATCTTGGCAACTGGTTCCACTTTGGATGACTATTGCGGAAAGGCCTTGAGTGGAAGTGCTTCCATGTAGTTGAGGATCTGAATATCAGAAATGTCCAATTCTTCTGGGCAATTTTGAATTCTAAGACATTTTCGTCATCTACGAATAAATCTTTTAATTCATCAGTAGGTATCCATGCAACATTTAACAACTCATCA
The DNA here is from genome assembly GCA_029204225.1 of Diphasiastrum complanatum. NCBI lineage: Eukaryota > Viridiplantae > Streptophyta > Lycopodiopsida > Lycopodiales > Lycopodiaceae > Diphasiastrum > Diphasiastrum complanatum. The sequence continues at coordinate 59,283,702 of CM055098.1, forward strand.
TTGTGTGGAAGAATATCAATAAAATTGATATTAATGACAGGTGTATCTAGACACAACCAATGGTAGCTAAATTGTGACTCCAGTTTATGATATTAGTAGATTCAACATAATGACCTTTTTTGTGGGTGGACTGGTATGGCTCAAACATTGAATCAGTAGTTGAGGATTCCTCATCATGAAACTATGCGAGTTTCAGTTTGCCAGATGAATTGATGGTAACAAAACTTTCTCTATTCCCAAAGGTAACTCATCCTTTGCTCCAGTCGTTAACGCAGCCTAATTTCTTCGGATGGGTGAGAATAGACAATGGGTGTCGAATCTTCACTTAGAGGTAGATAATGTTGCTCGGTTTTGCTGGGTGCAATTGTAGGGGCTTGGCGTTGGATTTGTGCACGAGTCAAGACCCATGCTGGATGAGTTTCAACTGGCAATGTTTCTACTTGCACTGAATAGACAGGAGCAGCTGGACAATCCTTCACATGATGTTCAATGCCGCAATTTTCACAAGCTGGTGGAAAGCCAAGTTTATCTGGACAGCGAATACTAGGATGTTTACCTGTGTAGATAAAACATCCTTGTATTGCTGAAAGTTGATGTGTGGCAAACACAACTTGGTTAGGATCATGAGTTTGGCATTGGGGTCAACTGCTTGTGCATTAGGATAATACGTATAATATACAATTTGCTCCAAGGAGTATGCTAGTTGAGTAGTATCGTCCACATAATAAGTTGCTGGACCAAGAACAATTTGATGGCCATATGTTCGGTGATATTTGTGTCAGCACGTTCTACTTTGAGACTTTTAAAATGCTCAATGTAGTTTTGAATTGACTCGTTGTGACGCATCTTGATATGGGTGATTTGGATGAATGGGCTCTGAGTCAGTTTGGATGGTTTGAAATGCTTGATGAGAGTGTCTTTGAGGGTAGTCCAAGAAGCAAGATCAGGAGCTTCTAGGTTAAGATACCACTCTTTGGCTGTTCAAAAGTACCATTGGGAATAGTTGGAGCTTTTTAGTTTCACAGGTATCTTCATAGAAACGACATGCATTATCAAAGTCTTGGAGAAATCGGATTGGGTCAGATTCTCCATTGTACTTTGGTGCATCTATACATGAGATTCTGCATTCTAGTCGTGGAGGAACCGGATTTGAAGATTTAGCACAATCTCAAGACATGATGCAGTATGAGAAGTAGAGTAACAGTACAGATGATCAGGGTAGTACTATACTTGGTCAAAAAATCAAAAAAGATAGTTTTCTTGCAGAATGGAGAAGTTTGGGCAAAAATTAGACTTTTGTGCTATAATAGAATTTGTGGACAGTACTAGAAATCGTAAATAGGCAGATGAATCCAACTACAATACTCACGAATTCTGATAGGGAGTGCTTTCTGTCAAAATACTGATTTTTGTATGTTTTTTTGAATTTTTTTAGAGAGAGAATTTGCAGAGGGTGCAAAGAAATCGTATGCACTGTGGATGACTTTGTGGTATGGTTGACGATTTCTGATACTGAGGTTTTGCTGACAAACAAGAGAAATAGTGAAAAAAGTGATTTTTTGACAAAAAACAGGCTAAATCTCTGAGAAGAATTCGCGGAGCTACTGGAGGACCGATCTTTGATAGATCTAGCCTCAGTGAAGCTGGTGAATTCTAAGACCAAGATTTGGTTGGAAAACAATGGATTTTGACAGTATATCAAGGAGTTTTCAAGAAATATGAGCAGAGTCAGAATTCGTGGAGGTGATAGAATGGAAGATCAGTGTCTGTTATGGCTGCAAATAGCCCAACGAATTCTGTTATACTTGTTTGGTTGAAAAAAAATGTTACTTGGGTCACTTCTTTCAAAGAAAATGCCCAAGTTGACACGTTTGTTGCTTCCCCCCGGCTTGAGGACTGGGAGAGAAGTCTCGTGCTGCAGTGTGAAGAGAAAAAAAAAAAAAAACAAGCAAGCATACACACAAGCACGTGAGCGAAAAAAAGGAAAAACAAAGAAAGTTATGTAGAAAATCTTAAAAAGCGACAACGACGCCAATGTTGGAAGTATTTCTAGTTTGGGCGGTGGCTAGATCTACTCACGGATGTAGTATAGGGATGTAGAGGATTGTCCACTTCCTAAGATCTACAAGCTTCCTAACAAAATAAGAACATAAACGAAATGGAGCACCAAGGCTTCCCAACTGGTCCTCGGAATAAAAAGGGTGTGACTAAGGTGGTACCTGGAAATTAACTAAGACTTTGCTAAGGCGTTATCCAACTAGCAAAGGGAAACAAAAACAACAAGATCTTGATAAGGCTTCCCAACTAGCAAGATCATTAATCTAAATCCTACTGTAACATCTAGAGGGAGATAATAAGAATTGCGACTAATACTAAGCAATAAGCAATTAAAAGCATGACACAATAAAAACCAATGAAAGGAGGCAAGAGGAGGCCCAAGCACCTTCCCTCAAGCTATGCACCTTCCAATGGGAATACAAAGAAATAGAATGATAATCTCAAAAAGAGTGCAATTTAGCATAATCTCAAAGTGTTGTGTACATGAGAAATACCTCTCCTCTTATAGCAAGGAGGGTCTTCCATAAGCATCCACTAACTTATGGGATTAGTTTAAAACTAGCCATTCTAAGGCTTCTAACAACTTCTAACTTAGAATTTAGAACTTTTTAAAAGTTTCTAAGTTGGGACTTAAGATAACTTAGAATCTTTCTAAGCTTAAGTTTCTTAAGTCTAAGTTTTATCTAAGTTTAAGTTATTTTATTATTTTAAGCTTCTACACATGGACTTACAAAACACATGCCATAGTAGAAGTTTATTTGCCAATACTCATACGTGAGCTTACAAGACATATGCCACGAAGTTTTCTTTCTTTTTTAATATTTTCACTGTGTTTGCACAGTTGCTAACAACATTTATGTTGCCGATCCTATGTACATTCCATAGCACTGCATAAATGTTGATTGGCCATCTCTTGTGAATTCAATGGGGAATCAAGAACTGTTGATGAAGTTGGTTGGTCTATTTGCAAAACGGGCTTCCCCATTGTTGATAGTTGCACTTCTTCATCATTTTGCACTTCCAATTCATTCACTGATGATGTTGATGAAGAATTATCTTTATTATCATTTTGTACTTCCAATTCATCCTCTGATGGTGTTGATGATGATTCACCACAATCATTTGGCCTATCATTTTTTGGATTTCTGGATTAATAGTTTTTCCCACTTGAACCTTAGGCGGTTTGTTCTGATCCTTCAGCTTTTGTAACTACCTTAATAATGTTCTAGATATTCAACGACCGACATATCTCCAAAGTGCGCTCTAATGGAGTTAAGTATTCAAATGCAGCTACAAGTTGACCCTTGTTCAGTTCATGTTCATGTTCTATGGTATGAACATGAGATCTTATGTCAGATAGTGACATTATCCAAGTCTCTTGATATATATCATTAGATAAAGAAGCTCTTATCTCAGCCTTTCAAGCCTAAAATAAAGTGCATTGTGTTGAATTCCTCCACCCAATAACCATATTTGTCCATTATTTGTTGGAAATCATTGTAATAAATCTCAACAGTAGACGTTTGTTGGGTAGAATGCCATACTTGGTTATTTGTACATTCAAATTCTTCAATGCATTTTTGTACAAAGGTTGGCCATTTATTAGTGGTAACATTAGGTTCTTCACACTGCATCCAATATTTTCACCAGATTTTTGCAGACCCATCAAGGTATGTTCCTGCAAATTAAATCTTGGCATGGTCACTGCTTGGATGTGATTGAAAATACCTGTGAAAGTTGTCCAATCATACTCTCACATCCATATGAGCAATTCTACCATCAAACTTGTAAAAAATTGTTTCCACCATAGGATGGGAAGATTGGTCCATATAAGAATATTTGTAATGATGACGTTCTGATTGACGTGAATTCATCTCCTCAATGTCACTATCATTGCTATAAGCACCACCACTTGGATTATGTTAACTGATCTGGTAAACTTGTTGATCATCATAATCATCAAAATGTTCCAAATAGTCTCCATATGACTCTTGTTTGCACTGATTGGATTCGTTATCGTTGTGCTCATAATGTTGATCTTCAAAATCGTAGTTAGATTGACCTTCGTATTCAGAGTCACCATCATCTATGTACTCAAAATCGGAATCCACATCCATCTCGAGAATTGAAGAACTTGTAGGTTATGGTATACTAAGCTGAAGTTTATGTGCAATGGACGTTGATAGGCAATTGAAATGCTCTTTTCTCCACCCACTTAAAACTCAGAGTTCTACAATGAGTGAAAATAAAAATGCAAAAACATGTAGGTCACATGAAACTGAGCACTTTTTACAGCATCAATGTCCAAGATCAAATAGAGACAGAAAGTGGATATGGAGAATCTATGAGTTCCATACCCCTGATATTGAATTCAAGTGCAAATATACTATTAGAATAAGTGCACAGAAGCAAACGCGCTCAAAATCGATATTGGAGAAGAAAAAAAAAAGTTTTTTCTTTTTCTTTTTCTAGGGTATCGATTTCAAGCACAAATAGGATAGAACTTTTTGAATAAAACGATATTACAATTTTTTTTTAAATTTTAATTTTAATTTTTTTTTCAAAAAATGACGTTAAAAGACTTATGGGTCGTTCAAAATTAAGAAACTAAAAAAATTTACAACAATAAAGGAACTTCAAAATTGAAATTTTGAAGTGCTTCTCTCTCACCAAGAAATACAAAAGAAAATTTCTAGAATTCTAGCAAATCTGGCCCAGCTTCACTAATTTGATCATAATTCTCTTAATATTGATCCAGATCACAAAATCTCAGTATTTTTGAAAAGCTTAGAGCAAGCTCTATCAGGCTATAGAATCAGATCAATAATTGACGGTAATTTGATGGGTCAAATTTACAACAGAACTGGGCTGAAAATTTTGAAGAAAGAAAACTAGTAAAACTTACCACAAAACTGGAATACATACCCTGTGGTGGATCTAAGATCATCATAGTCACCTCCCCAATCCGCATTCACATAGCCACACAACTCAGGTAAACCCTCATGCTTCTTGTAAATCAAGCCATAATCTGAAGTGCCTTTCACATAACGCAAAATGCATTTAGCTACCTTCCAATGCGTTTCCGTAGGTGCTGCCATAATTTTCTCATCAAACTGAGGCTTCCCAAGTTCAAGTGACCAAGCCTCTTATGCCACAACTCAGTTTGTGATGGAATGGATGATACGAGTCCCTGTTGCCCCTTGATTGTAGCATTCAACCTGTACAACTTAGTATTGGGCTCCCTTACTCCATCCGCAATAACTTTGAACTTTTGGTTCACATCCTTCACAAAGCAAACGATCATGGGTGAATTCTACTTACTTTTGATCAGTAATGACTCCAACAAAAATTAGATTTTTTTTCAAACCTGGTACGTAAAGTACCTCCCTGATCATCCTGCTTTTGCCATCAGGTAGTTGGATTGAAACGATGCCTATCCCCTTGATCTTGCACACATCACCATTTGCTTGTGAAACAGACGTTCCATTATCCAACATTTTCAAGCTACTGAACCAATTCTTGTTACTCGTCATGTGTCTTGTGGCTCCCGAGTCAATATACCACGCTTGATCATCTTGATTAGATGACAATGCAGATATGAAGATGCTAGAGTCTTCAATTTCACCCTCATCGACAAGGTCACCTTCTTGTTTTGGTTTTCCCTTGCCTTGTTCCGCCAGGAATTTGCAACATTCACTCTTCCAATGGCACTTTTTACCAATATGGAAGCACTTGTCTTTCTTCTTGGTCTTACTGGAAGATCTCTCATCCTCCTGAGACTTGGCAAATTGCTGTTTAAACTTCTTCTTGCCCTTGCCCTTGTCTTGTTTTTGGCGTGTCGCAAGTGCCTGATTGTCAGTATTCTGACGTCTAGCTTTCACCATTTCTCACCATTGCTCTTACTGCATCAAGATTCCTATGAGCTCGTCAAAGGTTGGCAATCTTTCTCTTGATGCTATTCTGCTCACAAACATCTGATAGGATTCTGCAATGCCACACAATGCATTGTGCACCAGCTCCACATCACGTATGTGCTCACCAATAGAATGCAGTTCATCCCTCATTGTTTTGATTCTGGTCATATACGTTTGAATGTGCTCTCCTTGTTCCATTCGGGCACTATTTAGCTTTGAGTTCAAAAACAGTATTCTTGACGGATTTGGCGTCTCGAACTGCTCCTTTAGCACATCCCATGGCTGTCTGGGTGTAACAACATTACAAATGTGGGTAATGATGTGATCCTTCACTAACAAGTTAATGAAGGTCAAAGCTTTCCTCATCCTTTTGTTGAACACTTTGATATCCGCTTCATTTGGCGGTCTTCTCTCGTCACCTATGATGACTTCCCACACATCTTTCTCCATCAGTATGTTTTTCATTTTGAATTTCCACACTGCATAGTTGGAAATCTTGTCCAATTTGCTACTTTCACTCAAAATGGACTCTCCCATGTTTGCCATCGCAAAACTGCTTGAAACTTCTGTCGTAGGCTGAAAGCAGTATGCCGAGGCCAAGTGTGATGTCATAAGTTGAAAATAATGACCTGCACTTTTTCTCTTACCGGGCCACTTGCCGCTTTTTCCCCAATTTGAAAGCCAACTCGGCGTCGCCTTCTGAAATGCACTTAGTCGTCAACTCCCAACTATGTGCCCAATGGAATGGTGAAATCACTTCTGGCACACTCCGAATACTTTCTCCGCTGCATTCACTCTATTTTGTTGTACCGTACTTGCAGGTATAGTCCGGGTGCCCTTCGTTTGGAGGTTATAGCCTTTGGGTCAAAACAGATAAAGGAGGGGGTTTTAAGGGGTTTTTCGCTATTGGAACTATTTCTTCAATTTGAAAAGGCTTCAAACTTCAGTGAATTTGGACCCAACTCAACTTTCAATATGAAAATTTTTATTGAAGTTGAAGCCTGATTTGTCTTTCAACGCCCTTCAGAGAGTTTAATAGACCCGATCCGATCCGATCCAGGGTCGAAGACGCCCTGATAAATTAGACCTAATCCGATCCGATCTAGGGTCAAATTAGATCTGATAAATTAGACCCGATCCAGGGTCGAAGATGCCCAGTATTTTTTGCTTCAATCCGATCCAGGGTCGTCCGAATATTTTTTGCTTCAATCTGATCCGATCCAGGGTCGAAAAATCACACTTTGATGGGATTGACATTGGGTTCAGATTATTAGTGTCTCGATCGTTGGCGGATTGACTCTCTGCTCTTTCGCTGTGTTCTGCTCGTTGGCAGACTTTCATGCACAACTATGGTATTTTGCTTTCTTACTCTATTCCAGTAGTAGGGCGACCTCAAAGTAGTTGATTTGGCCAGCCAGAGAGCTGTAAAAAGCAAAACGGTGTCCGTTCGAATGCACACCGATTGCAAACACCGAGCAACTCCTCTACGGAATTTTTCAGAATTCTGCTTCGTAGATTCTACTGACCAATCCTGCCACTGAATCCTCACATAGTCTCAAGCATGCCAAGCTTCTACGTGCTAGAATCTATGCACCAATGCTTCACTTTCCGTCTACAACCCGCCGTAAACCCCGAACTCTCAGAAGATAGTTCTCCCGAAGCTCTCTTCAATGGTGATGTTGTATTGTGTACACTCCATGTACTGCTCTGATACCAACTTAGAATTTGCTTCAAAAAGGAACACAGATCATGCTACACAATAACACAAACAGAAAACACTCTCCACAGCAAGCTCACATAGCAACTGTATTTCTCAAAATGATTACACTGTACATATAGTTGTTCACTCAGGCAACCCATGCATGACCCAAGTTGCCGTTGACGGGATGCGTGTCCCATCGACTTGCCTCGTGGCAAGGCCAAATGATCCTTATCAACTGATAGGACCCACAATACAGGAACACAGTGATTCAAATCAAATCACTCAAATCAAATCTGAAAAATTCAAACAAAGTGAAAGTGAATTTGTAATCACCTATTTTGACAACTTTTGGTAAAATTGCAAAATAACTTTTGCATCCCTTACCCAAATTCTTGCAAATTGGTGCAAATGAAAGCTAAAACAAAGCTCTAAAAGTCTATGAAATCAAATTAGAAATTGAAAATGAAGTTATATGCTAAAAATGAGTCTGAACAGACCTGAAAATTCAAAAGTTAGAAATTAACAAAAAGAAAGCTACAAAAGCAATAAACTCTTCAAATGAAATGAGATTTATGTTGAATCAAATGATTATTGGATCTTAAGCTCTGATACCACAAATGTCATGTGCCATACCTCTCAATCCAAGCCAAGCAAGATAGATCAAGGAGACAACCACCACACCTATGTTGAAGAGAACCAAAGATGAAGAATAACCACAAGCTCCCACAAAGCTCATATCAAAGTGAAGCTCAAGAGGAGATGGATTCTATAATGGAGAGTGAGGAGTACATAAATTCATGTGATGGGGCACATGAGACCTAGCAAGATCAAGATCCCAAGGCTCACATGTACATGGAGCTCCTAGTTCTCTCAATTGCAAATGAGCCAAAAGATTCCAAAAGTGATGTCTCTTGCCTACTTATAGACAAGTCCCCTAACTTAACTAAACATAACTATCTTAGAAGATAGTTATCCCTTGTTAAGTCTTATTAAGTGTATTTGGGCCCTTGTTAGCCTATTATCCTTATTAATTACTTTGGAGAGCCTAAAGAGTGAACCGCCTTGTTCTTAAGGCTTATAGCTCCTTTTGGGCCTACAAAGCTTACATTGGATATTATCTTGCATGTATAAGCATGGATGTACTTAAAGTACATGACAAGCCACCAAAGAAATCTTGAGGTTTGTGAAAGGAAGACCTTATCTTGGTTTGATTTATTTGAGACAATATGGTCTACCTAAGCCCCACAATTATTTTGATGTTGATTGTTGATAGCATCAATGATAGAAGATCAATCAAAAGTTATACATTTAGCTTTGGAAATGGTTGCTTTTCTTGGTCAAGTAAAAAACAAAATACTAATCATTTTCTACCACAGAAGTTGGATATAAAGGTTTTATTATAATTGACAATGGAATTCAGCATAGACAAGAGACAATAATCTCGAATCTGAAAATTTGATAATAAAGCTAGTACATATGGTGATGGTGCTATCCAATCCGTGCACCCTGGAGAAGGGCTTCAATGGCGATCTCGAATAGACTCTGGACAACTGATCTACAATAAACAGAATGCTCCAACTGCTGAGGAATGCTTCTCAATGTGGTAGTTATATAGTGGCGACTACCATCAGAGAGAGCGAACAACCAAGTAACAAAAGGGATGCAAAACACCAAAAGTGTGTTTTGGCGTAAGGAGTCGGAAGGCCAAATGATGAAGGACCCTGCCATTGGGGGGGCTCTGCCCCCCAAACCCCTCACCGGGGGGCTACCGCCCTCGGACCCCCTGTTTCTCAGGGGGCTCCGCCCCCCAAACCCCCCAAACTTCCTGCTATGCAATCCAACCATCTCACAACCATCATGGTCTCACATTAGACTCCATACTAACAACTGTGCTCAATAATGGCTTCTCCTTGTAACAGGGGCCCTACAGATTTGAAGCTCACGGTTAACTAGTGACAACTAAACTGAGAGGTGAATGTTTAGGTATATCTAACATATCTGAGTTAAGCAACCCAAAAAGTGGTATGGCTATGATAACTACGTAGTGAGATTGGTATAAGGCAAACACAAAGTACGACCATCTTTGGTGATAGCCAAAGTGGGATACAACTAGCAAAAAATCCAGTATTTTTCACCAAAACAAAGCATATGTGAATCTCACTTTATACGTAAAAAACTATGTTCAAAGGATGTGGATGTAGCTCATTGTAGCACAACAACACAACTAGCTGACATATTTGCCAAATCCTTAAGTTAGGACAAGTTTGAGTTCTGTAGAGCTAAACTTGGCATAAAAGCTATTATTTAAAGCTTAAGAAAGAGGTAAATGTTTGAGAAAATTTTTTGTTTTCTACTTTGATCTTGACACTTTGACTTGAAATTGCTTTGAATCAAGTTGAGGTTCTTATGGCAGCATGGAGGCATGTTCCATGAATGCTATTGAAGTAGTTTGTAAACATTAATCATATTAGAGTTAAAAGTACAATGCTTGTAGTTATGGCTTTGCTTAATACATTTGCAATTATGCTTGTGCGAGTGTTGCTCATGCATTTTCTTTCCATGATTATGTTAGACCATGGGGAATTGCCAATTTTGCTATCGATTTTGTGACTCTCCCTTGAAGCCACATTAGGCTCAACAATGGAGTTTTTAGATGTATCATCAAATTCACTCAACTTGAGAATGCGATCCTCATAAAATATGACATCCTTACTTATGATCACTTTTTTGGTGTAAGGAATGAAGATCCTATAAGCTTTGATTGCCTTGCTATATCCAACAAAATACATATTTTCTCGGGTCCTTTGTCCTTGCCTCCAAGGGTGGGTACATGAGCTTAGCACATACAATCAATGAATTTTAGATCTTTAGCATTTGATAGTGCTGCATGTGGTGCCTTATCGCCTAAAGATTTACAAAGCAATCTATTTTGAAAATTGTTATCACAATTTATGGCATCACCCTGAAATAACTCAAAAGGAAATCAATAAACCTCATGGATTTTGACGGGCCAAGTAATATTTTGCGAGTTTCTCTCTGCTCATAATTCAACAAAAAGGTAGCACATGGTGTGCTACTGTTTTTATGCCATTACATGATTTCTATAAATAAAGATTGTGGTTTTGTACATAGTTGAAAATTTTACCAGCCATCAAATTTTAAACATGTCCATCAAAATACACTTTGCTATCTTTTAAATAAAGGTTTATTTGTACTGTGAAACTATGTTCATGAGGCTATAAAACCTAGCATGCCAACGTGCTAGCCTAATTTTATTTCTTTGGAGCTGATTTGGATAGCATGAGGATGTGCTAACTAAATCGGCTAAAAAAATCATCAAAAAAAAAAAAAAGTAGGCTAGCATGTCAATGTGTCGACCTTTACAACGACATGAACATTTTTCCATAATAAAACTAAAAGGCTATATTTTTAGAGTAGGAAAGACACTAATATAAGTCCATCAAAAGACACTTTCTTACCATTCAAAAAAAGGTTCATTTTGATTATGAAAAAATGTTTATGAGTTGTAAAGACTAGTGCACCATGCTAGCTTACAAAAAAATTAAGAAAAAAAATAAAAGTAAATTTTCTTTTGGCTGTAACACACCATGTGCTACCATTTTGTTGGATCATGCGTAGAAGAAACTCGCAAAACTTGCAAAAAAGCTATTCACAGATGCCAAAACCCTACTTTGCACTCTCACAAAAGGTTTGGTTCTTCTTCTCCATCACTCCAATTTTGTAGGGTGTTCTTGGACATAAATGTTCATTCTTGATCTCTTGTTCATCACAAAAGTATTTTCACCTCCATTGTCGAACCTTATTGTCTTGATTTTGTAGTTGACTTGTTTTTCCACTTAACCCTTTAGCTGTAGGAAAATCTCAAACACAATCTTATATGCATTCTCTTAAGTATAGAATTTACAATTGCATGAATGCTTCTTGGTTTCCAGGGAGAGGCTCTAACTTTGGACCAAAGAAACTTCGGATGTCAAGCTAATTGAGCCAACCTTCCAATTGCATTAATGACATTGTAAGTCTTAGAATAACTTCTGTTGTATTCAAAAAATAGGAACAATTTTTTTTTTTGGCCTAACAATTGCACACAAGTGATAATTTTTTAATCCTTGCTCTTTAGAAAAAAATTTGATCGCAATTCCTTTGTGCTATTTTGGGTCTTCACCATCTTTGAAATTGGAAATCATCCAACTTGGATCAAAAGAATCGACACAAGATACAAGATTAGAAACATGTCACTTCCTTGTCTAAGCATGAAAACCAAGTCACCATTGTCCTTGGGAATTCCATCACTAACGTCATTAAAGCTATGGCTTTGATTACAACAACCACTAGTTGTCTCGCTATGTCTTATAAAGCATTCACTTGCACACTGGGCAAATTCACCATAATGCAAACATTGAATTTGAGATTTGTTCATGTGGAAACCGAACTTGGATGTGACTTTTTGTTAATAGAACATAGCTCAAATACATTTTCAAAAATAAGGAAAACAAAGGATTGGGCCTCTAGGGCAAAATGGTAACACCAAAGATCTTGAAAAGAGCCTTCTTGCTTCCCATCTTGAGCTAGTCTTCAACCTTGCACAAAACTATTTGGACCCCATGAATTGAAGTGGAAGATTAACAAACAAAGCTCTAATAACAGGTGAAAGTTGAAAACACTAAGAAAACCCTAAAAATGACAAAATCCAATGATCTTTAACCTTGAAACTTGAAAAATGCAAAATTTGTTAATGTACAATACTTGGCTAAGAGAGAGAGAGAGAGATAGCACAAGAAGAGCATGAGAGAGAAAGTAGACAATGTATAGTCATTGTCCTTCTCTTCAATTCATCACCAAGTGAGAGAGATGCATAATGAATGAGGCTCAGCCTATATAGGGGCTTAGTAGGTTACAAATGGAAGGCTCTAGAACTTAGGGTTGCATCTTTAATCATAGCCATCCATTACATCAATGGTCAAGATTCATCTACTTGTCCATTTACCATGAAAGTTGTATTTTATGTACACTCAACAATAAAGAAGTTTGTGGGCACCAACTTGGCCCCTTTCATGATATTTCCACACATGTGAGACCACACTTTGACATGTGGTCAAACATTTGACAATGGCCTCCAAGTTGTCCTCTAAGTTGCTATTTGTATATTTTCACAATTACCTAGGCATGCATAATCTTGGTGATATTTTGGCATGGATAATCTTGGTGATCTTTAATAGGCAAGAAGACCTTGTGATTTTTTCAAGCAGGAGCTATTTCAAAGAGGAGGAAGAAGCCTAGAGATCAAGAATCTTCTTCAAGCATGCAAGGAATATACATCAAGGGTGCTAAGATGGCATGTTTGGAAGAAAGCTCTTCACGACACTCAAAAATGGATCTTCATCAAAGAAATCTTATCTTGGTTATTGTCAACATGTGTATTCTAAGTAAATTGCTTGCAAGAGGACGTTTCATTAAGCTTAGGTCATCTCTTAACATTTTGAGTACATTTGTGTTGGATAAATAACATAGTTTTGAGGAGTGTTAGAAATTTGCAAAAGCATGTTTCCATTGGCTTAGGATTGGGCAAGTCTCAAGGGATAATGGGTCGTGAAATGCATGTCTCGATTGACATGGAATGGGATCACAAATTGCAAATACCAAGTTTTATAAATCACGTTGAAAATAAAGTTGAATTCATTATGGTGGGGACACATGAGCTCATGGGTTAGATGAACCCTTTGTTTTCAGAGACTAGAGTCAAAATCAAGAGTTACCATAGATCATCTATGGGGAGGGTTAGAACTCTTTGTTTTCAAAGACTAGAGTCAAAATCAAGAGTTACCATAGATTGTCTATGGGGAGGGGGGACATGCATTAGAGTCAAGGTATAGATTGGGGTACTAACGAGTGAGAAGGGGATTTTTTTAACCCTAATGGCTGAGAGATGGGATGTGCAGAAAGTGCAAAAGTAAAAGAAGCGAGATAGACAAAACACTTGGTTTTGGGTGGGTGGAAAAAACCAAAAAGCCATGGACGAAAGTGCATCGTCCGCGGCCCTGAAAAGAGGAAGAGAAGCGCAAAAAAGAAGAGAAAGAAAAAGAGGAAGCTCCATTACAAAGAGCAGTAGCAGCAATGGCACCTCCTCTCTTCGTCATAGCCAGCAGCAGCATCTCCTCCTCTATCATCCTCTTCCTTCTCCTCTCTACCACCACAGCAGCTCTCTGGAAAACCACCTTCACCCTCGCTATCACCCCCACCCGCAGCTGGGTGATGATGGAGGGGGGGTTCAGTTTGAAGGTAGGGAGGATGATGATGATGAGGAAGACATGGGTGCGAGGCAGCATGAAGTGGAAGAGGAGGCTTCCCACTTTAGATTTCTGCATGAGCAGCATCGGGGGGATTTGTTTTGTCAAGAGCAACAGAAACACGATTGTCAGCATGACGCTTCTGCCTCACTCTTGTCTATGTCATCTGGCTTTGCGATTGCCAGGAAAAGCGAAGCAGATAAATTGAGCATGCGGGATGATTGGACTGAATCTGCAACACGCGTGTTGCTAGAAGCTTGGGGAAGGAAATATGTGCAGCTGAACAGGGGGCCTCTGAAACTGGATCACTGGGTGGAGGTAGCGGAGACTGTTAGCAAGAAAACTAGCTTGATCAAGACGGAGATGCAGTGCAAGAATAGGGTTGACACATTGAAAAAGAAGTACAAGCTCGAGAAACAAAAGCAATCCACAATGGGTAGCCCTGAGAGAAAATGGTCGTTGTATTATCAGATGGATCAGTTGTTGAATGCTTCTGCTGCCAAACGATCTGGCCTTCCGGGGGCGGTAGATGCAGGAGAGATGGTAAAAGACTGTCCACCTCTGAAGGTGGATGAATCAAAGTATCTTGCAGAAGATGAGGGATACCACACGAGTAACGATACTTCGCCTAGTTTTGGATCACGGGACGATCCAGATATTACTGTAAGTACTTTCCGAGTAAAGCCGGAGCACACCAACCGCAAAAGGAGTACCGAGAAAATGAAAGTGAGAAGCAATCCCTTTGCAGTTTTGGCAAATGCACTGACAAAGTTCAGTGAAACTTATGAGAAGATGGAAAACGTGAAGCAACAGCAACTTTTGGACCTTGAAAAAATAAGGATGGAGTTCACAAGAGATCTAGAGATGCATAGAATGCAACTATATATGCAGACACAGATGGAGCTTGCAAGGCTAAAGCACTGCAATATAGATATTGACGCCTCTGTAAGCAACATGAGTGATAGGTAGACTAACATTTTCAGAGTTACTTCATGGGCTTCTTAATAAAGCTTCTTCACTTCTTGCGATTAAAAGCAAGCCAATATGGTCAATTGAGCTTATTTGATTTCTTTTGTCCATCCATATTGTTGTAGAACTGTGATAACAAAAATGCAGGCAAGGTTCAGATCTTGTTTTTACTTTATGTATGCTATAAGAACCTAAGATCTGAATCTCTTGCTTTTGGATTAGTGCATGGAAAAACGTTTTTGTTTATTGCTTTAACTTTTAAGGCAACTAGAAGAATTGAACTTCTCTGATTAGACTGCCGCATGCGCGTTTTTACACACTTGAGCAAGTAGTTATTGCTCAAAATATCTTATAGAACACCTCGCCAACATTTCTCCAGGATGTCCTTTTATGTAGTTGCACTAGGGCCGTAACCTTGAAAGGAGGAATGGAGGCCTTCAACGCTGCACCATGATCTGTAGCTACTCATGTATTTTCTTGATAAATTGCCCATTTTCCTGGGAAAAATTATAAGTGCTGGAAAAATGTGGCAATAGCTGGAGATTGAGACGTTTACGTAGCTAACAACTTGCTGACTATATCCTTGAAGGAGTTTCCATGGCTCAAATCATCAAACCATAGTAATTGTCAGCAAGGAAAAAAACCTTGAAGACCATCATTATAATCATCAAGGCAAGATTGAAGCAATTTCATGGAGGATCTCCAAATAACAGAAAATCACAAAGTTATCCACTTTCTCTAAGCTGGTTTTTCATGTAATTGTCAACGGGTGTTTCTTGGGATGGTCAAATCTCGAAGGTGCCAGCTTCCTAGCAGTTATTTCAACCTTTTAAGAAATGTCAATGTTCTCAGACATGCTTTATGAATGAGGAAGCACCCATTTGCATTCGGTACCTTACACCATTTTCCATCAAGAATTCCTGTAGATAGAAATCAGGACTACTGTTCGAAGTAGGTCAAAGATGATCATGAACAATCACAGAGAGACTCATTCCTTTTAATATTTCAAGCCAAATTCATTCGAAGGGTTTTTCTGCCCAGCATGATATTTTATTTCATGCTAGAGGGCATTATATGCAGAAATTGGTCTCTTCCCTTCATTCTGCTGCAAACGCTATGGTTTTTTAAGCATAAAGAACACCATGATGTAAAGCCCATGTGGAATCCAGTGGCAAGCATAATAAAAAAGGTAACTACTGCTCTCTACGCAGGCTAAAGTCCGCCACTGGCAGAATTTACGGGGATTCAGAGCCCTTCCCGTGGACAGATCCCTCATATCCCACAGCCTGGGTGGGTTATACTGTACTTCAAATCTTCTAATTTTTGTTCATTTAACTGTCATCATTTTGAATTATACAGTATAGTCCTTGAGTGGTCACTCCGAAGCTGTGCCCAGGACACGCTCACTAAACCTGCACACTAGGCCAATGTGCTTTTTTTATTCCAATGATTCGATCTCACTTGCATTGTCATCCTGGTTCCCCAAGAATGCATTCCAAAGTGTGCCCACTCACCAGCCTGCCCATGAGGTCAATGCGTTGTTTTGATCTCAATGAATGGAGTGGACTCTCAATGGCACTGTTAATTCGGCATGAAATTGTGCACAAACACACATAGCCCCCATTATTATGTGTCCACAAACACAAAGAAACCGAGTCCAGCGACTTTGTAAATGAATAGTAAAAATCAGGGTTTTGTGTCTAAGTTGTTGCATTCTGTGGCACAAGTTGTATTTGCAACACCCAGCCTGTTTCATGAAATGACTGCCATGCAAAAAGTTTGGTAGGTATCTGCCACACAATTCAGCTGGGTTCCAACCAGATGGTTACTCGAAGGTCATGTGCCTTGGGCAGGTTCAACAAACCCTGCAATCTTTGCCAATGTGTAATTTTTAACCCAATGAATGAAAGATGAATGGCGCAACATGCATTTTGGCTTGAAGTGCACGTCCATGCGCACACATGGTGCCAGCACAATATTTTCACAAGCATTGGGAAGCTGCCTGAGATGTATCTACATGCCCTAAGGCCTCCTAGGCCATTCAAATAATGCAGCCCATGTGAATCATGTTTCTGCAGCTATGGGTGACCGTATTGCAGGACATGAGACACCGCTTGACATTCAGTTTGTCATAACTGAGATTAATCTACAAGTCCTAAGGCCTCCGAGGTTGTTGACGTAGTGCAGGCATTGTGAGTATGGGTTTTTCATTTTGAAGCTGTTGTATTGAATACCTAAGCCAAAACTGTGGCTTCCATACTGTTTTACAGAGGTCATTTTGGTAGATGTGCAGGTAATTGCCACCCTCATCAGCCAAGTTTTGGCTAAAATCATTCACTGCAAATGGCATTGCCAACTGGAACATTCAACCTCAACCCCACCCAAGGCCGTATGTATTTTAGATTAATGAATGGAATATTGATGGCCCTATTATTTCAGCTTGAAGTACAGTAACATACATATCCACAATGAGTCTATGGTGACATTTCGAAAAACCTGATGGCCTGCCATAGTGCTCAGGAGGGAGTCACTCTTTCTCTTGCTATCGCTCTATCTCTCACCATTGCTCATGCGAAGTACTGCCTTCAAGAATTTGTACAATGTCTATTTTCTATCTTTCTTCTCTCTTTGCTACCGTTTTGACATATATATATATATATATACACACACATTTCAGATGATGGATTATGTACATTAACAATGCTAACCGATCTACAATTAAGTGGTGATCAATACCATTTTGGTTATTTGAATTGTTGAAGTGCAATAGTGAAGCTCAAATATATTTCGTCCTCAACTTGAATAGGTGTTGCGTTAAATTGAAGGTCAATGCGAATCAACTCGAATGTGTATGTTGGTTCGAGTCGATGGTCAACTCAAATATCAGGTCGATTTGATAGTTGACTCGAATATTGTTGAGTCAAGGGTCGATTCGTAAGTTACTGTTGAGGGTATTTTTTGTGAATAAATAAACAAGCCCATAAAATAGAAAATAAGGTGCGAGGGAGCGTAAGTCCGTAGCCCAATGAGGACATGTAAAATAGTGTATTATGAAATAAAATAGACTTGGGCTAAAAAGGCCCAAAGTCTAAGTTGATTAAGTTCTAACTAGCGGTCAAAGTCAAATTGGTGGTAGGTGGAGTGTGCTTCTTTGTGCACAGATCTAGTTGTGTTTTTTTTTATGAGCTAGGATTTCAATCCTTTTCTCAATGAAGTAGCCAATAGAAACAAAGGGGCAAGGGCCTCCCCAAGAATAAAAATGCACTTCTTGTACTCCAAAATATTTTGGGTGTGATAATTTGGCGAGCTTTTTGCAGCGAGCTTCCAAAGGCAAGCTTTTATGTGTTTGAAGCGAGCTTTTTCTACTATTAAATTTCACCCACTATAAGCTAATTTTTGCTATATTACTAAGTGATTCTTCCATTCTACATGCATGTCTAAGGTATGTCAGTGAAATATAACATAATATAACATGTGTAAGGTATGTCTAATCCAATGAAATGTAACATTACTTCACATCCAAAACTAGTGTAACCCTCTGTTGAGATACCCATGTCTTCAAGAAATAGTTTATGAAAAGTAGATGTATTTTCTAACAACAAAGAGGCTCCCACCAATATAAGGTTAAAGGATGAAGGTGCATTGGAAGTTGTCCTTTAGAATAGCAACATATTATGCCACTAGCCGGCTCATGCCTGTATCTTATAGTATGATTCTTGAAAAGATTTGAGTATAAATAAAAGTCTAAGTACATAAGTAAATGTCTAAACACAACTAGCTGCAAGTACAACTCTTA